>JAKSZT010054419.1:7461859-7695120 GCA_026826555.1 Tolypeutes matacus | reverse complement strand
TTTTTTTTTTTTTTTTTTTTTGGTCAATCAAACAATATATTACACAATATATTTGGTTCACAGTAATGCATTCATACAGTATTTGTCCTTTTGTATCTGGCTTGCTTCACTCAACATAATGCCCTCCAGGTTCATCCATGTTGCCATATGCTTTATGACTTCATTTCTTCTTACAGCTGCATAATATTCCATCCTGTGAATAGACCACAGTTTGTTTATCCATTCATCTGTTGATGGACCCCTGGGTTGTTTCCAACTTTTGGCAATGGTGAATAATGTGGCTATGAACATCAGTGTGCAGATGTCTGTTGGTGTCACTGCTCTCGGTTCTTCTGGGTATATACCCAGTAGTGGTATTGCAGGGTCACATGGCAAGTCTATATTCAACTTCTTTAGGAACTGCCAAACAGTCCTCCATAGTGGTTGTACCATCCTGCATTCCCACCAACAGTGAAGAAGTGTTCCTATCTCTCCACATCCTCTCCAACACTTGTAGTTCTCTGTCTTTTTAATAGTCCCACTGCCTGTTTTTGTATGGCCAACAAGCCAAGAATGCTTTTACATTTTTAAATGATTGAAAACATTTCAAAGGAAGAATATTTCGTGATACATGAAAATTACATGAAATTCAAATTTCAGTGTCCATAAATAAAATTTTATTAGAACACAACCACATCCATTCATTTACATATTGGCTATGACTGCTTTCCTGCTACAACAGCAGAGCTGAGTAGTGACAGAAACCATATGTGACCACAAAGCTTAAAATCTTTACTATTTATCCCTTCAAAGAAGAAGTCTGTACTAGACCACATGTAATATATATATGTTCTTTAGATCAGTGGTTTACAGCTGGGGACAATTTTGTTCCCCCAGGGGCCATTTGGCAATTTCTGGAGACATTTTTGGTTGTCACAACTGGGAGGGATGCTACTGGTATCAGGTGGAGGCCAGGGATGCTGCTAGAAGCCCTGAAACCCCCACAACAAAGAATTTTCCAGCCCGAAATGTCAATAGTGCTGAGGTTGAGAAAACCTGACCCAGAGCACAGAAACACAATGGCATATGTAGGGTCAGATACCATGGCCCTGCCATGCTTAAACCAAATTCTTCACTCTTGCCTTGACAATACCTATGTGTCCCACCTCCACATCCCCACCCTCCATGCCACTAACCCTTGCCTCCCTGCAAGACACGCCCCCCGTAGGCTCCATACATAACCCCCCTCACAGTTCCCTATCAGCCAACCTTACCTACCATCTTTGCTCCCATGCTCTGCAGTCCTCTATGATTTCATCTAATTCCATGCAGCACTGACCTTCCCATCTTTCCACCCATCAGTTTGGTTCTGCTCAGACCTGCCCACCCCTGCCTTGGCTATTTGGTTGGCCAACTCTTCTGCTTCTCCATTGTTCATTGGACCTCCTCCTTATAAGGGCCCAGGTGAGGAGGGTCCCAGTGGTGAGCCCATTCCCAGGGCTTTGGAGGGATAGAAGCTGCACCTCACTCTATCCTGACTGACTTACTCTCAACTTTTGTCCTGGGGATATTCTGTGCTTGGGGTAGAGCTGTCTGAGTTGGGGGTGGGATGTTTAGGGATCTGTCTGCTCCTGACATCACTCTCCATCCAGAACACCAAGGCTGAAGGTTCGATTAGGTGGGGTTGGGTCATTGGGAGAGAGAAGGTGCTGCATTATGGCCTAGCTATTAGGAGGTCTGGATTTAGAGGTAGAGTCACCCAGTATAATCCCACCTTGGAAACTTGAAATATGTGGAAAGTTGAATGCTTTATCCCTAGGCCTTTCTGTGACTCAGTTTCCTAATTTGTGAGATGAGAATGGTGACCATACCCCCCACATGGGCTGGTAGTGAGGATTATAAATACCAAGGATCACTATTACTATAATATGGTAATCAGCAGGGTGTTCAGAGCTAGGCTGTGAGCATCCTGAGGGACCATGTCATTCCTGCCAAAGGTGCAGAATCTGAATCCAATAATGAGGAAACATCAGACAAAGCCAAATTGAGGGACATTCTAAAAGGAACAGGCCTGTAACCTTCAAAAGTGTCAAGGTCATGAAAGTCAAGGAAAGATTTGAAGAGCTGTTCCAGGTAAAGGAAACTAAGGAGACATGACAATTAAATGCAACATGTGATCCTATATTGGATCCTGGACCAGAAA
Organism: Tolypeutes matacus; assembly: GCA_026826555.1. Classification (NCBI taxonomy): domain Eukaryota; kingdom Metazoa; phylum Chordata; class Mammalia; order Cingulata; family Chlamyphoridae; genus Tolypeutes; species Tolypeutes matacus. Next base: position 7,692,938 of record JAKSZT010054419.1, on the reverse strand, counting down.
TGGTGAAAATTGAATGAGACTTATGACTGAGATGATACTCCTGTATCAATGTTAAATTTTTTGATTTTAATAACTACTGTGCTGTATTGGTGGTTATGTAAAAGAAAGTATTTGTCCTTAGGAAATGGACACTGAATTATTTAGGGGCAAAGAGGCAAGATATCTGCAACCTACTCTCAAATGGTTTAGGGAAAAGAAATATATGTGTGTCTATACATGGTGTGTGTGTGCATATACACATAGATCGGGGAGGAAGGGAGGGAAAAGGGATGGGGAAGAAAGAAGATCATAAAGCAAATGTGGCAAAAATATTAACAATGCTCGACTCTGGTTGAAGGAGCATATAGGAATTCTCTTTATTATTCATAGAAATTATCTCTAAATTTGAAAATATTTCTCAATAAAAAGTTTACAATTAACTCATCCTGCTTGTTCCTTCAAGAGGTGGGAACAGTAGGAATTAGAGCAGTGTGTCTGCTTTGGACCAATAATAGTCAGGAAATCTTTCCAACCTTTGCTTAGGCTCACTTTGCCACTAAGTCAAAGACTGTCTCCTTAAAAGGGCACGATAGCAATCTCTTTTTTCTACAGCACTTGGATGTACCCTCTCTTACTTCACCCTCTCAATAGCCCTATGTCTATAGGATAAAAGTATAGTTTATCATCATTCTAAGGATGAGGCTTTCACAGCTGAGAGTGGGTTGTCTAGCTCATTATCCCAGACTGCTGTGAGGCTCATGGCACCAAAATTCACCCAAAGGCACTTGAAATGATTTCCCTTCTCCTCAAAGGCATAAAGGATCTTAACATATCTCTTTTCTTTGTGTGAGACAGAGCACAAGTCCCTATTCAGGCTCACCCAGAACATGACAATATTTCATGACATTTCCTCTGATCCAATTCCTCCCTCCATCTTGCCCCAAACAAAAAGTCCAAAGACCTAGGCCACCCTCCCACCCCTCACACTATGTCCCCTTTCCTTGGGGGAGGCAGAGCCCAAAGTCTCCCTCCAATGCATGGACCGCTTGGCAAAGTTGGCCAGGGAAACGGGACCTACTCAGGACTCCTCTGGGAGAGCCCGGCGGCTGCCCCAGCAGCAGGCTTGCTCCTGGCCTATATGTTATTGTCAAGCCTCTCCCTGCTTCTGAAGGTGACAGAGCACCTTTTCCTGCTCCCTTAATTCGGAGGGACTCTTGAGCCCATTTCTGAGCTGTCTTCCAGCCCTGCTGCTCTTCTCTTCCATGGCCACGGGAAACCTCCTTTGCCCAAATCCTCTGGGAACAAAGTGATCCCCAGACAGCCCCATAGCTGCCCTGCCTCGGCCCTTCCTATTTGCCTGACCATCTGCAGTGAATTTCAGTTCCCCAAATAGTGGCCAAGATTCCCACTCCCTGGGTCCTTCCCTGCAATCTGATCCTACACTGTGTCTCCTATTCTTAGCTACAGCAACTTGTCCATTTCCCCAGGACCACGCCCCGAGGAGCTTCCAGGTGAGAGGTTCACACTGCTTTTGGGAAGCCATTGTGCAATCGTTTTTGTTGTTGTTGTTGTTTAGGAGGTACTGGGGATTGAACCCAGGACCTCGTACATGGGAAGCAGGCATTCGACCACTGAGCTACATCCGCTCCCTTGCATTCGTGTTTTTTTTTTTGTTTTTTTTTTTAAGATTTATTCATTTGTTTATTCTCCCCCACACACACCTCATTGTTTTGTGCTCGCTGTATGCTCTCTGTGTGTTCTTCTGTGCTTGTCTTCTCTTTAGGTGGCACTGGGAACCGATCCTGGGACCTTCCGGAGTGAGAGAGAGGCGTTCAATCTCTTGTGCCACCTCAGCTCCCTAATTTGGTGGGTCTCTCATTCTCTCTATTCTGTGTTTCTTTTTGTTGCATCATCTTGCAGTGCCAGCTCTCTGCGCGGGCCATCACTCCACGTGGGCCAGCTCTCTGCTCAGGCCAGCTCACCATGCAGGCCAGCTTGCTTTTCACCAGGAGGCCCTGGGAATCAAACCCTGGACCTCCTATATGGTAGACGGGAGCCCAATCACTTGAGCCACATCCATTTCCCTGCATTAGTTCTTGAAGTCATAGTCAGTCTGCATTCTGTGCTGGGTACTAGGGCTGTCTTTGCCCCCAGGGAGCTGAGAGTCTGCACTGTGAGAGGACCTCATGTGACACTGTTCCTCAGGTGTACTTGGGAATCATTCCCACCCATTCCCTTGCCTGTGGGGCTTCCCTGGCCGTCTGGAACCTGGATGAGCTGTGCCCCAGTTTCACCAAGCAGCAGAGAGCAATACTGTAGGAAATGGTATCACTGCCCCCATTAACCCTCATCTAGAGATGATGCACCCACCTTCCCTGGACGGTTATGTGAGGGAAAAGGAGCCTCTATCTTGTTTGGGCCAAAGTCTTGTGAAGTCTCCTTGTTGCAATGCTAGCAGCCTTGGCCCACAGGACCTCCCAACCAGAGCTGACTTTTGTCTTCTTGGTGCCTTGTTGGCATTGAATCCTCCTGTTTATGGGGGTGTCCTCCACATTAGATTTTTAAGCTCCTCCAAAGCAGATTCTTTCATATTTGTCTGTATCCCTGGAACTTAGCATAATACTGGCACACAGTAAGCAGTCAAGGGGTTGGATCTTTGAATGTATGGAATAGGAAGAAAATTTCCTATTTGGGGCTCAAAGACTTCCGGTCACTCTGCCTTATCTCTTTGGCTGCTTTCTGCACCTCATCCCAAGTTTTCTGTGATTCCTAACAACTTATGACAGCTACATGTACATTCCATTGTCAATGGCTCTCCAGTTTATTCCAAATAAGATTCCCACTCCTGTGAAGGGGACACACCCAGGGTTTCCTGCCTTAAATGTCATGAACCATCTTAGATGGACCACCCTTCCTCAAGTATATCCCACACTTTCACATCCCCTTGCCCTTGTCCACATCAAGCATCCTTCCTAGAATTTCCTCTTGTCTCTTACTGGTCACTCTACTGCAGGCGTTCTTAACCTATTTTGCTCCACAGATCCCTTTGCCTGTCAGGTGAAAACCACGGACCCTGTACTGTGTATTATTTAATAAATGTATCACACCCACACCGACACGTCCCCACAAGAATAATTTTTTTGAATTTTCAATTCAAGCTCACAGACCCCCTGAAATCTTTCCATGGAAACCCCGTGGACCCCTGGTTAAGAATCCCGGCATCCTCTCATTCTTTAAGAACCAACTCACAACACTTACAGCTTCCACGTGGCCTTCCTTTGAACATCGTGGACAGATGTCGTCTTGCCATCACCTGAACTCCCACGACACTAGGTGCATCTCTCTATCCATTTCATGCATTGATCACATTCAACCTTATACCATTGGTGTGTGTGTGTGTGTGTGTATGTGTGTGTGTATATATATATATTTTTTTTTAACCTTTTCTTTCCGTGAGATCTGAGGACTGAGACCAAGTCATATCTACCTTTATATCTCTCAGAGCATTGACCAACAGCTTGCTTACTGTTCTTAAAATGCCTTGGAATAAGAATGGCCAATGTTTGATGAGAAATCATTAGGTACAGACACAGTGTCATGGATGTTATACATACCCCGTCATTTAATTCTCACAGTGCCTCTGTGAGGTTGGCAGTAGGCCCAACTTACAGGTGAAATCAGTGAGGACCACAAGGTCTGGTGCGAGAACCCTGCACCCGGATGGTGAAGAAGCCTGGAACTGCCCCCAGGTGACCTGACCGCAGACACCTTGACCTGAACCACTATCCTACACTGAATGAACCAATCACCTCCACCGCAGGGACTCTACTCAGACTTAAGCATGGGCAAAGGTTATTCTCAGCTTGCTTTCCTCTGGCTGTGTAAGGGCTGTTGATCACACTGGCACATCAGGCAGATGCCAATACTTACTGAGAATGCAGGGGTCTTTTCAGTGGATTCGGTGAATCTTATTTGATTGAGTAGCTTCCTATAGGAATGCCCATTTTCCAGATTGGCTTGTCGTGAAGAATTAACAGAACAGGTCAGGTATACTGTAGTTCCAGCCTTCTTCCATGTGACGATGCCAGGGGCACGTGAGGGAGAGCAGGCAATGCAAGATTCAGAATCAGTGAAAGGGAATGTGGAACCTATCGTCTGGACCTAGGTCTGTACACATGAGCCAAAATAGGACCCAAACAGACGAAGAGTCACTAGTTGTGTACTCTGAACAGTTCCTGTATGTAGTTTTTAAAAGTCTTGCTCTTTTTATCTTTCAATTTTCTTTGAATGAGTGAGGTAGACACTGTTGGGGCCATGCCTGGATTGCCTTTATGGGCCAGTGCACCACCCCCATGTAGGGCTAGTGTGAGCTCTGAAAGGTTCACAGCTGTCCGTTCTTCAGAGAATAGTCCTTGGTCAACAGTAGTCACCTGGCCAAACCTGCCAGAGCCATTATGTCCTCTCCTTCATATACACCCCCTCCCCACACGTGGCAAGAATCTATGGCCAATTGTTGACTAATAGGAGATACAGAAAGTCCAGCTGCCTTGCCTCAAGTTAACTTTGGAATTGCCCCCATTCTCATGCCACTGAATCTATTAGAGGCCAGCTGAGAGGTATGTACTTCTCACAAACAAATAGAACTCAAAGGGCGGCCACCTCAAACCCATCTGAGAGCCCCAGTGAAACTCTTTGGCTGACAGAACAGAGCAGACATGCTGGGGGACACCGAGTTCATCTGCTACAACAAGCATATTTAAAAAGTGTGTGTGTTTTTTGAACATAGAGAAAGAAGTAGAAGATATACACCAACTGCCCCATTGGCTATCTCCTGAGAGGCAGAAATGAGGAGATAAATGGTAAGAATACAGCTCTTTTCTCTGAGCATCTTGAGGTTGGTCAGCCTCTGTTCTCTGTATCCACATCTCTTCTCTGCAGAAGACTTTGACTCAATCCCTCCAGCTTGAAGGACTCAAGGGAACCTGATACACAGCATAACTGAAGCTTGAATTCATCACCTTCGTTCCTCATTCCTGTTTATGGTGAATCACTTTCTCAGGTCTCCCAAGCTCAACTTTGGATTGTACCTTCCCTCATCCTGCCCTACCCTGCCTTGGCAGCCAGTTGTGTAACTGCTGTCTATAGTGGTTTTATTTGTAATTGTAGTTGTTATCTTAGCTTATTCCTTTGCTTATTTCCTTTCCTTGTAGTTGTTATTTTGTATTAGCTGAATGATTTATAACTGTGCTCCCATGCCCCTTCATTATAATCAGTTAGCTCAAGGATTTCTCAGGCCCATGCTTGTTTCCTATGGACAGTAACTAAAAGACACAACCAATCAGTATAAGCTAATTTGAATCCTTAATTTGAATTTATACACAACCATTCATAATATGCCAACTTAGATTTCATCATTAACCCCAACTCCCTTTGTTTAATTCCTTAAAAACTCTAAGTACTCCCAACTCAGGAAGACAGATATGAGCTTGCCTCTGGTCTCCTTACTTGGCACCTCATAATAAAGGTCTTTCTCTCTTTGAAACCCTGGTGTCACAGAATTGGTCTTTGTGTACATTGGGCAGTGAGCCCACTTATTCATCAACAGATGGGCCCTATTAAGTCTGTCCTGCATCCTGCCCTTCAATCCATCCTCACACCTACCATTTCTGCTTCCCTTACCTAAAGTGCCCTCCTTCACAATGCTCCTCCTGGCTCTAGCCCCTTCTACCTCCCATGAACTATTCCAGGCCTCTAAGGGGAAGTTTTGGTCCCATACTTCAACTGCTAAAAAACTTTTAATGGCTCCACAAGGCCTGCTGGGCAGAACTTGATCCAACCTCAGCCTAGTAATGAAGAGACAGTCCTAGTCATCACTATGTCCTTGGAGGTTCCTTAGAGTGCCTCACATTTAGTAGATGTTCTGTTGATCTTCATGAAATTTGTCTGCATTGACACTCACCTACAAAATAATCAAAAGGGGAGGGAGCCAACATTTGCTGAACACACACTATGTTCCAGGATATAAACTAGGTATCTATGAGTTTTATTTCCTTTCAACATACATTTCAGCATTTTTGTGTCTGTGGATAGAAAAGGAGACCATAAAGAGGAAACTGTTATGGTAAAAGCTCCTATAAAGCAAGGCCATCATGGCGGTTTGAAGCTGTATGTACCCCAGAAGAATATGCTCTTAAATCTAATCCATTCCTGTGGGTGTGGACCCATTGTAGGTAGGATCTTGTGATGAGGCTACTTCATTTAAGGTGTGACCTACCTTATTCAGGATGGGTCTTTATCTTTTTACTAGAGTTCTTTATAAATGGAATGAATACAGAGAAAGAGAGAGAGAGAGAGGAAGCCACGGAAGCAAGAAGCTGAAATCAATGAAACCCAGAAGAGAAGGGAGAGACCAGTAGATGCTACCATATGCTTTGACATGTGACAGAGGAGCCAATGATCATTGGCAGCCAGTCTTCAGGAAGAAAGCATCACCTTGATGATGCCTTGACTTGGACATTTTCGCAGCCTCAAACTGTAAGCCAATAAATCCTCATTGTTTAAGCCAATCCATTTGTATTAGTCAGCCAAAGGGGTGCTGATGCAAAATACCAGAAATCTGTTGGCTTTTATAAAGGGTATTTATCTGGGGTAGAAGCTTACAGTTACCAGGCCATAAAGTGTAAGTTACCTCCCTCACCAAAGTCTATTGCCACGTGTTGGAGCAAGATGGCTGCCGATGTCTGCCAGGGTTCAGGCTTCCTTGGTTCTTCTCTTCCAGGGGCTTGCCTCTCTCTGGGCTCAGCTGCTCTGCTATCTCCTCAAGGCCAGCTGTAGACTATCAGGTGAACGGCTGGTCTCTCTTCCTGGGGCCTCTGCCGTGACTAATTGAGCCTTCTCTCTGCTCCTCTGTGTGCTTACTTCCCAGGCTCCAGCATTAAAAACTCCAGCATCCCTTCTCTGTGGTGTGGTTTCTCTGTGAGTCCCCACCCACCAAGAGGGCGGGGACTCAATGTCCTACTGATGTGGCCCAATCAAGTAAAAGTGAAATCTCTGAACCCAATATAATCTAATATGCCCAGAGGAAAAGAACAGTTCACAAACATAATCCAATATCTATTTTTGGAATTCATAAACAATATCAAACTGCTACACCATTTTATGGTATTTGCTTTGAGCAACCTAGGAAACTAAAACAACCATCAACTAACAGTTCAGCCTATCTAAATTATCCCAATAAGCGTTGTTCAAAATAAAGACCGCCAGGCAGTGACAGATTCCAAAGTGCACTTTGTTTTTGAAGAACAATGAATTTGATCTCCTATTCATTTACAATTCTGTAATTTCACAACATGATTACATATAACAGTTCCAGTGTGAGATGCATTTTACAACACTACATACAACAACTATATACATTAACTCTATTAATGAGAATATTCCATTGACCAGAAAAATCTCACTCCCTGATGCTGTTGGGTACCAACCCATGCATTGTTTACTGTCACTGCAACATTAGGGCTCTGAGCTACGTTTGGTAACTTAATGAGGAATGAACCAAGGAAAACAGATCCACCAGATTAAACACTCCAGATTTATAGTTGAGACCCCTGGAGGACTTCATCTTGGGACTGGAGCAAATCCGGCGGCCGACAGAGTCTCACAAACACTGCAATCCAGTCTTGAATCAGCTCAGCCCCTGATTGGTTGAGGTAATCTGCCCCTATTTTAGTTGCCCACCAGAAGACAGAGTGACTCCTCTATGGAGGGAGGTATCAACTTTCAAAACTTCTAAGTTTCTCATATATCATTTCCAGCATTCAATTTAAAATGACAGTGCATATCAAGAAACTGGGCCAAGAGAAAAAAGTGTGATAGATACCGACCTTCAATTGACCAAGATTTTGGATTTATTAGACACTAACTTAAAAATAACAGTAAATTAAAGTGTTCAAGTTAAGAGGTGACAAAGTAGAAAATATCACCAGACAATTGGAATCTATAAAAAAGAACCACATGGAAAGTCTGTAGCTTAAAATATTGTAACTGAAAGTAAGAAATCAATAGATGGGTTTAGTAGCAGCCTGGAAACAAGTGAGGAGTGGATTAGTGAGCTGGAAGATCAGACAACAAGAAAATATTATGACAACTACAGGGAACAAAAAGAATAGAAACAAAGAAAAGACAGTAAGAGACATAAGGAAAATGGTGAAAAGGTCTACCACATGGAAAGGAGTAATCTGCTGCCAAGTCTTGGCGAGGATGTGGAACAATTGGAACTCTCCTGCACTGCTAAGGGGAATGCAAACAGTACAGCCACTTTGGAAAATGGTCTGGTGGTTTCTTCAAAAGCTAACCATATACCTACCATATGACTCAGACATCCTATGTGTGCTAAATGTCATCGACTAACATGCTCATAGCAGCTTTACTGATGTAAGGTAGAGATCCAATTTCATTCTTTTGTGTATGGATATCTAGTTTTCCTAGCACTATTTGTTGAAGAAACATTCTTTTCCAATTGAGTGGACTTAGCACCCTTGTCGAAATTCAACTGGCTTCAGAAGAAAAAAAAAAAAAAAGAAGGAAAAGAAAAAAGAAATTCAGTTGGCCATAGGTGTGTGGGTTTATTTCAGAACTCTCAATTCTAAATTATTTCATTGGTTTATATGTGTTTCTTTATGCCAGTACCACACTGTTTTTTCTTCATTTTTTATTAGAGAAGTTGTAGGTTTATAGAAAATTCATGCAGAAAGTGCAGAGTTCCCATATATACGCCCCCCCAAAAAGTTTTCCCTATTATTAATATTTTGTATTAGTGTGGTATCTTTGTTATGATTAATAACACAATATTATTATAATTATACTATTAACTACAGTCCATAGTTTACATTATGGTTCATTCTTTGCGTTGTACAGGTCTATGGTTTTAAAAATATTTTTATGCTGCTAACATATATACAAACTAAAATGTCCCATTTTAGCCACTTTCAAATATACAATTCAGTGGCTGTTAATTGCATTCACAATGTTGTGCTACCACCATCCATTACCAAAACTTTTCTATCACCTTAAATGGAAACTGTACCAATTAAGCATTAATTCCCCTTTCTCTCCCCCCACCCCAGCACCTGGTAACTTCTATTCTAAGTTTCTGACTCGATGAATTTTCATATTCTAATTATTTCATGAGTCATATCATACAATATTTGTCCTTTTTTGCCTGGCTTATTTCACTCAACATGATGTCTTCAACGTTCATCCATGTTGTCGCGTGTATCAGAGCTTCATTCCTTTTTATGACTGAATAATATTCCATTGAATGTATATACCACATTTTTTTTATCCATGCATCTGTTGGTGGATGCTTGGATTGTTTCCATCTTTTAGCAATTTTGAATAATGCCACTATGAACTTCAGTGTGCAAATATCTATTCAAGTTCCTTTTAGGTTCTTTTGGGTATATACCTAGAAATGGGATTGCTGGGTAAAATGGTAATTCTATATTTAACTTTATGAGGAATTGCCAGATTGTCTTCTACAGAGGTTGCACCATTTTACATTCCCACCTGCAATGAATGAATGTTCCTATTTCTCCGCATCCTCTCTGACACTTGTTTTTTTCTGTTTTGTTGTTGTTGTTAATAGTAGCCATTTTAGTGGATGTGAAATGATATCCCATTGTGGCTTTGATTTGTATTTCCATAATGGCTAATTATGCTAAGCATCTGTTCATGTGCTTATTGGCCATTTGTATATCTTTTTTTTTTTTTTTTTTTTTTTAAAGAGGTACCCAGGATTGAAACTGAGACCTCATACATGTGAAGCAGGTGTTCAGCCACTGAGCTACACCCGCTCTGCTGTATAACTTCTTTGGAGAAATGTCTGTTCAGGTCTTGTGCACATTTATTTATTGGGTTGTTTGTCTTCTTGTTGTTGAGTTGTAGGATTTCTACATATATCTTGGTTATTAAACCCTTTTCAGATATGTGGTTTCCAAATATTTTCTTACGTTCTTCCATTTTACTTTCATGGTAAAGTACTTTGATGCACAAAAATTCTTTCATTGCTTGTGCTTTGTTGTAAATTCTAAGAAACTGTTGCCTAATATGAGTTCCTGAAGATGTTTCCCTGTGTTTTTTTTAAAGATTTATTTTATTTATTTATTTATTCCCCCCCCCCTTGTTGTTTGCACTTGCTGTGTGCTGTGTCTTTAGGAGGCACCGGGAACTGAACCCAGGACCTCCAATGTGGGAGGGAGGTGCCTAATCACTTGAGCCACCTCCGTTCCCTGCTTTGTTGTGTCTCTCATTATGTTTTCTCTTCTTGTGTCTCTTGTTACGTCATCTTGTTGCATCAGTTTGCTGTGCCTGCCTGTCACATCAGCTCTCTGTCTTGCTTGTTTTTCTTTAGGAGGCACTGGGAACCTCTCCTCCCTGCTTTGTTGCGTCTCTCATTATGTTTTTCTTCTTGTGGCTCTTGTTGTGTCAGCTTGCCGCGCCTGCCCATCATGCCAGCTCTCTGTTTTCTTTAGGCGGCACCGGGAACCTAACCAGGCACCTCCCATGTGGTAGGCAGGAGCTCAGTTGCCTGAGCCACATCTGCTTCTCTCCCTGTTTTCTTCTAGGAGTTTTGTAGTTTTGTTTCTTATATTTAAGTCTTTTATCCATATTGAGTTAATTTTTGTTTATGGGATGAGGTAGAGATCCACCTTCATTTTTTTGCATATGTATATATAGTTTTCTCAGGACCATTTGTTTAAGAGAGTATTCTGTCCCTATAGTTTGGACTTGGTACCCTTGTCAAAAAGCAATTTGCCATAGTTATGAGGTTTTAGTTCTGAACTTTCAATTTGTTTCCTTTGGTCTATATTTCTGTCCTTGCCAGTACCATGCTGTTTTTTTAATTTTTATTGTGGGTAAAAATCAAAATTTTCACAATACATACAAACATTTGCAAAATGATATATAAATATATATGCATATATGTGCATTTGCTTACAAAAATGTTATTTATGTATATATATAAATATATTTTAAGAGGTGCTTAGATACCCAAAATATTACACAGAACCCACTGGGATTCCCATGTTGCCCACCTCCCACACCTCCCACCACATCCCACACAAACATCTCCCACAAGTGTGGCCCACCACCCTAAATGGACTTACACATCCTGGGGCCTTGCCACCAACCATAGACCACAGTTCACACCGTAGACCACACTCTCTCCCACACAGTTCTGAGTGGTGTGTGCTGATTTAAAATGGCGTACATCCGTTGCCACAAAGGTACTCAGGACAACTTCCAAATCCCAAAGAAGCCCCTGTATTTCAACTGCTCGTCCCCTCCCTGCCCCAAAAGTGCCATGCTGTTTTGATTACTGTAGCTTTGTAATAAGTTTTGAAATTGCGAAGTGTGAGTCCTCCAGCTTTGTTCTTCTTTTTCAAGATGCTTTTGTCTATTCAGTGCCCCTTGAAATTCCATATGAATTTGATTATTGGATTTTCTGATTATGCAATAAAAGGTCTTATATTTTTATCAGGATTGCATTAACTCTGTAAATCGCTTTGGGTGGTATTAACATCCTACCAATATTAAGTCTTCTGATCCATGACTATGGGGTGTGTTGCCATTTACTTGGGTCATCTTTAATTTATTTCAGCAATGTTTAATAGTTTTCAGTGTACAAGTTTTTTACATCCTTGTTTGAAATTATTCCTATATATTTTACTCTTTTACATGCTATTATAAATGGAATTGTTTCCTTCATTTCCTTTTCAGATTGTTCATTGCTCATGTATAGAAACACAATTTTTGTGTGTTGCTCTTGTACCTTGTTACTTTGCTGAATTTGTCTATTAGCTCTACTAGTTTTCTTGTGGAATCTTTGAAATTTTCTCTATAAAGGTTGATGTTATCTGCAAATAGAGTTTTACTTCTTCCTTTTTAGTTTAGATGCCTTTTATTTCTTTTTTTTACCTAATTGCCCTAATAGAACTTCCAGTACAGTGTTCAATAGAAGTGGTGAAAGCAGGTGTCCTTGTCTTGATCCTGATCTTAGGGGGAAAACTTTCAGTTGTTGGCATTGAATATGTTGTTGGCTGTGGGTTTTTCATATATGCCTTTTTTCATTTTGAAGAACTATTACTAGTTTTCTGGGTGTTTTTATCATGAAAGGGTCTGGATTTTGTCAATTGGTAACATTTTGCAACATTTGTTATATGCTTTATTATTTCTCTCTCTCCTTCCCATATGTATATGACTTTGTTTTGACTGAAGGAATCTGAGGAGGGTTTAATAAAAGTGTGGCTCAATTCCAAATTAGTTCTTATTTCTGGGGCAGAATCAGGAGAAGTAGGGAAAAATAGGGACTGGGTGCAGCTTAGCAATTGGGAATCTCTAGTAATAGATGGGAATAGCAAAGTGGGACTGGGAGCATCAGTTAATAAAGCAGTCGTCACTAGAAGAAGGTGTCTTTATGGCATTTTACAGTTGCTGCATATGACTTTGGGAGATATAATGTTTCCTGTTCATTTTGCTACTGTCTTTATTTGTATCTGTATTCCCAGACTGATTAACAGTAGGGCTGCCCTTTTCTTTCTCTATCTGAGCTGATTTTCATTCTTTCCATTCTAGCAAGATTTTTATTCTTTTAACACAGACAAATAATAGGAGAATGATTATGATCAAAGTGATATAGTTCACTTCTAAGTCAAGAGCCTAGTGTACCCAAATTAAACCAAGAGAACAGATCCTATCTCTAATCTGAAGAGCATGCAGAATCCGATATCACGTACCTAATATCTTGACTTGCTTATTTGTTTCATGGATCTTTTTAGGAATGTTAAAGGTCCCAGAGGGTTTATGGGAATATAAGTATAATATCCTTCCTCCTTGAGAGGCCAATATTAAATCTAGAGCTGCTGTATGCGCTACCATTGCTTGTCTGATTACATGAACCTCCCAAGCAAGGAATTTGATGGAAATAGTGATATTGTCTAGTTCTATTGCTAGTCTCTGAACAATAGCATATAGGATTTTGCCTACTTTCCTGGTCTCTTGTAAAGTGTGGAATGAAGAGTCTTGGTGGCAGAAGAAGGCAGTGTGAAATTCTCCTTGAGTCGTTAAAATCTTGGAACACAAATTATGGTTCAGTTTTTTTCCTTTTCTGGAATCAAATTATCTAAAGACCTCTTTCTCTGAAAGTGAACTTGATTGGCCAAAATAGGAACTGGGTGATGTCAGGGACTATTCTGAAGGTATTATTTACCAGGATTACAGATTCTGTCCAAATTTCAGATAAAAGTCAATAGGCTTTTGTGTCACAAATCTAATACCAGTCATTAAGAGCCACTCAGCAATCTTTCTTTGGCCAAAATACCCCTACCCCCATGGAGTTTTCAAATAGTACTGCAATGCTTAAAAACCAATAGGGGGAACACTGACTTTGAACAATACTCCTCTCCCAGCTTTGCATTCTCCCACTATCAGTCCCCCTCTCCTTTTTAAGGAGCATCTATTTAGTTATGGGAAAATTAGTATTGTAACATTTTGCACAAAGAAGCAGAAGTGGTCCAGAACCAAGTGAGGCAGGTTAGTATAGAGAAAAGAGTAAAGATGAGTCACAGCTAGAACCCAGCAAAGAACATGGCTGTGAGACCCTGCCCGGAAACCCCCTGAAGGAAGGCTGCTACTAAGAACAAAGCTGGAAAGATCCCGCTGAGACCCGGGCTACAAGGTCCCATTTGGAACTCCCCTGGGGTAAAGAGGCAGCACCAGATAACTCTAAACAGGCCTCCTCTTGGTCCTGGATAACTCCAAACAAAATGCCTCATCACTGGTACCCTGAGAGCTAACAGGTGCGGCAACCAATCAGAGCAACAAACAGCTGGGGCTCCTCCCCTAACATTAGAAAAGGGGAGGAGTGAAGAGTGGCTTTAATAAAGGCAGGCCCCAACCTCAAACGCTCTTCTTTGCCTGCAGGTAGCCCGCATCCACATCTGGGTGTGTGCTTTTCTTTTCTCTTATTTCTCTCAATAAACTCTTTTTACTGGCCTAACTAAACTGGCATGTTCTTAAATTCTTTTATGCAACATAGCCAAGAACCTAGAGGAATCCAGCACCTTCCAACTTCACAAGCATTGATATTTATAGTCTAGAGAAAATCAGATAGCGACAAACCCAAATAACTAGGGTCTGAGCCATATATAATGCTTTTCTTGTGTGTAAGTTGTGTAAAAGTGAGACACCTCCAAATATACACCATTTCTTCCTCAGTTCATTCTCAATTCTATTTTGGTGAAAGTTTAGTTACAAAAGCTAAAGTTCAGGGGAAGCGGATGTGGCTCAATCAGTGGGGCTCCCGTTTACCATATGGGGGGCCCCGGGTTCGGTTCCCGGGGCCTCCTGGTGAGGGCAAGCCGGCCCACATGGCACGGTGAGCTGACGCAGCAGGACAACCCAGCAAGGGGAGACAAGCAGACACAGAAAAGCGCACAGCAGATGGACACAGCGAGCACGAGCAACAAAGGCGGGGGGGGGGGTGAGGGGAATAAATGAATAAATAAATAAAATCTTAAAAAAAAGAAAAAGCTAAAGTCCAGGAAATGTTCCCAAGTGTTATTTTGGTGGCAATAGAAACCTCCTTTTCTAGATACAACATGGTAAAGAGTTTTATATTTCTGTTTGTATGGTCTATTGTCGTGTTGGGCATCTAAAAATCTCTTAATGCATGGTAAATATCATCAAAAATTATTAAACTGTACCATCTAAATTGTTTAAAAAAATAATAATAAAATAAAATAAAAATCTCTTAATGGTTGAGTCCAATTTCCTTGGGAACCAACTGATCTATTATAAGGAATTGGTTCACAGAAATTGGATGTCACCCAAAGAAAAGTGAGAAAAACAACAGTCAGTTTAAATGTATATTGTAATCAGATTATGAGCAAATTGTAGCGCTGTGTTGGATTCACACCAACGAGTGGCTAAGGATAGAAAGAGAAATATACCATAGTTAAGACGTAAAAAGAATCTGTTAACAACCAGGAACCCTAAACCACCAAAGGGGAAAGAAAGTAACTAGAAAAATAAGAAACAAAATCATGCAGATTAAAGTGTGACAATACGTGACTCCAGGTGTTTTGTTCCACAGGTCTTTGACAGAGGCTGTGTAACTCAAGCTATCCTGTTTGGTCTGTTGGTCTTGAGCAAAAGTTTTCACCTTCATGCCAAGTGAAAACCATTGAGGGGATCCATGCCCTAAATGATGTATCAGAGGGGTCCCATCAAATTGTAAAGAAATAATAGTGGGAAAATATTTCAGAACTTCTGACACATGTATGTGCACTGAAAGTGGAATCGTCCCATTGTACAACCACCATTGTTTATTATGGGTTGGGGGTAGATTTCCATATGTGAAAGACCCTTCTGTTTTTTCCCCCCTGAGATGGCTCCCTCATCTGTTTGCTCATTGTTTTTGCTTGTTGTTTGTGCTCATTGTTTTTGCTTGTTGTCTTTTTTTCTTTTTCTTTTAGGAGACACCAGGAACTGAACCCGGAACCTCCCATGTGGGTGGCAGGTGCTCAGCTGCTTGAGCCACATCCACTTTCTGCTCGTTTGTTTTTGCTCATTGTCAGCTCATTGTTTTTGCTTGTTGTTTGCTTGTTGTTTGTTTATCTTCTTCAGGAGGCACTGGGAACCGAGCCCGGGACCTCCCGTGTGGAAGGTAGGCTCCCAACTACCTGAGCCACATTTGCTCCACAGAACAGATCTGCTCCCTGTTTTGGTGAGCACCTAGGTGTGTGCCTGGGCACACAATGGGGCCTACAGCTGAGTTTGAGAATAGGAGCTAGGGAAAAGTTAGAGGACAAGGAAATAAATCCCTTGTGGTAGACTGGTCAAAAGACTCCTAAGAACAAGAATGCTTAACACTAGATTTGAAGTTGTTTGTGTTTCTGTGAAGTAAGACCCTCCCCCCCCATATGACTGCAACATTAAATAAACTTTTCAACTACTTGTGAGGGCATGGTGGGAATGTGTACGTGTAAATTTAGGTTGAATTCTACTACTGGGTTCAAAAGGTACAGAAGAACCAGAGCAGCATTAAAAAAATAATAATAAGGAAAGTCCAAAACTAAGTTATATAAATAAACACACAGGGAAACATGTAGACAGTAAGTCCTCCCTACTGCCCACTTCGAGCTTGACCAATATTACTGATGTCTTGAGAAAAAAAAAATTTCTATAAGTCCTAAGTATATAGAGGTTTGTATACCTCTTAGATGGAAAGGATAAGACAGATGCATTGTATGGATACTTGAGTCACATTAAAATGGCAGGGTCACTTAGACACACTTGGCCTTGTTTGGTTTATATCATCTTGTGTAAGGTGGGGTAAGGTCAGATGCAAATCAAGAGAGAGAACAGAAGAGTTCAAAAGGTTTATTATAACTGCAGTTCCCTGGAGAGTGGGCAACATACCAAGCAGGGCCACATGGAGAAAACACCAGGGTTGGTCACCAGGCTTTATGGCAATTTTGGTGGGGAGTGTTGCAAGGGTAGGGTAGGGGCATTTCAACATGGGATTGGCTGGCAGTGTTTGCAAGTGGTGCCTTGGCAAGCTGGAGAGTGCTTGTAAGCAGGCTGGGGTCAGAGTTGTCCAGGAGTAACAGGTGTCTAGGTGGGTCTTGGCCAACTAGTAATGCCTATAGATGTTTAGCATCAATTTACAGCAGCTAGAAAATGTGATTAATATAGGCATTGGCACCTATTTATCCACCTGCAGGGGCAGAAATCAACCAGAAAAACTTTTTTGTTGACTAAATGGCAATGTTTATTACCTCTACTTATGCAGCAACATGGGAAAATAGAAATCAGTAAGTAAGCACTTACAAAATGGGAGAGAATTTTAACCTGAACTGTCCACTTTATTAAAATATTTTCTTCAGAATTCTCTGTTTTATTACAGATATTTTTAAATCGGCAATTTTATTTCAATATTTATATATTTAACTAATTGCATTTCTTATTTTAAAAATCTTTATTAAATTCTTACCCATATGCTAGGAGAACTGGATATCCATAGTCAAAAGAAAGAAAGAGGACCCCTATCTAACACCTTATACAAAAATTAACTCAAAATGGATCAAAGACCTAAATATAAAGGCTAAAACCATAAAGCTCCTAGAAGAAAATGTAGGAAAACATCTTCAAGACCTGGTGGTAGGTGGTGGATTCTTAAACCTTACACCGAAAGCATGAGCAATGAAAGAAAACGTGGATAAATGGGACCTCCTCAAACTTAAAAATTTTTGTGATGCAAAGGACCTCATCAAGAAGATAAAAAGATAGCCCACTCGATGGGAGATAATATTTGGAAACCACATATCTGATAAGGGTTTGATTTCCATTCTATATAAAGAGATCACACAACTCAACCATAAAAGAGGAAGCAATCCGATTAAAAATTAGGCAAAAGACTTAAACGCACATTTCTCCAAAGAGGAAATACAAATGGCCAAAAGCACATGAAAAAACGTTCCATATCACTAGCTATTAAGGGAATGCAAAACAAAACGACAATGAAATATCATCTCACATCTCATAGAAAGGCCATTATTAAAAAAACAGAAAACAATAAGTGCTGGAGAGGATGTGGAGAAATAGGAACACTCCTTCACTGTTGGTGGGAATGTAAAATGGTGCAGCCTCCGTGGAAGACAGTTTAGCAGTTCTTCAGGAAGCTAAATATAGAACTGCCATATGATCCAGCAATTCCTCTCCTAGGAATATATCCAGAAGAACTGAAAACTGTGACATGAACAGACATCTGCACAACCGATGTTCATAGCGGTGTTATTCACAATTGCCAAAAGATGGAAACAACCCAAGCGTCCATCAACCAATGAATGGATAAACAAAACGTGGTATTTACATATGATGGAATACTATGCTGCAGTAAGAAGAAATGAAATTAGGACACATATGATAACATGGATGAATCCTGAAGACATTATGCTAAGTGAAGTAAGCCAGACACAAAAGGACAAATATTACATGGTCTCACTAATATGAACTAAATACAAAGAATAAACACATGGAGTTAAAACCTAGAGTATAGGTTATTAGGAGATAAGAAGAGGGTGGCGATGGAGTACTGATGCTTAATATATGTAGAAGTTTTCATTAACTTGACTGTAAAAGTGTGGAAGTGGATAAAGTTGATGGTAACACATTATAGTGAGTAACAGCTGGTTTATAAATGGGATTGTGCCTGAAAAGGGTAGTCTAGGGATGTAAATGTCAACTGAAAAAAAGATAGAGAATAATCTAGGGACTGAACAGCACAGTGAACCCAGAGGTGGATGAGAATTGTGGTTAATAGTACAAATGCAAGATTGTCCTTCTGTAAACTATGATGGATGGATGTCACTATTGCAGGGTGGTGGGAATGTGGAGAACCATGGGAAATATACAATTAATGTCACCTATGGACTATAGTTAACAGCAATACTGTAATATTCTTGCATCAATGCCAAAGATGTACTTTGTTAATAATAGGGGGGTATGGAAAAAATATGCCAAATGTATGCTATGGACCATAGTTAGTGGTAATAGTCTGATGATATTATCTCATAATCAGTAACAAGTTTTCCACAGTGGTGTGGTGTGTTGGTGAAGGGGTGTTGTATGGGAATTCTAAACATGTGCATGCTTTTTGTAAGTTCACAACTTCTGTAATAAAAATATATTTTAGAGAACAGATGGGGCTCAAGCAGTTGAGCGCCCACCTCCCACATGGGAGGTCCTGGGTTCTGTTCCTGGTGCCTCCTAAAGAAAACAAACAAATAATGAGCAGACAACGAACAGACATTGAGCAAAAACTACAAGCAGACAACAAGCAAAAACAAATAAGCAGGGAGAGGATGTGGCTCAAGCAGTTCAGTGCCCACCTCCCACATGGGAGGTCCCAGGTTTGGTTCCCAGTGCCTCCTAAAGAAAAAACAAACAAACAATGAGCAGACAACAAGCAAAAACAATGAGCAAACAGATGAGGGAGCCATCTCGGGGGGGGGAACCTATTAAAAAATATATTTTAAAAATTTCTTACCCATAAATTTCTCATAAACATAACAAGGGTGAGGACAGAAAATAAAGCAAAAAATCTAATAGTTCTTAATGTTTAATTGGTGTATGCAATAGTCAGATAACACTGAGACTGATGTTCAGTGAGGATGACTTTCGATGTTCCTTAAGTATTAGCTAAGAACTCACTGTGAATTTTAAGATTCTTTTTTCAATGGCTGGAGAATTTAAAGTCAAAATGACTTGTTTCAATATTAGTTATTCTATCTAATC
This sequence comes from Tolypeutes matacus, assembly GCA_026826555.1. Taxonomy (NCBI): domain Eukaryota; kingdom Metazoa; phylum Chordata; class Mammalia; order Cingulata; family Chlamyphoridae; genus Tolypeutes; species Tolypeutes matacus. The sequence goes on along the minus strand of JAKSZT010054419.1, from coordinate 7,673,600 downwards.
AGAAAAGTAAGGTTCTGTTTTTTTTTATGAAAGAAATCACACCAAATAATGATTGTCTACAAGAACCTTTAAATAAACACTAAAACGTCAAAGAATTGAGAAATCTAGATTCAGGTTTTTTCCTCAAAGGGAAATGTTTTGACATTGCTCTGATTGCAGTTTCATTCTCTTAAAAATCAGTCAGACCACTACACATCTATTAGAATGGATTTAAAAAAACCCTCACAGTGCCCAGTGCTGGCAAAGATGCTGAGAAGCTGGGCCTCTCAAACATTGCTGGTAGGTGTACAAAATGGGATAGTGTAGTGAGTTCAAATTTGAATATTTCGATGTGGACCAAGAAAAAGATTTGACCACTAGATGGCAGTAATGCCAAACTATTTGTTGGGGGTGGAACCGCTGACAGGTTTGCATGTGAAGGACAAGCTCTGGCAGCAGGAAACCTTCCAGAAGTCATGGGTACAACGGAGCCCCCAAAAGGGAAGCAGGTCAAGGGGAAAACTGCCAAATTCCTGGGGGAGAGGAGAAAGGAAGGGGGTGGTACTTAAGGTCTAGGTGAAGGTGCAGAGTCAGCATGGCGGGGGCCTCTGGGCCAGAGAGCTCCTAGGGACTGAAGCAGCACAGGGCATTTTAAATGCAGGGCCTTAAGCAATCAACTGAGGTCAGACTCTGGACGAAGGTGGTTGAGGTTGTGTGGGGTATGCAAAGGAGGTTAGCTGTAAATGGCTAAAAACTGCTTATTTGGGCTATTTAACAAAACAACTGGACGCTTAGGAATTTGAGTTTGGCATCAGCAGGTTTTTCTAAGGGAACCCAGGCTGCTGTGAAGAAATAACACACAGAGCCACTACACAGAGGCCGTCTTTGGCTCATTTATGTAACATATAGCCATCATGTAAAACTGTTTCTTGTAAACATATACTTAACGTGTGGCCCAGCAATCCCACTCTTAGGCATGTATCCAAGAGAAATGAAAACTTCACACACACACACACACACACATATGCACATACACACACATATCTGCTCATAAGTGTTTATAGCAGTTTTACTCATAATCGCCATAACTGGAAAAAAATCCAGATGTTTTCAAACAATGAATGGATAAACACTCAGGTATGTACATACAATGGAGTATTACTCAGCAATAAAAGGGAAAGAATTATAGATTCATGCAACAGCATGGACGAATCTCAAATGCCTTTTGCTGAGTCAAAGAAGCCAGGTCCCAAAGTCTATATATTGTATGAATCAATTCATATGACATTTTGGAAAAGGCAAAACTATAGGGACAGAAAACAGATCAGTGGTTGTCAGAGATAGGGAGTAAGCAGGGAGCAGCTGACAATAAAGGAGCCTTACAAGGACATTTTTGGGGTCATGGAACTGTTCTGTATCATGATTCTGGTGGTGGATCCAGAGCTCTATGCATTTGTCAAGACTCATGGAACTTTTTTTTTAACAAATCAATTTTATTGATACATACTAATAAAGCATACAATTCATCCAAAGTGTACAATCATTGGTAATTGGTATAATCACATAGTTGTGTATTCATCACTTCAATCATTATTAGGGCATTTTCATTATTTCAATAACAATAATAATAATTAAAAAAACAGACTTCCGGGAAGATGGCGGACTAGTAAGACATGGGAATCTCTTCTCCAGAAAAATAGCTAGAGGACAAGCTGAAACAGCCCCGAAAAAGATCTTCTAGGGTTTAGGTCACCAGGTGAAGGCTGCACACCACCCAGAGGAGAGAGGGACAGAAGAAGGAAATCGCGACTACAGAACTGTGAGTTGCAAGTAGCAGCTTCTGCTGCTGCCGGCACCCTCCCCCACACTCTTCAGAATTCTTGGGCCCCTGGGCCTGCGACCACAGTCAAAGGGGGCTTCAGGGATCTGCCACTCCCAGAAAGGGGAGAGAGAGGGACACAGCCTTAGGCTAACTCAGGTTCGGACCTGAAATTTGGCCTGCAGAGCCCCACGGACCCTTCCACACGGAGGTTTGCCCTGGGAGCCCGGAAAGGACTGGAGAAATCTGATCCTCGCAACCTCCCTCTCTTCTAGCCTGGACTAATTGTTGAGGACACCACGGGAGAGGGGAGAGAGAGCCTGGGGCTGACCCTGCTTTGGACTTCCAGGTTTGGTATGCCCTGTCCTGAGAGCCCTTCCAGGCTGGGTGGGGCTGCGCCATTGTTTGCCTTGGAGCCTGCAAGGGGCTAAAGATATACAAACCTCCCAATCTCCTCCACTATAAACAGGGACTGATTGTTGAGGATTCAGAAGGGAGTGGAAATATTTCCTAGCTGGGAAAAGGGGGGCGCTAGGAGAGAAGTCTGGAGAACTGTCTCAGAAAGTTTGAATCACAGGGCTCCTAGCCCCCAGACAGGAAGCTCTATCACATTGATCTGGTCTGTGTCACTATAAATACACTCCGACCAGGCATTGAATTGAGAACTGCCAACAAGCGCCATCTCCTGGCAGACCAAAGAAGCGCACATAAGAAAATTAATAAGTAAGAGAGGCTTTTCCTGGCCTCTATAGCCTCCCTGCCCAAGGCCCTAGGAAACGACTCTACAACCAATTACTGGGTCCAGTGCCCAGTTTTGAGCAACCAGCAGAACAATCCTAACAATCAAGGTTGAGCCAAAAATCAAAGAGCTGTGGTAACTCACAGCATCCTACCACTAAAACCCCATAAAAGAGAAAGAGATAGAGCATCTAAGTAAAATACAAACTAACCAGATGCCTAAGCACCAGCAAAAGATTATGAGCCATACTAAGAAAATAGAAGACATGGCCCAAGAAAAGGAATACAGCAAAGTCCCAGAAGAGATGCAGAATTTGAGAGAACTAATCAGTGAGATGAGCACAAATTTCCAAAATCAAATTAATGAGATGAAAGAGAATATAGTTAAAGAGATCAATGACATCAAGAAGTCATTGCGCGAACATAAAGAAGAATTTGAAACACTGAACAGAAAAGTAACGGAGTTCATGGGAATGAAAGATACAATAGGTGAAGTAAAAAATACATTTGAAGCATACAACAGCAGACTCGAAATGATAGAAAAAAGAATAAGTGATACTGAAGACAGAGCAGCTAAAATTGAAGAGAGAAAAGAACAGAGAAAGAAAAGAATGGAAAAAATTGAGCAGGGGCTCAGAGAGTTGAATGACAACACAAAACACAAGAACATACATGTCATTGGAGTTCCAGAAGGAGAAGAGAAAGGAAAAGGGGCAGAAAGAGTATTTGAGGAAATAATAGCTGAAAATTTCCCAACTCTCACGAAAGAAATGAACTTTCATGTCCAAGAAGCACACCGTACCCCAATAAGAATAAATCCAAATAGACCTACGCCAAGACACATATTATTCAGAATGTCAAATGTAAAAGATAAAGAGAAAATGCTCAGAGCAGCAAGAGAGAAGCAAACGATCACGTACAAAGGACGTCCAGTAAGACTTAGTGCAGATTTCTCTTCAGAAACCATGGAGGCAAGAAGACAGTGGTATGATACAATTAGGAAACTGAAAGAGGGAAAACTGCCAGCCGAGAATTCTTTACCCAGCAAAACTGTCCTTCAAATATGAAGGTGAATATAAAGTATTCACAAACAAACAGAAACTAAGAGAGTTTGCAAAAAAGAATCCACCTTTGCAGGAAATATTAAAGGAAGCATTAGAATCTGAAAGAAAAAGACAGAGAGAGAGGCTTGGAGGAGAGTATAGAAGAAAGAAAAGCAGAAAGGATAACCAAAAGAGTAAAAAGAAAGACAAAAATAAGATGACATATGAAAACCAAAGAATAAAATGGAGGAAATAAATAGTGCATTTTCAGTAATATCATTGAATGTGAATGGATTAAATTCCCCAATCAAAAGATACAGGCTGACAGAATGGATGAAAAAACATGAGCCATCCATATGCTGCTTACAAGAAACTCATCTCAGACACAAGGATACAAGCTGGCTGAAAGTAAAAGGTTGGAAAAAGATACTCCACGCGAATAGTAAACAGAAAAGAGCAGGGGTAGTTATACTAATATCAGACAAAACAGACTTCAAATGCAAAAAAGTGATAAGAGATGCAGGCCATTATATATTAATAAAAGGGACGATCCTCCAGGAAGATATAACAGTCATAAATATCTACGCACCTAACCAGGGTGCCCCAAAATATATGAGACAAACTCTGGCAAAACTGAAGGGAGAAATAGACATTTCTACAATAATCGTCGGGGACTTCAACACTCCTCTCACACCATTAGATAGAACAACTAGACAGAAGATCAACAAGGAAACAGAGAACTTGAACAATATGATAAACAAGTTAGACCTAACAGACATATACAGTACACTGCATCCCAACTCAGCGGATTATACATTCTTCTCAAGTGTCCATGGATCTTTCTCCAGGATAGACCACATGTTAGGTCACAATACAGCTCTCAATAAATATAAAAAGATTGAAATTATACAAAGCACCTTCTCAGATCATAATGGAATGAAACTAGAAATCAATAACAGACAGGAAAAAAGTAAATTTGCAAATGTGTGGAGACTGAACAACACACTCCTAAATATTTAGTGGGTCAAAGAAGAAATTGCAAGTGAAATCAGTAAATATATTGAGACAAATGAAAATGAGAACACAACATATCAAAACTTATGGGATACAGCAAAGGCAGTCTTGAGAGGGAAATTTATAGCCCTAAATGCCTATATTAAGAAACAAGAAAGAGCTAAACTCAAAGATTTAACTGAACAACTTGAGAAACTAGAGAAAGAACAGCAAACCAATCCCAAGGCAAAAAGAAGGAAAGAAATAATAAAGATTAGAGCGGAAATAAATGAAAATGAGAACAGAAAAGCAATAGAGAAAATCAACAAAACCAAAAGCTGGTTCTTTGAGAAGATCAATAAAATTGACAAACCCCTCGCTAGACTAACAAAGAAAAAAAGAGAGAAGATGCAAATAAATACAATCAGAAATGAAAGGGGGGAAATTACAAATGACCTCACAGAAATAAAAAGAATCATAAGAGGATATTATGAGAAACTATATGCCAACAAACTAGACAACCTGGATGAAATGGACAAATTTCTAGAAACTCATAACCAACCTACACTGACACAACAAGAAATACAAGAACTTAACAAACCAATCACAATTAAGGAGATTGAATCCGTCATCAAAAATCTCCCAGCAAAGAAAAGTCCAGGACCAGATGGCTTCACAGGTGAGTTCTACCAAGCATTTCTAAAAGAATTAACACCAATCCTGTTTAAACTCTTCCAAAAAATTGAAGTGGAGGGAAAATTACCCAACACATTTTATGAAGCCAACACCACCCTAATACCAAAGCCAGATAAAGATTCCACAAAAAAAGAAAATTACAGACCAATCTCTCTCATGAGCATAGATGCAAAAATTCTCAACAAAATACTTGCAAATGGAATCCAACAGCATATCAAAAGACTTATACATCACGACCAAGTGGGATTTATTCCTGGTATGCAAGGCTGGTTCAACATAAGAAAATCAATCAATGTAATACACCACATTAACAAATTGAAGGAAAAAAACCACATGATCATCTCAATAGATGCAGAAAAGGCATTCGACAAAATCCAACATCCTTTTTTGATAAAAATACTTCAAAAGATAGGAATAAAAGGAAAACTCCTCAATATGATAAAAGGCATATATGAAAAACCCACAGCCAACATCATACTCAGTGGGGAAAGGTTGAAAGCTTTCCCCCTAAGATCAGGAACAAGACAAGGATGCCCACTGTCACCATTGTTATTCAACATTGTACTAGAACTTCTAGCTAGGGCAATTAGACAAGACAAAAAAATTAAAGGCGTCCAAATAGGAAAAGAAGAAGTAAAACTCTCACTGTTTGCGGATGACATGATCCTGTAATTAGAAAATCCTGAAGTATCCACAACAAAGCTACTTGAACTAATAAATGAGTTCAGCAAAGTGGCAGGATATAAGATCAACACGCAAAAATCAGTAATGTTTTTGTACACTAGTACTGAACAATCTGAGGAGGAAATCAGGAGGAAAATTCCATTTTCAATAGCAACAAAAAGACTCAAATACCTAGGAGTTAATTTAACCAAGGAAGTACAGGACCTATATGCAGAAAACTACAAAACAATGCTAAAAGAAATTTTAAAAGACCTAAACAAATGGAAAGACATTCCGTGTTCATGGATTGGAAGAATAAATATCGTGAAAATGTCAATCTTGCCCAAACTGATTTATAGATTCAATGCAATACCAATCAAAATCCCAACAGCTTACTTTACAGAATTAGAGAAGGCAATTACCAAATTCATCTGGAAGGGTAAGTGCATCCGAATAGCCAAAAGTATTCTAAAAAAGAAGAGCAATGTGGGAGGAATTTCACTGCCTGACCTTGAAACATATTACAAAGCTACAGTGGTCAAAACAGCATGGTACTGGCATAAAGATAGACATATCGATCAGTGGAACAGAATAGAGAATCCAGAAATAAACCCTCACTTATACAGTCAACTGGTTTTTGACAAACCTACCAAGCCCATGCTGATGGGAAAAAACAGTCTCTTCAACAAATGGTGTTGGGAGAACTGGATATCTATAACCAAAAGAATGAAAGAGGACCCCTATCTCACCCCCTTTACAAGAATCAACTCAAAATGGATCAAAGATCTAAATATAAAAGCCAGGACCATAAAACTACTAGAAGAAAATGTAGGGAAACATCTTCAAGACCTTGTAGTAAGTGGTGGTTTCTTGGACTTCACACCCAAAGCACGTGCAACAAAGAAAAATTAGAGAAATGGGACCTCCTCAAAATTAAACACTTTTGCACCTCACAGGACTTTGTCAGAAGGGTGAAAAGGCAGCCGACTCAATGGGAAAAAATATTTGGAAATCACATATCTGATAAGGGTTTAATATCCAGGATATATGAAGAGATGTTGCAGCTCAACTATAAAAAGACAAATGACCCAATTAAAAAGTGGGCCAAAGACTTGAATAGACATTTCTCTGAAGAAGAAATACAAATGGCAAAAAAACACATGAAGAAATGCTCAACATCATCATGATTAGGGAAATGCAAATCAAAACTACAATGAGATATCATTTCACACCTATCAGAATGGCCACTATTAAAAAGACAGAGAACTACAAGTGCTGGATAGGATGTGGAGAGATAGGAACACTTCTTCACTGTTGGTGGGAATGCAGGATGGTACAACCACTATGGAGGACTGTTTGGCAGTTCCTAAAGAAATTGAATATAGACTTGCCATGTGATCCTGCAATACCACTACTGGGTATATACCCAGAAGAACTGAGAGCAGTGACACAAACAGACATCTGCACACCAATGTTCATAACCACAGTATTCACCATTGCCCAAAGTTGGAAACAACCCAGGTGTCCATCAACAGATGAATGGATAAACAAACTGTGGTCTATTCACACGATGGAATATTATGCAGCTATAAGAAGAAATGAAGTCATAAAGCATATGGCAACATGGATCAACCTGGAGGACATTATGTTGAGTGAAGCAAGCCAGACACAAAAGGACAAATACTGCATGAATGCATTACTATGAATCAAATATATTGTGTAATATATTGTTTGATTCACACACAAAAAAACAAAAAACAAACAAAAAACAAAACAACAAAAAATTTTACATGTATCCATTGCTTTTGATTGAGAAATGTATATATTTGTTCATCTGTGTTTGCTTTTTAGTTTTTTATTGCTTATGTTTTCAGTTATTAAATATACAAAATAAAGTTAAAAAAAAAACCAGACAAAAATAAAAAATAAAATAAACAAAAGAAAAAAAACAAACAAGAAAATTCCTTACATCTCACTCTCTCTGTTTCACCTGCTGTACATAGCTGCTATTTTTGGATATTCTTGCACAATTATTTATTTGTTTATTAAGCAGTTTTTTTTAAAGATTTATTTGATTATTTATTTCTCCCCACCCCCTTGTTGTTTTTCACTTGCTGTGTCTGTTCGTCTTCCTTGTTTCTTTAGGAGGCACCTGGAGCATAACCCGGGACCTCTGATGTGGGAGGGAGGTGCCTAAATGCTTAAGCCACCTCTGCTCCCTGCTTTGTTGCATCTCTCACTATGTTTTTTCTTCTTGTTTCTCTTGTGTCAGCTTGCCTTGCCTACCTGTTGCGCCAGCTCGTTGTCTTCCTTAGGAGACACCAGAATCCAATCCAGTGACCTCCCATGTGGTATACGGGAGCCCAGTTGCCTGAGCCACCTCCGCTTCCCTAAGCAGTTTTATTGAAATATAGTAACATACCATATGATCTATCCAAAGTGTATAATCAATGGCTTTTAGTATAATCACAATGTTGTACATTCATCATCTCAAAAATTTTAGAACAATTTCATTACTACAAAAAGAAAGACTCCACACCCCTTAGCATTCCTTCCTCGGCCCTACATAACCATTAATCTAATTTCATCTTTATAAAATGATTTATATTTACATTTTATATAAATGGAATCATATAATATGTAATACTCTGTAACTGGTCTCCTTCACTTTGTATAATGTGTTTTTTAGTCTGATATTAACATTTTGTAGTATTAACTTACACTTGTTCAGCTTCAAAGAAAAATGGTTTTATATGTCCAATTTTACCCATATTCATTTTCACATAATATATGCATATTTTACTAAATTTAGTTCATAATAGGGCAATCTTACAGTATTTGTCCTTTTGTATTTGGCTTGCTTCACTCAACATAATGTCCTCCAGGTGCATCCATGTTGCCATATGTTTCACAACTTCATTTCTTTTTACTGCTGCATAATATTCCATTGTGTGTATACTCCACAATTTGTTTATCCATTCATCTGTTGATGGACATCTTGGTTGTTTCCAACTTTTGACTATCATGAATAATGCTGCTATGAACATCAGTGTGCAGTTGTCTGTCATGTCACTGCTCTCAGTACTTCTGGGTATATACCTAGCAATGGTGTTGCCAGGTCCCATGGCAAGTCTATATTCAACTTCCTTAGGAACTGTCAAACAGTCCTTCACTGTGGCTGTACCATTCTACATTCCCACCAACAGTGAATAAGCATTCCTATCTCTCCGCATCCTTTCCAACACTTACTGTTCTGACTTTTTAATAGTGGCCAGTCTAATAGGTGTGAAATGATATCTTATTATAGTTTTGATTTCCATTTCCCTAATTGCTAGTGATGGTGAATATTTTTTTCATGTGTTTCTTCACCATTTTTATTTCTTCTTTGGACAGTTGTCTTTTCAAGTCTTTTGCCCAATTTTTAATCAGATACTTTGTCTTTTTATTGTTGAGTTGTAGCATCTCTTTATATATCATGGATATTAAACCCTTATCAGATATGTGATTTCCAAATATTTTCTCCCATCGAGTTGGCTGCCTTTTCACCCTATTGACAAAGTCCTTTGAGGTGCAAAAGTAAAACCCATAGAACTTTATATCACGAAGAGTGATCCCTGAGAGGCAGAAAACAAATGAAGTGAGTCCTCCTTCTGCCCCATACTCCTGCCTTGAGACAGTTTTCATTGCACAGCACAGGGAGGAGGAACCCAGGTGGAGCCTGGTGGGCCATCTGAGTTCAGGGCTTGGAGCTGAGAATCTGGGGGAGATCAAGGACGGTAGAGTTTGCAGGTCAGTACAGGAGAGCAGAGAGCTGCCCAGAAAAAGAACCCCGGATATTTGAGAAAGGGTGCCCCTTGAATAGTCAGTAGAGTACGGTCAGCATGTGTGTATGAGGAAAGCACCTGAGGTAGGCGAAAGCACCATCTGAGAGGATGGCGGGGAAGAGTGCCTGGTGCTCACATAGAACCAGGAGTGATCTCTCCAAGATCTTGCTGCCTTGGCCTGGCGCTAACCTGTGTGCAACCTTCTAGACTCAGATTGCCACTTCTGCAGACCCCCACAAGGCTGCTTGCCTGTGGTTCAGAGAGGCCACTCCCCCTGCAAGTTTCCCCTCCCCACACTGCCCATGTGCTCTGAAGACCTTCTGCCCCTGCTGGAACTCAGACTCCACTGCACACTGACACCACCAGTTGCAGGTAACTGCTCCCCCGCCTACAGTCCAACAATTCCAGACCACCTATGATCTGCTAAAGCAGCGGGCTTCTCTATCAAATGGCAACGACAAACCTTCTCCAACAAGTTCTGAATTCCTTCCAAGTTTGTCCATACTTGGGCATTCTACTCTCAGCCCTAGGGTACCATATAGAGTTCCCTTATATCTTATTTTCTTTTATGATAGTGAATAATTCTTATAGCAAACTTTCCCTGTGTAACCTCCTGTTTCATTTCGATCTCCTGACTGGACCCATACTGCTACAACTACATACATAAAAGCCCTACCAGGGGAGTGGATGTAGCTCAGTGGTTGAGCACCTGCTTCCCATGTATGAGGTCCTGGGTTCAATCCCTGGTACCTCCTTTAAAAAAAAGCCCTACCAGACAATATTATACTTTTTGTTTTCAATTGTAATGCACATTTTAAAGAACTCAAGGGGGAAAATAGTCTACTATATGTACCCAGCTATTTAACCAAATTTGTTGATTTTCCTTGATTCCTGATGTTTCAAATTTCCTTCTGTGAGCATGTCCCTTCTATTTGAAGAACTTTCTTTAGCAATTCTTTTACACATTCACCTAGTTTTCCTTCATCTGAGAGTAGTTTTATTTCCCCCCTTATTCTTGAAGGATATTTTCACTGGATATGGAAGTAAGGGTTGACTGTTCTTTTCTTTCAGCACTTTAAATATTTAGTTTTACTTCCTTCTACCGTCCATGGTTTCTGATGAAAAAATCCACAGTCATTCAAATTGTTGTTCCCTTATAGGTAATGTGTTGCTTTTATCTCGCTGCTTTCAAGATTTTTTTCATTGTCTTGCAGTTTGATTTATTTTAACAAATCAATTTTATTGATACATATTAATAAAGCATAAATCCATCCAAAGTGTAAAAATCAATATTTGGTATAATCACTTAGTTGTGCATTCATCACTATAATCATTTTTAGAGCATTTTCATTATTCCAGTAATAATAATAATAATAATAATACTAAAAAACAAAACCCAAACAAACAAACAAAACTCATCACTCTCAATCTCTCTATGCTTCCATTGCTGTACATAGCTTCTATTCTGTTTCCTTCTCTCTAGTTTATTTGTATTTATATTTTGTAAAAATAGTCTTATATATGCAATATCATCCATATTCGTATTTCACATGAGGTTTCACTGTTATACAGTCCCATGTTACATTTTTTAGCTTTCCTTCTAGTAATATACATGTCCTTAGACTTTCTCTTTCAACCTTTGTTATACCTGTATGATAGCTCTGCTAGTTACAAACACTATGATGAGCTTCTCACCATTTCCATTCATTTCCAAAGATTTACAAACAACCTTTTAACCAATTCTGCACAGATTAACCATCAGCTTTCATGCTCTACCCTCATTCTATTTCTGGTAACCTATATTCTAATTGTTAATTCCATGAGTTTACACAATATATTTAGTTCATAATAGCGCAATCATAGAGTATTTGTCCTTTTGTGCCTGGCTTGCTTCACTCAACATAATATCCTCCAGGTGCATCTATGTTGTCATATGCTTCACAACTTCATTTCTTCTTAAAGCTGCATAATATTCCATCATGTGTATACACCACAATTTGATTATCCATTCATCAGTTGATGGACACCTGTTTCCAAATTTGACAATCGTAAATAATGCTGCTATGAACATAGTGTGTAGATGTCTGTTCATGTCACTGCTCTCCATTCTTCTGGGTATACACCTAGTAATATTATTGTCGGATCCCATGGCAAATCTATATTCAACTTCCTCAGGAACTACTGAAGAGTCCTCCACAGTGGCTGTACCATTCTACATTCCCACCAACAGTGAATAAGCGTTCCTATCTCTCCACATCCTCTCCAACATTTACAGTTTTCTGACTTTTTAACAGTGGCCAGTCTAATAGGTGTGAAATGATATCTCGTCGTAGTTTTGCTTTGCATTTCGCTTATCTGTAGTAATGTTGGACATTTTATCATGTGTTTCTTTGCCATTTGTACTTCTTCTTTGGACAGTTGTCTTTTCAAGTCTTTTGACCTTTTTTTTTTTTTAACTTTAAAGATCAGATTTATTTGGAGAAAACAGAAAACCCCACAACTCAAAGGATGGGGATTTTACATCTCAAGACATCTCCCTGCAGATTACAAATCATTTTCATAGAAGATATTTTTGTACAAATTTTACATGTATTCAGGAGCTGGACATAAATCAATCCCTGTTTCTGTTTTAACAGGGGGCAGAGTAGGGGAATGGTAAAGAACAGTTTGGGATACAACTATTTGGAAGGAAGTAGACATAAAGAGGGCAAACCCTACCTTTTCATTATCTGCAGCAAATAGTTTTTTAAAAAAAACAACTTTCACCCTTGGGTATCTTTCTCTAAAAGTCTACTTCTTAGCTACTAGCCAACCATGCCAATTACTTAAAATCAATTCTCTTGGAATATCTTTTATGTCCACTGGGTAAATGATTAATCAAGCCCACTACTGCAGCACACATGAACCAATAACGAGCATGGCTGGACAGGGTCTAACCTAGGGCTGATGAGAGAAAGGCTTGCAAACAAGAGACCAAGGTGTCATCTTTTGCCCATTTTTAAAATCGGGTAGTTTGTCTTTTTATTGTTGAATTTTATGATCTCCTTATATATCATGGATATTAATCCCTTATCAGATATGTGATTGCCAAATAGTTTCTCCCATTGAGTCGGCTTCCTTTTCACCCTTTTGACAAAGTCCTTTGAGGTGCAAAAGTGTCGAATTTTGAGGAGGTGCCATTTATCTATTTTTTTCTTTTGTTGCTTGTGCTTTGGATTTAAGATTTAAGAAACTATTGCCTACCACAAGATCTTGAAGATGTTTTCCTACAGTTTCTTCTAGGAGTTTTATGGTTGTTGCTTTTATATTTAGGTCCTTGATCCATTTTGAGTTAATTTTTGTATAAGGTGTGAGATAGGGGTCCTCTTTCTTTCTTTTGGATATGGCTACCCAGTTCTCCCAGCACCATTTGTTGAAGAGACTGTTCTGACCTAGCTGTGTAGGCTTAACAGCCTTGTCAAAAATCACTTGACCTTAGATGTGAGGGTCTATTTCTGAGTTCTCGATTTGATGCTATTGGTCAATCTATCCGTCTTGATGCCAGTATCATGCTGTTTTTACCACGGTAACTAAGTAATATATTTTAAAGTCAAGAAAGTGAGAGTCCTCCAACTTCGTTCTTTTTAAAGACATTTTTGGCTATTTGGGGCCCTCTACCCTTCCAAATAAATTTTTTTTTAAAGATTTTATTTATTTATTCATTTATCCCCCCCTTGCTGCTTGTGCTCGCTGGGTGAGCTAACCACGCCGTGCGGGCGGGCTTGCCTTCACCAGTAGGCCCCGGGAACCGAACCCGGGGCCTCCCATATGGTAAACGGGAGCCCTACTGATTGAGCCACAGCCGCTTCCCCAAATAAATTTGATTATTGGCTTTTCCACTTCTGCAAAAAAAGGCTGTTGGGATTTTTATTGGGATTGCATTGAATCTGTAAATCAGTTTGTGTAGAATTGACATCTTAACAATATTTAGTCTTCCAGTCTATGAACACGGAATGTCCTTCCATTTATTTAAGTCTTCCTCGGTTTCTTTTAGCAATGTTTTGTAGTTTTCTGAATACAGGTCCTTTATGTCCTTGGTTAAGTTTATTCCTAAATATTTCATTATTTTAGTCACTATTATAAATGGAAATTTTTTCTGATTTCTTCCTCAGATTACACATCGGTAGTGTTTAGAAACGCTATTGATTTTTGCATATTAATCTGTATCCCGCCACTTTGCTGAACTTGTCTATTAATTCTAGTAGCTTTGTTGTGGATTTCTCAGGATTTTCTATGTATAAGATCATATCATCAGCGAATAGTGAAAGTTTTACTTCTTCCTTTCCTATTTGGGTACTTTTTATTTCTTTATGTAGCCAAATTGCTCTAGCTAGAACTTCTAGCACAGTATTGGATAACAATGGTGACAGAGGGCATCCTTTTCTTGTTCCTGATCTCAGCAGGAAAGCTTTCAGTCTTTGACTATTAAGTACAACACTAGCTGTAGGGTTTTCATATATGCACTATCCCCTCTTGAGAAAGCTTCCTTCTATTCCTCTCTTTTCAACTGTTTTTATCAAGAAAGGGTGCTGTATTTTGTCAAATGCCTTTTCTGCATTAATTGAGAGGATCAGGAGATTTTTCTTCTTCAATTTATCAATGTGGTTTATTACACTAACTGATTTTCTTGTGTTGAATCACCCTTGCATACCTGGGATAAAACCCTTTTGATTGTGGTGTATAATTCTTTTAATGTGCTTTTGGATTCGGTTTGCAAGTATTTTGTTGAGAATTTTGCATCTGTATTCATTAGAGATATTGCTCTGTAATTTTCTTTTTTCATAGGATCTTTATCTGGTTTTGGTATTAGGGTGATGTTGGCTTCATAGAATGAGTTTGGTAGCATTCTTTCCTGTTCGATTTCTTTGAAGAGCTTGAGCAATATTGGTATTAGATTGTCTTTGAATGATTGATAGAATTCACCTGTAAAGCCATCTGGTCCTGGGCTTTTCACTTTTGAGAGATTTTTTATGACAGTTCCAATCTCTTCAATTGTGACTGGTTTGTTGAGGTCTTCTCTTTCTTCTAGGGTCAGTGTAGGTGGTTTGTGTGTTTCTAGGAATTTGTCCATCTCATCTACATTGTCTAGTTTTTGGCATACAGTTGTTCATAGTATCCTCTTTTGATCTCTCTTATTTCTGTGGGGTCAGTGGTAATGTCCCCCCTCTCATTTCTGATTTTATTTATTTGCATCTTCACTCTATTTTTCTTTGTCAGTCTAGCTAAGGATTTGTTGATTTTGTTGATCTTCTCAAAGAACCAACATTTGGTTTTGTTGATTCTCTCTGTTGTTTGTTGTTGTTGTTGTTCTCTATTTCATTTATTTCTGCTCCGATCTTTACTATTTCTTTCCTTCAGCTTGGTTTGGGATTAGTTTGCTGTTCTTTTTCTAGTTCCTCCAGGTGTGCAGTTAGATCTTCAATTTTAGCTCTTTCTTCTTTTTTAATGTAAGTATTGAGTGCTTTAAATTTCCCTCTCAGCACTGCCTTTGCAGTGTCCCATAGGTTTTGAAATGTTGTGTTCTCATTTTCATTCGTCTCAAGATGTTTGCTGAATTCTCTTGCAATTTCTTTTTGATCCACTGATTATTTAAGAGTGTTTTGTTTAATCATCATATATTTATGAATTGTCCCTTTTTCTGTCCATTATTGATTTCCAGCTTCAATCTGTTATGATCAAAGAAAATGTTTTGTATAATTTCAATCTTTTTAAATTTATTGAGACTTGTCTTATGATCCAACGTATGGTCTATCCTGGAGAATGATCCACGAGCACTTGAAATGAATGTATATCCTGCTATTTTGGGGTGCAATGCTCTATAGATGTCTGTTAGGTCTAGTTCATTTATCATACTATTCCAGCTCTCTGTTTTTTTATTTACCCTCTCTCCAGATGTGCTATCCAATACTGTGAGTGGTATATTGAAGTTTCCAACTATTATTGTAGAGACATCTATTTTTCCCTTCAGCTTTGCAGTGTATGCCTCATTTATCTTGGGGCACTCAGGTTAGGTGCATAAATATTTAGTACAGCTATTTCTTCTTGGTGAATTGCCCCTTTTGTTAATATTTAATGACCTTCTTCATCCCTTATAACAGTTTTGCATTTAAAATCTATTTTGTCCAATATTAGTATCACTACTCTAGCTCTTTTTTGGTTACTATTTGTGTGGAATATCTGTTTCCAACCTTTCAGTCCTAACCTGTTTGTGTCATTACGTCTGACATGAGTCACTTGTAGAGAACTACAAGTGGCTCATATTTTTAAAATCTATTCTGTCAGTCTATGTCTTTTGATTGTGGAATTCAAGCCATTAACATTCAACGCTTATCACTCTAAAGGCCTTACATACTTCATCCTTTTTGTCTTTTGACTTTCTGTACTCATATCTTAATATTGTCTGTCTTTTTACCCTTTAATTTACCCTTCCTAATAATCTTCATTCCTACACTCTTCTCCAAGTATCTCACCCTTGTTTTTCCTTTTCAGGCTGCAGCACTCTCTTTAGTATTTCTTATAATTCTAGTCTTTTGGTGACATATTCTATCAGTTTTTGTTTCTCTGTGAAGACTTTGAACTCACCTTCATTTTTGAAGGACAGTTTTGCCAGATACAGAATTCTTGGCTGGCAGTTTTTCTCTTTCAATACCTTAACTACACCATACCACTTTCTTCTTGCCTCCATGGTTTCTGATGAGAGGTCTGCATTGAATCTTATCGAGGTTCTCTTGTATGTGATGCTTTGCTTTTCTCTTGTTGCTTTCATAATCCTTTCTTTATCTCTGATATTTGTCATTCTGAATATTAGGTGTCTTGATGTAGGTTTAATCAGATTTATTCTGCATGGGGTGCATTGTCCTTCTTGGGTATTGAT
The DNA here is from genome assembly GCA_026826555.1 of Tolypeutes matacus. Taxonomy (NCBI): domain Eukaryota; kingdom Metazoa; phylum Chordata; class Mammalia; order Cingulata; family Chlamyphoridae; genus Tolypeutes; species Tolypeutes matacus. Next base: position 7,656,932 of record JAKSZT010054419.1, on the reverse strand, counting down.
ATTTATGTCTTTCATAAGGGTTGGGGAGTTTTCAGTCATTATTTCCTCAAATATTCTTTCTGCCCCTTTTCCATTCTCTTCTCCTTCTGGGACACCGATAATGCATATGTTTGTGTGTTTTGCATTGTCATTCAATTCCCTGAGACCCTGTTCCATTTTTTCCCTTCTCTTCTCTTTCTGTTCTCCTGTCTTTTCCAGTTCAGATGTTCTGTCTTTGTGGGACAGTTTGAGATTATTTTTGTGAATCCCAAAAAGAGGAATGTTATAGTTGTAAACTAATCTAGTCCTCTGGGTGTGATATCCTTTGATTGTATTAAAATCAGTGAGGGGCTGCTGAATAAATTTACTTGATAAAATCAATTTAGGGCTTTTGATTCAACTCAAGTTGAGTCCCCGCCCCCTGATATAAACAGACACTCACTCAAGAAGACACATAGAGGAGAGAAATTTGTCATTTTGATCCTGCCATGTGACATTGAGAAGGCTCAAACAACTAAAGCTCTGGGGAGAGATGGACCATTTGCCTGATAGCTTACAGATGACCTTGAGAAGAGAGCCAACACTGATATAGGAAGCCCAGAGGGGAAGGCTGAACCCCTGCAGAGATCGCCCACCATCTTGCTTCAACACATGGTAGCTGATTTTGGTGAGAATGTACCTCTCATGGTACCTTGAGTTGGACTTTCCACAGCCTTGGGACTGTAAGCTTTTACCCTAAATAAATATCCTTTATAAAAGCCAATGGATTTCTGGTACTTTGCATCTGCACCCGTTTGGCAAGCTAATACACTTCAAAATCATTAATTCTGTCTTGAGCAATTCAAATCTGCTCTTACGTGCCTCTAATGTTTTTGTTTTTTTTTTTAATTTTTTTTTTATCGGGAGGTCCCGGGGATCGAACCTGGGTCCCTCCATATGGAAAACAGCCGCCCAACCATTTGAGCCACATCCATCCCCCTCTAATGTATTTTTAATCTCATCCAATTTCATTCCCATAAGATTGGTTACTTTTCTTTGCAGGCTTTCCAATTGTTCTTTTTTTTTTTTTTTTGGAGGAGGGAGGAAGAGCGCAAGGGCGTCGCCGTGCCCGTCCCCTGCCTGCCCCACGGCCGGCAAGAGCCGCGGCACGGTCGCCACCCCCCATCCCGCGGCCCACCTGGGACACGGGTCGTGGGACACCCGAAGGCGCCCAACCTCGCCCTTGCCCGCCGCTCCCCCACCACCCCGTCCCAGAACCGGGGGGAGACCCCGGCGGGGCGGGAGGGAGGCGGTCAGGCTCCAATTGTTCTTTATGCTCACCCAGTGTCGTCTTAATATCCTTTATCTCTTTAGTCATATTTTCTTTCAATTCTTTGAATTGATTTAAGAGAGTTATATAATTATCATTAATTAATTGTCTTAAATCTTTTATCTCTTCAGGATATTTGGTTTGTTCCTTTGGCTGGGCCATCTCTTCCTGTTTCCTAGTATGGCTTGTAATTTTTTGCTGATGTCTAGGCATCTGAATATGTTGGTGAATTTACTCTGATGGCCAATTTCTCTCTCTTGCCTATTTTTTAAAATACAGCTCTTCTTCGATATTTGGTTCAACTTATTCTAAGTCTTTAAAATTGCCCAGCTTAAATTATCAAAATCATGCCAGAGACTCACTAATGGGGCACAGATTTTCTCCCAGGAGTTAGGGTACAGAGAGAACCAAAAGCAGTTTTGTTCATGCAATTTCCAGACTGGCCAGTAGATGGTGCTCGATGACACACCTTTCCACAGAGGTGTTTCAATCTCTGTTTTCCTGAGTTTTGGTCTGGCCAGAGCAGAGATTCAAAGCAGGCTCTGCTGGCCAAATTCACTAAGGAACCCCACCCCCGACTCCCCCTTCCTTTTCCTTCATAGCAGCCAACAAGGAGGAAGACATCTGTTTCCCTTTCAGTCAGCTTCAGTGAGCCAGGGGTTTTATACCAGTGTAATAGTGGGAGTAAAACCCCTTCCCAGCCTCCATGGGGGTTTGGTAACTCACATTTGTTGTTTCTGGTTCTTCGTCTCTCTGTCTCCCAACCTCCTGGGAGTTATGAAGCACTGTTCTGGTCTGCTGACCCCCAAAACAGGTCCCTTGGACAGCTTTTGGCACTTTCTCCATTGTTTTTGTGAGAGAGTTGATGCCTGCCTACTCCGACATCATCTTCCCACAGTTCCCAGCAGTTTGATTTTTATATGTGTGGACATGAATTTCTTTGGGTTTATTCTGGTTGGGGTTTGCTGAGCTTCTTTTGTCTGTAGGCTTATGTCTTTTGCCAAATTTGAGATTTTTTCGGTCACTATTTTTTTTTAAATTTCTGCAATGCACTCTTTCTCCTCTGCTTTTAGGACTCTGATGATATGAAATTTAATCCTTTTGGCATTGCCCCACTGGTCCCTGAGAACAGATTCTTTTTTTTTTCCCAATATTTTTTTAAATCTCTATTGTTCAGATTGGATAATTTCTATTATTCTATCCTCAAGGTCACCAAATCTTTCCCATGTCATCTCCATCCTGCTGTTGAGTCCTTCCAGTGAGTTTTCTATATTGATGATTGTATTTTCAGTTTTAAAATTTCCATTTGGTGTTTCTTTAAATTTTATATTTCTTTGCTGAAATGATCTGTCTTTACATTCTTTTTCCCTTACTGGTTGGAGTATATTTTTTAATAGCTACTTTAAAGTCTTTGTCAAGTAATTTTAATATCTGTGTCATGTTGGCATTGGCATCTGTTGACTGCTTTTTCCCATGTGAGTTGAGATTTTCCTGGTTCTTCATATGACAAGTACTTTTGGATTGTATCCTGGACATTTTGACTGTTGTAGTATGGGAATCTAGATCTTGTTTAAATATTAAGGAGAACATAGCTATTTTTTATATAGCAGACAATCAATCTGGTTGGGATTGGGCCTTCTGGGGGTTTTAGTTCCAATGTCAGTTCTATTGTCAAAGCCTTTTCAGTGCTATTTGGATGTGTCCCACAGGTGGGGTGGTCATCCTCTTAGCTCATTCAAAGTCTCTGATATGCTAACTAGGAAAAGATTCATATATGTGCAGCTTGTGGGAGAGCCCAAGAGTTTGTAAACAGGTCTGTGTCTTGCTTTCTGAAGATACTCCTTCTCAGCAGTCTCCTTGGAATTTTCCAGTTCCCTTTTCAATCCTCTGGCCAGAAATCTGGTACTTTATTTATACTGCTCTGCCACACCCTTTCATGACTATGCCCACATCTGGGGTGGAGTGGTGGGAGGATGAAGAAAAAAACCCAACGGGGGTTCACCCTGCTCTCTTGAGACCATATTTCCCCTAATCTGAGAGGAAGGTTTCCCTCCCTTAGTTGTAGGTGCCAGCAGGTGGAGATCATTGCTGTCACTCTCAGGAGATCCCTCTTATGCTCCTCAAGCCTAATTGAGAGGGTTCTCCCTCTGTCCTCATAGATGCCCATTTCCTGGTTTCCCCCCTTGACTCCAGGCTGGGTGGAAAATATGGTAAACTCACTGTTTACCATATAGTGATACTTTGAATTCTGGTCTTCTTCCTCAGTCTGTCTGCTACTGTTTACTTCTTGGAGCACTCAAAGAGCTGCTTCATGTTTTCTGTCCAGGTGTGTGGTCACATTAATGGAAAAGACAGGATGGCATGTGCTTATTCCACATGACCTGGAACCTGGAAAAGGAGCTCACTCTAAATGTGGGGAGAGAAGGCAGATAAGTAGGGCCTGCAAAGACCAGACCAGTTGCCCTGATGGATGCAAACCCATGTGCCTGAGAGCCCTACCAGAAGAGCTGTCTTTTTCAGGTTAGGCATACATTGTGATGGATACAGGCCATTATATATCTTATCAAAACCTATAAAATTGTATAGTGCTAGGTGTAAACCATAATGTAAACTATAGACCTTTGCTAGTAGCTATGCTTCAATATTTGTTCATCAATTGTAACAAATGTACCACCCTAATGTAAGATGTTATTAATAGGGGAAAATGTGAGAGGGGGAGGTGGTGGGGTATACGGGAATCCTCTATATTTTTATATAACTTTTCTGTAATCTAAAACCTTAAAAATAAAATTAAAATAACAAACAAAAAAATGTAGAGGAGTAAATTTGTCTTCCTGAATCATTGGCCCATTAGCAAAACTGGGTTTATCAGATAACTTGTACCACACATTAAAAAGGCCAAAGCAAGGCTTGAGGAAACAATATTGTGAGCTTTTATGTAGTATGAAGAAATGGAAAGGTTGGAAGCCTGGGACAGTGTTTGTCTTAGTTTCCTAGAGCCAGTGTAACAAATTACCACAACTGGGTGGCTTACAACAACAGATACTTATTCCCTCACAGTTCTGGAGCCTAGAAGTCTGAAATCATGAAATCATAGTGTTGGCAGGGCCCTGCTCCCTTTGAAGGCTCTAGGGAAGAATCCTTCCTTTCTTTTTTTTTTTTTTTTTTTTTTTAGGTACCAGGGCCGGGGATTGAACCCAGGGCCTGGTATGTGGGAAGCCAGGGCTCAATCACTGAGCCATGTTGGCTTTCCTGAGTTGGCTTTTTCATTTGTTTTGCTTGTTATTTGTTTTTTTTGTTTGTTTGTTTGTTTGTTTTTTGGTTTTTTTCCAGGAGGAACCAGAAACCAAACTGGGAACCTCCCATGTGGGAAGCGGGCACACAACTGCTTTAGTTACCTCCACTCCCAGGAATCCTTTCTTGCCTCTCCTGGCTGCTGGTGGTTGCCAAGAATCCTTGGCATTTCTTTGTTTATAGTTGTAACACTCCACTCTGCCTCTGTCTTCACATGGCTGTCTTCCCTGTAGGTATTTCTCTCTGTGTAGTCACATGACATTCTTATAAGGACACTAGTCATTGAATTTAGGGTCCACGCTAATCTAGTATGACATCATCTTAATGAATGACATCTGCAAATAGCCTATTTCCAAATAAGGTGGCATTCTGTGGTTCTGGGTGGACATTAATTTTTTTTTTTTTTTTTGGAGGTGGGGTGACTGTTCAACCTAGTAGAGTGCTGCAGAGGAGTCTTTGTACCTCCTTCCTTCCCCTTCTCCTATCTCTCCTACTCATTCCCTTCTTCCCTTCCTCCAGCCTTCATTCCCCTCCTCCCTTTCCTTTCCCCTTCTCCCTCCTTGACTCTCTCCCTCTTTCCCTTCCTCCTCCTTTCTCTCCTCCCCTCACTCCTCCACACAACCCTCTCTTCCTTTGCTCTATTCCTCCCTTTCTTCCTCCTTCTTTTGCTCCTCATTCCCTCCCTCCCTCTACCTCTCTGCTCTTTCTCACTCTCTCTCCCCCTCCCTACCTCACCCTCCTCCCTTTTCTTCCTTCCCTTCCTCTCTCCCTCCTTTTTCTCCCTCTTACCCTCCCTATATCCCTCTGTCTCCTCCCCCCTTCTCCCTTCCTCTCTCCTTTCTCCAGTTCTCTCTTCTTCCCTTGCTCCCTCCCTCTCTCTGCTCCTCTCCTTCCTTCCCCACTCTCCTTTCCTCCTCCTCTGCCACTTGCTCCCTTCTCATTCTTCTACCATCTCTCTCCCATCTAGTCTTTTTTTCTTTCTCTCCTCTCTTTCCTCCCATCATAAGTTCATTTATTCCCCCTGGTGTTCATTGAATTATATGCACCAAGCTTGTCATTGGGGGATAAAAATAATTTAGACACAATCACAGCCCTCAAAGCCCCCCAAGTTCTGACCAAGGGGCAGTCTCCAGAGTTCTTGGGCTCATACCAGTCCTTGCTCTGCCTGGTGGCCTCAGGGCAATCACTTCCCCTCTTGGGGCCCTAGCACACAGGGTGAGGTGCTCTCTCAGGTGTTTTCTCTCCCAGGGAGTATCTGTTTCACAGTCAATGAGACTGAGTGGGTTCTGAGGTTCATTGGCATCTTACCCTTCCCTAGTTCTTTTACCAACTGTCTAAAAATCTTGCTCAAAACTCAGTTTTCAAATTGACTTGCTTCACTTTGAAAGCAGTCAGGGCATTTCATTTGCTCCTTGCTGTTTAGTTGTGGTCCCTCGTGGCACAACCAAGGTCTCAGGGTGGAAGGGAATCTTTGATTGCTTTTAGCCACTCCTCCAACTCTGATGTGATTGTCACTCCTTTAAATGGTATTGTGCATTTAGTCACCCTTCCCCACCTTCACAGATCATTTGGGAGCTCCCAGCAGAGATGCTCCCCATGCCAATATTTTGTAAGCTCTTTTTAAGACACCACCTGCTCCTCACCACTGCTTTGACCTGTGGTGAAGCACCTGGCCATGGATAGAGCTTTTGGAGCCTCATTGCTCCCCCAGAGTACACAGATGCTGTCCTTCAGAGAAACTGGGGCCTTGGGTGAGAATGGGGTCTGCAGGGTGCCCCTGTGCAGTGGCTGCTGTAGCTTCTTCAGAGTACCAAAGGAAATTGCCTGCCTACTCTTGCATCAATAGTAAGTATCCAATAGCAGCTGCATTCCCCACAAGGCCGAGAAAGGCCAAGTGTAGAACCTAGACTTCCACCCTCGCCTGGCAACAATGAGGCAGCACCACTCTTCACCAAACAGAGTGGTGTCAAAGGAGGCCGGCTAACGCTTCAATGAGCACTTAGAACCTGCTCAAAAGATTTGGTAGGTTCTAAAAGTCAAACAGTGATAAAGCCCAGGCCTGAATGTCAGCCAATCAGTGATAGACCCAGGCTTCTAGCCCATAGCCTGTCAATTAGTTTAAAACATTATGCTAAGTGAAAGAAGCCAGACATAGAAGGTCACTTATTGAATGATTCCATTAGAATGAGTATATGGAATTGGCTGGTCATTTAAGACAACAGATTAGTGCTTGCCAGCGACTAGAGGAAGAGGGGAAATAGGAGAGACTGCTTAATGGGTGCAGGGTTTCCTTTTGGGGTGATGAAAATGTTTTGGAACTAGATAGTGGTGATGGTTTCACAACATTGTGTCTGAACTAAATGCCGCTGTATCGTACACCTTAAAATGGTGAGTTTTATCCTGAAGTTGAATGTTTCTTCTTGGATATGGCTTCAAATAAACTGATCTGAATAAATTTTCATTTCTTCTCAGTTAAAACTGCATATTTGAAAACTATGGTGAAATTTATGTTATGTGCATTTTACCACAATAAAAATTCTGATTATTCATTGCTGGTATGTAAGAAAGCAATTGTGTTTTGTACACAGGCATAACTCCTTTCATTGTGCTTCACTTTATTGCACTTCACAGATACTGCATTTTTTCAAAAATTGAAGGTTTGTGGCAACTCTGCTCAAGCAAGTCTATCAGCGCCATTTTTTCCAGCTGCATGTCCTCATTTCATGTCTCTGTGTAACATTTTAATTAAGGTATCTGCATTGATATTTTTAAGACATAATGCTATTACACACTTTATAGACTACAGTAGAGTGTAAACACAACTTTTATATGCACTAGGAAACCAAAAAATTCATCTGACTTACTTGCTTTATTGCAATATTTGCCTTATTGTGGTGGTCTGGAACCAAATCCGCAATGTCTTCAAGGTATGCACTCTTTAGTTCCAGGAGATTTCTTTTGTACATTCTTTGTGATTGTCTACTTAGACAATCACATCATCTCTGAATAAAGATAGTTTTCTTCCTTCCTTTCTAATCTGTACATATTTTTTTTCTTTTGTTATTTTTTTATCTTATTTCTTGTCTAATCTGGAGTGGTGAGAGAGAACATTCTTGCCTTGATCCTTATCTTAGGGTAAAAGCATCCAGTCTCTCACCATTAAATATGCTGTTAGCTGTAAGTTTTTTTGGTTGCTCTTTATAAGTTGCAGAAATCATGAATGGGTGTTGGATTTTGTCAAATGACTTTTTGGCATCAATGATGATCTTTCTTCTTTAGCCTATTTATATGTGGATTATATTGATTTATTACACTGAACCAGCCCTACATATCTGGAGTAAATCCTACTTGATCCTGGTGTATGACTCTTTTTATATATTGTTGGATTTGCTTTTCTAATATATATTTGAGGATTTTTGTGTCAGTGTTTGTTTTAGTTATCTAGGCTGCTTAGAGCAGATACCATGAAATGGGTTGGCTTTTAACGATGGGAATTTATTAGCTTACAAACTTACAGTTTCGAAGCCATGAAAATGTCCAAATCAAGGCATCAGCAAGATGATACTTTCTTCCCTGAGACCAGCTACTGGTGATCCTGGGCTCCTCTGTCACATGGCAAGACACACGGTGGCATCTTCTGCTTTTCTCCCTTCTCTTCCAGGTTTCCTTGATTTCAGATTCTTGCTTCTGTGGCTTCTTTTCTCTCTCTCTGTATTCATCCACTGCCCCCTTTGCTCCCACTGGGGCAATAGCACCAGCAGGTGTGCAAGTTGCAGGTAAAAGGGGTTCCATATCTGTACTAAGATCCCTTGGATTGATGAAAGCCCAGGTCACCTGATAACTCTGGGGTGCTACCATTTTGAAAGATGTATTCCTGGTCCTTGAAGCACGCTGGAATGAAGAGGAACCTCTTCTTCTACCTCTGTTGGGCACCAGACCAGCCATCCACTTGTAAAAGTGGGAGAGGTACAGGCGGCAGGTGGTGAGTGGCTGGAAACCCCCACACAGCTAGCTGCATTTTTTGCGTGCAAGAGGAGTAGGGTTGTCTGGGGTCCTCCAGGGCTCCAGAGCCGCAGACATTGTCTTTGCAGCCCCTGGGGAGCGTTTGGAAGTCCTTGGCCTTCTTCTCTGCATCCTTGGCTCCGCTCTTCTTGCAACAGTAATAGTTCAGAAAAGTGACGCAAAGCAGCTAGAGCAACGATGCCCCAGTGATGGAGTTTCAATTAAAGGCCATGGCAACTGACAAGAAAAAAGGTCACCTTGGAATGTAATAAACAAGTTCTGGAGTTTCATGCTAACAGGAGCTGGGTGGGGAAATATCCTGAGCTTTCCTGTGAATTGCAGAAATGTAAAAGAGCTGAGTCATTGACCTTTAAGACTTGTTAATTTCAGTAAAATGTAACTGTCAAGTATCTATTGCCCTTGCACATGCTCACACGTATTTTCTTTGTTCTAAAGCCAAATAAAAGCCACACTTTAGGAGGTGGCTGGGCTCTTCTCTCCATATCGGACGGAGAGTCCCCTGATCCCAGTTTTTCTTCTCTTTGTCTTATTCTTTCTTTCTCATCCGCGGCACCGTTTTCACAGACCCAGTTCTTGAATGCCAACATATGGCGCCCAACGTGGGGCTCTGAAAACGAAACTTTTCTTTCAGTCAGTGCGCGGACCGAGGAGCTCCTGAGAGCGGTTTTAAAAGAAAAAGAAACAGAAAAGGTAAGCTTCATCCTTGGAATCATCAGGGTAATGGGTAATCAGCAGTCGAACTTTGAAGAGTTCTCTAGAGTGTTAAAAAGTTTATTAAAATGCACCGGTGTGACTATTAAATCCTCGGCTTTTGAGGAACTTTTTTCTCTTGTTCAGAAATGTTATTGGTTTCAGCCGCAAGGGTGGGATATTTTATACCTGAAACATTGGAAGTTAGTGAAGAAAGCTTTAAAAAGGGTTTATCAAAAGGGAAAAATAATTCCCCTTCATGTGTGGTCTTTGTGTAGTCTTATTTCTGTTGCTCCTCAACTCCAGCTGTGGATGTTAACCTTTCAGTTCCAGCAGCAACTTTATAAACCTCCCACTGCTTACATAATAAGGCTGTGGGATGATAGAAGCTAATAAAATGAAACCACTGAAAAGTAAGAAAACTTAGCAATACAGTTTACAGAAAAATTCTCAAAAGCATTGAAATCAAAGATATATGTTTCTATTGATGTGTTGTAACTTGTATTGTGTTTGTCTGTTTGTTCAGTGTCAGTGTATATTTTGATACCTCCGGATAGTAATATTAAACTGATGAATAAAAATTATTAAAAGAGCTCTATTCAAATGGCCAACACTGAATAAGTGCTTATATTAATAAATAAATATGGGTATTAATTTAAAATAATAAAAATAGATATAAACAAACTAAATCATTATTCTAACAAGTTTGTTTAATGTTGATGGTAATTGCATGTTGTCAGAAGTTTGCTTAAAAACAGTTTCTAAAATCATTGTGGTAACTTAAGTAAAGAAGGTATATAGAATGTGCTTTTATTATTAAAGAAAAGAAAGTAATTTTATCATAAGATAAAATAACTAAGTTATTAAAACAGGGTTGGAGTTTTGTTCTTTCTCGGGGTTTCTCAAGTTATTGGTCTGTTTTCGTGGAAGTTTGCAGAGTTTTTCTCCTGGGTGATCAGTGTGCAAGAGGGGGGAAGTGTTTTATCAAAGTAGCTTCTTCTGCTTTGGCCTTGAGTTTCCTTGGAGAGACAGGTTTTGTTGCTTTTGGGGGAACATGATGTTTAAACCTGCTTTCTCATAAAAACTTTTTGTTTCAAACTGTTACAAATGGTTTGGTCTGTTGCCTGGAAGGGAGTGGAATACTGAAAGTGGTTAAGTTCATGTGATGTAGGTTGAGTCAAGTGGTTGAGACTGTTATGCAATTGAGGGAAATTTTCTAATTTTATGACAATTAAAGTTATATGAATAAAAAGTTCATATGAATACTTTAAAGGTGTATAAAATTGCTGAAAATTTAATGATGTTTCAGTGTAATATTAAATAAAAGTATGCTGTTATTAATCATTTTTAATTATTTTTAAATATGTGTTATAAAACTACCTCTCTGCCTAAAAATCAAAATGCAGATGCTTTAACTTATTTATCTGATTTACTCCACCTCTGCTAATAAAAAATAAATATATATATATATATAATTTAAAAAATGGAAACTAAAATAGTAAGCACGTCAAGGATGTTTTGTAACAAATTCTAAAAGATAAAGTATATTTCAAAAGGTGTTGTATTTCCTCCCTGGAGGAGCTGGCCACTCTCCCAGGGACTGATGCATAAACCTTAAAATATACTGCCCAAGGAGTGTTGTGTTCCTTCCTGGGGAGGCTGACCCCTCCCTCAGGAATTAGCAAAATACTCACAAATTGGTATATTATTATTATTGACTTAAAAGACTGTTTTTTTACTATTCCTCTTAATCCAAATGATAGAGAAAAATTTGCATTTACTATTCCTTCTATTACTCATTCAGCTCCTACTGAAAGATATCAGTGGAAAGTTTTACCTCAGGGAATGATGAACAGTCCTACATTATGTCAATCCTTTGTTCACATTCTGTTACAAATTTTACGAAAACCATTTCCTAAGGCTATAATTATTCATTATATAGATGATATTCTTTTTGCCACCGAGCAATCTTGTGAGCTGAAACCACTATTTCAGCTCGCTAAAGAAATTCTTCCTCAACATGGGTTGCAAATAGCAGAAGAAAAAATTCAAAAACAGGTTCCTTTTCATATATAGGTCATACTATTAATAGAAATATTATAACTCCACAAAAGGTCCAGTTTTGAACTGATAATTTACGTACTTTAAATGATTTTCAGAAATTACTGGGTGATATTAATTGGGTACGGCCTACTCTAGGAATTCCAACTTATGCTTTAACTAATCTTTTCAATACCCTAACAGGAGACCCTGACTTAAATAGTCCTTGCATTTTAAGCCCAGAAGCAAAAGAGGAGTTAAAATGGCTGGAAAAAAGACTGCAAAATAGCCAGGATAAATGTAAATCTTCCAATTTCTCTTTTAATTTTTCCATCTTGCCATTCCCCTACTGGGATACTTTGGCAAGAGGACAGCATAATAGAATGGATATTCCTACCCAACAAAGATAGAAAAAAAGTTTGATTATCATAAACTTACACATACTAATGCTTCTGGCTTACATCATAAATATTCTCACTTAATAGTAAAAGAAAGTAAGAGGATTGTTAGACAATGTCCTACTTGTGGGCCCATAAATGCCCCCACTTTTTCTCCAGGAAATAATCCCTGTGGAGAACATCTTAATGAAATTTGACAAATGGATGTTACACATGTGCCCTCTTTTGGCGCCTTCAGTATGTGCATGTGACAGTGGACACATATTCTAAATTTATTTGAGCAACTGCTCAAGCTGGTGAAAAGGCCTCACATGTACGTTCTCATTTATTACATTGTTTTGCAGTAATGGGCCTGCCAGCACAGCTAAAAACTGAAAATGGGCCTGCCTATCTTAGACTATCTTTCAAAAAATTTTTGCAGTGACTGGAATATTAAATGTTACAGGAATCCCATATAACCCCTAAGAACAAGCATAGTAGAAAAAAAGTAATCACTCATTAAAATTAATGTTGCAAAAACAAAAAGGGGGAGATGAAGGAGAGTCTGCTAGGGACAGACTGTCTAAAGCATTGTTTACCTTAAATTTTCTTAATAGACAACAAATTTCTAATACCACAGCAGCAGAAAGACATTGGGAGGTTAAGAAAAAAAGCATGAAAATGAAAAATGTGGACAACCAATATATTGGAAAAATGAAACAACCAATAAATGGGAAAAAGGAGAGGTAAAATTTTGGGGCCGAGGTTTTGCTCTTATCATTACAGAAACAGGAGAAGAGCAGTGGATCCCCTCCAGAAGAATCAAGCCTAGAGTTGAAGATGCTGCCAAGACTTAAACTGTGGACATGGTGGTTTTACATTGGATTAATTATAGGTAAAGTATTAGGTCAAGGTAAGATACTGCACCATAATTACACTTATTGGGCATACATAATCAACTCACCTCTTCTAGAGCTGTTGACTTAGAGTGATGAGTCTTATCCAATTTGTCTTAACCAATCTCACGACAGACTACTTAATGACAAATGGCATATTTGTCATGAGCTTACAGAGGTTGTGTTGTTTAATGATTCCTATGGAATTGTAAAGGATCGGGCCCTTATAGGGATACTGAAACCTATTAAAAACACAACCATATCTTGGTTCATTAATAATTCAACCATAATCACAAATGACAATAATCCTGATTTCTGAAATTTGGTAATACAGCATTTACTAACAGCTCAATAAATTGGAAAAATCAAGGAAGATATATCCCACAACCATGGGACACTAAACTTAACAAAACTCAAAGTTATTTGTGGAAATTATTTTGGTGAACTGGTCCAATTTTTGTAAGGCAAGGCAGCAAAACTGATATTACTATTTGAAAAAGAAAATCAACTCAATTTCTTACAGTATGTGTATGAGATCCTATAGTTATATCATTGGAACAGTAACTTTTGGTGAAAGGAACATTAATTTCTCTTTATTTACATGTCTTAAGAATTCATATTTGCAGGAAAATCAAACTCTTTTTATAGCAAGAAGAAGAAAAGGACTATGGCTACCGGTGCAGATGACCAGACATTGGCAGTAGTCTCAAAATCCCAGTTGCTGTGACATTTCCTCAACTATTATTTAAAAAGAACTAAAAGACTGATTGGACTTTTAATAGCAGAAATTTTGGGACTGATTGGCATCATAACCGCTGCAGCTGTCACTGGCACAGCCCTGCATCAAGGAGTCCAGAATCAACAATATGTTAAGGACTGGCATAAAATTGCAAATGAGATGTGGCATAGCCAGTCTCACATTGATATGGAACTGAATAACCATATGAATGATCTTGAAACAACTATTATACATTTGGGTAATCAAATTTATAATTTAAACTTGTTAAGAGTTCTTAAATATGATTGGAATGAAAGTTCTATTTGTATTACTCTTTTGGCTTATAATAATAGTGAACATGATTGGTAGGAAGTGAAAAATCACTTGATTGGATATAAGCATAATGCTTCTATACATCTTTTGGAATTGCAAAAGAAGGCATTGAGCATGTATCAAACGAATTGAAAGAAACCACTGGTGCAGCCGTTTCATTAGTGGAAACAAAAAGTTCAAATATCATTTTGGATTGGATTTGGAATTATTGTTATATGCATTTTAATTGTTTGTATTGTCAAGACTAGAGTAATTAGACCTGATAAATGCATTTATGTTAAGAAACTTGGCCATGAAAAACTAATTTTGCATTACTTAGTAGAAAGATTCTACTAATAACCCCTTGATCTTAATACTAAATATCTGCACAAAAAATGTTCATTTAAGGAACCTGAAGAAGCATAAATATTAATGAAATTGCCTTCCATGTAAGAGCTCAAAGGTTTGACTGGTAGTCAATGACGGGTAAGATTATCAGAGGAGGACAACCTAAGACAGGCACAGTCACAAGAGCCTATGGAAGAAGACAAGTGTGACAGGAGGTCACCTTGTATCAGCTTATATAATGGTTCCTATGAGCTTTAATTAATAAAAAAGGGGGAAATGATGGAGTTTCAATTAAAGGCCATGGCAACTGACAAGAAAAAAGGTCACCTTGGAATGTAATAAACAAGTTCTGGAGTCTCATGCTAAAAGGAGCTGGGTGGGGAAATATCCTGAGCTTTCCTGTGAATTACAGAAATGTAAAAGAGCTGAGTCATTGACCTTTAAGACTTGTTGATTTCAGTAAAATGTAACTGTCAAGTATCTATTGCCCTTGCACATGCTCACATGTATTTTCTTTGTTCTAAAGCCAAATAAAAGCCACACTTTATGAGGTGGCTGGGCTCTTCTCTCCATATCGGATGGAGAGTCCCCTGATCCCAGTTTTTCTTCTCTTTGTCTTATTCTTTCTTTCTCATCCGCGGCACCGTTTTCACAGACCCAGTTCTTGAACGCCAACACCCCAGTCACACAGTCTATGCCTGAGCAGAGGGCCCCTGGTGGGTGCATCGTGGCCTCAAGCCTAAAGATCCAGGACCACCCCAGCTTGGTCCCTGGTTGTTGCTGGTGCTCAAGGTTCAGCTGCTGCCTTAAAGACTTGAAATGATTTAAATACTTAATTGCTTTACTTTTTAAAAAAATTCACATTTTATTTAGATTGAAATAAACTGTACAAAATTAAATTTCTTCACCAAAAATAGCAATATTTGTGTATTGTTCCTAGGTAAATCACAAAACACTTATTTTTGTAAGTGCCCAGGTTTTGCTTTTAAATCAAGGTGAGGCAGTAGATATAGTCATGGAAATAGAAGAAAAGAGACAAATCAGTGGTCAGTATTCCACAGCCTCTTGATTCTGCCTTTTTTAAAAAAGACTTATTTATTTATTCCCTCCCCCCCCCGCCCCATTGTTTTTGCACTTGCTGTCTGCTCTTTGTGTCTGCTCTTCAGGAGACACCGGGCACCAATCTTGGGACCTTCTGGAGTGGAGAGAGGTGCTGAATCTCTTGTGCCACCTAAGCTTCCTGGTCTGCCACATCTCCCATTGTCTCTCTTCTGTATCTCCTCTTGTTGCATCATCTTGCTGTGCCAGCTCTCCACGTGGGCCAGCATTCCTGCACGGGCCAGCACTCCCGTAGGGGCCAGCACTCCGCGTGGGCCAGCTTGCTTTTCACCAGGAGGCCCGGGGAATCGAATGTTGGACCTCCTATATGGTAGACAGGAGCCACATCCACTTCCCTTGATTCTGTCTTGACCATGAAACAGAAGTGTTCAACACATACCTGCTAAAAAGTTCATGAAGGTGTCAGCTCAACAAAGGAATGTAAATAGCAACAACCAGATGTGGACAAAGGCATTGGAACTTTAACTGTAACTTGCTCCTTTAGGTGCATTTGGTAAAGACAAAATCTACTCTGAACTCCTTGCTTGGCGAGCTAAGTTTCTGATAATTTCCTTAGCTGCCAATACAAATTTTTAACAATTACTTGAAACTCCTACTAATTAAAAGTCAGTCATGAGCCTCACTGTAACAGTTTACAAAATGTATTCTTTTCCTTCCACACCTCCTCAAAATTTGTTTCTTCAAAGTACTGGTAACTGGACTGATAACCTGATAATTGGATCCACAGTGATGATAAATGTTATGTCTAAAATGACTTAACTAAAATAATTCCAGCATGCCACTAACAGAGAG
Organism: Tolypeutes matacus; assembly: GCA_026826555.1. NCBI lineage: Eukaryota > Metazoa > Chordata > Mammalia > Cingulata > Chlamyphoridae > Tolypeutes > Tolypeutes matacus. The sequence continues at coordinate 7,641,035 of JAKSZT010054419.1, read as the reverse complement.
CACACAAATGAAATGTGGCACTTTCAGTGCTATCTTCTGGAAGAATAGATGGGCCTTCAAAGCATGAGAGTTCAAACAGGAACCCTTTAAATACGTAGATTGTTAGTGACTAATGTATTCAATGGGAGACCTATAGGCAAAGATATTCAGTGATTAATCAGCCTACATACACCTTACAGTTTTCCTTCCAAATAGAAAACCTATTTTTAAAATCTCTTAGGTATTTTCAATGGTTTCTGACTTACCTGTAGGAAGCTCTGACTTAGTTGTATAGTGTTTGATATATGTGTCCACCATTAAATCCAGATCATATTTTATATCAAAATTTATATTAAGCAAAGCCAAGTTATTTGAACTTTGGTCTGTTAAAGTGTTCCTTGGGTATGCTTTGAGATGCTTTCAGCCATTTTCATAGCGTTCATTCTCAACCTTCATCATGGGAAGAATACATAAGACCTTCAACAGTGCATAAACATTAGGAAAAAACTTGATGTCAGGCAGATGGAGGGCTTCATAAATGGTGGAAGGAAGCTCTGTATCTTTCCCTCTGTGTTTCCACTTGATTCTCCTACAATGAAGCTCGGCTGAGAGTGTGTCAGGACTGGGTAAGTCACTTCTGTCCATGTCAGCATGGTGTTCCTCCAACATATTGAATTTGAACTGTCCCATGACAGAGGGCACCAGAGATCAGCATTTAAGAACTTTGAGGTGCTGTTCTGAGAATATATATTTAAGTTCCTGAATAATGTGCTCCACTGTTGGAACATTTAAGATTTCTTTATAGTAACTCTCAGAGGTTAGTTGATATTCCAGGTTACCTTACGGAGCCTTGCGGAATTTGCCAGGGAGTTTCATTTGAATATCAAGTTTGGTTGCCAATTTTGTGGCTTCCTCAAACCAAAATTCATGATAAACGTCAATATTTTCCATCACTTCATTGAGTGAATGCAGCACTGCAGTCAAGCTGCTGGCTGCAAAGAAGACATCAGAGGTTTGCCCCTGGAGATTTTCCCCAAAGGCTCTTGTAAAAGACAGGACATTCTTAAGCCAACAATGGTAACAATGAAATAAAAATCTCTTACTGCACTACAGAGTACAAATGTTCAGCCAGCTATACAGTTATTCCATCTAACATTTGTGTCACTATTTATGTCATCCAAACATGAAACAAGTGCTTGCAGGAGATCCATAAAATTTCAAAAGCATCATGCCTGCCTGTCCACTGAGAACGGCATGTTTCCTTCAGTTCATTCCCCCTTTCTTCATTGCTCTGAAAAAGGACAGAAATTACATTGTCAGGTTCTAAAAGTAGTTGCGGTGATCAGTGGAAAAAAGAAGAAACTTCCTCAATCGTTCCCAGTGCAACAGATACTCCCATCACAGGCACCGATTTTACTAACCACATATTTAAGGCCCAGGAAGAGCAGAGTGTGTAGATAGCTTGGAGATATTTCTCTAGAAGTCTAGAAGGAACAATTTTCATTTTGGAAGAAAACCCACTGGACACAATGCAAGCCTGCCCGCGACAGTACTCCATGTTCAGGCCCCACTTCTCAGTTATTGCAGTGTGAAATTTCACAGCCAAAATTCCTGCATCAGCTTCATAAGGCAGGAAACCCACAAATGCCTCTCTCAGATTATGAGATTCATCGACAAACCTCACCAACACGGGCAGGTGCTCTTCCCCTGCTATGTCCACCACATCATCAGTGATAATGGAAAAGAAGTGTGAGTCTCTCACTTCCTTAAGAGTTTCTTCCTGAATGCAGCTCTTGCACATCTCCAGCATCTGTTTCTGCTATATTTTGGGACAGAAAAATGTGTTAACAGCTGTGGTCTCAAAGCGCATTTTCAGAAACTCTTCACCAGAATTTATTTGGCACTCCAGCAGTGCTTGAAAGGTATCAGGAGTAAATAGACCTTCGGTGAGTTCATCAGCTTCGTGTCCATCCAGAGATATGTTTTGTTTTCCCATAAGGATCAAAATTTCAAATAAAGATTTTTAGGTATTCTTTGTTTTTCTTCTCTTCAGGGGTTAACGGTAAAATGTCTTCATCCTGTTCTTCACCCCCTTCTTCTGCATTGGGGTTCTGAGCATTGCTGTCATTTGTTTCTTTATGTTTTTGTTCGTGTTCAGAAGTTTCATCAATTTTTCTGTTTCAGTGTCCTGATTTCATCTTCACCCAATTCTTCTATTCGTTTTCTGTGTCTACTATGTGAATTGTTGAAATAACTGGTAAGATCAAATATTGTTGGTCTAGCATTATCTAGAAGCACTGAACTGTAAGGACTCTCCCAAAGAGTTCACAAGTATCTGCTTCAATTAATTTTGAGAAGTACAAGAACCCACTCATTCTTTAGCTTTCTGATGCCTCTGCAAAATGTATAGTTCTACAGATCACAGAGGTCTCAAAGTGTTTGGCACATAACTAATAATGCTTATTTAGCTGAGCAGCTGTTCTATCTTCGAAGTCTGCTCTCCTACAATTCTCCACCCTCTTCTGGCATCTGGTCGGGTCCCCCGGGAACCTGAAGAAGGCCAGATCGGACTGCGTGCTCTTGGGGGCAGCGCAGAAGTTTGGCATTGTTGCCAGGCCACTGCTGGCAGGCCCAGTCTTTTCCTTCCCACCTACTCAGGGCAGCCAGCCAGTCCATCAGGGCCGGAGGGGGCGGGGAGCCAGGCCATAATCACTTTACTTTTATGCCACCACATCCTCGTTATGAGCTGATGCTTCTCTCATTTTGATGGATTTTGTTTTTCCAGGAAGGGAACATTTATGAGCCCTTTTAGGTTGATGAGGACAGTTTTGCGTCATTTCCCCATGCACCAACCTTTCCATATACCCTCTCCTAAATTCCTGCCAAGGGGAGGGGTTACTTATTTACTTGATGTGAGCCTCTTACGTTAATTAGTTCAGTTCTTTCCGGGAAGATTAATAAGCTTTAAAGATCAGCACCCGTGCTGAAGCCTCCCTCTTTTGTCTCTTGCCTCCATCTGGTAAGTGGGATTTGAGGAGACCTAACTCCTAGAGAGGACCTCGTCGTTTTTTGTTGTTGTTGTTTGTTTGTTTGTTTACTTCATTTCCTCTCTACTTGCAGCTGGGGGAGTAAGAGAATCTGGAGCCCACTTCTGTAGATAATAGATTAAGGGGCTGGGAGAAGGAAGCTGAGGGGACAACTGATGCATGTTTGGTGTTAAAGTTAATAATCTTGCAGTCTCAGGGGAAGGGGAAAGAACTTGAGCCTTGGCTAATCCAGGCAGGGGAGTTTTGTCGCAGAGGGTTTGTTCTCTGTGTTTGGTGAAAACGCTGTTCCAGAACTTGCTGTTTGACCTGGTTCAAAGAGTAGACAGCACAGCCTGCCCTCTTTCTTGGTGCTGATTCCTCTTGCTGGATCCTAAACTCTGGCCAGAGTCAGCTGCACAGACATTGTGACAGGATGAGTTTTGTGAATCCCAGAAAAGATTATGTTCTTGAACTAATCCGTTCCTGTGGGTGTGGGGCCCTTGCGTGACCCAGGTTGGTCTCCGCCCCCTTGCTGGTTCTTATATAAACGGAGAACACACACACAGAGAAAGAAAAGGCACAGAGAAAGGGAGCTTTGCCGTTTTGACGGGGCCATGTAAGAGAGAGGACTCCAGATTCGCCTAGAGCTGCAGAAGGACAGAGAATCCCCAAGAGGCTCAACGAGCCCAGGGAGAGACACCTGATGGCTCACAGCTGAGCTCGAGAATGATGCCTTGATTTGGACATTTTCGCAGCCTAGGAGGTGTAAGCCTTTACCTCCCCCAAATAATTTCCCTTTATAAAAGCCAACCCATTTCTGGTATTTTTGCATTGGCAGCCTTAGCAGACTGAGATGGATGTCCTTATAGGTGTGGGTTTAAGTCCCCCAGAGAGGGGCTCTGTGGCTGCTAGCTGCTTCTTCTTTTTTTTTTTTTAATAATAATTTTTTAATTTTTAAAAGATACTTAGATTACATAAATGTTACACAAAAAATATAGGGATTCCCATATGCCCCACTCCCCACACCTCCCACACCCTCCCGCGTAAACAACATCCTTTATTAGTGTGGCACATTCACTGCAATTGATAAACGCATTCTGGGGCCTTGCCACTGAGCATGGACCATAGTTCACATTGTAATCTACACTCTCCCACACTGGTCTGCATGTTGTGGGAAGATAAAAAATGGCCTATACCTGTCATTGCAGCCGCCAGCTTCTTGCCTGGTGCTGACTGGGACTCTGTGAGAGCTGGAAAATGTGCTTACTAAAAATTTCTTCACTTAAGCAGCTCTGAAAATTCTAATACTATGATTGAGCTGGTTTTCCATTAATCTAATTTTAGAAGTTTACTCTTTGCACTTAGTTCCCTGAAGGATAGTAACTAGACCTTCTCAGTTTTGCTTGCAGGATTAAGATAATATCTCAAAGCAAAACCAGAAAGAATGCTGTCAGGAGCACCTTATGACCCAGTAAATATGTAGCTTTCCTCAGAGAAAAGAAAAAGCTTGATATCCTTGAGCGGTGGGCTGAGAAAGGAATCATGAAGGCCTTGCATGTAGGCACTCACATAGCAATATCTAAACTGTGGTTTATTAGCTGCTGAAACCAAGGACGAATTTGATGTGCTTGAGAATGCGGGACTGAGAAATTGCATGTACCCTCCTCACAAGACCCCCGGAAGCATTCCTTTTTTAGGTCATTTTTACTTGTTTTTCTTCTCACCTACCCCCTTTTTCTTTGCCTTTAGAAACCCTAGCTCCCAGTTTCAATTTGAACTGGTTTTGGGAAGATACCCCCAGTTCCTTGCTTGTGCACTCGCAGTAAATCACCTTCTCACTGAGAGACGTGTTGCTCCTTTGCGGCAACGGATTGGGTGGGCCCTTCTATTGGAGAGAGCCGTGCTTACGGTAACATCTGCACAGAACTGAATTGGACCACTGTGAACAATGGCAGTGAAAAGGGATTCCAATCTCAGAGATATTCCTCCAACTACTGTCATGTGGAAGGCTTCCTTCCCTACTCTCTGGCACTGGTGCAAAGTTTTCCTCATTTTTATATCCATTTTGCCATTAAAGGAAACTGTGAGCTTCGTAAGGACGGGGACCACATCTGGTTTTGCTCCATATTGTATTTCCAGAACCACACCCCGTGTGTGACATATACAGAAGCTCGGTCAGTCTGTTGCCGAAGTAGCCAGCTCACCTGCAAGTCCCATATAAATAAATGAATGTATAATGACAGAATTTGATCCTGGTGAGCATGTGGGGCGATCATTTGGCCTGGGATGGTTTTGTCCAGGACAACTCAAATTACTCTCGAAACCCAGGCTTGTTTCTATAGTGGTTTACTAAAATGGGCTGTGAGCATGTATGCCCCCTGGGGGTTGCCAAGGCTTCCAGTTTTGCTTTGCAAGGCAACAAAGGTGTTTATTGGGGTCTTAGAATTACAATCTGGGGAGTGCAGATTCAGGTAAGGCTTCCAGTTTTGAACAGAGCAACTAGAGTGTGAGGTCTATGGGAGTGCTATGTGGATTTTAGATAACTCCATTTAAAAAAAAAAACAATAACAAAACAGATTGAAGACAAGATAGTAAAAGACCTAGAATTTGTATTTGGAAGACAAGAATTTGAATTCCGTTCCACTATGAGTCGCACTGTGACCAAGGGTAAGTTTTCTACAACCTCTCTGACCTTTAATTCCAACATATGTAACATGGAGAAAATACCAGCCAGCATTGCTAGAAAGATAAATTAATGGCATTAAATGAAAAATATGTGTAAAGTGCTTTGCAAACTCTGAAGTAACTTGAAAAAGGTTAATTAGTTTGTTACTTCAAGTATTTGCACATGACTGTTTTGCTCAGCATACTGTACTAAGAACTATGCTCATTTATTAGATGTCTTTTTATTTTTTCACACCTTCTTAGCCTACCATTTGGAAAGTTTAAGTAGGAAAGCCTGCTCTGAAATGATTTTATCCCACTTAGCAAAATTGCCTTCTGCATTAACTGGGTAAAAATAAGGATTGTAATACATCAAGGTGTGTGATGTTTCTTCAGCACTTGCTACCAGATAGAGAACGAACTAGCCAAGGGCACATTCTTCCATAAGATAAGGAGAGAACATTGTTCCTGGAGCTCCCTTTGAAGTGCAATTCAGCCAGCCTGTAATTTTTGTATCAGACTGCTTGTAGTTGGGAATCTATATATTCATTTAAAGTTGCATATATCAGGAGTTTTCAGTGATTATATATATCTGGGGAAGGATGCCAGGAATGAACAGGTAGCCTTAGGCATTGGCTACAAGTTCCCCCAAACTGTCTCTGGGATTCACAGCTCATGGGAGACAGGAAATCAGGAAATAATCCTGGGGAAGTGTGGGCCTGGCTTCAGCTGTTGTTTAAATCTGTTTATCTGTGAGACCCTTGTCATATAATGTAAATTCTCTGGCCTTCCATTTCTTCATCTCTAAACAGGAAAACCTGATTCATTGTGACTTAAATAATAAAGGAAAGTTATTATTGTAACCAAGGGTTAAGAATTAACAAATGATTATGATTACTGAATCATTATATAGATGTCTTTTTTTACTTTCTAGTATGTTGTAGAATAGCCAAAAGTAAATATCTGAAATTACTGAAACTTGCTGAACTAGAATCTAGATGCCTTGATCTCTGATAATGATTGTAAAACTATATAACCTTTATCTTGTGGTTGTAAAAACCTTGTTTTGTACCCCTCTTTCTGCTTTACAACTTTAAAGTCTTATGATCACTAGACAGCCCCTTAATGTTTATTAATGAAGGGATCTGAGCCAGCCCCACCCTAATTACTCATTAGCATAAAACTGCCTGCCCTTGGATACTATAAAATGATCAGAATTACTGCAGTTCAGGGAGGCAGATTTTAAGCCATTAGGCAGTCTGAACTCCTTGCTATGCACTGGCAAAATAAACTCTTTCTCTCTTTGAAACCCCGGTATCTCAGGAATTGGTCATTTGAAGTACCTCAGACAGAAAAGACCCCCACTTTTGCTTGGTAATAGTATCTCATGAAATGGCAGGTCCATGGGAGGGCAGTCACTCAGTAATGTCACCCAGGAACTGGTTTCTTTTCTTCAATCTTCTGTGCTGCCTGTTTCATCTTAAGGTTGGTTCTCTTCATGGTTCTAAGGTGGCTGCCAATAGGTCCTGGGGTTACATGCTTCCTCCGTCACAGCCAGTAGGATAGCGCTTTCCCTAGTATTCCCAGCACATTCCTGAATTTCACTCTGATTGGACAGGCTTAAGTCATATGTAATTCTGGCAATCATATTGGCTAGGTTAATGCAGTAAACTGTTTGGCTTAATTTATGTGCCCCACTCCTAGAGCTGAGGGTGGAGATTACTTTTCAGAATTAAATGAAAATCAACACTATGGGGAAGAAAAAAAGAGTGAGATGAATGCTCTTTTTAATATATGCCTCTGTTACAAACATTATCTTTTACATGGTCCCTTACATGCCATAAAAGCTATGGCATGATCCTTTGTAAAACACCATTAAGATGCTGTGTGCCTCTTAGAAAATGACCTAAAAACTTACTAACCTATCAAAACCTAAATATTTAGTAACCTCAGGAACCATGGATTCACTTTAATAATTCAGCTACTTTTATTCATTTCCAACCAAAAGTGAAGAGGGCCCTTTTCACACAGTAATTATAACAGCATTAAAGAAAAATTAATTCACTTCTGTTTTCTATCCAAGTTTATTCTTATTATTTTCTTTTCTCAGACTCAAGGTATAAAGTATCCACTGCCATGTCCAGCCATGCAAATCCCATGATGGGGCAGAAATAAGACTTTATTCATTACTCTTACATACTGTTCTTTTCACGTGAAATCAAATCATCACTAAGTAGAAAATATTTCACCCCAATTCATTTATACACTAAAAGGAACCAAGGCTCCAAGGCTGGAGAAGGGAAAGGAAAAGATGATCCTAGAAAATCCTGGTATGCCAGAAAGTAAAGAAGTTCTCGGGAAAAATGGAGATGTGTCTCAAGAACACAGGAGCCAGCTTGAAGGGACACCGCTCCCCACTGGCTGCATCTTGTGTAATTATAATGCATTGAACAAAATAATAATCCATGAGTTCATAATGATGTAAGGAAATACGTTCATAAATAAATCTAGGAGATGGGAAACCTCCTTCTCACAGATTAATGAATTATCAATTTATGAATTATTTAATTAATAAATATAGAAGGATCAATGGCGTTAGAAAGTCATCATGGGATGCCAAATCTGGTGGGGGAAAGTTTGAAGGGTAACAGGATATTTATCTCTGTACAAGATTCTTGTTAATTACAAAGGGAAAGATAGTACCTTTGCAGGGGAGAAACCTGGCAGACACCACCTTAAACAATTAGAAATCAACACCATGTGCCTCCTATTAGGATGCACTGGGGATACAACATCTCTCCAATGGTATTCATGCCAAAAATGCTTAACTTGAACTGAATCATGAGGAAACACTGGATGAACCTAAGCTGAGGGACAGTCTACAAAACAACTGACCTATAATTTTTAAAAATATCAATGTCGTGTGATGGTTAGGCTCATGTGTCAACTTGGCTAGGTAATGGTGCCTGGTTGTTCGGTCAAGCAAGTACTGGCCTAATTGTTACTGTGAGAACATTGTGTGGACTTTAATCATCAGTGAGTTGATTGCATAGATGGCTGATTACATCTACAGTCAACTGAGGAGACAGCCTTCAGCAATGAGAGACATCTCATCCAATCAGTTGAAGGCCTTAAAAGAAGTGATGATTTCAACAGTCAGAAGAGAGAATTTCCATCTCTACTTCAGCCAGCCAGCTTCTCCTGGAGAATTCATTGAAAACCTTCATTGGAGTTCCCTGCTTGCCTCCTGCCCTATGGAATTTGGACTACAGATATTAGTAGTTTTTATGCCCCACAATTGCATGTGACAATTTTATAAAATCTCATAATATTTACATATATCTCCTGTTGGTTCTGTTTCCCCAGAGAACCCTGACTAATATATCATGTAAAGCAAAGAAAGGTTAAGAAACTGTTCCAGATTAAATGTGGCTAAAGAGACATGACATCTAAATTGTGTGATCCTAGACTCAGAAAAAATAGCTATAAAGGACACCATTGGGGCAATCAACAACATTTTGACATGGTCTGTGGATTAGATATTGGTATTATATCAAGGTTAAATTTCCTGATTTTGATAGCTGTTCGGAGGTCATGTGAGAATGAGTTTGTTCTTAGGGGAAGTACTGATATACTTAGGGATACAGAAGCATAAGGTCTTCAACTTACTCTCAAGTGGCTAACAAAGAAATAAGGGAAGAGGGTCAGGGGAGGGGTTGGGAAAAGGAGAATGATGGGCAAAATTCAAACAATTGTTGACCCTGGTTATATAGTATACAGAGGCTCTCTATCTTACTCTTGCACTGTTTCTGTAAATTTGAATTATATTAAAATATTTTTTTAAAAATCAAAACATGAATTTAGTAAAATGATCCCAGAAGAAATAAAAAGAGAAATAACTTGCAAGGAATGCAATACAAAACTATTTAAAATATACACAGCTTTCACACTTTGAAAAGCTTCATGCTTGAGAAAACTTTATATCCATCATTCACAAAGAATTTTATGAAGCACTTATCTTGGCCCCAAATTTGTATTAGATAAAAAAAAAAAAAAAAAAAAAAAACACACACACACACACACACACAACAGAAGCTATAATAAACATTTATTTGGCTTCATGGAGGAAACCATCAGTAGAATCAGCAACAGAATGAGCTACACGGGCTACGTTTTTGTGTCTCTTCATATAGTGTTCCTAGATATTGCATTGTAATTGTATGTACTTATTTTAGAGCTTGCGTTATAGCTTCCATAGGGTGTCATGGGCATAATGCTACAGATTTAGCACCCTCTTTTCTTTAACTGTATTTTTAAAGAAGTTTTAGATTCCAGAAAAGTTACATAAAAAATATACGGGATTCCCATATATCCAACCCCCTCCCCCTCTCACAATTTCTCTATTAATAACATCTTACATTAGTGTGGTACATTTGTTACAGTTGATGGACAAATATTGAAGCATTGCTACTAACCATGGTCTATAGTTTATGTTATGGTTTACACTTTGTTCCGCGCAATTTTATAGGTTTTGACAAAATGTATAATGGCCTGTATCCGTCAATGCAATGTCATGCAGAACAATTCCATGCTCTATGTTCCACCTGTTCTTCACTCCCCCTGCCCTCAGAACCTCTGGTAACCACTATCTTTATATCAATGTTACAAATTCTTCCATTACTACAATAATAATAAGTCTACTTTGGACCATGGTTGCATTCCCCCCCTTATGTTTGTTAATTCCTCAATCTTGAGAATTTTGGGATGGTGATGCCCACTCTGCTTCAGATTAGAACTCTGCTTAGTTCTTATGGGGCAGACTTAAGGAATTCTTTTGCTCGCAGCTGTAGATACTCTTTGCTTCATGGGATGGGGGTTGTCCATCACCATCATTTTGTTAATTGTCCTGGATGAGTCCAATAAATGGGAGAATAGGTGTTGGCTACAACTCTGCTGTGATTCAGAGCTCAACCAGCTTATGAAGAGACTGAAGATTTAAGTCTCTGGGACATATATTTAATGGGTATAGTAAAACCCTCTCTTTTAAAACTATAATTCCACTGACTTAATGATGAAAGCATGACCCACTAGCAAGACCTGTGAAGAGTCTGAGATTGTACCTTACTTACAAGCTAATAGGTTGGTCTGCCAGAGTTTTCCTGAATGCTAGTAGAAGACATGAGAATACTGGGTTAGGCATGAAGGAGAGTGTATTACTCACAGCAATAACAGACGCCAGGGTATCAGTGGTTTTTGTGCCAGTTCTATGAGCCCCACTTCCCAAGGGACAGCACAAAGAGGGCCAGATGACATCTACACATACATTGGGCAGAGTTACAGGAGAGAAGCCCCGAGATTAGGTTGCCAAATCCTTTATAATGCATGTGATAGGCAAAATAATGTTCCCCAAATACATCTATGTCCTAATCCCAGAACATAACATATGTTATGTTACATGCCAAAGAGAAATTAAGGTTGAAAATCACCTGACCTTCAAATAGGGAGATTATCCAGATAGGCCCAATGCAATCACAAGGGCCCTTAAAAGTAGAAGGTAGAAAAGAAGGTCTGAGTGATGTGATGTGAGATGGACTCAACCTGCTGTTGTCGGCTTTGAAGGTGGAGGAAGGAGGGGGGCCACAAGCCAAGGAATGGGGGCAAACTTTAGAAGGTGGAAAAGGCAAGGAAAGATATTCCCCCGAGACCTTCCAGAAAGAACACAACCCTACTGACACCTTGATTTTTAGCTCTATTAGACCCATTTTCAGACTTCTGATGCTCAGAATTGTAAGATAATAAACTTCTGTTCTTTTAAGTCATTCAATTTATAGTATTTTGTTACAGCCACAAGAGAATATGAATACAATGCGCATGTTTTCCCTGTGCTCCAGAGAGAGATATTATCTCAATTATACTGGACAGTAAGCATAACTGCACTCTGGTCTGGAGGAACACACTGTTTATCTTGCAAAGATGTAAGCAAACTTGATCCTTACTCTGTAGAGATACTGTCTCTATCTTCCAAGGCTGTTTCCTATGCCATCGTCTTTGAAAAGATAGTCCAGATCAAGGACAGTCATGCTTTGCTCACAAGACATGCAGAAATGTGAGAACCATGCAGAATCGTCTTCCAAATATATTCGGCCCAATGTCTAACCATCCCGGCTTCTGAAATTTGCCATGAGTACACTACTCCATCAGTCACTCTGTAATCTGATTGACAAAAGCTGGGGCCAACTCTGTTCAATTTGTCCCATACAGCATTTGATTGAGGATATTATCGATAGGACTCCATGCAGCAGGATGAGGCCACAATCTGAAGTACTTTCCTCCACCATGACCTCCAAGTAGCTTTCTTCTTAAAGTCCTATTTTGACCTTTCCATTTTGCCTAGGACATTAATTCATATTCCACAGGCTATATTAGCAATCACATGGACTTTGCCTTGGTGCAAAAGGACAATATCTTTATCTATAACAACCCTGAACAATATGTTAAGGCTGACCTGAATGTCTTTCAGGGCCAAGGTAGTGTCACTGATCACTTGAGCTAAAATCAGGGCCCAATTTCTTACCACCCTTTCTAACTGGCTGATTCCTATTGTAGATAGGAATCTTTCTATTACCTGCAGAGAGTGCAATAAACAATAAGTTCATTATTCCACTAGTATCTCCGAGTAACCAAGAGTAGTCTCAATTTGTAGAGATCACCACAGACACCTAAGGGCTACAGAGACCACTGGTGGTGCTTCCTTTAACACTTGCAGGTCTCCTATGACCATCCCGAAGGTGTAAATCACCCCATCTTTGGGACGGAAGTAAGTTACTGGCTGGATTCTATACAAGCAGTACAATCCCAGAGCTACACAAGGTGCCTTGGGAAGAAAGTGTTGTTTGCATCACTTTCAAGTAAGTTGACTCAGGTGGACAGTGCCTGGTTGTGGCTGCTCCACTGCCTGGTAAGTCTTATGGTTCAGGTTCTGTTTGAAAAATTGAGTCTAGGCCTCATTTTTAAGGGCCTGCCTCAGGCAGTCAATCCAATCTGTCCTGTATGTCCATGCTACCAGCCAGATTGCCTTTATTTGCCCCCACAGAATGACTCAGTGACTGCTGGGAGAAAGGGATGGAGAAGTCATTTGGAGATGTTGGCAGGTGTTTTGCATGTGAGTTGCAGGAGTGACCTCACCCTTGCTGTTTCTGATAGGTTTCTTTGTTAGGTTATGGATTATGGTGATGAAATCGTGGGCAGAGCCATCTGGCAGGGTATGGCAGACCCAAAATCACTTAAATTTGAGGCCCATGCAACAGTTTTGTAGAGATGCACTAGGGCATTTTCCTTTGTGAGGAAGACTCCAGGGTGGTTCTGAATGAAATAGATCATTAATGTGCCCCCCTCCACTGTAGGGTCTAAATTCTTTCTTATTCAGGTGCCAGGTTGTTGCTGACCCTCTACTGACACCATCATTGTGTCCCCATTCTAGTAGGTATAAGTTGTTCACTTTTGTTCCAATTATCCTTTAGCTGTACCCAGACCTTTCATGTGGAATGATCAGGTGCAAGAGGGACAAGGGAATTTTCATATATTTACAGATATTCATTATGTTCCACACTTTGGCCATGTGGGTCTCTATAGGAGGACACAGTGAACAGTGTACTGAACCAAGTAGTCGATTTTCTTATGATCTAGGGCAATGCCAATCCAACCAGGGAATCCAGGTGGCTGAACCAGAAGTGGATTTAAATCCCTTAGGTTCCCTTTGGTTGGGCTGCCACCCAGAGGGTTTCATTTAGGGGACAGAAAGAATTATGCCCGGGAATAGTCAAGAGAGATCGGAAATTTAAAAAAAATCTGTCTATTTAATCCCCAACACTTTTCATTTGGATCAGGGAGTGGCTGAGAGGAGATGATCCATTTCTGGGGACAGGTGTATTCATTGAGCAAACCACTTTACTAAGGTGAGTGGACCAAGGAGAGGTGAGGGAGGTCGAGTCTAATCTCTTTTTGAGTCGATTTTTGAGGAAGCTGTTGCAATGCTGAGTGTGGGAGTGTGGAAGGTCCACTGACCACCTTGACTATCAGAGCATCGTTATGTAATTCAAACTGCGAATGGCCCAGAAAACAGAAAACATGACACATATTAATTCTAAGCGCCACACTTGTTAGGCTAGAGGTAGGCTGAGAAGAATGGAATTGCAATACTTTAACCTGAAAAAGTGTCAACAGTGGCGCCACACCAGGGAAACCCCTGAGAGGGGTTTAAGGTCTCGTTTCTAAGGGCCTGCCTCATGAAAGGGTGGGCGCCACACCTCATGTGATGTGGCCTCCCTCACCACAATGGGTCACCTTGTGGCAAGAGTCACAGCCTGCCATGTGGCAGGGGTCTCTGCATCAGAAGCAGAGTCCTTTAATTGGTGCCAGTTTAGGAGGATTTTGCCATGTCCAATGCGATGACGGGTGGATCCAGCAGCAAAGGCAGTGATTTGGGCATTGCAAGATTGATCAGCAGCTTGATTCTGTTTGGTCACATATCAGAGAACGGACCCTTACCTGGTCATCTACATGAGTGACGGTGACTGTTTAATCAGCAGTTTTGATTTGTTTCCACAGTTCATGATACTAAAGAGGGGCGTCTTTAATTGTCAGCCTGTGGTATTCCAAGTGGCAGACCAAATACTTAGGCCATCGGCAAGAGCTCAAGTCTCAGTAACATTATATCAAGGCTCATCTAAGGGAGTCTGGACCTGAGCCATGAGAGGGGACTGAGGTCTGCCCAGTGAGTGGACTGACCATGCCCATTTTCGGGTCTGGCATTGAAGTTGAACAGCTGCATTGCCGAGTGGACACCATCACATTTCAGTTTAGCCAAACCATCAGTGGACCAGGTACAGGCACTTGGGGGAACCTCTGTGAATCAAGGGCCCCCATTAGCCAATGCCCTTGCTTCACGGATAGCTTCCACGTGTTCATGCAAAGCTGAGACGCTGCTGTGGCCAGGCTGGAGGTCTTGAATATACCATTTCCACTTGACAAGTGAGACTTGTTACTTTTATAGTCACACCCACCACCTTCCTCTCCCCGTCCCTAACCCGAGCCAACCATTAATCTGTTCTTCATCTCAATAATTTTGTCATTTTTGAGAATGTTATATAAATGGAATCATACATTATATAATTTTGAAATTGACTCTTTTTTTCTCACTTAGCACACTTACCTTGAGACCCATCCAGGTATTTGCATGTATTAATAGTACCTTTAAGAATGTACCACATTTGGTGTATTTTCCCCCAACCCACCCTATTATTATTTTTTGAATATATTTTTATTACAGAAGTTGTGAACTTACAAAACCTTGTATGATGTTTTGTATGTTTGTTTCGTAAGTTCACAACTATTACTGTACACGTATTGTTTATGTACGTTTATGTATGAGTGATAGACTTCAATAAATTCTTAAAAACTGGGGAAAAAAGAATGTATTAGGAGTGGAGGTGGCTCAAGTGATTAGGCGACTCCCTCCCATAACGGGAGGCCCCGGATTTGGTTCCCAGTACCTCCTAAAAAGAAGATGAGCACACAACGAACAGACACAGAGAGCAGATAGCAAGCGCAGGCAGCTGGGGGGGGGGCGGTAAATAAATAAAAATAAATAAATCTTAAAAAAAAAGAATGTACCACAGTTTCTTTAGACATTCACCCATTGAAGGACATTTGGGTAGTTTCCACTTTTTGGATATTATGAGTAATGCTGGTATGGACATTCGTATACATGTTCTTATGTGGACATAAATTTTCATTTCTCTTGGGAGCAGAATTGTTGGGTCATAGGGTAACTCTGTGTTTAAATTTTTGAGGAACTGCCAAACTGTTCTCCCAAATGGCTGCAGTATTTTATAATCCCACCAGAAACGAAGGAGGGTTCCAATTCCTCAACATCCTTGCCAACACCTGCTATTGTTTGCCTTTTTAAAAAAAACATTCGGAGGGGGTGTGAAGTGATATTTCATAGTGGTTTAGATTTGCATTTTCATCATGATAATGGATGTTGAGTATTTGTTCATATGCTTATTGGCACTTGTATATCTTTTTTTTTTTTTTTTTTTGATAAATGTCCATTCAAATCCTTTGCCCATTTTATACTTGGGTTATTTATTATTGAGACATGTGTTCTTTATGTATTCTGGATACAAATCCCTTATCCAATATATGATTTGCAAATATTTTCTACCATTGCATGGGCTGTCTCTTCCTTTTATTCAGGGTGTCCTTTGCAGCACAAACATCATGGTACACGGGAGATCTCTGTGCTATGTGAGTCTAACATTATTTTAAAATAACAAGTTTTTAAAAATCTAATAAATAAAAGGCAACAACTTAAATAAGAAAATGGACAAAAGATTTCAACAGACACATCATAAAAGAAGACAAATGTCCATTAAACACATGAAAAGATGCTCAACTTCGTTAGACATCAGGAAAATGCTAATTAAACCACAATGAGATATCACTTCATATCCAATTAGAATGGCTAAAATTAAAAAGACAGATTTTACCAAGTGCTGACAATGATGCAGAACAACTGAATGATACACTGCTGGTGGGAATGTAAAATTTAAAAGCACTGTGGAAAACAGCTTGGCAGTTCCTGAAATATTTAAGCATGTGCCTACTGTATGATCCAGCCATTCCTCTCCTAAGTATTTACCCAAGAGATATACAAGCCTTTGTCCACGTATAGACTTGCACACACATGTTCATAACAGCTTTATTTGTAATAGCTAGGACCTGGGAAGAACCCAAAGGTCCATTAGCAGGTGAATGATAAACCCATTGTAGATCCATACAACATAATTCTGTGCAGCGATAAAAAGCAATGAACTATTGATACAATGATTCATTGAGAAACTTTGTTCTCTAAAATTATAGACTATCAGAAATTTTCTGCTTGAAATCATACCAGTAAGGATAAAATATTCCACATTTGTTTGGAGGCCATGCTTTTATTTTTGACACAGAGACGTAGCCTCGATTTCCAACCCAGATCAGAGCTTCAGATAAAAGGTCACAACATAACATAAGGGACATAACATTTCCCATCTAACTTTATTGTTTCCAAGGAAACAGGACTCTGGGTTCACTTTGCAGTTTATACACAGACCTGCTTTACTTTGAGCTCAACAAAACAGTGCATCATCTAAATTTCATCTGAATTCTACCTTTACTCAGAATTCTTAATAACTCTCTTTTCCTCTGTTTAGTGAGATTCTCTATGGTTCCCCTGGTGTGTGAGCTCCCTCATTGCAAAGGGTCAATAAACCTGATTTTTTCAGACTACAAGGTCAGGAGGACTTCCTGGAGGAGGAGATATTTGAACTTGGTTTTGAAGGCTATGTAGGCATTTCAGATGAAGGGCAGAACAACTTCTTCCCCCTCTGCCCCAGTATATCTCCCAGAAGGGCAGTGGCATTTTCAGAATCTCCATATTTGAGGTGATAAGGGACAGCAAACTGGTTGAAGGACAGAATCAGAGTCTTGTCTTAAAACTACATCTGCAGTGTAAGGGCATCATCATTTCTTAGATTTTATTTTATGAGGAAATAAAAGTAATAAAGTTTCCTAAAGATGTATTTATTGCAACAGACAGAAGACACACATAAAAAATTATTACTGATATATACTTTTGTTTTAGTTAGGGTGGCTGGGGTGGGAGATAATGTAGATTATGGGAGGCTTCAAATCCCCCAGCTAATCCCCACAAGCAAAGCGCGTGGTTCTCTAACACTCTGACTTCTCGCGTTTTTCTCAGGGGTTTATTTTAGGAAGCCTCCAGCAACTCTGTTTTTTCTCCCCTATTCCCTCATGGTATGTTCCAGGAGACCAGCCTGGCTTATCCCCCCTTCTCATCCTGTGGTATCTGCCAGAAAATAGCCTCCGGCGCATAAGCATTTTTCCAAGAGGCACCTGGGTTTCTTTTTTATTTTTTATTTTTTATTATTATTATTTTTTAATTTATCTTTAATTTAGGCAACTTGGATTCCCAATTTGGAATCACTTAGAGAATTTTACTCTTTTGGAAGCAGGAAGGCTTCCATTTAAAAAGGGATGTTGGCAATCCATGTTTTGTATTGAGAACTGCTGCACTTTGTAAAAATGTTAAGTATTTATGTTTATGAACAATGTTATTTAAGACTGAATCACCTGGGTTTCTTAAAAACAAAACAAAACAAAACAAAACAAAACAAAACAAAAACACACACAGATCCGTAGAGTCCAGATCAAAACATAGCCCCTCCAGTTAGCCCGTCCAGAGAAACGTCCCCACCCCTGTTCCCCGCCACCTGTGGGACAGCTCCACTTTGCTGCTCTGTGAGCTTAAAAGCATCCTCATCCTTAGTACGGAATGGACGCTCCTCCAACATGGCGTACCCCATAAAGAAGCGCTAACTGGGTGCGGCCATTGTTCCCCTCCTGGCAACCCTGCCAAGGGCTACTGAACGCCTCAAAGAGTCTACTGCGTAACTACTTCATGTTTACTCTGGGCCGACAGAGACTTCGTATGTGGCTTTGCGCATGCGCAAAACCAATACTTCCCCCTTCTCTTCGCGGCGCAGGACCCCGAAACCCTAGAAGAGGCGGTGCTAGGGGTGGTGACCGGAAGCGGCTGCGGCTGTGGTTCTCAGGCAGCGGTTTAATAGTTGTCAGGAGGATCTCAACGGTCCAGTGCTGGAGAGATGTTGAGGTGATGGGGGGCCGGGGAGGGTGAGTTTTGGGGAGTTCTGTGTGATCAGTGATGGAATCGTTTTTGTAATTTTAGTTCGATGTTTCGCTCATTATTTTTCAGGCTTTTCTCTTTTCTTACGTAAACGTTAAGCTCTTAAAGTTCGCTCTAAGACACACATGGTTTGGTACATTATGTTCAAGTGTTTACTAAGAGTTAATTTTTCTTTGACCCATGAGTTATTTAGAGGTGCGTTTTCAATTTCCAGAAGTTTATCTTTTCAGTGGATTTCTAATCTCAGTTTTCTGTGGTCAGAGAAGTGTCTACGTGAAGCTCATTCCTTGAAATATGAGATTTACTTATGGCCTAGTTCGTGGTGAATTTTTATAAATGTTCCGTATATAACTTGAAAATAATATTTGAGTATTTAGTTCATTGTGTCGTACAAAATTGATGCTTTTGGTGCCTGCTTTTTCTATAACTGAGTGAAGAGAGGTAAAATCTGCACTGTGATGGTCATGTGTCCATTTCTCCTTGCTGCTGTCCATGATCCATTTTGAGTTAATTTTTGTATAAGGTGTGAGGCTTAGGTCGAAATTAATTTATTTCTTATGGATGTCCAATTACGCAAGCGCCATTTGTTGGAAAGGGTATTCTTCCTATTGTTTTGCACCTCTGTGAAAATTCACTTGGCTAGACTTGTGTGAAGTTATTTATGGATTCTCTATTCTGTCACCTTGCTCTACGTGTCTATCTCTGCCAGTGCTACCACACTATCTTGGTTACTGTACCTATATGAGAAGCCTTGAAATTGGATAGAGTGATTTCCCCCACCTTCTTCGCTTTCAAAATTGCTTTGGCTCTTCTAGGTCCTTTCTTTGCCTTTCCATATAAATTTTAGAATAACCGTGTCTTTATGTACAAAACATCTGCTGGGATTTTGAGAGGAATTACGTTAAACCTGTATATTAGCTTGGGAAGAATTAACATCTTTACTATACCAAGTCTTCCAAACCATGCACACAGTGTATCTCCCCATTTGATAAGATATTCTTTGGTTTCTTTTAACAGCATACTGTAGTTTTCAGCATAAAAAGTTCTATACGTGTTTTGTTAAGTTTGTAACTATTTAATCTTTTTGGAGTGGTTGTCAATGGGATTGTCTTTTAAATTTTGTTTTCCACATATTTGTTTCTTATGTATAGGAATTTTTTGTGTTGATCTTGTATCCTGTGATCTTTTTTATTAGAGAAGTTGTAGGGTTTTGGAAAAATCATGCAGAAAATACAGAGTTTCCATATAACCCCCCCATATTATTATTATTTTTAATATGCCACAATTTTTATTGTAATGTGGCCATTTTTGTGAGGGTGGGGAGAGTTTGATCTCAAAAACAATGTTACATTTAAGGCTCTTTTATACAGAAATTGCCACCACGACTGATATTCAAAGTATCTTTAGTGTTGCAAGACTCACATGGTAAACATACAGCTACACTTATTCAGTAGTATATGCTCAATGGAAAAAAAGGCATTAATAACAGTTATTTCTTTTAAGAAAATATGCAAGTAACAGGGATGAACACTGAGGTACTAGGATTAAGTTGATGGCACAGTTAATGCAATTTAATTGGCGTTCTTTTTGGGGGTGAGGTGGGGTTAAACTCATTACCTAAAATGCTTTGCTTTGTTTGCTTTCAACATGTTGTGTTATATCTGTGCTGCCATGTCACAAAAATAGGCTTGCCAAGGCAGGTGAGGTGTATGAATGCTTGGATCTTCACAGAATTGCAATCAAGTGCAACTATAAATAATACTGAAAAAAGTTTACCATCTGACCAGTGGATAATACTTTCGAAGCATTCAATTATCTTACCCTTTGCAGTAAGTATTCTAAGCTATTAATGTTGACACTCACATTCATTGTAGTGCTTGCTGCAAGGGAAGCATACAACCAGTTGTTTCAGCTAATGTATGATGGAAGGCATTCCCTGGGCTTTACTTAAAAGTAACAGTATTAAACAATTTAATGGCCATCACTGATAGGCTGCTTAAATAAATGATATCTCCTTCATTCATTGTGTTGGAAGGACCCAGTGGGAAGGGAGAGAGAGAAAAAAAGTAATACTATTCCAATTGACTGAGCTGGAGAAATGGAAGCTCCTTAAGACCTAGATGGCACTTGACTGTCATTTTTTTTTTATGTGCAAGAAATTCACATTTATGTGATTAACTTTAGTTTGACATTCCTTCACTGTTTTACATAATTCAGTGGTTATAGTTCCTAAAAGTACCCAACTAATAGGATAAAAATTGTAATCAAACATTAATTTTGTTTTTTAACAAACATGCAATGGTTTTGATTGCCTTGACTGAAAACATCAATTGACTGTCATGTTCCATATGTATTTAAGTGGAGCAAAGGCAAAACACCTCGTGAAACTGTTGAAGGTATGCTCTTGCCTTACTCGACTCAGTATGCTCAAGATTGCCACTCTTATTCTAAATGTTTGTTCCAGGGAGTTCCTTTTCGTAGCATAGTGCATTTCTTTAAGGTGAAATCTAAACCAGGTGCAGTGAGAAAACATTTCTTTGAAGGGTATTAGCTCAGAATTTACTGACATTTGCATATAAAATATATTATTTTAAGGTAAGTGTGTTTTACACATGACCAAAAACAGACTTCTGAAAGAGCTAAATCTGTATATTTCCTATATAGAGTAATAGGAATTATATGGAGTAGTAGGAATTCTATGATGTTGGGTCCAACCATGTACTTTATGTATTTAATTACTAACCTGTGTGCAGTTGTTTCTGCAGCTGCCTTTCTTGCAACATAGGCCCTGTCCTACTGAATGCTTTTCACAATTGTTTAATCAAGGTCCAAAATTACTACTTGCCCATAGAGTACAAAGATGCTTTACTGGCTGCACAGAAAGGGAAATCAGTTATAAACTTGTCAGCATATAGTAGCTTAAGTGACTGTATAACAGACCTATTTACGTAGACGCATTAAGGAGCACATCTATACTCCTATTCATGGAAATTTTAATAAGCCATATAAACTTTTTTTTTACTTAAAAATTTTTTTAAACAAATCAATTTTATTGATATATATTAATAAAGCATGCAGTTTATCCAAAGTAATCACATAGTTGTGCGTTCATCACTTCAGGCATTATTAAAGCATTTTCATTATTTCAATAATAATAATAAACAAAAAACAGACAAACAAACAAGAAAATTCCTCCCCTCTCAATCTCTCTGTTTCCCGTGCTGTACATAGCTGCTATTTCTGGCTATTCTTGCACAATTATTTATTTGTTTTTAAAGAAGTTTTATTGAGATGTATTCACATACCATATGATCTATCCAAAGTGTATAATCAATGGCTTTTTTTTTTAGCTGTTAAAAAGTCCTTTATTGTAAAATTGCAAAATAAATAGAAAAATAGATTGAAAGAAACTACAAATTTTAAACAAGAGTGCAAGACCAGATTAGATTTAATATAATCAATTATAAAAAATAGATAGCATAGCAAAAAACATTTATAAATGTAAATAATAATTCAAATATAGAAATTAATTATAATTCTAATTTTTATATTACAACTGTAACTATTGGACATAATAATCTCTAAGAATGAAATAAATTATTGGTTTAGTTACTTAATTTCCATTTAGGCCATAATTCTTTTTAGATAATCAAATTCCTATTTGGGAATTCTTCACATCTTATTGGAATGAATTATAGCAGATAACAATTTGCCAACTCATAATTTTATGAGGCAGAAAAACTCAAAATGTTGTTAAACAGTAGTTAGGCTAAATCATTATTGATCCAGAGAGATTATTTTAATTAAAGAGTATGAATAAGAAAGAGTTTAAAAAAATAAAGTATCCAAAGTAAATCTCTTCTCCAGTCCTCCTCAATTAAAAGCAAGGGTTTATTTTGTGTGAAAAAAAATTACAGAATACTGATCACAGGAACAATTTGCCAGTTGTACTGAGTAATTATTGTTCATATACTATAATGTTGTTATTTTATATTTACCTGGTCTACTCCAGCTCTTTTTTGGTTACTATTTGCATGGAATACCTTTTTCCAACCTTTCACTTTTAACCTGGTTGTGTCCATACGTCTGAGGTGGGTCTCTTGTAGACAACATATAGACGGCTAATATTTTTTTATCCATTCTATCAGTCTGTGCCTTTTGATTGGGGAGTTCAATCCATTAACATTCAGTGTTATTACTGTAAAGGGGTTGGATACTTCATCGTTTTGTCCTTTGGCTCTCTGTTTTCATATTGTTCTATTGTCTGTCTTCTTATCGTTTAGTTAATCCTTCCTAATAATCTTCATTTCTAAGCTCTAATTGCTCTAAGACTTTCAAATTGTTCTTTATGCTCTCCCAATGTCTTCTTAATATCCTTTATTTCTTTAGTCGTATTTTCTTTAAATTCTTTGAAGTGATGTAGGAGAGTTGTGTGATTATTACTGATTAATTGTATTAAATCCTGTATCTCTTCAGGATATTTGGTTTGTTCTTTTGGCTGTGCCATCTCTTCCTGTTTCCTGGTATGGCTTGTAATTTTTTGCTGATGTCTAGGCATCTGAATATGTTGGTGAATTTACAATGATGGCTAATTTCTCTCTCTTGCCTATTGTTTTTTCCCTCACAGCTCTTCTTTGATATTTGTTTCAACTTATTCTCAGTCTTTAAATCTGCCCAGCTTAAGTTTTCAAAATCGGGTCAGGGACTTATTAGTGGGACAAAGATTTTCTCCCAGGGCTTGGATACAGAGAGCCTGATCAGTTTTTGTCCATTCAATTCCCAGACTGGCCAGCAGATGGCGATAGTCAAGGCACCTTTCCACGGAGGTGTTTTCAGTCTCTGCTTTCCTGTGTTCATGTACTGAATCTCCAGATTGGAGAGTCAAAGCAGGCTCTGCTGGCTGAATTCATTGAAGAGAAGCACCCTGACCTCCTCTCCCTTTTCCCTTGAAACAGCTGACAGAGAGGAAGATGTCTGTTCCCCTCTCAGTCAACTGAGAGTGAGCCAGGGGTTTTACCCCAGCTTAATATCTTGGGGATGAGGGAGGGGAGCCCTTCCAGACTGCCATGGGGGCTTGATAAGTCATGTTTGTTGTTTAAGCTTTTTCTTCTCTCTGTCCCTAACCCTCCTGGGAGTTGTATAGCACTGGCCTGGTCTGCTGAACCCCAAAGTAGGTCCCTCGGACAACTTTTGGCTCTTTCGCTGTTGTTTTTGTGAGAGCATTCAGCTCTGCCTGTTAGTCACTCGCCATCTTCCCACAATCCTCCTTCCTATTTTTAAGTATAAATAAGCCAAGGTTTTCTCTTCTTTGGAAATCTTCAACCTCAAATCCAATTTTGTGACATCATCCTGTACTTTGAATAATGAGGCCAAGAGAGTCATTGGCTTTGGTGAAAAACCTTCAGCACATTTACTGATTTTGTTAAATTCTTTCAAACTTGCATTAGCAAGTAAACCTATTTAAGGAGCCACATCAAATCATACATAAGGTGAATCAAGTGATTTACATGGTTACCGACAAGAATTTTTCTCAGTTCCACCCAAATCCTCTCTCCTGATATTTCAGCCAAGCATTTTGCATTTTCAACAATTGCTTCTAAAAGTCTCAGGATCATGGTTACCAGGTTTTTCTATAATTCTTCCATAAAACCTGAAATATCTGAAAATTCAAAGATAATCTTCTTGGATTCTCTGTTTAGCATGTCCAACAAATCTAATTTTCTTATTTTTTAAATCTTCCTAAAAATTAAAGTAGTCAAATAAGGTACCATCAAAACACAAAAACAGAATTTATAGTGAGATCTCTGCGTTCAGCATCTTTCTGCCAGTCAGTTGTGAATTCTACCTCAGCATGTCTTCCATCAGTGGTGACATCAATCCGGAGTGTCGTAATTTCAAAATTTTCTTCATGAAGCCTGGCAGTAATTGTTCCATGCTTTTCTCCTTTATTGTTTATCATATGAATACCAGCAGACTGAAACATCTCCTTCAATTTAGCAGGGGTAGCAGTGGTAGCAAAATCTACATTTTG
This sequence comes from Tolypeutes matacus, assembly GCA_026826555.1. Taxonomy (NCBI): domain Eukaryota; kingdom Metazoa; phylum Chordata; class Mammalia; order Cingulata; family Chlamyphoridae; genus Tolypeutes; species Tolypeutes matacus. The sequence goes on along the minus strand of JAKSZT010054419.1, from coordinate 7,616,566 downwards.
AGGCTTTTACTCCATTTAATAAATCCCTCACAGCTCCTCCTGCTATTCTTTTTTTCCCCATTTATAGCATTTGGAGCTTTATTATTTTAAATAACTGTAAATTTCTTATATTCTTGTTTTTTGACATTGTTGGGTATGCAGTTTATTTAAAATTTTTTTTAAAAATATATTTTTTATTTATTTTTAAAAGATACTTAGATTACATAAAATGTTACATAAAAAATATAAGGGATTCCCATATGCCCCACTCCCCACACCTCCCACTTTTCCGCACATTAACAACATCCTTCATTAGTGTGGTACATTCATTGCAATTAACACATTTTGGAGCATTGCCACTAAGCATGGATTCTAGTTTACATTGTAGTTTGCACTCTCTCCCACTCAATTCTGTAGGCTATGGCAGGATATATAATGGCCTGTATCTGTAACCACAATGTCATCCATGTCAATTCCAAGTCCTGGAAATGTCTCCATAATTTCACCTGTTTTTCCCTCTCCCTCCCCTCAGAACCTCCGGTGGCCACTGCCTCCACATCAACGATAAAAGTTCTTCCATTGTTAGAATCACAATAAGTCTATAGTAGAATACCAGTAGGTCTACTCTAGTCCATATTTTATTCCCCAATCCTGAGGATTCTGGGATGGTGATTCCTCCTGCTATTCTTAATTAATGATTTTCTTTGACAAATAATTCTGTCAGACTCTTCAATCTTTCTGTGAAGAGTGATTGGAATTCTGGGGACTCCAACTTCATTGTAAATAGATATTGCTTCAGAAGGAACAGTCTACTCCAACTGCAGGTCGGTAGTGGCCTGTGCCAGGGAGACAGGTACTTCAACATCTGGAAAGTCACCGACCATACATCAGTGCCGTCGATGCCACCACAACACACTTCCTGGACGGTGGACATGGTTTAACTGTCATTTTTATAAGGGTTTTCCTTCAAGTGAAACTACCACATCACCTCCCAATTTCTTTCCAAGTGTTGAGCGGTCCTTAATATCATCCAAGCCATTTACTCGCCACTCATGTTTAATACCTGTAAATTCCTTTTTAATGGCATCTTTAGAGCTAGCATAAATCAATGCTTTATAAAGGTGCACTTTCAGGAGTCCAGAATATAAATACCAGGTCTTTTTCCTTAGATTTGTTTGTTTCATATGTGGCAGCATACAAAGCATATCTGCAATCCTTCAGAGGTAGTAACTTCACATGATGTGTGAGGTCCTCTATAGTGTCACCAGTGTCACCCACTAAGATCTGCTTTGCTTCTTCTCCAGCTATTTGTCTTTTGTCATACCTCAAACAGAACAGAACTGCTTTCTTTCTTTTTTTGATCTCCTGTGTAGATTTCCTTACTTTCACATCCTTAAAAACTTGGTGATGTCATCATTCACTGTAACTCCAGTTACAAAACAAGCCATGGTGCTGGCAGCTGTGGGTGCAGCGGTGGCTCTGGCTCTGGCTCTGGTGCACTGCAGAGGAGGAGGAGGAGGGGCGTTAGTGCAGTGGTGAGTGTGGGGCATGCCAAGAGTGACAGCCCAAGAGATGTGGTGGCAGCGAGTCGCCCCGCCCTATTATTAACAACTTATAGTAGTGTGATGTATTTGTTAAAATTGATGAAAGAATGTTACTGTAATTGTACTATTAAGTATAGTCCATGGTTTACATTAGGGTTCCCTGTATGTGTTGTATGTCTTTTCTTTTTGATTTTTATTCTAGTGATGCATATATATAACCTAAAATTTTCCCTTTTAACCACATTCAAATATCTGATTCAATGCTGTTTATTACATTTACAATGTTGTGCTACCACCACCACCATCCACTACCAAAACTTTTCCATCACCCTAAATGGAAACTCTGTACAATTTAAGCATTAACTCCCCATTCCCTATCCCCACACTGGACCATGGTAGCCTATATTCTGGTTTCTGACTCTATGTGTTTCCTTATTCGAATCATTTCATTTCAGTGAGATCATACAATTTTGTCCTTTTGTGTGGCTTATTTCACTCAATATGATGTCTTCAAGGTCCATCCATGTTGTGCATGTATCAGGACTTCATTCCCTTTTATTCATTTTAAAAAATTGAATTGAAGTATGTCATTCATACATGAACTTACATAAACAGTTAGTGTATAGTAAAAGTTGTGAACTTACAGAACAAACATGCATAACATACAGGGTTCCCATACATCACTCCACCACTAACATCTTGCATTGTAGTGGAACATTTGTTACAAATGATGAAAGAGCATTGTCAAAATATTACTACCAACTATAGTCTATATCTTAACAATTGATGTATTTCCCCCCAATCCACCCTATTAGTAACACTCTGTATTATATATTTGTTATAGTTCATGAGAGAACGTTATATTTGTTCTATTAACCACAGTCGATCATCCACCACAGGATTTGCTGTGTTATACAGTTCCATGCCTTGTACAGTCCATTCAAAGTGTACACTCAGTGGCTCTCATTTTTATCACAGAGTTGTGCTGTCATCACTTCAGTCAATTTTAGAACATTTTCATTACTCCAAAAGGAAAAATCTCATACTCCCTATTATCCCCGCCTATTGTTGACCTTTAGAATTGATATAGTATCTTCTTTGCCATTGCTACAAAAATATTACAATGTTATTGTAAACTGTCATCCATAAGTTACATTTGTTGTAATATTCCCATGTATCACCATATTATTAACACTCTGTAATAGAATAACATTCCTATATTTATACTATTAACCACAATCTTCATCCACTACTGAAATCATTGTTTTACAGTCCCTAGATTATTCTCTAGATTCTTTTCAATTGACATTTACATCCCCAGACTATCCCTTTCAGCCACAATTGCATTTATAAATCAGCGGTGTTAGTTATACTCACTATAATTTGTTACTATCAACTCTATTCATTTCCAAACCTTTACAATAAACTTTATTAAAAATTCCATATACATTAAGCATGAGCTCCCATTCTGAACTCACATTCTATCTCCTAGTAACCTATACTCCAGAGTTTACCTCTATGAGTTCACTCATTGTATTTAGTTCATATTAGTGAGACCATACAGTATTTTTCCTTTTGTGTCTGGCTTCTTTCACTCAAAATAATGCCCTCAAGGTTCATCCATGTTGTCATGTGCATCCTGATTTCATTTCTTCTGACAGCTGAATAGTATTCCACTGTATGTATATATCACATTTTGTTTATCCATCCATCTGTTTATGGACACTTGGGTTGTTTCCATATTTTAGCAATTGTGAATAATGCTGCTATAAATGTGCAAATGTCAGTTCGCATCCTTGCTTTCAGTTCTTCTGAACATATACCTAGTAACGGGATTGCTGGATCATATGGCAGTTGTATATTTAGCTTTTTGAGGAACTGCCAAACTGTCTTCCACAGAGGTTGCACCATTCTCCATTCCCACCAACCATGAAGGAGTGTTCCTATTTCTACACATCCTTCCTGGACTTATTGTTTTTTTAATAATGGCCATTCTATGAGGTGTGAGATGATATCTTGTTGTAGTTTTGATTTGCATTTCCCTAATAGCTAGTGATATTGAACATTTTTTTTCATGTGCTTTTTCACTATTGTATTTCCTCTTGGGAAAATTTCAATTTAAGTCTTTTGCCCATTTTTAAAATTGGGTTGCTTGCCTTTTTATTATTGAGATGTATGATCTCTTTAGTAAATCAAACCCTTATTGGATATGTGGTTTCCAAATATTTTCTCCCATTGAGTAGGCTGCCTTTTCACCTTCTTGACAAAGTCTTTTGAAGCATGGAAGTGTTTACTTTTGACGAGGTCCCATTTTCTATTTTTTTCTTTCATTGCTCATGCTTTGGGTGTAAGGTTTAAGAAACTGCCTACCACAAAATCTTGAAGATATTTTCCTACATTTTCTTCTAGGAGTTTTATGCTTGTAGCTTTTACATTTAGGTCTTTGATCCATTTTGAGTTAATTTTTGTATAAGGTGTGAGGTAGGGATCCTCTTTCTTTCCTTTGGATATGGATAGCCAGTTCTTCCAGCACCATTTGTTGAATAGACTGTTCTGGCCCAGCTGCGTGGGCTTGACAGCCTTGTCAAAAATTACTTGACTGTAAATGTGAGGATCTATTTCTGAACTCTCATTTCGATTCCATTGATCAACATGTCTATCTTTATGCCAGTACCATGCTATTCTTTTAAAACCACTGTAGCTACATACTATTCTTTAAAGTCAGGAAGTGAGAGTCCTCTAACTTTGTTCTTCTTTTTAAAGATATTTTTGGCTATTCAGGGCTCCTTACCATTCCAAATAAATTCAATAATTGGCTTTTCCAATTCTGCAAAGAAAGTTGTTGGAAGTTTTATTGAAATTGCATTGAATCTGTAGATTAATTTGGGGAGAATTGACATTTTAATGATATTTTTGCCTTCCAATTCATGAGAACTTCATTCCATTTTATGTCTTAATATTCCATTGTATTATACATTCAATGGTTGATGGACACTTGGGTTTCTTCCATCTTTTGACAATTGTGAATAATGTCACTATGACCATTGGTGTGAAAATATCTGAGTCCCTACTTTCAATTCTTTGGGGGTATATACCTAGAATTGGGATTACCGGGTCATATGGTAATTTTATTTTTAACTTTCTGAGGAACAGCTGAACAATCTTCCACTGTGGCTGTGCCATTTTACATTCCCACTAGCAATGAATGAGTGTTAAGTGGATAACACTTGTTATTTTCTGTTTTTTTTTTTTCTTTTAATAGTAGCTGTACTTGCAGGTATGAAGTGGTATCTCATTGTGGTTTTGATTTGCATTTTGCTCATGGCTAATGATGTTGAGCATCTTTTTTATTTGCTTTTTGGTCATTTGTATATCTTCTTTAGAGAAATGTCTGTTCAAGTCTTTTGCTCATTTTGTATTTGTGTTGTTTGTCATTTTGTTGTTGAGTTGTAGGAGTTCTTTATATATTCTGGATATTAAATCCTTATTGGATATGTGGTTTCCAAACATTTTCTCCCATTCTGTAGGTTGTCTTTTACCCCTGTTTATTTGCCATTTGTACTGCTTTGTGCTCTTTGCAGCCCTTTGTGTTTAAATTTTTTTTTATTAGAGAAGTTGTGAGATTACAGAACAGTCATGCATAAAGTGCAGAATTCCCATACATCCACCCTCCATCAACACCTTGCATTGTTCTGGGATATTTGTTAAGATTATGAAAAAACATCATCAAAATATAACTACTAACATGGTCCATAGCTTATATTTGGTATATTTTTCCTTACACCCCCTATTATTAAAACCATGTATTAGTATTGTACATTTGTTATAGTTCGTGAAAGAACACTTTCATATTTGTACTGTTAACCACAGTCCATTATCCACTACATGGTTCACAGTGTTATACAGTCCCATACCTTTTACTATCCATCCAAAGTGTACACAACTCTCACTTTCGTCAGAGTTGTACAGTCATAGCCTCAGTAAATTTTTGAATGTTTTCCATAGTCCAAAAGAAAAAATCTCATATCCCCCTATTATTGGTCATTAGCATTGATATAGTACCTTCTTTGACATTGCTGCATGAATATTACAATATTGTTGTCAACTAAAGTCCATAGGTTACATTAATTGTATTTTCCCTTGCATCACTGTATTCTTACCAACTTATAATAGTGACATACGTTTGTTCTAGTTCATAGAACAGTCTTGTATTTATACTATTATGTAGGTTGTCTTTTTACTTTCATGATAAAGTCCTTTGATGCACATTTTTAATTTTGATGTGGTCTCATTTATCTATTTTGTTGTTGTTGCTTGTGCTTTGGGTGTAAAGTCTAAGAAACCACTGCCTAACACATGGTCCTGAAGATGCTTCCCTATGTTTTCTTCTAGGAGTTTTATAATTCTGGTTCTTATATTTAGATCTTTGATCCATTTTGAGTTGATTTTTGTATATGGTGTGAGGTAGGGGTCCATCTTTGTTTGTTTGTATAAGGACATCCAGTTTTTCCAAAACCAATTGTTGAAGACACTATTGTTTCCCCATTGAATTGCCTTGACACCCTTGTCAAAAATTATTTGGCCGTAAATAGGAGGGTTGATTTTTGAACTGTTAGTTTGATTCCCTTGGTCTATATATCTGTCCTTGTGCCAGTACCATGCTATTTTGATTGCTGTGGCTTTGTAATAAGTATTAAGACTGGGACTTTGAGTCCTCTAACTTCATTATTCTTTTTCAGGATGGCTTTGGCTATTCAGGGCCCCTTACCATTTCATATAAATTTGATGATTGGCTTTTCTATTTCTGCAAAAAGGCTGTTGGAATTTTGATTGGGATTATGTTGACTCTGTGAATAGCTTTGGGTAGAATTGACTTCTTAAAAATATTTAACCTTCCCTAAATATCATTTAGATGTCAATTCTTCTCAAACAGATGTACAGATTCAACACAATCACAATAAAAATCCCAACAGCCGTTTTTTTTTTTTTTCCAGAAATGGAAAAGCCAATTATCAAATTTATATGAAAGGGTAAGGAGCTCCAAATAGCCAAAAATGTCTTTAAAAAAAGAAGAACAAAGTGGGAGGACTCTTGCTTCCTGACCTTAAAGCATATTACTTAGCTACAGTGGTAAAAACAGCATGGTACTGGCAAAAAGACAGACAGATTGACCAATGGAACCAAATTGAGAACTCAGAAATAGATCCTCACATCTACAGTTAAGTGATTTTTGACAAGGCTGTCAAGCCTTCCCAGCTGGGCCAGAACTGCCTGTTCAACAAATGGTACTAGTAGAAAGGATAGCTATATCCAAAATACAAAAATTAACTCAAAATGGATCAAGGACTTAAATATAAAAGCAACAACCATAACACTCCTAGAAGAAAATGTAGGAAAATGTCAAGATCTTGAGGTAGGCGGTAGTTCCTTAAACCTTACACAAAAAGCATGAGCAACAAAAGAAAAAATAGATAAATGGAACCTAATTAAACATTTTTGCACCTTAAAGAACTTTTTCTTTTCTTTTCTTTTTTTTAAAGAACTTTTCCAAAAGGGTGAAAAGGCACCCTACTCAATGGGAGAAAATATTTGGAAATCACATATCTGATAAGAGTTTAATATCCATGATATATACAGAGATCATACAACTCAACAATAAAAAGACAAACTACTCAATTAAAAAATGGGCAAAAGTCTTGAAAAGACAATTGTTCAAAGAAGAAATCCCAATGGCAAAAATACACATGAAAAAATGTTCAACATCACTAGCAATTAGGGAAATGCAAACCAAAACTACAATGAGATTTCACATCGATTAGACTGGCCACTATTAAAAAGTCACAAGTCTGTAAGTTTTGGAGAGGTTATGGAGAGATAGGAATGCTTATTCACTGTTGGTGGGAATGTAGAATCATACAAACACTGTGGAGGACTGTTTGGCAATTCCTAAGGAAGTTGAATATAGACTTGCCATATGACTCGGCAATACACAGAAGAACAGAGAGCAGTGACACGAACAGACATCTGCACGCCAATGTTCATAGTGGCGTTATTCACAATTTTCAAAAGTTGGAAACAACACAGGTGTCCAACAACTGATGAATGGATAAATAAATTGTGCTGTGTACACACGATGGAATATTACGCAGTTTTCAGAAGAAATGCAGTCGTGAAGCATATGACAACTGGATGAACCTGGAGGACATTATGTTGAGTGAAGCAAGCCAGACACAAAAGGACAAATACTGTATGATTGTGCTATTATAAACTAAATATATTGTGTAAATTCATGGAATTAAAAGCTAGAATATAGATAATCAGGAAATAGAGGGCAGAGAATGGAAAGTTGAGGGTTAATCTGTGCAGAATTGATAAAAAGGCTGTTTGTAAATCTTTGAAAATGAATAGAAATGGTGAAAGCACATAGCAGTGTTTGTAACTAGCAGATCTATTAGATGGGTATGACAGTGGTTGAAAGAGTAAGTCTAAGGTCATGTATATTACTAAAAGGAAAGCTAAAAAATGTAACTTGGGACTGTATAACATAGTGAAACCTCATGTAAAATATGAATATGGGTGACATTGCATATATAAGACTGTTTTTACCAAATATAAATACAAATAAACTTGAGAGACAGAAACAGAATAGCAGCTATGTGCAGGGGAAGCACAGAGAGATTGAGAAGTGATGAGTTTTTTGTTTGTTTATTATTATTATGTTATTGGAATAGTGAAAATGCTCTAAAATGATGGAAGTGATAAATGCTCAACTATGTGATTATACTGAATATCATTGATTGTACACTTTGGATGGATTTATGCTTTATTAATATGTACCAATAAAGTTGGTTTGTTAAAAAAATATTTAGTCTTCCAATCCATGGACATGGAGTGTCCTTCTATTTATTTAGGTCTTTGATTTCTTTTAGCATTGTATTCTGTGTACAAGTCTTTTACATTCTTAGATTTATTCCTAGATACTTGTTTTTTTTTTAGGTTGCTATTGTAAATGGAATGTTTTCTTGATTACTTCTTCACATTGTTCATTACTAGTGTATAGAAACACTACTGATTTTTGAATGTTGATCTTGTTCCCCAGCACTTTGCTGAATTCATTTATTAGTTCTAGTAGCTTTTTTGTGGACTTTTAAGGATTTTCTGCATATATGACCATATCATCTGCAAATAGGGAAAGTTTCACTTCTTACTTTCCAATTTAGATGCCTTTTATTTCCTTTTCTTCCCTAATTCCTCTATCTAGAACTTTCAGTGTTGAATAACAGTGGTGACAGTGGGCATCCTTGTCTTTTTTTTAGATCTTAGAGGGAAAGTCTTTTACCATTGAGTATGAAGTTAACAGTGGATTTTTCATATATGCCTTTTATCTTGTTGAGGAAATATCCTTCTATTCCTAGTTTTCTAAAAAAAATTTTAATGAAGAATGGGTGCTGAATTTTATTAAATGCCTTTTCTATGTCAATTGCGATGATCATGTGCTTTTTTCCCTCCTTCCTTCTGTTAACATTAATTGATTTTCTCATGTTGAACCAACCTTGCATACCTGGGATAAATCCCATTTCATCTTGGTTTATAATTCATTTAATGTGCTATTGGATTTGGTTTGCTAGTATTTTGTTGAGGATTTTTGCATCGCTATTCATAAGGGGATATTGGTCTGTAATTTTCTTTCCTTGTGATATCTTTATCTGGATTTGTTATGAGGGTAATGTTGGTGTTATAGAATGGGTTAGTGAGTGTTCACTCCTCTTCAATTATTTGAATAGTTTGAGCAGGATTGGAGTTAATTCTTCTTGGAATGTTTGCTAAAATTCTTCTGTGAACGTCGTCTTTTTCCCGGGCTTTTCTTTGATAGGAAGTTTTTGATTACTGATTCAATCTCTTTACTAGTTGTTCGTTTGTTGGTATCTTCTAATATTTCTTGAGTCAGTGTGAGTAGATTGTGTGTTTCTAGAATTTATCCATTTCATCTAGGTTATCTAATTTGTTGGCATACAATTGTTCATAGTATCCTCTTATAGTCCTTTTCATTTCTATGGGGTTAGTAGTAAGGTTCCCCTTTTCATTTCTGATTTTAATTTTTTCTTCCTCTCTCTTTTTCTTAGTCAATCTAGCTAAAGTTTTGCCAACTCTTTTGATCTTTTCAGAGAACTAACTTTTTATTTTGTTGATTCTCTGTATTGTATTTTTGTTTTCTATTTCATTTATCTCCTCTCTAATCTTTGTTATTTCCTCCTTTCTGTTCACTCAAGGTTTAGTTTACTCTTCTTTTTTCTAGATCCTCCAGTTTTGAAGTCGAGTCTCTGGTTTGAGATCTTACTTCTTTTTTTATGTAAGCATTGAGAGCTATAAATTTCCTTCACAGCACTTTCTTTGCTGAATCCCACAAGTTTTGGTATGTTATGTTTTCATTTTCATTCTCCTCAAGATATTTCACAATTTCCCTTGTGATTTCCTTGATCCATTGGTTAACTGTGTGTTGTTTAATTTTCACTTATTTGTGAATTTTCCATTTCTCCCTCAGTTTTGATTTGTACCATCATTCTATTGTGGTTGGAAAAGATACATTGCATAATTTCTCTATTTTTGAATTTATTGAGACTTGTTTTTTGACTTAATAAATCATCTGTCCTGGAGAATGATCCATGTGAGCTAGAGAAGAATATGTATTCTGCTGCTGTTGGGTGAAGTGTTCTATATATGTCTATTAGGTCTAGTTGGTTTAGAGTGTCATTTGAGTCTTCTATTTCCTTACTGATCTTCTATCTAGATATTCTATCTGCTATTAAAAGCAGTGTATTAAAATCTCCTACTATTTATGTAAAACCATCTATTTCTCCTTTCAAATCTGTCAATATTTGCTTCATGTATTTTGGGGCATTGCTGTTAAGTGCGTATATATTTATAATTGTTATGTCTTCTTGTTGAATTGACCCCTTTATCCATATATAATGACATTCTTTGTCCCTTATAAAAGTTTTTGATTTAAAGTCTGTTCTACCTGGTGTTAGTATAGCTATCCCAGCTCCCTTCTGGTTACGACTTGCATGGTATGCTTTCCCCCCCATTCTGTCACTTTCAGCCTACTTATGTCTTTGAACTTAAGGTGAGTCTCATAAACAGCATATAGTTGGGTCATGCTTTTTTTAAAAAATGAAAATAGATTCTACCAATCTCTGTCTGGAGTTCAATACATTTACATTTAAAATAACTACTGATGATACAGTTCTTTCTTCTGCCATTTTGCTATTTTGTCTTATACCCATTTGACCCTCAGTTCTTCCATTAATGCCTACTTTCATGTTTATTTTATTTTTTATGTGAGTGCCTTCTCATTTCTTTCTGAATATATTTTTCAGATATTTTCTTTGTGGTTACCATGGGGTTAAATTTTAACATCTTACATCTATAACTATCATATTTGATTCAAGACCAACTTAACTGCAATAACATACACATACACTGTTCCTATACCCCTCTGTCTGCCACCTTTTGAAATGCTTGTTACAAATTCTATGTTTATACATTGCATGTCCAAAACCATAGATTTATCATTACTTTTATGCATTTGCATTTTAGCACTTGTAGGACTTAAGAAGTAGAGTGACATACCAAAATTACAACACAATAATACTGGCAATTATAGTTACCCATATGGTTACCTTTACCAGAGGTTTTTATTTCTTTATGCTGCTTTGATCCACATTTTAGTATCCTTTCCTTTCAGTCTAAGGAACTCCCTTTAGCATTGCTTGTAGGGCAAGTCTAGTGGTAATGAAGTCCCTGAGCTTTTGTCTCTCTGGGAACGTCTTAATCTCTCCCACATTGTTGAAAAAAGTCTCACTGGATATAAAATTCTTGGTTAGGAATTGTTTTCTTTCAGCACTTTAAGTATTTTGCATTGGTGTGGAACATTTGTTACAATTGATGATAGCACATTTTTATAATTGTACTATTAATTAAAGTCCATGGTTTAACTTAGGGTTCACTGTGCAGCGTAGTTCCATGGATTTTTTTTTTTAAATTTATTCTTTTACCATATTATGCAATCTAGCATTGCTCCTTTTAACCGTATTTAGATATATAAGTCAGTGCTGTTAATTGCGTTCTCAATGTTGTGTTGCCATCACCACCATCCATTACCAAAACATTCCCATCATTCCATGTAGGAACCCTGTATATTTTAAACCTTAACTTCTCATTACCTATCCTCACCCTGGCCCGTATTCAGTTGTCTTTAAAAAAAAAAAAAAGATAGGAGAAGAAAAGAGTTAAAGAGTTATAAACAAAATATGTTTATGCTGTCTTTCATAATTCCCATGTAATTACCTTTACTGGTGCTCTTTAATTTTTAGTGAGGAGTTGAGTTACTGTCTAGTATCCACTCATTTTAGGTTGAAGGAATCCCTTTTGTATGCCTTGTGGGGAGGGTCTACTAGTGATATATTCAGTTTTTGTTTATTTGGAAATGTCTCAATTTCTCCTTCATTTTTGAAGGACAGTTTGGATATACAATTATTGGTTGACAGTCTTTTTCTTTCAATATTTTAAAGATGTTATTCCCCTGCCTTCTGTCCTCTTTGTTTCTCTTGAGAAGTCAGCTGTTAATCTTACTTAATTTCCCATAAATCTTTTTTCTTGCTACTTTGTATTTGATGTCTATGATGAGTCTAGGAATAGATCTACTTGAGTTCATTCTATTTGGAGTTTTTGACCTTTTGAATATGTAGATTAATATTTTCCATCAAATTTGGGAAGTTTTGGATCATTATTTCTTTGAACATTTTTTCTGTCTTTTTCTCTTTCTTTTCTCCTTCTGGAACCTCTATTATGCATCTGTTCATGATGCCTCGTAGGTCTCTGAGGCTCTGTTCATTTTTCTTCCTTCTTTTTTCTACTCCTAACTGGATATTCTTTATGGAACTGTATTCAGGTTTGACAATTCTTTCTTATACCAACTCAAATTTTTTGTTTTGCCCTTCTAGTGAATTTTTCTTATCAATTGGATTTTTCAACCCCAGAATTTCTATTTTATTATTTTTAATAACTTTATCTCTTTATTGATCTTCTTTATTTGGTGAGACATCATTTTCATACTTTATTTTTTAAGACATAGTTTCCTAAAGTTCTTTAAACATATTTATAATAACTGATTTAAAGTCGCTGATTACTAAAGCCAAATCTGAATATCCTAATGGTGATTTTCTGTTGCCCATTTTTTTCCTGTGTATATAATGTGCTTTCCTGTTTCTTTGCACATTCATAATTTTTGTTGAAAGCAGGACATTTTAGATAATATATTGTAATAACTCTGGTATTAGAGTCCTCTGCTGCCAAAGGTTTGTTATTTTCACTAGTTTCTTGTTTTTCTTGTTATTGCTTATTTGTTATGTGGGTTTCCCAGGCCTATTTTTGTAATTTCTGTATTCACTGCAGTGTGTGGCTACTGAATTCTCTGCTAGCTTTTTAATTCAAATTCTTGTCTTTTTTCTTTTAAACATTTTTTATTACACAAGAATATATATTTATTATAGAAAATATTAGAAATACAGATTAACAAAGAAGAGAAAAATAGAAATAATCATTGTTAATAAGTCTTCCATATAAGTCTTTTAAATACCTATAGATATATAAGACTATGTATACATGTATTTTTAAAATGTTATGTATAACATAATTTAGGACCTTTTTCACTTGGCAGTATAATAAGAATATCTTTTCATGTCAGTGAACATGCACATTATCATTTTTAATGACTGTGTGGTCTTCCTTCTTTTTATTTTTAAGTCTCACATTGTAGAGATCACACCTGCATCAGTATAATTTAGTGGTCAGACAATGACTGGTAGATTTCCTTAAATGCCTTGCCTGTGTGTCTTCTGTTTTCCACCATTTGTCAAGAGGATCTGTGTGAGAAGGCACTTCTTCACTCTTCAGGCAGTTTACAAGCAGCCCGCCTTTCACTTCCTGCTTGGGCAGGACATCAGGCTGAGCCAGAAATGAGTTACTGCTACCTTCTCTTCTCCCAGTTCTTTCCTGGGCAGGTGCACAGCATTGCACATGCACACAGTCTTTTAGATTCCCCAGGAATATGTTGGAGCTTTTCAAGTTCCTTATGGTCATACAGTTGTCCAGGATTACCTTTAAAATTCCTGCCTAGGCTCTTGTTTACCCCAATTGAAACCATAAGCTTAGGCAGCTGAGATGTTGCTGATTGCTATTGTTTCAGTAATGTCCCTCACCACCACCCTAGCTCAGTTCTGAGTCAAAGAAAATATCCACCGCATGCTTAGCGTAAAGATTTTCCAGGAAGTTGCAAGTTCAGACCAACTATCCACTGCTCTGGGGATGGTGCTTTTAATAGAGCTACAAAAGTGGTCAGATTTCTCCACTGTCTGCAATGCCCCTGTCTTTTGCTATGGCACCAGTGAGTTGGGGAGAGAGAAGAGATGGAATCGCCCCTAGTTAAAACGTCACAGACCCATTGTCTTACTGAGATTCTGTAGTTTCTCTTTGATAGATGAGTTTCAGTTCAGTCTCTGCCTTTGGCTAATTACCAGAGTTCTGAAGTGTTCTGTTTTAGTTGTTTGGCCCATACTTGCATTATTTCAGAGGGATAGAGAATTTCCCGAGGTCCTCATGCCACTACTGTGGAAGTTGATATTCCAGGAAAGTGTTTCATAATTTTTAACTGGCTAAGATATCTTGTTCATGTTTTTTGTCATTTATTTCTGATTTTCCTGTACTATGAATAGAAAATGTAGCCTATTAATGATGGTAGCATAATATCGTGAATGCAATTAATACCACTATATTGTACACTTGAAAGTGATTAAAATCGGAAATTTTGAGTTGTATCATTTTAACTACAATGAAAAATTTAAAAATTATCAGAATTTCTTTGTGGTCAAGTTATTTGATGGAATTTTGTAAAAGTTCTGTGGGCATAAGAGAAGAAAGCTTATTCTCTCTTTCTTTGGTACAAAGTCCTATTTATATTTTTAAAATTTAACTTGTTCATACCATTTATTTTATTTTACTTCTTATTTATTTTACTTTGTTGTTTTCTCTCTATCCCATTTCTTACTTCTGTTGTATTAAGTTCCTCTTCATTTTAAGTGGGTATTTTCCCTTTCCTAACAAGAATGACTACATTTGTATTACCTCTATTAGTTGATCAGAACAAAACTATACGTCAACTTGTACACAAAGACATCCTCTCCTCCCCGGTTCCCTCAACAGGAGGAATAGTTTTACCTCTCGAAGTTTTTGAGATAATTTAAAGTTTTTTGTCCCAGGCTATTAACATTTTCCTATGGCATGTCTCTTCTCTTTCAGGAACTTAATTTTTTATATTCCAAATTCACAGTCACATTTTCAATATCCACTAAACCAACCACGTTTATTTGAGCCTACCATGTAAGGCATATTGAATTTGATTTTATGTAACTAAGCCCCTGTTTCTGTATGTATAAAGTGGAAATAATAATTATTTATTTATTTTTATATTTTTGTTTAATGATAATTATAGTAACACCTTGAGGGCTGGCTTGTTGGGCAACTTAAATGAGGTACCTGCTTCTGCACCTTACATGGTTCCTCATAGTAACAGTACTTGCTCTATGTATTAAATGTTTACCTTGTGCTAGTCTGGTGTTAGGTGCCTTATGAACATCATCTTATTTGATTCTCACATGTTCTTGAGATAGTTTTGATTCATTTTTGGAAACTAAAACTGAAGAAACTTCTTCATATTCTCACAGCTGAAAGTTGACAGAGTTCAAATCTCATGGTCTCACACATTCCACTTTGATTAATAACCACAATAGGTTTTTACTGACCTTTTATCTACTCCACGGTATCCAGTGCAGTGAACTATACTTGAGAGCCCCCAAGAAATGCTTGCTGGGGCTGGGAAGGGAATGCTGAATGATTCTGACCATGTGGACGTTGTCTTTCTAGGTTTCTTGGAGTCACCGCAGAGTTCCTGGGCCAGACCCTTTATTGAAGCCTGCAGGATCTTCCTTCTGACTCCAGGAACTTCGTTTGAGTCCTTAAATTCTCACCAGGCTCTGAGTTCCTGGGAAGAGTGAAAGAGTTGTCAGCAAGAGAGACGGAGGGCTGAGGTCCAGCGTGAACATGCCAGCTTACAGAAATTCACCTCGTAGATCCCAGGCTCCGACTGCAGGGAGACATGGCAACTCCTGTGAGGTGAGAAGCCCAGGGGCAGAAATTTATCCAGATCTTTAAAGCCTGAATGAAAGATAGTTTCTCATTGTTGCTTTAATTTGTACCACTTTGTTTACCAGGAAGGATAATTTTTTTCCCTCACGTTTTTATTGCATTATTTCCCTTTTGTAAATTTCTTTTGTGCATTGCCGATTTATTTTTCTATTGGTTTATTTTAGCTTATGGGGTTTTAGAAAGTCTTTATTAAATTAAGGCTCATAACTCTTTATCATTCTCATATATTTTTGTGAATATTTTTGGCCACTTTGTAATTTGCAATTCGTTTTTAGTTTTATCTAAATTGATAAAAGGTATCAAATAGTTCTCTATGTCTTGTTACAAAAAAATGACTCTTTCCTGATTTGTCCCCTCCAGATCCCAGCTAGAGACAAGCATGCTTAATATTTTTTAACATAGTCTATTTTTCTTTTCATTTTTGGGCATTATCTATTGACTTTCCACTATGGGAGATGAAGATTTAAATTTTCCTTACACCCCTAGCACAACTTTTTCTTTTCCCTGGAATTAACAATTGTCTGGTTTAGTCAATTTCACTTTACTATATACATATTAATTCAACTCCAAATTCTTTCCTCGTGTTAAAATCTCCTCTCCATATATTCAAATATATTAGATAATTATCATAGCAATAATAATCACAATGCTCATATAATGTTTACTGTGTGTATGGCACTATTATATGCACCCTCTGTATATTAACTCATCTTCACAACCTCGTGCAGTAGGTGCCATTATTATCCCCATTTTATAGAGAGGGAAATGGGGGCATGGAGAAGAACTATCTGGCCCAAATTCACACAGCTATTAATAGGTGGGGTTGGTCTCAACTCTGGGCATCAATGTCTTCCCCTTGAAGAAATATCTTCTTGAGCCTGTTGACTTGCTGATGTCCGGACTGGTTACTCTCTTGACCTGACACACAGCTGTTACCTTGATGCCTTCCCTTCACCAGTCTTCAGGAAGTTCCCTTAACCTCAGATCCCCTGTTTTCTGGATCCTGGGTCTTCTTCTTTCTTGGTTTATCCCCTCGTTTTGTGGGAATACATGCTTAAATATATCCTTGAGAATAGCTACATGACAGGTAAATTTTATAAAACTTTGCAAATCTGAAAATGTCATGCAAAAATCTATTTACTTAATAAATATAACTGTATAAATGTATTTATAGAAATATAAAAATTTATAATTTCCATGAAAATATATTTATTTTACACAGACACTAAATTTGTCTTTTTGGCTGGGTATAGATTTCTAGATTGGAAATCATTTTTGTGCAGAATTTTAATAGCCTGCTCCCAATGTTTCCTAGCTCTTTTCTACTGATATATACACATTTTCTATGCTTTTTAAAAAGCTCTTATTAATGGTTGTTGATCCTCCAATTTTTTTTCTTTGCTCTACTTATTTCCATTTCTTTTTCTTATGCTCTTCTTTCTGCTATTTTTTTTAACTTTATCTTCCAAATCTTCTATTGTGTTTCTCATTAATGTGGTTATAGAATATTCCTTTTTAATAGTATGCTATTTTTATTTTATGAATGTAGTATTTTATCACTCTAAAATATTTGTGAACATTTTAAATTATTTTTGGATATTAATATAGAAAAATGGCTCAAAAATCAGAAAATATAAAATATATAGTATAAAGTCTCTTATCCATCTTTCTCCTGTCTGTTCATCTCTCCCTAATACGTATAACCAGGTTTTTTTTTTTTTAGTTTTCTCTGTATGATTAGAGTTTCTTTATGCAAATAAAAGCAGCTGAGAGTATATTCTTATTTTTTCCTTTTTATTTCACAAAAGATATCCCACTAAACACATTTTTATCAAATTTTGTTAATTTTTAAGACTTTTGGTGAAATAAAATAGGATTGTAAACAATGCTGCTTATCAGCATTATTGTTCATATCTCCTCATGTATCAGTGTACACCTTTCTCCTTTTTTTTGAGGTACTGGGGGCCAGGGAATGAACCTGGGACCTCGTATGTAGGAAGCCAGCACTCAACCACTGAGCCACATCGACTTCCCTGAGTTGGCTTTCTCATTTGTTTTGCTTGTTGTTTGTCTTTGTTTTTTCAGGAGGCACTGGGAACCGAACCTGGGACCTCCCATGTGGGAGACAGGTGCTCAACCGCTTGAGCCACATCTGCTCCCACCTTTCTCTTAAGTATATACATAAGGGTGCATTAATGGGTCATAAGTTAAGCCTATCTTTTAAAAATGTTTTTATTATGAAATACACACAAACACACACACAGAAAAGTATAAAAAAACAGACATGTCCAGCTCAGTGATTTATTACTATATAGGTCTAGAAAAAAGTCCATAGTCAGCATACCAGAATTCCCCTAATCCCAATGATAGCTACCATCTGACTTTTAGAATCACTTCCATTAAGAAGAAAAACGCAAGCCACAGAGTGGGAGGAGATATAAACAGCAGTGGACTTATGTCCAGAATTTATAAAGTATGACAAAACAATAAGAAAAAGCAGATTACCCAGTACAATACTAAGAAGCCTTATTTGAATAGATATGAAACGAAAGAAGATATCCAAATGGCTGATATTGACATAGTGCTCAATCTCATTAGTCATCAGGGAAATGCAAATTTAAAACATAATGTAGTACTACTACACTTTCACCAGAATGGCTAATATTAAGAAGACTGACAATGACAAGTGTTGGCAAGGATGAGGAGCAACATGAGCTCTCATATGCTGCTGGTAAGAGTGTAAATTGGTACAATTTGGAAAACATTTTGGCTGTATTCATCAAAGCATATGTAGAACATATGAGGAAGCAATTCTCCTCCTAGGAAAATACCCATCAGAAATCTTTGGCTGATGTCCCAGGGCACATCTATAAGTGCTCACTGTAGCATTAGTTGTAACAGCCTGAAACTGGAAATAACTCAAATGACCATCAATAGTAGAATGGATAAATAAATTGAACATTATATTGAGTGAAAGAAGCCAGACACAAAAGAATTTGTATTGTTTCAATTATAGAAAGTTTTAATATAGTGTATTAGTCAGGCAAAGGGGCACTAATGTGAAATACCAGAAATGGGTTGGTCTTTATAAAGGGCATTTATTTGGGGTAGAAGTCCACAGTTACCAGGCCATAAAGCGGAAGTTTCTTCTCTCACCAAAGTCCATTGCCACGTGTTGGAGCAAGACAGCTGCTGATGTTTGCCAGGGTTCAGGCTGTGTTTCTCTCCAGGCTTAGCTACTCTGGTTCCTCCACAAGGTCAGCTGTAGACTATCAGGCAAACGGCTCGCTTCCCTTCTCCTGGGGCCTTCTCTCCAACATCAAAACTCCAGCATCAAAACTGCTTCTCAAAAACTGCTCCCTCTGTCCTTTGCCTTGCCTTTTATATTCGATTCCCCCACCCACCAAGGGGTGGGGCTCAATGCCCTACTAACGTGGCCCAGTCAACGCCCTAATCATAACTTAATCATGCCCAGATTAACAGATCAGTTTACACATGATCCAATTATATTTTTGGAATTCATAATTACATCAAATTGCCAAACGGCTACATATAGGCATAACCAATGTCTCTTGTAGAGGGGTACATGCTTAGGTGATAAAACTAGAAAGCAAGGTAATGACGTGCTTACTGTAAGAAGCAGGAAAGTGGTTTCCTTGATTGGGGTGGGGAGGGGGTAGAGGGAGGGAACAGGCATGAGTGAAGCTTCTGGGTGAGATGCTGATAATGTTCTGTTTCCAGACCTCATTGGAGAATTAAGTAGGTATTTCTCTATGAATAATTAGTTAAGCTTAAAGTTTCTGTTTCATGTGTTTTTCTGCATGTATATTTCATAGTAAAAATCTGTTGAAAAGGAAAAAATGTACCCTTCAGTTTTGACCCCAATCTTTCATATTCCCTTTGCAAAGGCAGCTACAGATGGTCTGTACACACACACACACACACACATACACACACACACAAAACACATACACACACCCATATCCATTTTTTTTATTTATTTTATTTTTTTATATTTGTCATATCCATTTTTAAACCAAAATGTTAGCATATAAAACTCCCAACACCTTATGTTTCTCATTTAATAAATCTTGGTGATCATTCAATCTTTGTACATGTAATTAGTTACCTCATTCTTTTTTTTCTTTTTTCATTCTTTTTATAACTAAAGCTTATTCCATTATTTGCATATATCAAAATATAACTAACGAGTCCTCTCTTAACAGACATTTGGGATGTTTTCACTCTTTTGCTATTACAAACAATGCTACATGGACTATCTTTATACATATCTCAGTTAACACAAGGGGGAGTATGTTTGAAGAGAAATTTATATAAGTGAGAGTCCCAGGACAAATGATATATGCATTTTCATTTTTGATAGATATGGTAAAATTCCCTTCCTTGTGGGTTCCATCATTTGTTTGAGTACCTGTGTTTTAGTTTCCTAGCTACTAAAGCAAATATCGTACAACGAGTTGGCTTAACAGGAATTTATTGGCTCATGGTTTCAGAGGTTAAAAGGCTTGCTTCCTCCCAAAGTTGGTATCTTTTGGCTGGCCAGCAATCTTTGGAATTCTTGTCTTTTCCTTGTCTTTTCCATCACGTGGCAGTGCACATGGCAGCGTCTTCTCCTTTCCTTCTGGGTTCTGTTGACTTCTAGCTTCTGGCTGCTCCCTATGACTTCTCCTTCCGTGTCCAATTTCCTTTGCTTCTAAAGACTTAAGCCATATTGGATTAAGGCCCACCCTCAATCAGTTTGGGCACACATTATCTAATAACATCTTCAAAGGTCCTATTTACAAATGGGTTCACACCCACAGGACCAGGGGTTGGGACCTGCAAATTCCTTTTGTGGCAGACATGATTCAATCCCCAACAACCTATTTTCACCAAACCCAAGACAACATAGTGTCTTGTCATATTTGCTTTTTTCTTTTTGATCAATCTGATAGGTTAAAAAAAATAGTATTTCATTGCAGATTTGTTTTGCATTTCTCTTATGGCTGAGATTGAATATATATGATTGTGTTTAAAGAGCCATTTACATTATTTTTCTGAGCTGTTTATTAATGTTCTTTGCTCATAATTTCTATTAAGTTGTTGATATTTATATATTAAGGGCATTAGCTCTTTGTCTTTTATATGCATTGCCAATATTTTTTCTCAATTTCTCATTTGTCTTTTTTTTAACAAAGAAATTTTATTGATACATATTAATAAAGCATACAATTCATCCAAAGTACACAATCAGTGGTATTTGGTACAATCATAGTTGTGCATTCATCCCTTCAATCATTATTAGAGCATTTTCATTTTTCAGTAATTATAACAAACAAAAAACAGACAAACAAGAAAATTCTTTACCTCTTAATCTCCCTGTTTCCCTTGCTGTACATAGCTGCTATTTCTGGCTATTCTTGCACAATTAATTATTTATTTATTAAGCAGTTTTATTGAGATATATTCACATACCATATGATCTATCCAAAGTGTATAATCAATGGCTTTTAGTATAATCACAATGCTTTGCAGTCATCATCACAAAAACATTTTCGAACTATTCCATTACTCCTAAGAGAAAAACTCCACACCTCTTAGCTTGCCTTCCCTAGCCTTACATAGCCACTAATCTAATGTCATCTTTATAAATTGATTTATATTTACATTTTATATAAATGGAATCATACAATATGTTACACACTATATTTAGTTCATAGTAGCGCAATCATACATTATTTGTCCTTTTGTGTCTGGCTTCGTTCACTCAACATAATGTCCTCCAGGTTCATCCATGTCGTCATATGCTTTAAGACTTCATTTCTTCTTCTTTTTTTAAAAAAATATTTATTTATTTTAAAGAAACTTTAAATTACATAAATGTTACATAAAAAATATAGTGGATTCCCATATGCCCCACTCCCTCCCCCTCCTACACTTTCCCATATTAACAACATCCTTCATTAGTGTGGTACATTTGTTACAATTGATGAACTCATATTGAAGAATTGCCACCGAGTACAGGAGCAGTGCCTAGTGAAGGAGGATGGACCATTGCACTGGGCCCTTGATATTGATGATTGTACTTACCAAACTTTTCTTTTGAAATTGAAACTTAACCTAGTATTATATGTTGCCTAAGAGTTACCTCCTGAAAGCCTCCTTGTTGCTCAAATGTGGCCTCTCTCTAAGTCAAACAGCATATAAACGTATTACCTTCCCCCCAGAGTGGGCCATGACTCTTGGGTATGAGCCTCCCTGGCACTGAGGGATTATTACCAAGTGCCAACTAGCAATGCACCTGGAAAAAGACCTTGACCATAAGGGGGAAAGGTAAATACAAATGAGTTTTTATGACTAAAATTTCAAAGTGAGTTGGGAGGTCATTCCAGAGGTTACGCTTATGCACGTCTCAGCAGGATCTCATTGACTGCCACAGTAAATAGCGCCTCAAATAGCAGGGCTCCTGAGGGCTCTAGAAACCTCCAGACACTATAGGCAAGGCAGTAGCTTAAGATTTTGGTGCCCTGTCAGTGGGCCTTACCTTGGAATTTATGCTCCCCAGTGTGACAGAGTTGGACTCATTTGTGGTTTCCCTACACATGGCTCTTCTGCCCCTTCTATTTGAACCTATAGTTAGTACTAGAGTTGATAGTTGTATGTCCAAGGGACTTAAATCTTTGGGCTGTCCATGTGCTAGTTGGGCTGTGAATCTCAGCAGAGTTGCAACACCTACTCTCCAGTTCACTGGACTCACCCAGGACAACTAACAAGGAGATGATGATGGACAATGCCCATCCCAAGGAACAGAGAGAATCTTCAACTGCAAGCAAGATAGTTCCATCCATCTGCCCCATGGGATCTAAGTCCCCTCTCAGAGGCAGAGTGGGCATCACCATCCCAAAATCCTCAGGATTGGAGAATGAACAGTGGACTAAAGTAGACTTACTATTATTCTACTATAGGCTTATTGTTATTCTAGCAATGGAAGAACTTGTATCATTGATATAAAGGCAGTGGCCACGACAGGCTCTGAGGGGAGGGAGAGCGGAAAATAAGTATAATATAGGAACATTTTTGGGACATTGGAATTGTCCTGAATGATGTTGCAATGAAGGATAAAGGCCATTATACATTTTGTCATAACCTATAAAATTGTGCAGGGCAGAGTGTAAACTATAATGTAAACTATAGTCATTTGTCTTTTTTTAAACTATTTTTTATTGTGTTAACGCACAACACACTATTTCCCATTTTAACCACTTTCATCTGTATAATTTAGTGATATTACATTCATAATATTGTGCTACCAACACCACAATCTATTACCAAAACATTTCTATCACCCCAAACAGAAACTTTGTACCCATTAAGCAATAACTCCCCATGCTGTGTCCCCCTCTCCCCTTGTCCCTGGTAACCTGTAATCTATCTTTTTTCTCTACATATTTTCTTATTCTAGGTATTTCATATAGATGAAATAATACAATATTTGACCTTTTGTGTTTTGCTTCTTTAACACAACATGATGTCTTCAAGGTTCATCCATGTTGGAGTATGTTTCAGAACTTCATTTCTTTTTAAGCTGAATAATATTCCACTGTGTGTGTGTGTGTGTGTATATATATATATATATCAAATTTTGTTTATTCCTTCATCTGTTGATGGACGTTTGGGTTGCTTCCATCTTTTGACTATTGTGAAAAATGCTGTTACGGACATTGGTGTACAGCTATCTGTTTGAGTCCCTGTTTTCAATTCTTTTGGGTATATACCAAGAAGCGGGATTGCCAGGTCATATGGTAATTCTATTTTCAACTTTCTGAGGAACTTCCAAATGGTTTCCCATTGCAGCTGCACCATTTTACATTCCCAATGGCAATGAATGAGGGTTCTTATTTCTCTGCATCCTTACCAATACTTATTATTGGCTGTCTTTTTTATTTTAGCTATCCTAATGGTTGTGAAGTGGTATCTCATTGTGGTTTTGATCGATGGCTAATGATGTTGAACATCTCTTAATGTGCTTGTCAGCCATTTGTATATCTTCTTTGGAGAAATGTCCACTCAAGTCCTTTGCCCATTAAATTTTTTTTTTTATTTTTAAAGAAGCTTTAGATTACATAAATGTTACATAAAAAATAAGGGGATTCCCATATGCCCCATCCCCTCTGCCTCCCACACTTTCCCACATGAACAGCATCTTTCATTAGTGTGGTACATTTGTTACACTTGATGAACACATATTGAAACATTGCTACTAAGCAATGTGGACTATAGTTTATATTATAGTTTACACTCTGCCCCGCACAATTTTATAGGTTATGATAAAATGTATAATGACCTTTATCGGTCATTGCAAAGTCATGCAGAACAATTCCAATGCCCCCATATTACACTTATTTTTCGCTCTCCCTCCCCTCAGAACCTCTGGTGGCCACTGCCTTTATATCAATGATAAAAGCTGTTCCATTGCTAGAATAATAATAGGTCTATAATAAAATAATATTAAATCTACTTTAGTCCATTGTTTATTCCCCAATCTTGAGGATTTGGGGATGGTGATGCCTGGTCTGTTTCTAAGTGAGAGGGGCTTTAGATTCCATGGCTTTGTCCATTTTTAAACTGGGTTGTTTGTCTTTTTGTTGTTGAGTTGTAGGAGTTCTTTATATATTCTGGATATTAAACCATTGTCAGATATATAATTTCTAAATATTTTCTCCCATTCTGTAGGTTGACTTTTTACTTTCTTGATAATATCCTTTTTTTTTTTTAACTCCCTCCCCGCCCGAGATGGCTCCCTCATCTGTTTGCTTGTTGTTTTTGCTCATTATTTTTTTGCTCATTGTCTGTTCATTGTCTGCTTGTTTTTTTCTTTAGGAAGCACTGGGAACTGAACCTGGGGCCTCCCGTGTGGGAGGTGGGCACTCAACTGCTTGAGCTACATCAGCTTCCTGCTCGATTGTTTTTGCTCACTGTCTGCTCATTGTTTGTCTTCTTTTAGGAAACACTGGGAACCAAACCTGGGACCTCCCACATGGGAGGTGGACACCCAACTGCTCGAGCCATATCTGCTCCCAAATTTTGATAAACAAAAATTTTTAATTTTGATGAAACCTAATTTATCTATTTTTTTCTTTTGTTTCTCATTGTTTTGATATAATAGCTAAAAGTCTACTGCCTAATAGAACATCCTGCGTTTCCCCCCTATGTTTTCTTCTAAGAGTTTTATATAGGTTTAAGCTATTATATTTAGGTTGTTGGCCCATTTTGAGTTAATTTTTTTATATGGTGTGGGTTAGGGGTACAGTTTCATTCTTTGCATGTGGATATCCAGTATTCCCAGCATCATTTGTTGAAGAAACTATTCTTTCTTGACTGAGTTGACTTGGCACTCCTATCAAAAATCAGTTGAGCATAGATATGTGAATTTATTTCTACACTCAGTTTTTTCCCACTGGCATATTTGTCTTTGCTTATGCCAGTGCCACATTGTTTTGATTACTGTAGCTTTATAGTAAGTTTTGAAATTAGGAATTGTGAGTCTCTCAACTTTGTTCTTCTATTTCAAGATGGTTTTGGCTCTTCAACATCCTTTGCCATTATATGAATTCGATGATTGGATTTTCAATTTCTGCAAAAAAGCCTGCTGGAATTTTCATCAGGATTACATTGAATTTGTAAATCACTTTTGGTATTATTGACATGTTAACAATATTAAGTCTTCTAATCCATGAACAAAGAATTTCTTTCCATTTATTTAGGTCTTTAGCTTCTTTCAGCAATGATTTTTTTTTTTATTTTTAATTTTTTAAAAAGATATTTAGATTACATAAATGTTACATAAAAAATATAGGGGATCCCCATATGCCCTGCTCCCCACACTGCCCACATTTACCCCCATTAACAGCATCCTTCATTAGTGTGGTACATTCATTGCAATTGATGAACACATTTTGGAACATTACACTAAGCATGGATTTCAGTTTACATTGTAGTTTACACTCTCTCCCACACAATTCTGTAGGTTATGGCAAGATGTATAATGGCCTGTATCTGTCGTTGCAGTGTCATTCAGGACAATTCCCAAGTCCCGAAAATGCCCCCGTATTACACCTGTTTTCCCTCTCCCTGACCTCAGAACCTCCAGTGACCTCTGCTTCCACATCAATGATATGAGTTCTTCCTTCAGGATTGTTTTTTTAGTTTTCTGTGAACAAGTCTTTTACACCCTTGGTTGAATTTATTCCTGTTTTATTCTTTTAGATTGAAAATAGAATTATTATCTTGGTTTCCTATTCAGATTGTTCATTGATGGTGTATAGAAACATAACCAATTGTTATGTGATCTTTATTTTGAAACTTTGCTGAATTTGTTTATTTGCGCTAATAGCTAATCAGTGGATTCTTTGGAATTTTCTATATATAGGGTGATGTCACCTGCAAATAGAGATAGTGTTCCTTTCCAATTCGGATGCCTTTAATTTCTTTTTCTTGCCTAATAACTCTGACTGGTACTTCTACTATGATGTTGAATGGCAGTAGTGAAAGTGGGCATTCTTGTCTTATTTCCTGATAATAGGGGAATCATTTGTTTTCTAAATGAAAATTTTGGCATTTTATCTATGCATTTCTTGTAATTACATTTATCAATTTTTTTTTCTCTATGTTTTGTGTCACACGTAGAAAGGACTTCCACATTGCTCAGTTATATTTTAAAAATAACAATCTTTTGTATTCTTTTTAGGACTTTATACTTTTTCCTGTCACTTCTGTGACTCATATGGATTTTGTTTTTGTGTTTATAGGGATCCATCTTCATTTTATTCATTTCATCCATCTTCATGCCTGCACAATTGTCCCAACACCATTTATTGAATAACCTGTATTTCTCCCCTCTAACATGCAATACTATATTAGCATATATGTACATTCCAATATATAACTCTAGGTGTATTTCTGGACCTTTTTCTGTTCCATTGATCTGTGTAATAGTCAATCTTTGTTATTCTAATTCTTCTATATTTATAATTTATTTGAATAGATAGTAGGGCTAAATCTCTGTTTACCCTTCTCTTTTTGAAATTTATTGTTTTCTTGCTTGTTTTGTTTTCTGTACAAAATTTATAATCATATATTTTAAGAGGTGCTTAGATTACCCAAAATATTACACGGAACCCACTGGGATTCCCATGATTGGGTAATCTAAGTACCTCTTAAAATATATGTATATATATATATATAAATAACATTTTTGTAAGCAAATACACATATATGCATATATATTTATATATCATTTTGCAAATGTTTGTATGTATTGTGAGAATTTTGATTTTTACCCACAATAAAAATAAATAAAAAATTAAAAAAAAATTTATAATCAGCTTGCCAAATTATTAAAAAAAGTTCTTGCTGTTGTCATTGAGCTTGCATTAAATTTATATTTTAAGATAGGGCTATTTGTCTCTTTATAATTCAAATTTGCCACTAAAAATAGAGCAAGTCTGCATTTTTTCAACTATTCTTCACAGTTCCTATTAGTATATTAATGTTCTGTTCAAATATATTTCTACATTAGTTTTTGTTTCTATTGTCTAAATGAAAAGAAATAATGTCAGTATATGTGAGTGAACATCATACCCGCATAAGAGGTAGTTGAGGGAGAGTGAGTGAAGCAAAGAATCCTATGATTTTCTTATTCTTGTTCATAAGTAGGATATAGATATGATAGACCTTGTTAGAGAAATATTCATATATCTATTTATGTAGGGGGGAATTGTACAGAAGAATAAAAATAGAATGGGTGATCTTTAAAAGACCATTAAGGGGAAAGAGACCAAAAATTTGATATGCCAATTAAATAAAATGAGACTGAAAGAAATATATAAATAGCATAAATTCATCCTTGTTCCAGTAATTACATATTATAAGTAGGCTAAAATCATTCATTAAAAGAAAGAGATTCTCAGATTAGAAAAGAAAATACCAACCCCAAATTCCCCAAGGCCCAACATTATTTTATAAACAAAAGATACACTTAACATTAAAAGACCCAGAAAATATGAAAATAATGCATAGAAAATTATAGATAGGGAAGCGGCTGTGGCTCAATCAGTAGGGCTCCCGTTTACCATATGGGAGGCCCCGGGTTTGGTTCCCGGGGCCTCCTGGTGAAGGCAAGCCCGCCCGCACGGTGTGGTTAGCAGACCCAGCGAGCACAAGCAGCAAGGGGGGGATAAATGAATAAATAAATAAAATCTTAAAAAAAAAAATTATAGATAGATGTAGCAAGCAAGAACCAATAGAAACCTGGGACTGTAATTTTAATATCAGACCAGAGGGGATGGTGGGTGAAAAACATCACAAGAGATGAAGGTAGATGATTCAAACTGATAAATAACAAGATTTATTAAAAATATCAGCACATTTATAGCTAATGATATATCCTTAAATTATGTAAAGTAAAAACTAGCAGAAATAGTTCATTCTACCATTATCCATTTTAACCCACCTCTCTCAGAAACTAATAGATCAAGCGAAGAAAAATAATCTAAAGTTTTGCTGTAATATTGATTATAATATTCACCACAGAGCATTAGATTGAAAAATAAAATGTAAAAGGCTAGCAGAAATAAATCTTCATATCTACAAATGTTGAAATAGTTTACATAAATGTTTTCAAGAAAAAACATAAGTAGTCTTATGAATTTCAATGAATAAAGGGCCACTTTTCAAAATTTATGCAGTAACTCTAAATGGGTAGATAGAGGGAAAATTATACACTTGAATGCCTTTATTAAGAAAACGTGAAAGCTTGAAAATAAATGAGCTAATTTATAATTGCTGGTTTCAACTGAAGACATTACAAAGAACCACCCAGGATACCTAAGAAATTAATAAGGAATGAAAAAGGAAGATAAAAGAAGAAATCAAATACAATAAAAACTGTAGAGATATCTGAAAGAACTAAAAGTTGATTATAAAAGTAGATGAATAGCAAGGTTGATCAAGATAAATGAATAAATATATATACATAATTGAAAATGTACATAATCAAAAAGTGTAACAAAACAGGAGAAATAACCAGTTATACCAGAGATGAAAACAATCATAAAGAACATTATATATTGTTCCCAAAAGAAACTTTGCACATATTAGCAGTTATTCCCATTTCTACTCTTCCTTACCCTCCCCCCACCCCTCCCAGTCCAGGTCTACCCTAGGCAATAACGAATCTACTTTCTATGTCTATGAATTAGCCTATTCTGGACATTTCCTATAAATGGTATCATTTACTATGTGGTGTTTTGTGACTGGCTTCTTTCACTTAGCATGATGTTTTGAGGCTGATCCATGTGGTATAATCTATCAGTACTTCACACTTTTTTATTGCCAAATAATATACCATTGTACGTTGTTCATTCATTAGTTGATGGACATTTAGGTTGTTTTAACTTCTTGACTATTATGAATAATGCTGCTATGAGACGTCACACACAAGTTTTTGTATGGACACATTTTCATTTCTTTTGGGTAAATGCCTAGGGGTGGAATTTTTGGATTATAAAGTAACTCTATGTTTAGCATTTTGAGAAACAACCAAACTGTTTTCCAAGCTGCCTGTGCCATTTTACTTTCCCACCAGCAGTGTGTGAGGGCTCTGGTTTTTTTCCATCCTCATCAACACTTGTCTTCTTGATTCTAGCCATCCCTGGTGAGTGGGAAGTGCTATCTCATTGTGATTTTGATTTGCATTTCCTTGATGACTAATGATGCTGAGCATTTTTTCGTGTGTTTCTTGGCCATTTGTGTATCTTCTTTGGAGAAATGACTTAAGATCCTTTGCCCATTTAAAAAAATTGGATTATTTATCTTTTTGTTATTGATTTGAAAGAATTCTTTAGATATTCTGGATACAAGTCATTTATCAGATAAACAATTTGCAAATATTTTCTCCTGTTCTGTGGGTTGCCTTTCATTTCATGGGTCCTCTCACATGGTGGGATCCTCTCATGTGGTGGGGTCCTCCCCCATAAGGAAGACTTGCCTTCCAAGTCCACATCTTTATCTCATCTTTCTTTATCATCAGGAGGAAACTTTGCCTCAATCATGACTTCCAAATTGGTCCCCCGCTCCACCTCCTGAAACAATTTTATTTCCTTCCCATTCACAACCCTTATTGCAGAAAGGGTAATTTCCTCATCGTTGCCTCCTGACCTGCTTCTCCTACCTTTGTCTTCTCTTGACTGGGCCACCTCTATGTCCCAGTCAATCTCTGATCTCCCACCTCTGGTTCTCTGCAGCCACAGGATGATTATTTGCAAAAGTTTGGAATGAGTCTCTTGACAGCAAATAGTGTCTGATTTTCAGAATTCCCATTTCTTCTCTGAATTCTGCCTTTCTCCCTGCTCCATTTTCCCTTAACACAGGCTTTGACTGAATAGAAAGATATAGTTTTGTTTCCCAGGTTTTCCTGCATAATACTCTAACAAGTTCCTAACTGCTTTTGGCATCCATGTTTGGGGCGCTGAAACCCTAGAATGGTATTGTCCAATACATCAGCCACTGGCCATGTGGCTACTGAGCACTAGCAGTGTGGCTTGTCCAAATGAGACATGCTGTGAATGTATAAAATACTCACTGGATTTCAAAGAGTTAGGACAAAAATGTAAAATATCTCATTAATACCTTTGCATATTAATTATATGTTGAAATGATAATATTTTGGATACATTGGGTTAAATAAAATATAAAAGTTCATGTCACAAAAAGAATATTATATAAAACCACACACAAAAATTTGAAAACTAGAAAAAGTGAATAAAATGTAAAAATTTAAGTGCAAAAGTGGGCAGAAGCAAAGGATAGAAAACTTCAGTAGGCCAATAGCCTTTGAATAAAATGAAATGTTAATAAAAACATCTTTCTCCTTCCACTGAACAGAAATGACCATATTGTTTTATAAGTAATCTTTACCAAATTTTCAAGAAACAAGTAATACTTGTGTTAAACAAATACTTACCAACTCTCAGGTTTTGTTTTTGTTCTTAGGTTGGAATAATCTTGATGGCAATACTATAGTCTAGCACAGTATAAGAAATGGAAATTGAGGTTTGAACATAGATGCAACCTAGATTCAAAAATCTTTAATACATTAATTAATCACCTCCAAGTATAGGTGAAAACACTAACACATTATAGTCAGATAATGTTTCCAAAGGAATGCGTGTGATACAACCACTGTTCACTTCCTTATCTTTTTTTTTTAATTTGAGAAGTTGCAAATTTACAAAAGAATCATGCATACCGTACAGGATTTCCATACATCGCCCCACCACCAACACCTTACATTGTTGTGACATGTTTGTTACAATTGATGAAAGAACATCATCATAATATTACTGCTAGCTATAGTCCATAGCTTACATTTGGTGTATTTTCCCCACAAACCATCCGATTATTAACACCATGTATTATTATTGTACATTTGTTATAGTTCATGAGTTCATGAGTTCGTGAAAGAACACTCTCATATTTGTACTGTTAACCACAGTCCATCATTCACCATGGTGTTCTTTATGTTATTTGGTCCCCTGCCTTGTAAAATCCATCCAAAGTGTACCCTCAGTGGACTCTCAGTTTCATCAGAGTTGTGCTGTCACCAGCTCAGTCCACTTCAGAACGTTTTCATTACTCCAAAAGGCGCTTCCTCATCTTAACTTACTGCTCCAATCTGCTGTTGAAACTCCTAAGTAATATTTCATTTTGTTACTGTTGTCTTCAACTCCAGTATTTCTATTTAGTTCCTTTTTAAAGTTTCTCTCTCTTTATTAATATTCTCATGTTGCTCATTCATTGTTTTCCTGGTATCCTTTAGTTCTTTCTCTGTCTTTTCCTTCATCTCCTTGAACATATTGATCATTTTATTTATTTTACTTTATTTTGGAATAATTTTAGATTTATAGAAAAATTGCAAAGATGCTTCCCCTAATGTTAACATCTTATATAACCATGGCATATTTGTCAAAACTAAGAAATTAATATTGGCACATTACTATTAACTAAACTACAGGCTATTCGGGTTACTATTCCAGGTGAGGATCATTTTTTTTTTCAAATATTGGTCTAGTATGTCACAGTCTGGTCTTCTTTGTTGATGCTTTCTGTATTTTTATCCTCTTCTTTGGGTGGGCCATCATTTCCTCTTTCTTTTTGTCTTGTGCTCTTTTGTTGCACACTGTATATTTTAATATTTTTAAGTGTTAACCCTGAGATTTAATCCTAAACTGTCTGTTTATTGAATTTGTATCCACCTAGTGATATGACAGAGATTTTCTTGAGTACCAGGAAGTAACAAAACCAAAGAAACCAATTAAACATATTTCACAGTCCTTGCAAATTGGCCTTGTGTTGGCTTATGCCCTCTTTCAGGGTTCAGCCGTCCTATCAAGAAGCTAAGCTCAAGGTGATGTAAAGTGCAAGATCCTCCTGTCTTTTCTTAGCCTGTGTCTTGTCTGGGATTGTGCTTGCTAGTGTTTAGGAGTTCCCCTGTTTCCAAGAATTTGAATGCCCTCTCTACTCCCTACAAAACAGACCTTCTCCCTCTGCCAGGTGATGCACTGCAGGATTTAAAGCAGGCAAGCCTTCTGCCCAAGTCTCCCAACTCATTTGTTTCCTATGAGACTTTAGCTGTCGCAAGCTGCTTTTGCTTGGAGGACAATTGATGGAGGGTGGGGTGGCAAGCCAGAGAGGTGTGTCCTAGGTCAGTCTTTCTCAGCTGGAATGAGGCCAGGGTTCCACAGGGAGCACTAGCCAGCTTCACACTGCCCTGGCGACAGGGTAAAGGAGGGGCCAGCAGGGGTGCCAGGAACTTCTCCAAGGGTTTTTGAAGCAGTTTTCTTCATTTGGCATTTGCCCAGTAAATGCAGCCCTTTAACTCTTTTCTGTAGTTTCAAGGAAGGGTACTGTCTTCAGGATTCCTGTGCTACTTTTGCCCAAGGTGAGTTGGAACAATGGTCCACCTCAGAGCCAGGCCCCCAGCGATCAGAAGTAGCTCATCAAAAAAAAAAAAAAAAAAATGATCAGTGATTGGACTGCACGCCCCTGGATCTTGGGGAACTAGGATTTTATATCCCACCCTGGCACCAGCAGGCTGTACCAGGAGCCAGGCTTGAGGGCCTCACTGCTGCCTGCCGTGAAGTTGGAGCATGGGCAATGGTAGCTGCTGTACTGAGAGTGAACTTCACCGGTATTTACTCAAATTTACCTGTCTCTTAGTTTTCCTCTTCCCTGGATGCTGCACAGTGTTCTAGACTCCAGAGTTTCAAAATAGTTGATTCAGGCAGTTTCTGCTAGTTTAATAGTTGTTCTGGTGGAGGAACTGATTGATTCCTGGAGCTTCCTACTCTGCCATCTTCCCACAATCCTCTCTGATGAACAATCGTTACAAAGAAAAAAATCCTTACATATAACATATAGTAATCCTGACACCTAATATGCCATGAATATACATAGCATATGATTAGTATATACCAAAAATATTTCGGGAGGCGGCTGTGGCTCAATCAGTGGGGCTCCCGTTTGCTATATGGGAGGCCCTGGGTTCGGTTCCCGGAGCCTCCTGGTGAAGGCAAGCCCGCCCGCACGGCGTGGTTAGCTGACCCAGCGGGCACAAGCAGCAAGGGGGGATAAATGAATAAATAAATAAAATCTTAAAAAAAAAAAAAATATATATATATATATATATCAAGATTATCAAGTAAAGAGACTCAATAAGTCTGGAGTAGTTCCTAAACATCTGCATGTTAATAAAAATCCGTAGGTAAATGATATGAATTCACAATTGAAAACTACTAGCCTACAATACACTGTAATTCAAATTAAAGATGTTACATTTTGACTAAGTTAACATTTTAAAAGATAACTCAAGTTACTACTGATAATACTATACTGTTATTGTCTAATAACACGCAAAGCAGCACCAGAACTTTGAAAAAGAGAAACATATGATTGACAGTGAGGGCATTGGCAAATTTCTAGGAACTTTCCATACAGCATACAATTTCTGAAGTATTTGTGTTAATATTTTATTTATATACAGTTAACCTAGGGATGGCTAAGATGCATCTGATTTGACAGTTATTTCCATGCAACTCATTAATAATAACATATCAATTAAGCTAATTATTTCTAGCATCTCTCTTTTCACAAGGTGAAAGAACAAATCCTTTGTGATTTTCCAGGTGCCCTCTTAGAAAGCTCAAAGACAGTTTTAGATACAAAAGATAGTTAGGATTTGATTTTGGGGAGGCAAAATATAAACAGTTGTCAGGAAGTTGGAATACTTGATTAAGTAGGATCATGGGTTATTGAGAAATAATACTTTCCTACCTATTTAGCCAAAGTGACAACCCAAGATTTTAAAAGTAATTATAGGTGGTAACTTGATTATAAAGAACCTTTGCTCTTTACAATCAACAAGACTTTGTTGTCTTAAATAAGCAAGGACATGATAAAGTCAATAGAAAGTATAGGAAATTATTCTGATAAGACACAGAATCTTTGCCTTGTAAGCAGATTACTCAGAAGGTAAAGAGAAACTTTTTACAATCTTGTATTAAGATAAGACAATACTAGAAACTCTAGTCATTTTAACAGAAAAACATTCTCATTTGTATCAGTATAATATTTGATACTAAAGATTTTTTTGAAAATCTTATAAATTCATCAAACCTTAGCCAGCTTTGATCACGAGTAAAATTCCCTTTCTGTGAATCTCCTACAACTTTCTGTATTCCTTCAGGTTTTGTCCTACACTTGCCTCTCTCTCACTCTAGAATAACCAGTCATTTTATTCTAGGAGAAAACTACTTTCATTTTACCCTTAACAAAAACACATCCTGCATACCTTGCATAGTTATTCCTCTCTGCCACTATTGCTCTTTGTCTCATTCACATACATTGATTACAACTTTTAGCTGCAGTAATTTCTATTTCACAGAAATCTAGGAGGTGGATAATTGTGAACTGTTTGTCATACACCAGCATTTTGTAGCAGACTAGCAGAGTTTACGAATATATATCTCACAACTTTTTATAGCCACATACAACATGAGTAGTACAACTTCTCAAAGTGTAAAAAACGAACACATTCATTAATGGATCCGCATATATATAGCCTTTCTGTACCACATAAAAATAAGAGACAAAAGTATATAAACTTAAAATTTTGCTTAATTTTAAGTTTTCATTTTCTTTCTTAGGTATCTAATGAATATCCATTACTTAGATTAATTTTAACATAAGTTCAAGATGTTAAGTTACTTAAAATCTTGGAAAGTATCTTTAAGCAGACATACCTACAAAACATAATTACTGTTGAAATAAAGTTTCTCAAAATAATGGTTCAATTTGGTTAAAAACAAATTTGCATTTTCATATTCTTAAACATCTAGTAGATATAATGCTAGTTTATTTGATCAGTAAACCTGTATAAGTTTAGAAAGAACATATCAAGGTAGAATTAAAATGTGTGTTTGTATTATACTTGATGCTGATAACCTAGAAAACATATCTGTTTTTATTAAGCCAACAATATTAAACATTTGCCAAAGATTTGCCTAAATTATGTGAACTTGGAATTCTTAACATATTTGTTACCTTCTATAAGATAAATTTTTTAATATATTGAAAATATTGGAGTTAAATTTCTTTAGTTTTGGGTAATTTTAGGAATATTCAATGGTTTCCAGAGTTAGGAAAGTATTACATACTCACAGATCTATGGTTGTGTGAGCCAATTCCTCATAATACATCTCTTAATATGTATAAAATTTATATATATTGATGTACATATTCTGTCAGTTCTGTTTCTCTGGAGAATCTTGACTACTACACATACAGACAGACACAAATAGAGAGCTTATAGCTCACTAGTTCATATAAAAGAGTTGTTCCCTTCCCAGTGAGTTCAAGGGTAGTGGAGCTAAGCTGAAAATGGTGCTGGTTAGTGAGAGAGCCTAGTGAGACAGAAAGAGGTTTAGATAAAGGCAAGTCATGTGGTAGATTATCAAGTCCCACCACAGGTATAATTTGTGAACTCCAAGGAAGAGTGCTGGAAAAATACGAGATGTTAATGGTGAAATGTGTTGCCCTGTGCCTACTTGAGAGGTGGCAGGATGGATGTCCATTGATGGAGCTGATTATTTCCCTTGTACATTGAGTTAGTTGTGGACTCAATGGGAAGGGTGCCTCGGAAGAAAGTCATTGGGAAGATGGATATTTGGATTCTTTCTCATCTTTGTGTTTTAAGGCAAAGTTCAGTGTCAATTCCCCCACTCCTTTTAACAATATCTAAAAATGTCCACATCTATGGATGTTTGTGGGGAGCAGATTGCCCTGGCTTGTTTCTTTCTAATTATTTGTTATAAAACCACAAGTTTGTGTTATATTGATTTGGCATTTTCTATAATGGTGTCCTCATGGTGTTGAGCTAGCGAATGATTTTGGAAAGCAGAATACTTCATCAATTCTCGTTATGTTTTTGGATAATATCTTTAATTTCTGATTGTAAGCCCTTAACAAAGTTAGTGACCAAGGCAGATGGATTCAGTTGTGAAGAGTGAGTAGTTGTTCCAACATTTTCTAAGCTATGTCTGTAGTTAGAGATCCATTCATTTCTTTGCTGTCTGCTATCTCGTATCTTTGACAAATAAATTTTAAGAGGGACAGTGGTAAGTGATAAAGGATTCTAAAAGTCCCCTAAGTTTTTAAAAAAATATTTTGATGTAAAATTCACATAACATAAAATCAAACCTTTTAAAGTATACAATTAAGTGGCACTTAGTACATTCATAAAGTTGTGCAATCATCACCTCTGTCTAGTTCTAAAACATTTCATCACTCTGAAAAGAAACCCCATGTGTATTAAGCAATCATTCCCCATTCCTCCCTTCCCCCAGCCCCTGGAAATCACTATGTGCTTTCTGTTTCTATGGATTTACCTGTTCTGGATATTTCATGTAAATGAAATCATACAATATGTGATCTTTTCTGTCTGGCTTCTTTAATTTAGTCTGATGTTTTCAAGGTTCATCCATATTTTCATATGTTTCAGTACTTCATTATCTTTTATAGCTAAATAATATTCTATCATATAACTATACCACATTTTATTATCCATGCATCCCTTGATGTTTTGGTTGTTGCCACCTTTAGGCTATTGTGAATAGTACTGCTATGAACATTCCTGGGCAAGCATTTGTTTGAATGCCTGATTTCAATTATTTTGGGTATATATCTAGGACTGAAATTGCTGGGTCAAATGGTAATTCTATATTTAACTTGTAAAGGAACTGCCAAACTGCTTTCAGTAGTGGCTGCACTATTTTACATTCCCAGCAGCAATGTACGAGGGTTCCAGTTTCTCCATATCCTCTCTGTTTTGGTCTGCTAGGCTGCTGAAAGGCAATATACCAGAAATGGGTTGGCTTTTACAATGGGGATTTATTAGTTTAAAAGCTTACAGTTTCGAGGCTGAAAAAATGTCTAAATCAAGGCTTCATCAGGTGATGCGTTCTCCCCATAAACTGGCTACTGGCAGTCCTGGACTCTTCTCTCACATGGCAAGATACACAATGGCATCTGATGGGCTTTCCCTCTTCCTCTGGGCTTCTTTGCCTTCAGTTTCTGCTTCATGGCTTTCTCTCTGCTTCTGTGGGTTTCTCTCAGTCTCTGTCTCCATATTCATCCTGTTTATAAAGGTCTCTCTTAAGAGGATTAAGTCCCACCCTGGGCCACACCTTACTGAAGTAACCTAATCAAAACGTCCCACCTACTATAGGTTTACACCCACAAGAATGGATTAGCTTTAAGACCATGACCTCCTGGGGTCCATTCAGCTTCAAACTATCACACTCTCTAACACTTCTCTGTTATTTTAGATATGGTCATTCTTGAGGGTGTGAAGTGGAATCTTGTAGTTTTGATTTTAATTTCCCTTATGAATAATGATGTTGAGTAGTTTTTCATTTGCATATTGGTCATTTGCATATATTCTTTGGAGTCTTTTACTTATTTTTAATTTGGTTGTTTGCCTTTTGTCGTTGAGTTGTAAGAGTTCTTTTATATTCTGAATACTAGCCCCTTATCACATATATGGTTTGCAAATAATTTCTACCATTCTATAGGTTGTATTTTCACTTTTTTGATAATATCTTTTGATTCACAAAAGTTCTTAATTTTGATGAAATCCATTTTGTTTATTTTTCTTTTGTTGCTTATGCTTTCGGTGTCATATAGAGTCCATTGCTAAATCCAAAGTCATAAGGAATTACTCCTGCTTTCTTCTGAGAGTTTGAATTAATTTTTTAAGAGCAGTTTTACTGAGATATAGTCACATACGATACAATCCATCCAAAGAGTAGAATCACTGGCTTTTAGTATAATCACAGAGTTGTACATTCATTACCATAATCAATTTTAGAACATTTTCATTACTCCAAAAAGGAAAACCCCATACCCCCTAGCCGTCACCTCTTTATCCTTCTGTCCTTTTCCAGCCCTACATAACTACTAATCTAATTCTGTCCCTATAAATTTATTTGTATTTATATTTTATATAAATGGAATCATACAATATTGTAGTACTTTGTGTTTGGTTTCTTTCACTTTAGCATAATGTATCTAACTATTGTAATTTTTGAATTAGAGAAGTTGTAGGTTTATAGGAAAGTCAGGTAAAAAAATATGATGTTCCCATATAGTCTCCTATTTTTGACACTTTGCATTAATGTGGCACCTTTGTTACAATTGATGATAGAATATTAAAATATTACTGTTAACTATAGTCTATAGTTTACATTAGATGTATTTTCCCCATATACTATCCTACTAGTAACACCTTGTCATAGTGTCATACATTTGTTATAATTAACGAAGAACATTCTTATATTTGTACTATTAACCACAGTCCCCATACACAACAAGTTTCACTGTTATACAGCCCCACTTTTTGTCTTTTAACTTCCTTATAGTAACATACATAACCCAGAACTTCCCCTTTTAACCACACTGACTAACATAATTCAGCACTGTTAATTAACATTCACAATAATATAATATCATCACCACTATCCATTTCCATACATTTACAATCAACCTAAATAGAAATTCTGCACAAATTAAGTATTAGCTCCCCATTCTCTACCTCCATTCTATCCTCTGGTAACTTATATTCTAGATTCTAATTCTATGAGTTTGCTTATTATAATTAGTTCATATAAGTGAGATCATACAATATTTGTCTTTTGTGTTATTCCTTTTAATAAATAGTTGTAACTGAGCAACTAAAACTGGTTTTTTAAAAATTATTTATTTATTTATTTTTTTATTTTTTAATTTTTTTTTTAATTTTACCAGGAGGCCCTGGGGATCGAACCCAGGTCCCTCCATATGGGAGACGAACGCCCAACCATTTGAGCCACACCCGCCCCCCTAAAACAGTGGTTTTTAATTGCTCCTCTTCTTTGTCTTTCTCTGGATTGTCTCAAACCTGAGTAGCTGCTGCTAAGATTTGAATAATAGTCTGTCCTTAGCTGAAACAAAGGTGGAGAGGAACAGAGTGATTTTAAAAAAAATTTTTATTGTAGTAATAAATATACAACCTAAAATTTCCCATTTTAATCACTTTCGAGTGTACAATTCAATGGTGTTAATTACATTAACAATATTGTACTACCATCACCAACATTTGTTACCTCAGCCTTTTCATTACGTCAAACAGAAATTCATTAAGCAAAAAATCCCTCTTCTCCTCTGACCCTCCCCTCTGGCCCCTGGGAACCTATAATCTACTCTCTCTCTGTGAAATTTGCTTCTTCTGGGTATTTCATATAAGTGAAATCATACAATATTTGTCATTTTGTGTCTGGCTTATTTCATTCAACATGATGTCTTCAAGATTCATCCATGTTGTAGCATGCATCAGAACTTCATTCCTTTTTACGGCTGAATAACATTCCATTGTGTTAAACAAATACATTTGTTTATCCATTCATCCGTTGATGACACTTGGGTTGCTTCCACCTTTTGACTATTGTGAATAATGCTGCTATGAACATTCATGTACAGGTATCTGTTTGAGTCCCTGCTTTCAATTCATTGGGGTATATACCAAGAAGTGGGATTGCTGGGTCATATGCTAATTCTATTTTCAACTTTGTGAGGAGTCACTAAACTGATTTCTGCAGTGGCCGCACAATTTTACAATGCCACCAGCAGTGAATGAGAGTTCCTATTTCTCTGTATCCTCACCAACATTTATTATTTTCTGTTTTTTTTTTTTAAATAATAGCAGAAGGTAAGTTTGATCTGCCCCTGGATCCATATCAGTAAATTTTGAAAAAGCCTCAGTAAACGGTTGATAGAAATCAGTAGGGGACTCTTCTGAGTACACTGCTGCCACTTCTCCCAGCTCACTTTTAACCGAAAGGGTTCAACTACAGACATTAGCAATCCCTCTCAATGGGTCACTAAAGCCCTTAATTCTTCCATAGTTGGGGTGACAGATAATCAGCTTCTTTTGGCCACAGTACCCCCTGAGGTGGTGGGTTATTGTAAACTTGCTCCATCAAACAAGTAAAGTCTGCTGGCTGCCGAATTCCGTGCAGCAGCAGCCAATGCACATAACCATGTGTGGGGCTGTAAACGGAAAACACACTTCCGAATACTTCTGCAAACTCCTGTGGGTCTTCTGGGGCCCAGGAAAAGAGGCCTTTAAATTAACAGTGTTGGCTATAGAGCAGGGCATGTAGATTTTTATTGTTTCAGGTCCCCCTGGGGGGCCTGAGAAATTTCTTAATGGCATCAACTTTACTGCCGATCCAAATAAGAGGGACTAGGTTTCCTCTCATTGAGTCAAGAAAAATATAGAATCATATGGCGTTTTGCTTTCCTTTCTTTCTTTTTTTTTTTTTTTTTTGGAACAGAAAATGGTTATATTTCAATACATAACTTCTGTACAACCAAAAATAAAGCAGCAGAATGAATTAAATGGGAAGAATAGATGGTATTTCATGTGCAATGCATGAAAATTAGAAGACTGACCTGGATAATCATAAATGTGCACTTAGAAATAAATAACAAAGTGACTAATATTTCAAGAGAAACGAAAACATTCCAAGAAAAATGAGGACAAAGAGGAAATTGAAATATAAATGATGTGATAATGATCAAGCTCAAAGTTCTTTGTAATATTACATTGTCAAAGATTAAAAATACTGATACATAATATTTTTACAGTTGTAGGAAACAGGAAACGCTCATTCACAAACACTGGGAAAGAAGACTGATGAGGAATACCTTACATTCAGGGAGAATTCTGAATTTTCACCCAAAATGTAAATTTTGCATATCCTTTGCCCTGGTTGTTTCAATCCATAGTAATTTTTCCAATAAAGCAGTAGGACAAATTCAAAGAAATTTATATATAAGTATGCTCGTTTCACAGAAAATTAGCTAATATAAAGATCAATTAAAGAAGAATGTGTAAACAATAAATTATGGACATCTGTATCATAATCATGTAGATAATAAACCATATATCCATATATTAGAGCTGTCTACCCAAAACAGAACAAGGGTCTCAAGAGATTATTTAAGGGAAAATCAAATTATGGTCCCCCAAAAAACTACTTGCCTATTGTTTATGAACATACCCCCAAAAGAAGGTGCACAAAACCTCATTAATAGCAGATAATACTGGAGTCTAGAATTAGGAGGAGAAAAGGCACTCCAGAAGTAAAAAAGAAAATTATACCTTACAAAATTTTGTCTTCTAAATTATTGAAAAAGATGACTTTTATCACTCAGTTTGTAAAATTTTTCCTGGGATAAGTGAAAATAATGAATATATGCAGTTCATACTTATGGCACCACTGAGATGGAGCCCATCTAGCTTCCTGAGCTTCTCTGTGTCTCCGCCCTTCAGGTGCCTGAGGTTTGGTCTAACCACAGCAATGAAAGCAAAGTGTCTAGTTACAGTTCTTACGATGACCACTTGGGTCACTTTCTAAACATGAGCTTTTTCATTTTTCAGTCCAGTTTTTCTGATCTGCACTCCAAGCCTCGGAAAGGCTGTATGTTAGTTCCGGTGAAGGTGGTGGTGCTTTCCTTTCTTATGTTGGTGTTTATCAGCCTAACAACTTTTTTGTTTGTCTTTTCCAAGTGACTACTGCAAATACTCTCCATCCTGCCACCCTTATATGGGGACACAATCTTTTACCCAAGTTCTCAATTATTCCATGATTGTATCACTTTATCACCTCTGCCTTCCTAGCTACATGGTGTGTGGATGACAGGGGACTCTTGGAGGTGGA
This sequence comes from Tolypeutes matacus, assembly GCA_026826555.1. Classification (NCBI taxonomy): domain Eukaryota; kingdom Metazoa; phylum Chordata; class Mammalia; order Cingulata; family Chlamyphoridae; genus Tolypeutes; species Tolypeutes matacus. The sequence goes on along the minus strand of JAKSZT010054419.1, from coordinate 7,574,406 downwards.
ATCTAGGCTAAGACATGAAGTAGAGTCAGAGCATAAAACATACGAACCTCAAACAGGGCAAATAATTCAATATTGGTTAAAGAAGTTGTGCACTTGTCCCTCTTTGTGGGGAAATCCACTAACAAAGGGAACCACCGATCTACAAGACCATTGCTTCTCTCTTAAAAGGAGTCAAGGAATCGATTGAGGCAGGAGGGGTAAAGAGAACTTCAGGAAGAGCAAAAGGAGTGGGGATAGCAAAGGAGGAGGGTTCTGTGAAAGAGAAAGTGCCTTTACTTCTCCCATTTTCACTTCCATTTTCCTCAGTCCTTCCTTCTGGCTATCTAAATAATTTTAACTTTCTTCCTAGAATGATACTCCTCCTATAAACACAGGTAGCTTATTTACTTGGGATGAGGTCCTTCTAAGAACTACCACAAATAAGTTAATTTATTTAAATCAAAAGAATTGTCCTGTGGCCACTGTAAGACTGGATTCTTATTCCATATTGATTCCACTCCAAATGTGACAGAGATATATTAGCCCTTTAAGAGAAAGACCTACAGGCAACTTCCTGGCTTCCCATATTCCTCTACTATCCAAGCTGATGATGATCCTGACAGAATTTTAGATCCTGTATTACAAATACTCAATAATAAAATCTAGGATTTGGAGAGGGAGGTTTGTTTGGCTAATATTTGAAAAGAGCCAAGAGCTAGAAGGGAGACATTTTGAAATTCAGGGTTTCTTACTGAATTGTTATATGCCCACAAGACCTTCAGTTGGTCCACTCAATTCGAGAACTGTAAGGCCATTCCATCCTCATTAACAGATTTGGGAGCGGGGAGGGAATTAAAAATAAAATCTGGTAACCCAGGAAATCCTCTCCACAAATGTAGAAAAGAAAGAAAACAGTTTAATTATTGACTAAGCATTAAACCAGGCAGTCATAGGCTGGCCTTCAATGATGTTGCAAAGACAGAAGGCAATCTCACCCTTTTATATAGCCAAGCAGATAAAATCCATTACATACATGTTCTCATGATGAATAATAACTTGTCCCCCTGTAACAGGGCTTCACAGCACTATTTGCTATACATTTCATAGTTCATCCTAAATTCACTTGGTAATTACTGTGGCCATTTGTGCTAGTTAATTGCCTTTATTGAAAAAAAAAACTTGTATCTCTATGACAAGCTGTTAATTACGGCTTGGATCAAGACCACCTTCCAGGGTGATAGGGAGATAGGGATGAAATCTTTCCTGCTTACATTTCCCAAGCCCTTAAAGCATTCCTGGGTTGTAATGCTGGCAAGAAGCTTATCTAGCTTTTAAAATGGTTTTACATACACATCAACAGAAAAAGGATTGAAAACTACAAGTTTTTTTTCAAGGAACTTCCCTAAGAAAGAGGAAGGGAGAAAAGGCCTCTTTCCTGTTTTGTAACAGGGAATATTCAATATCTGCTTGTTACCTTTATATATTATCACTTCCCTGAGCCCTAATTCCCACAGGGGTGATGCAATTTGCCGTAGATGGATGCCCTCATTGTGCAGTTGAGTTGCATTACAAGAAATGAACCGTGAGCCTGGGGAACCTGCTGCTTAATAGTTGCCTGTTAGCAAGCCTTGAAGTAGCTCGCTGCAAAACTGAGAAATGCCCCCCCCCCCGGTAAAGAGCATTCAGGGCCTTGCTTTCTCATACCTAGTGAGCGGTGCAGGAGCACAAGAGATCCATGGAAGAGTGTCTTCCAACGCTTCAGTGGCAGTGAAATAGAAAAGAAGGCATAAGCAAGGTCCAACACAGCATCCGAAGTGCCATCAGCTTGTGCAGTGGATTCAGTCACAATGTCTGGAACAGCCAGGATTATGGGAGTAACAATGGAATTCAGTTGGCAGTAATCCACTGTAAGCCTCCAGCTCACCTTGGCCTTCTTCACTGGCTGTACAGGGCTGTTGTATTGAGATATAGTACCTCTTGCTATACCTGCTGCCTTTTAGTCTTTAATCAAAGCTGTAATTTGTCTTTGTCCTCCTGGGATTCTGTATTGTTTCTGTTTGGACCACCTGGGAGGGGCTAGGGAGATGGGTTGGGGAGTGGTGTACATGTCCCACTGCCACATCTCTATATGTGGCAGTCCCTGAATGGCAGAATCTCCTTTGGACTTCATGAGCATTCACAGAACAAGCATGTGCAACATCAGCACCAACTATATATTCATCTCTGGAAACTGCAGTGACAGTACATTGACTCAGTCCAAAGGGCCCTGCCCACAGAGTCACTTTAACTTCTTTCTCCCCACTAATCCCTGCCTAAATCCCATCAGTTGAATTTGGGGGCTCCCTCCCCTCCTTGGGATCGGGTAGGATGGTCACTTGGGCACCTGCATCCAACAGAGCCATAAAAAGTCCGAGTCCTTCCCTTCCCTGAAGTTCTCCAGCATACTCGGAGGGGTGTGTATGGCCTTTGGTCTCTTTGGGGAACAGGGAGATCTCTGTTCCACCCATAACCATCATTCTCCTAAAAGCAGGTGATTTCAGGGTAGAAGGAATCAAGCCTGGAGTAAGAGGGTGGCTCCGTGCTAGTAAGCAAGTGTTTACATTTACTGTTGGCTTTGAGCAATGTGTCAGCTGCTCAGGACTCAATCAAATGAACCTCTACTGTTTTCAGGATACCTAGGGCTCTGTGTCTGTTGGCAAGGTCATCATTACTGACACCATCTATTTCAACTTTGGAGATGCCTTGATTCAGCAACCACAGCCACTATTGCTTTCCGGTTGTGCCTGTGGGGTTTATGACCATTGACTAACCCAGGCTTTTCTAGCCCAGTGGCAATTTTTATTTTTAACATGGCCACCTTAATCTGGGGCATTGGCTGTCTATTGTCATGATAACAATGTTTTTGCTCAGATTTAACCTAAAGGCTAGGAGATTTTTCCATGGCAATGAAAGTGTATCTAGAATTCTTTGGGTCAGTTTCTCATTTTCCAGTGGGTCATCTTCATCAGCATTATAGATCTAATATGGGGCAATGAGAGCCTGAATGCTAGTCAATGCCCCATCTTGTCCCTTCTCAAGGAAATCTCACCAAGAGAATCGAAGCTATTATACGGCAGCCAGGACCCACTACAAAAAAATTTGAGACCTTGGACTGTTGTCTCCAAATGGATCTAAGATTGGCATGATAGACTGTAGGAGGGGCTGAGCCTTAAGACATTCTAGCTGTTGCCATTCTTCCTTAACAAGCTTTACTTGCCTTACCCACCCATCTCCTAACCCAACCTGCCAAAGTCCTTAGTGTTTGCCCGGTTTCTGCACATCAAGGTGATGAATTTCTCTCTGAGATTAGGTTATAAAAGAATGACCTCCAGCCTGCTGACACACACACTCTCTGGCTCTTCTCACTTGCTCTGATTAAGCAAGCTCCCATGTTTTAAGTGCTCTATGGAGAGGTCCATGTGGCAAGGAACTGAGGGTACCCTCGGGCAACAACTGCAAGAAATTGAATCCTGACAACAACCATGTGAGTGAACTTGGAAGCAGATCCTTCCTTAATTGAGCCTTGAGATGCAGTCCCAGCCAACATCTTTTTTTTAAAAAAAGATACTTAGATTATATAATGTTACATAAAAAACATAGGGGATTCTCATATGTCCCGCTCCCTACCCCTCCCACATTTTCCCACATTAACAACATCCTTCATTAGTGTGGTACATTCATTGCAATTGATGAACACATTTTGGAGCATTGCCACTAAGCGTGGATTCTAGTTTACATTGTAGTTTACATGATCTCCTGCACAATTTTGTAAGTTATGAGAAGATATATAATGGCCTGTATCTGGCATTGCAGTGTCATTCAGGACAATTTCCAAGTCCCAAAAATGCCCCCATATTACACCTGTTTTTCCCTCTCTCTCCCCACAGAATCTCCAGTGGCCACTACCTCCACATCAGCCAACATCCTGTTTGCAACTTTGTAAGACCCTGAGCCAGAGAAACCACCTAAACCCATATCTGAGTTTCTGACCTACAGAAACAATGAGATAATAAATGTTACTGTTTTAAGATACTAAATCTTGGAATAATTTGTTATGCAGCAACAGATAACTAGTACAGTTAAGTTTTTGTTATTATTCAGTTCAAAGTATTTTCTGATTTTCCATTGTGATTTCTTCTTTTTCTCATAAATTATTTAGAAACTTCTTTTTAAATTTCCAAGTATATGGGGCTTTGCCAGTCTTGTTGATTTCTAATTTAATTTCTTTGTGGTCATAGAAAATATTCTGTTATTTTAATCCTTTTAAATTTATTGAGACTTGTTATATGGCCCAGCATATGATCTGTCTTGGAGAATGTACCATGTGCATTTGAAAAGAAAATATATCCACTTGTTGGCTGTAGTGTTCTATAAATGTAAATTAGGTCAATGTGATTGATAGTGTTGCTCAGATCTTTGACCTCTTTACTGATTTTTTTAAACTTATTGCCGAGAGAGATGTTAAAACCTGCAATTATGATAGTGGAATCTGCTGTTATGTCACATTTTTCTTTATGTCTTCTGAAGTTTTGTTATTAAGCACATACACATTTTGATTGATATACCTTCCTGATGAATTGAGTCTTTTGTCCTTGTGACATCTCCCTCTTCATCTCTGCCTTGAAGTCTGCTTATTTGATATTAATATAGCTACTCCAGCCTTCTGTGCTGGCTGTTTTATGGCATATATTTTTCCACTCATTTATTTTCAACCTATCTGTGTTTTTATATTTAAAATTATCTCTTGTAGACTGCATGTACGTGGATCATTGCTTTTTTGATCAATTCTAATGGTTTCTGCATTTTAGTTGGAGGTTTTGGTCCTTTATATAATTATATAATGTAATTATTGATATGGTTATATTTAGGTTGTATTAGTCAGGGTTCTCTCGGGAAACAGAATCAACAGGAGAGATCTGTCAATAATATGAGATTTTAAAAGAGTCTCTCATGCGACCATGGGGATGCACAAGTCCAGGTTCTGCAGGCAGGCTGCAAACCAGGGGCTCCGATGAAAGTCCAATGAAAGGTCCTGATGAGTTTCTGGGAGGAGTTGGCTGTCCATCGATGAGCTGGGAAATTCTTCCTGAATGTTGAAATCACTTCCCCTTTTAAGGCATTCAACTGATTGGATAAAAGTGTCACCCATTGATGATGCAGTGTCCCTGATTGATGCAGATGTAATCAGCCATCCACGCAGTAAACTCACTGGTGATCGAAGTCCATAAATGCTCTTGTATTACAATTAGCCCATTGCTTGCTGGACCAAACACCTGGACACAATTACCTGGCCGAGTTGACACATTAGCCTAACCATCACAGTCCACCCTTTGTCAACTCAGCAGTCCATACACATTACCCTAAACCATACTTAGTCTCTAAGTAAAAACAATAACAGACAAGCATATTTCCACCTAAAAATATTCAATTCCCCTACATATAACCGGAAATGCATTAATTCCCCACAGAATAGGGTGCAAGTCCTTGGGTAATATTCACTCTTAAACGTGAAATCCTTAAATAGTATGACGTGGAATTAATACAACTTTTCATATGATAGGGGAAAAGGTTGGGGAAGAAAACAAGAAATTCATTTTGTGTACATACACAATCATACTCATAACGAAACAAGGAAGAAGGGTTCATGACTATTACAGTCCTCATTTCTGTAACTGGTCACATGGTCGAAGTTCATATTTATCACTACCTTCTTCCACTACCCATTCCATGTTCCCGTTACCTTCAGCAAGCACTTGAGCTGGCCGTGGTTCTCTGCCTGGTGGGGTGACCCAAACTTTCATTCCCGAAGATTCTGGGCAATTGTTAGTCCTGCTTGAATTGGTTTGTTGCAATTTTCCATTGACTTTAATCACAGGGCATGGCAGTACTAGGAGACGCCCTAGAGGATCTCCTGCATTCCAGGCAAACTCTTCTTTACCCCCATTATGTAGATGTAGTCCTATTTCCCCTTGATAGTCAGGATCAATCACCCCAGCCAATACAGTAATTCCCTTCTTTGACTGTTGATTCACAGGTAAGAGGAACCCAAAGTGGCCAGGTGGCAGTCTTAACTTCCAGTTCAATGGAATCATTGTTGTGTTCCCTGGTGGAAGCACTCCTCCTTTTGGGACTAAAACCTGTAGATCAGCAGAGCTTAGGTTGCAGGGACAGGAAGCAAAAATTTTCCTAGTGGGTCACCAGGGGTAATAGTGAGTGGTGCCACTCCCATTTCCACCCCTTGATTCCTGGACCCATGAATCCTGGTTATGGGAGAAACAGCACCATAGAGCGGACGCTGATTCAGAGCATACCCAGCCTCCTGGAGAACATTGCCCCAGCCCTGCAAGGTATTGCCACCTAGTTGGCACTGTAATTGAGTCTTCAAAAGGCCATTTCACCGTTCTATTAATCCAGCTGCTTCAGGTTGATGGGGAACATGGTAAGACCAGTGAATTCCATGGGCATGTGCCCATTCCCACACATCATTTGCTGTGAAATAGGTTCCTTGATCAGAAGCAATGCTGTGTGGCAGTAGATAAGATATTCGGTAAGTCCACGGATGGTAGTTTTGGAAGAAGCATTGCGTGCTGGAAATGCAAATCCATAGCCAAAGTATGTATATATTCCAGTTAAAACAAATCGCTGCCCCTTCCATGGTGGAAGTGACCCAATGTAGTCAGCCTGCCACCAGGTAGCAGGCTGGTCACCTCGAGGAATGGTGCCATATTGGGGGCTGAGTGTGGGTCTCTGCTGCTGGCAGATTGGGCATTCAGCAGTGGCTGTAGCCAAGTCACCCTTGGTGAGGGGAAGTCCATGTTGCTGAGCCCATGCATAACTTCCATCCCTACCTCCATGGCCACTTTGTTCATGAGCCCACTGGGCAATGACAGGAGTGGCTGGGGAAAGAGGCTGAGCATTAGCCACATAGCGGGTCATCTTATCCACTTGATTATTAAACTCTTCCTCTGCTGAAGTCACCCTTTGGTGAGCATTCACATCGGACACAAATATGTTCATGTTTTTTGCCCACTCAGAAAGGTCTATCCACATAACTCTTCCCCAGACCTCCTTGTCACCAATTTTCCAATCATTTTCCTTCCAAGTCCCTGACCATCCAGCCAAACCATTGGCAACAGCCCATGAATCAGTGTACAAACGCACCTCTGGCCATTTCTTCTTCCAAGCAAAATGAACAACTAGATGCACTGCTCCAAGCTCTGCCCACTGGGAGGATTTTCCCTCACCACTATCCTTCAAGGATGTCCCAGAAAAGGGCTGCAGTGCCACAGCTGTCCACTTTCGGGTGGCGCCTGCATATTGTGCAGAACCATCTGTAAACCAGGCCCGAGTTTTCTCATCCTCAGTCAACTGATTGTAAGGGATTCCCCAAGAGGCCAAAGCTATGGTTGGGAAAGAGAAGGTAACATGTCAGGGGTGGTGACCATGGGCATTTGGGCTACTTCCTCATGTAACTTACTTGTGCCTTCAGGACCTGCTCGAGCCCTATCTCGTATATACCACTTCCACTTTATTATGGAGTGCTGCTGTGCACGCCCAACTTTATGGTTTGGTGGGTCAGACAATACCCAGCTCATGATAGGCAACTCAGGTCTCATGGTAACTTGATGGCCCATGGTTAAGCGTTCAGTCTCTACTAAGGCCCATTAGCAAAACAAAAGCTGCTTCTCAAAAGGGGAGTAGTTATCTGCAGAGGATGGCAAGGCTTTGCTCCAAAATCCTAAGGGTCTGCGTTGTGATTCCCCTATAGGGGCCTGCCAAAGGCTCCAGACAGCATCTCTATTTGCCACTGAAACTTCCAGCACCATTGGATCTGCTGGATCATATGGTCCAACTGGTAGTGCAGCTTGCACAGCAGCCTGGACCTGTCGCAGGGCTTCCTCTTGTTCCAGTCCCCAATCAAAACTAGCAGCTTTTCTGGTCACTCGGTAAATGGGCTGGAGTAGCACACCCAAATGAGGAATGTGTTGTCTCCAAAATCCAAAGAGGCCAACTAAGCATTGTGCCTCTTTTTTGATTGTAGGAGGGGCCAGGTGCAACAGCTTATCCTTTACTTTAGAAGGGATATCTCGACAGGCCCCACACCACTGGACACCTAGAAATTTCACTGAGGTGGAAGGACCCTGTATTTTTGTTAGATTTATCTCCCATCCTCTTTCACGCAAGTGCCTTACCAATAAATCTAGAGTCTTTGCTAATTCTTGCTCAGTAGGTCCTATCAACATGATATCATCAATATAATGGACCAGTGTGATGTCTTGTGGGAGGGAGAGACGATCAAGGTCCCTGTGGACAATATTATGACAAAGGGCTGGAGAGTTGATATACCCCTGAGGCAGGACAATGAAGGTATACTGCTAGCCTTGCCAGCTGAAAGCAAACTGTTTCTGATGGTCCTTACTAATGGCAATTGAGAAAAAAACATTTGCCAGATCAACAGCTGCATACCAGGTACCAGGGGAAGTGTTGATTTGCTCAAGCAATGATACCACATCTGGGACAGCAGCTGTAATTGGAGTCACCACCTGGTTAAGTTTACGATAATCTACTGTCATCCTCCAAGATCCATCTGTTTTCTGCACAGGCCAAATAGGAGAGTTGAATGGGATGTGGTGGGAATCACCACTCCTGTATCCTTCAAATCCTTGATGGTGGCACTAATCTCTGCAATACCTCCAGGAATCCGGTATTGCCTTTGATTTACTATTTTGCTAGGCAGGGGCAGTTCTAGAGGCTTCCACTTGGCCTTTCCAACCATAATAGCCCTCACTCCACAAGTCAGGGATTCAATATGGGATTCTGCCAGTTACTGAGAATGTCTATTCCAATTATGCATTCTGGAACTGGGGAAATAACCACAGAATGGGTCCGGGGACCCACTGGACCCACTGTGAGACGGACCTGAGCTAAAACTCCATCAATCACCTGACCTCCATAAGCCCCTACTCTGACTGGTGGACCACAGTGACATTTTGGGTCTCCTGGAATTAATGTCACTTCTGAGCCAGTGTCTAATAATTCCCGAAATGTCTGATCATTTCTTTTTCCCCAATGCACAGTTACTCTGGCAAAAGGCCGTAGGTCTCCCTGGGAAAAGGTGGGAGGAAGATTAACAGTATAAATTTTTGGCAGTTTAACAGGATCCTTCCCCAAGGGGACCTGGCCTTCTCCTCATTCAAGGGGCTCTGGATCTGTAAACTGTCTCAAGTCTGGGAATTGATTAAGGGGCCGTGATTCTCTGTGTCTGTAATTTGAGTTAGGATTTTGTTCACTTGACCTAGAACTCTTCTGCTTATACAGATCCAGAAAAAATTTAGTAGACTGCCCATGTATTTCACTTCTAGGTACCCCATGATCTATTAGCCAATGCCATAACTCCATGCGACTCAGACTATTCTGTGTGCTGTTTTGAATCTTTCATTGCGGTAGCAATGCCCACCTTGCCTTTGGCGATTAACTGCCGATACTTGACTTTTTTTTTTTTTTTTTACTTTATTTTGTACATTTAATAGTTGAAAATATAAACAATTAAAAACTAAAAAGTAAACACAGATGAATGAATATATACATTTCTCAATGAAATGTAATGGATACATATAAAAAAATTTTTTAATCAAACAATATGTTACACAATATATTTGGTTCATAGTAATGCATTCATACAGTATTTGTCCTTTTGTGTCTGGCTTGCTTCACTCAACATAATGTCCTCCAGGTTCATCCATGTTGTCATATGCTTTACGACTTCATTTCTTCTTACAGCTGCATAATATTCCATCGTGTGACTTTTACTGGACCGAGATCCGATCATCCCCATAATGTTTAAGGATTCCAATTCCATTACAGCCCCCCCCCCCCACAGTAATATTTGGACTGCAGAGAAGAGCAACCACAGAGCTCTTCAGAGAAGATGGAGTTAGTCTTACAAATTTATTCCTCACGGTCATGGTTAAAGGTTTGTCCTCTGGACATTCCTGGGGTGGGCAGGCAGGTCTCAAATGATAAATCCATTCTAGCATTCCAATCTCTTTAAGCCTTTGAATTCCCTCATCTACTGTATACCAGGGCAAATTGGGCATCTCAACATCAGACATGCTAGGCCATCATTTGTTCCATGTTTCAGTCAGCCACCCAAACAAACTGTTAGAGCCCTTTCTAACCCCTCGAGCTACAGCGTTAAATCCAGAATTTCTGCTTAGTGGGCCCATATCAATAAATTTAGCCTTATCCAACTTTATATTCCTTCCACCTTATCCCATACCCTTAGTATCCATTCCCATACATATTCCCCTGATTTCTGTCTATATAAATTGGAAAACTCATGCAGTTCTTTCAGAGTATAGTGTACTTCCTCATGGGTCACACTTTGTGTTTCACCTTTGGGGGCTTGTTGTGATTTTAGTCTAGTAATGGGTCTGGAAGACAAGAGGGGTGTAGGGTGTGGGTAAGGAGAAGGATTAGAGATGTCTTGCAGGCTACTGACTTCAGGGCATTCCTTTGCATTTTCTTCTGGTGAGACAGGATTAATCTCTTCAGGCAGGGGTTGGAAGACAGATACCTCAGGGCAGACTGGAAGTTGGGCAGTGCATGCTGGAGTTTGGCTGGTACCTGCCTCGTGGCTGGGAGGAGGTCCAGACTCTCTGGGGCAGGCCAGAGGCTGGGCAGTGCAGGCTTCAGTTTGGCTTGTACCCACCTCAGGGCTGGAAGGAGGTCTGGACTCCCTGGGGCAGGCTGGAGGCTGGATGATACAAGGTTGACAAACTGTGGTCTCCACAGGGCAGGCCATCACAGGTTTATCTGGTAAAGTCTCAGCAGAATTTAGGGTTCCAATGTCCCCACCAATATTATCATCCCATATGTCTCCATCCCAATCTTCAGTGTTCCACTCCTTTCCAGTCAATGCCGTCACTTTAATTGAAGAAACCCTGTGAGGTTGAGATTTTACTTTCCTCTGTAATTCTGCTACTCGTACAATGAGAGTCTGGGTTTGATTCTCAGATATATCAAGTCTGTGGCTACAGGAGACAAGATTTTCTTTCAAGGCACACGTAGAAACTTTCATATCATTCATGTGGCATTTAAGTTTCAAATTTGAATACTTTAGCTCATCTCTTTCTTTTGTAACTGTATCCAGAGTATCTAGGAGGAGCCAGCCAACATCATTATATTTTTTAACTCCACAAATTCTGTTAAGGTGTTGAAAACACTCTCACCCAGATCCTTGCTTCTTATAAGCATGGAAGTAGGGGAATCCAGTGATGCTATTTTGCGTATCTCTATTGCCAGCTCATGCCATAGACTGTTAGCAACCTCTTCATTATTGGAAAGGGAGTCATTAGTACCCCTGAGTCCAACTAGAGTAGAGAGCCAATTACAAAACTCCCAGAACCACCTCAGACATCCCATGTTTAAGACTCTCTTCCTCAAGAACCTCTCCCAGTACCAAGTTGTATTAGTCAGGGTTCTCTCGGGAAACAGAATCAACAGGAGATATCTGTCAATAATATGAGATTTTAAAAGAGTCTTTCACATAACCGTGGGGATGCACAAGTCCAGGTTCCGCAGGCAAGCTGCAAACCAGGGGCTCTGAAGAAAGTCCGATGAAAGGTCCTTGATGAGTTTCTGGGAGAAGTTGGCTGTCCAGGGACGAGCTGGGAAATTCTCCCTGAATGTTGAAATCACTTTCCCTTTTAAGGCATTCAACTGATTGGATAAAAGCGTCACCCATTGATGATGCAATGTCCCTGATTGATGCAGATGTAATCAGCCATCCTCACAGTAAACTCACTGGTGATCGAAGTCCATAAATGCTCTTGTATTACAGTTAGCCCAGTGCTTGCTGGAGCAAACACCTGGACGCAATTACCTGGCTGAGTTGACACATTACCCTAACCATCACATAGTTCTACAATTTACTATTTGTTTTCTATTTGTCCCCTGTTTTTTGTTCTGTTCCTCACTGCCTGCCTTCTTTATGAATAATTGAAAATACTTTAGAATCCTATTTTAATTTGTCTATAAGCTTTTTTTTTAAAATAAAATTTTATTTTAATTTTTTATCTTTTTAACAAATCAATTTTATTGATACATATTAATAAAGCATACAGTTCATCCAAAGTATACAATCAATGATCTTTGATATATTCTCATAGTTGTGCATTCATCACTTCAATCATTATTAGAGCATTTTCATTATTTCAATAATAATAATAAGTAAAAAACAAACAAGAAAACTCAATCTCTCTCTGTTTCCCCTGCTGTACATAGCTTGTCTATAAGTTTTTTTAGCTATGCCCATTTGAATTATTTTTTAAGTGATTGCTCTAGAGAGTACAATATAAATCTGTATTAGTTTCCTAGGGCTGCTGTAACAAGTTACCACAAACTGTATGACTTAAAACAACAGAACTCTGTTTTCTCACGGTTCTGGAGACCAGAAGTTTGAAATCAAGGTGTCAGCAGGGTTGGTTCTTTCTGGAGTCTCTGAGGGAGAAGTCATTCTATGCCTTTCTCCTAGTTACTAGTGGTGGCCAGCAATCCTTGGCATTCCTTGGCTTGTAGATGCATCACTCCAATCTCTGCCTCTTCATCTTTACATCATCTACTCCCCTGTGTCTCTGTGTCTCCTCTTCTCTTATAAGGACTTCTCATTGGATCTAGGGCACACCCTAATCCAAGATGAATTCATCAACAGATCCTTACCTTAATTAGATCTGTAAAATCCATTTTTCCAAGTAAGGTCACATTCACAGGTACCAGGGGTTAGCACTTGTGGTCATTTTGGACCCACACAGCATAGATTGCTGCCCACACCTGCAGCTCCATTTCCATCCGAGGTAGGGGAGGAAGGGGCATGAAGCTTCATCAGTCTCTCTGGGCAACTACAGATGGTTTTGGCCTGCACGACTTGGATTATTACACATGGCTGTGGCTCTGTCCCTACCCGTGGCAAAGGAGAAAGGTGAGAGAAGTTTCATCGGTCCCTGGGGCAATGCAGGCATCTTACAGCACCAACTGTATCCTTGGCTTCTATCACACAACCAGCAATGGAGAAAGGGCAAGAAAGCCCTAAACTAAAGAGAGAAACTACACCCAGAATAAATACATCTAGTAAGCCAGGTGCCAAGACACCAACAAAAAACTACAATCCTTACCAAGAAACAGAAAGCTATGGCTCAGTTAAAGGAACAAGATAAGTGTCCAGATGACATAAAGAAGTTGAAACAACTAATCATAGATGTTCAAAAAAATCCCCTTAATAAATTCAGTGAGATGGCTAAAGAGATTAAGGATATTAAGAACACATTGGATGAGCACAAAGAAGAATTTGAAAGCATACATAGAAAAATAGCAGCTCTTACAGGAATGAAAGGCACAATAAATGAAATTAAAAATACACTGGAGGGAAGCGGCTGTGGCTCAATCAGTAGGGCTCCCGTTTACCATATGGGAGGCCCTGGGTTCGGTTCCTGGGGCCTCCTGGTGAAGGCAAGCCCGCCCGCACGGCGTGGTTGGCTGACCCAGCGAGCACAAGCAGCAAGCGGGGGATAAATGAATAAATAAATAAAATCTTAAAAAAAAAAATACACTGGAGTCACATAACAGCAGATTTGAGGAGGCAGAAGAAAGATTGGTGAACTTGAAAACACCGGCTCTGAAAGCAAACATGCAAAAGAACAAATGAAGAAAAGAATGGGTCCAAAATGACCACAGTTGCCTAGGTAGATTTCCGACTGCTCAGTCTGTGCCAGCCAAGGGCACCTGTAGTTAACCGGAGAGGCTGGTGCAGGTCCTCCTGCCAGAGATGGGGCTGAAGCCTAGGCTGGGGCTGCCATCCAAACTGGGTGAAAGAAGCCAGTCCCTATCTTAACTGTGACTTTCAGTCAGCCCCACTTCCCCTCATGCTGGGGGCAGAGTCAAAATGGCGGTTACCGACTCCTTTCCAATTTGGACAGGTTCAAACTTGAGCTGTTCTTAGGGTTATACTTTAGCCAGCTGAATTTCCTGATTAGTAGTTGAAGTCGGTGGCCAACTGTCTCTTCTTCCCCCGTTTTTTTGGAAATGGAGCTTCCAACTCCAGCCACAGAATAGCTAGTGAGGCAGCTTGAGCTGCCCAAGTAGGATGAGCACCATCCTCCACGGCATTTCCCAGAGAGGCTGGTGCAGCTCCCCCAGCTTCCCTGCCGGAGGTGGTGCTGGGGCTTAGGCTAGAGCTGCAATCTGATCTGGGTGGAAAGAAGCCGGTCCCTACCAGCATGTGATTTTCAGTCAGCCCCGCTTCCCCTCATGCCAGGGGAGCAGTTAAAATGGCAGCTACCAACCTCCTTCTGACTTGGCCAGATTCAAACTTTAGCTGTTCTTCGGGTTATACTTTAGCCTGCCGAATTTACTAATCAGTAGCTGATGTTGGTGCCCAAACGTGTCTTCCGCCTCCGTTTTTGGGAAATGGAGCTTCCAATTCCAGTCACAGATGTTCTCCCAAGGCGGGTCCGCGGAGTGTTCTCCTCACAAATTTTCTCTGCAGATGGGCTGTCTCCTTCTTGGAAAAACAATGTACGTCTTTAGAACCAATGTGCTGACACATTGCTTAGGGTAGGTAAAAATTAACATATCCACTCTTCCTTCTATTTCACATAAAAATGAGCAACAAAATAGTATCAAGTTCAAATCTGATGTGAAATTATTTTAACATGTGGATGACAGACTAAATGTTATAAACACTAAATAGCAGATATTTCAATTAGACATTTGTATCCTACACAATATTATGTATAACTAGGTACTTAATAGGCATACCGTATCGTATAAGGTGAAAAATCATTAAAAACAACTTCCTGTTTATCTTCTTCCCATCCCCCAGTGCTGACATGTCACCTTGAACAGGATCGTGTTGTTACAGGTGTCAGTGTCATTTGAGGATGTGGCTGTGGACTTCAGCAGGGAGGAGTGGCAGCACTTGGACCCTGCTCAGAGACGCCTGTATCGGGATGTGACACTGGAGAACTACAGCCACCTGCTCTCAGTGGGTAAGCACAGCCGCCCTATGTGTCTGTGAGGGGCCTCAGTGAGGGCATTTCCATTCTCAGCTGCCAAGTGCTGTGGGACATCTGAAGTGTGTGATGGTGTGGTCCTTGATTTGTCTGAGGTTCTTCAATCCTTTCAGCTCTTCAATTATTACTCTGGTCCCAGTGAAAATGTAGTCATTTTTCTAAAGAAAAAATGGAAAGCATCATTGAAAGGTCCCTGAGATCCAATTAGCTGGACCCAATCCTGTATCATGTCCTGTTAACAGGGTACCACATTCCCAAACCAGAGGTCATCTTCAGATTGGAGCAAGGAGAGGAGCCATGGGCGTTGGAGGGAGGAATCTCACATGAGAGCTGTTCAGGTGAGTAAGTATGATCCAGGCTGATGGGAGACATGGAGATAATTTTTTTCCTAAGAGAGACCAATTCTTTTAAAATGCTGTTATGGAGAAAGCCTGGGTGGGTTAGCGGCTGCAGCTGTACCCGGGCCCGGGGAGGCAGGCAGGGTTTGGCATTCTGGTGTATGCGTGTGGGGGTATGTATGAGCGTGCGACTTGATGGCCGTCTGGTTGAAGGTGTCTGGCGTGAGTGACTGTGTGAGTGCGTGACTGACTGGGAGCAGGCAGCAGCGGCATGTGGGACTGTGTTGGGGGGGAGGGGAGCGCCTGTGTGAAATGTGACTGGCCGGAGGGGTGGGTGGGCAGGGATGTGTGTGATGCTTGTGGGAGACGGTGTCTGTTGGAATGAGTGAAGGGTTGTAAGTGGCTAAGAAGTTGGAAACTCTCCTGGAAGAGACTCCCTACCCTCACCTCCCAACCACCAAGACCCTAGTGTGGGCCAAAGTTTTAGAGTCCTGAGATGGAGCCCAGGTGGGGTCGCTGAGCTAAATCATTTCTTGCCTGCCCCACCTGGAGGGGTCAGAGCTTAGGAGACATCTCCACATCCACCGGACAATAAGGAGTGGAGACCATGGGCCTGAGTACAGAGATGAAGACACTGAAGCACAGAGAGGATAAGCAGGTACTAGTAAGTAGAAGAGTCAGATCCAGGACAGGCTGATTCCAGAGTCCCCTCTATGTTGGTGTTTATGTAATCCCCTCAACCGCTTGAGCTCTGTCCTCTCAGAGTAAAGCCCTTCTCCAAATGAGGAACCAGGAAGAAGTGGAGGTGACAGGAATTGAACTTTTAAAAGACATGACTCAGGCTCTTAACATCTCAAGAACACTAAGACTCCTTAGAAATTATTGTGGAGATTGAAAACATGTTTATCAGGGTTTAGTGACTTTCATGGATGTGGCTATAGATTTCTCCCAAGATGAGTGGGAATGGCTGAACCTTCCTCAGAGGAGTTTGTACAGGAAGGTGATGCTGGAGAACTACAGGAACCTGGTCTCACTGGGTCTTTGCATTTCTAAACCAGATGTGATCTCCTTATTGGAGCAAGGGAAAGAGCCCTGGATGGTGAAAAGAGAGATGACAAGAGGTCTGTGCCCAGACTTGGAGTATATGTGGATAACCAAAGAATTATCACCAAAGCAGGACATTTATGAGGAAAAAGTAACTCAGACATTGCTAATGGAAAGACTTACAACCTATAGCCTTGAATGTTCCACCTTAGAAGAAGAAAACTGGAGATGTGAAGACCTGTTTGAGAGAGAGCTGGTAAGTCAGAAGACACATTTCAAGCAAGAGACAATCAGTTATATAGATACCTTTATTGAGAAAAGAGACCACTCTAACAAATCTGGGACAATTTTCCATCAGAATATATTATATTATATAAAACAGGTTGTTCCCATAGAAGAGAGAATACATAACTTTGACACAGATAAGAAAAACTTAAAACATTCAGTTATAAAAGCAACAGAAGCAAGTCCATGGAGAAAAGAAACGTTTGAAATGTAATGACTGTGAGAAAACTTTCAGCAAAATCACAACCCTTACTCTTCATCAAAGAATTCATACTGGAGAGAAGCCGTGTGAATGTATTAAGTGAGGGAAAGCCTTTAGCCAGAGTGCTTATCTAGCTCAACATCAGAGAATATACACAGGAGAAAAACCCTTTGAATGTACTGAATGTGGGAAAGCCTTCAGCCCGAATGCTCCATCTTATTCAATACCAGAGAGTTCATACTGGAGAAAAACCTTATCACTCTAAGCAGTGTAATAAAACCTTCAGCCAGCTTGCACACCTTGCTCAACATCAGAGAGTTCATACTGGAGAAAAACCCTATGAATGTATTGAATGTGGGAAGGCTTTTAGTATTGCCCATCCCTAGCTTATCACCAAAGAATTCATACTAGGAAAAGATCCTAGGAATGTATTGACTGTGGGAAAGCTTTGAGGCAGAGTGCTTCTCTTATACGTCATCAGAATATTATCATACTGGAGAGAACCCCTTTGATTGTACTGATTGTTGGAAGGCTTTCACTGATCACATAGGACTTACTTAGCATAAGAGAATTCATATAGGAGAGAGACCTTACAAATGTAGTATGTGTGGGAAGGCCTTTAGCCATGGCTCATCCCTCACTGTACATCAGAGAATTCATACAGGAGAGAAACCTTATGAATGTAATATTTGTGAGAAAGCCTTTAGCCATTGTGGCTCACTTACTCTACATCAAAGAGTTCATACTGGAGAGAAACCCTATGAATGTAAGGAATGTGGGAAAGCTTTCTGGCAAAGCACACACCTTGCTCATCAACAGAGAATTCATATTGGTGAGAAACCTTATGAATGTAAGGAATGCAGAAAAACTTTCAGCCAAAATGCACACCTTGCACAGCATCAGAAAATACACACTGGAGAAACCTTATGTATGTAAGGAGTGTGATAAGGCTTTCAGTCAGATTGTACACCTTGTTCAATGCCAGAGAGTTCATACTGGTGAGAAACTTTATGAATATATTGAATGTGGGAAGGCCTTTAGTGATGGCTAGTATCTTGTTCAACATCAGAGACTCCACACTGGCAAAAGACCATATGAATGTCTTGAATGTGGAAGGCATTCAGACAAAGGGCATCCTTTATTTGTCATCAGAGATGTCATACTGGTGAGAAACCTTATGAATGTAATGTCTGTGGGAAAGCTTTTAGCCATCGTAAATCCCTTACTCTACGTCAGAGAATTCTTACAGGAGAGAAACCTTATGAGTGTAAAGAACGTAGCAAAGCCTTCAGCCAGATTGCCCATCTTACTCTACATATGAGAATTTTTGCAGGAAAAAGGCCCTATGAATGTAGAGAATGTGCTAAAGCCTTCAGGCAGAGTGTGCATCTTGCTCATCATCAGCAAACTCATACTGGAGAGTCATCTTCAGTTATTCCCTCATCCTCACCCACACATGACCAAGTCCTATAGATTCATCTCCCAAATACCCCTGGAATCCATCCACTTTTCTCCCAAATACCCCTGGAATCCATCCACTTTTCTCCATCCACTTTGTCCCCTCATTGAAGTCCAAAACACTACCATCTCATTCAGATTTCTGCAATTGTTGCAACCACTTTTCTTTTGCTCCTCTCACCAGCATTTTTTAAAAATTTATTGAAGTATACCACTCATACATAAACATACATAAACAATAAGTGTATAGTAAAAGTTGTGAACTTACAAAACAAATATGCATAACATCATACAGGGCTCTCATACCTCACCCCACCACCAATACCTTAAATTGTTGTGAAACATTTTTAACAAATGATGAAAGAGCATCCTCAAAATATTACTACTAACCAAAGTATCTTACATTTGGTGTATTTTCCCCCAACCCACCCTATTATTATTTTTTAATAGCATTTATATATGAACATATATAAACAATAAGTATATAGTAAAAGTTGTGAATTTACAAAGCAAACATGCATAACATCATACAGGGGTCACATACATCAAACCACCAACAACATCTTGCATTGTTGTGAGAAGTTTGTTACAAATTATAAAAGAATATCATCAAAACCTTACTACTAACTACAGTCCATATCTTACATTTGTTGTATTTCCCCCCAACCCACCCTATTATGATTTTTAAAAAAATATTTTATTACCGAAGTTGTGAACTTATAAAACAATCATGTACGTGTGCAGAATTCCCTTACAACACCCCTCCACCAACACACCATACCGTGTTAGAACATTTGTTACAGATTATGAGATAATATCATCCAACTATTACCCCTAACCATGGTCCATAGTTTACATTTGGCATACTTTTTCCATACTCCCCCATTATCAACATTATCATCTTTGGCATAGATGCATGAATATTACAGTATTGCTGTTAACCACAGTCCATAGGGCACTCCAGTTATATTTTTCCCATGCTTCTCCACATTCCCACCACCCTGTAATAATGACATATGTCTGCTCTAACTCACAAAGGACACTCTTGCATCTGTACCATCAACCACAATTCTCAACCATCTCTGGGTTTACTGTGTTATTCAGTCCCTAGATTACTCTCTAGCTTTCATTCAATTGACATTTACATCCCTAGACTACCCTTTCCAGCCACATTCCTATTTATAAACCAGCTGCTAATTCACTATAATGTGTTATCATCAACTCTATATATTTCCACACTTTTATAGTAAAGTTAATTAAAACTTCTACATACATTAAGCATCAGCAGTCCATCTCAGTCCTCCTCTAATCTCCTTTAAGAATCCACCACCTTCCATCAGGTCTTAAAGATGTTTTCTTACATTTTCTTCTAGAAGCTTTATGGTTCTTGCTTTTATATTTAGGTTTTCGATCCATTTTGAGTTAATCTATGTATAAGATGTGAGATAGGGGTCCTCCTTCTTTCTTTTGGCTATGGATATCCAGTTCTCTCAACACCATTTGTTGAATGGACTGTTCTGCCCGAGCTCGGTGGGTTTGACAGGCTCGTCAAAAATCACTTGACCATAGATGTGATGGTCTGTTTCTGAACCATCAGTTTGGTTCCATTGGTCTATGTGTCTGTCTTTATGTCAGTACCATGCTGTTTTTACCACTGTAGCTAGGTTAATATGATTTAAAGTCCGGAAGTGAGAATCCTCCAACTCCACTTTTCCTTTTTAAGATGTTTCTGGCTATTCGGGACCCCTTACCCTTTCAAACAAATTTAATAATTGTGTTTTCCATTTGTTTAAAAAATGCTGGTGGAATTTTTATCGGGATTGCATTTAACCTGTATATCAATTTGGGTAGAATTGACATCTTAATGATATTTAGTCTTCCAATCCTTGAGCATGGAATGTTCTTCTAATTATTTAGGTCTTTTTTATTTCTTTTAACAATGCATTGTAGTTTTCTGAATACAAGTGCTTTACATCCTTGGTTAAGTTTATTCCTAAATATTTGATTCTTTTAGTCGCTTTTATAAATGGAATTTTTTTTGCCAATTTCCTCCTCAGATTACACATTACTAGTGTCTTTTAACGTCTTTTTTATCTGATATAAGTATAGCTACTCTGGCTTCTTTTTGTTTGTTTGTTTGTTTGTTTATTTTTTCAAGGGAATATCTTTTTCCAGCCTTTCACTTTCAATCTATTGGTATCCTTGGGTCTAAGGTGAGTCTCTAGCAGACAGCATATAGATGGCTCATATTTTCTTATCCATTCCACCAGTCTATATCTTTTGATTGGGGAGTTTAATCCATTAACATTCAATGTTATTACTGTAAAGGCAGTTCTTATTTCACCCATTTTGACCTTTGGGTTTTATCTGTCATATATATATATATTTTATGGAACGCTTCACGAATTTATGTGTCATCCTTGCACAGGGGCCATGCTAATCTTCTCTGTATCGTTCCAATTTTAGTATATGTGCTGCCGAAGCGAGCACTATCTGTCATATTTTATTTTCACTACTCTTTTGAGACTTTTAATTACTTTTACTGATATAACCTTCATTTCTAGACTTTCTTCCAAGCCTCTCTCTCTTCTGTCTTTTCTTTTCAGATTGTAGTACACCCTTTAGTATTTCCTGCAAGGCTCGTCTCTTTTTTACAAACTCTCTCAGTTTTTATTTATCTGTGAATATTCTAAACTTGCCCTCATTTTTGAAAGACAATCTTGCTGGATATAAGATTCTTGGCTGGAAGTTTGTCTCTTGCAGTATCATAAATATATCATACCACTGTCTTCTTGCCTCCATAGTTTCTTCAGAGAAATTGGCATTTAATCCTATTGGGTATCCCTTATATGTTATCCATTGCTTTTCTCTTGATGCTCTCAGAATTCTCTTTGTCTTTGGCATTTGACATTCTGATTAGTATGTCTCAGAGTTGGTCTATTCGGATTTATTCAGATGGGAGGACGTTGTGCTTCTTGGACACGGATATCTATGTCCTTCAATAGGGTTGGGAAATTTTCTACCTTTATTTCTTCAAATATTCCTTCTGTCCCTTCTCCATTTCTTCTCCTTCTTGGACTCTCATGACACATATGTTTGTACGTCTCTTGTTGTCCTTTAGTTCCCTGAGACCTTATTCATTTTTTTCCATTCTTTTCTTCATTGTTCTTTTGTATGTTCACTTTCAGAGGCCATGTCTTCAAGCTTACCAATCCTTTCTTCTGCCTCCTTAAAACTACTGTTATATGATTCTAGGGTATTTTTAATTCCATTTATTGTGACTTTCATTCCCATACAAACTGCTAGTTTTTTATGTATGCTTTCAAATTCTTCTTTGTGCCTATCCAATGTCTTCTTAATATCCTTAATCTCTCTAGCCATCCCACCAAATTTATTAAGGAGATTTGTTTGAATATCTATGATTAGTTGTTTCAAATCCTTTATGTCATCTGGAGGCTTATTTTGTTCCTTTGACTGGACCAAATCTTCCTGTTTCTGGGTATGGATTGTAATTTTTTTGTTGGTGTCTTGGCATCTGGCTTACTAGATGTATTTATTCTGGGTACAGTTTCTCTCTTTAGTTTAGGGCTTACTTGCCCTTTTTCCCTTGCTGGTTGTGTAGTTGGAGCCGAGGATGTAGTTGGTGCTGTAAGCTGTGAAGCTGCCCATATTGCCCCAGGGACCGATGAAGCATCTCCCACTTTTCTCCTTTGCCACAGGTAGGGACAGAGCCACAGCAAAGTGTAATCATCCATATCGTGCATGCCTAGACTATAGTTGCTCCATCCCCTTCCTCCCCTGCCTGGGATGGGGATGGAGCTGCAGGCGTGGGCAGCAATCTATGCTGTGCGGGTCCAAAATGACTACAGTTTCCCTGGTAGACTTCCCACTCTGCAGTCTGTTCCAGCCAAATGTACCTGCAGTTACCTGGATAGGCTGGTGCAGGTCCTGCCAGCTTCCTCCCTGCCAGAGGTGGGGCTGAAGCCTAGGCTAAGGCTGCAATTCAATCTGGATGGAAAGAAGCCAGTCTTACCGTCACTGTGATTTTCAATCAGCCCCTCTTCCACTCATTCCAGGGGTGAAGTCAAGATGGAGGCTATCGGCCTCTTTCCGACTTGGACAGGTTCAAACTTTAGCTCTTCTTAGGGTTATACTTTAGCCAGCTAAATTTACTGATCAGTAGATGAAGTTGGTGGCCAACTGCCTCTTCCCCCCACCCCCATTTTTGGGAAATGGGGCTTCCATCTCTAGCTACAGAATAGCTCCTGAGGTGGCTTGGGCCACCAGTGGAGGATGATCACCAGTCTCCATGATGTGGAGTGCTCTACTCACAGATCTTCTCTGCAGATGGGCAGTCTCCTCCTCCCATTATTTCAAGGATGTTGCAGGATGCTCTTCTCGTCTCATGGAGCCTCCAAACAGTTGCTTTAGATAGCTCTGGGTGATTACTAACTGCCTTGTAGCACGAACTGACTCTAGGAGCTCCTTACTCTGCCACCAACTTGCTGGTTGTCCGTCTTTCACGAGCATTTTTAACACTGCAGCCAGCTTAATCTTTTAAAAATTAAAAAATATTCATATTACTTTTGCATTTAAAACCTTTTTCTTAAAGAATATGTTAGATAATCCATTTCAAGGGTTTACTACAACCCTTTGCATATAGTTAGTGCTAAATACATACTAGTCATTAAAATAAAGAGAAAAATGGGCTTCCTTATCAACACTGATATTCAGCTGCAAGTAAAGTGAACCAGTAGTTTAAGACTAAGAAACCTGTAGATTTTAGAGCAAGCAAAGGACTACTTGCTCTACCAGTGGGTAGGGAAGATAAACACACTCAGAATTGAAAGATAATATGGTGGCATCTCATGCCTCTGACAACAAGGACATGTTGCAGTGTTGATGAGGAACTCTCACCTCACCTAACACTTAGAAGTGAGCATAGGCCAATAAAAGCAAAGCATTTGAGAGAATGTAGGACTAGCCAGGGGATAGGATAAAAAAAATACATAATCAAAATTAACAAGCCAGAAAACGTGACTAGATTAATGGCTATGTAATAAGCTGTAAAAAGTGGCTGAACATTTTCATCTTTATAAAAGCACCACAGAAAATTCCTGTGGTATTTGAATTGTTAGAGCATAGAAAAATACAGTAAACCTTCCATTTTGTTCTGTGAAACTAACATGATTCTGATAGCAAAACAGAATGTAAATGTTAAACTTTTACTGAGCTCATTTTTAAAACAGTGAAGAATAGAATAAATGGAGAGCTAGATATGTCTCTGTATGGAATGTCTCCGTGTGGTAAATATATGATTTCTTACCAAGTTAAATCTATAAATTCACTGATATTTCAATAAAAATTCCAATACATTTTTATGTTGACAAATTGATTCTGCAATTCAATTATAGAATTGTGGTTATAGCAAGGAATATAGTATGCATTCATTCATTTAATATTAAAGGAACATTTACTAATGTGCCCTGCACTGTTTTAGGTGCTGGGGATATGAAAATGTTTACCCTCACAGATCTAGCAGGGGAAGAAAGACAAACAAAAAATTGATATATATCCTATGTGATAAGTGATAAGTATTATGGAGAGAAATTACCTAATGAGGACACTAAGGATTCGGGAAGGGGGTGCCTCACCACCTCTGTAACATGTAGGTATTAGAGGAAGGGAATGAAGGACATGAAGGGTGTTATAAGAATAGTCGTGAAAGTCCCAAGGCAATTAATTATTTTGCTTTGAATGTTGCAGGAAGAGAGAGTTGATAGTTTAACAAGGATCATGAGAGTTGTATTCACTCTTATCAAGAGTGATTTGGAGGCTAGTGGAAGAGGTTTGTTGTGGGTTTTTTTTGTTTGTTTGTTTTTTAACTTTATTTTGTACATTTAATAATTGAAAACATAAGCAATTAAAAACTGAAAAGTAAACACAGATGAATAAATATATACATTTCTCAATTAAATGTATTGGATACATGTAAATTTTTTTGTGTGTGTGTGTGAATTAAACAATATATTACATAATATATTTGGTTCATAGTAATGCATTCATACAGTATTTGTCCTTTTGTGTCTGGCTTGCTTCACTCAACATAATGTCCTCCAGGTTCATCCATGTTGCCATATGCTGTATGGTTTGCTGAAGAGGTTTGTTGTGTTTTTTTAAAAAAAACTTTTTTATTGAGATATAATTCACACATCATGCCATTCAGCCACTTAAAGTGTACAGTTCAGTGATTTTCCATAACCAGTTTTAGAACATTTTCATCTCCCCCAAAAGAAATCTCATGGCTTTTAGTAGTTACCATGGAGGAGTACTCTTACCTGGAGCACTCAGAGCTCTTGGGTTCCCTCTTGAGTGCTGTCTGTGGCAGCATAGAGGCCATATGAGGAGTATTGTTGTTCAGAGTACACGACTTCTAGAAAATACAGCTTTGGGACTCCCTCTTGACTTCTGCTGATGGAGGCATGGAGGCTAGGGGATGGGTAGTCTTATCTAGAGCATGAGGAGCTAATGCGCTTCCCTTAGTATGATAAAAGAGTTTTTCATTACAGTGGGGAAAGGATGGATTTTTTTTTTGAGGAGACCCAATCTTATATCAACACCTGTTTTGATTCTTCGGACACCCAGAAGAATCCCTAATTCTACCAGGTACAAGAAAATTTAAAATAATACTTGTATAACCTTGGTTTGAGGCAGACCTTCTTAAGCATTACACATAATCCAGTAGCTGACATTAGGCTATATAAAACTTATGAGGTGGAAAATACCATAATCAAAGTTAATAGACAATTGAGAGACAGAAGAAAAAATTGCAACAAATACAACAAAAGATAATACCTGATAATCAAAGTACTATTACAAATCAGTAATAGTAACATCTGCAAATCGGTAGAAAAATGGACAAGGATAACAGCCAGTTCACAGAAGATGAAATAAAAATAGCTAATGAAAAAAAAAATAGCTAATGAAGATACAAAAATTACTCAATATCATTAGTAATCAAGGAAATGCAAATTAAAGTGATGATGTAGCTACTTTTTTCTCCAAAAGATTGATTTCAAAACATAAAATTCATAATCTAGTATTGTTGGATGTATGGAAAACAAGACAATTCTGTTATGTTTATAAATTGCTCTATGTATATACCCATTGAATTAGTAGTCCTCAGGAACCAAAGTGTGCAAAGGTAGATAAATGTAGCATGGCAAAAAAATTTTATTCAGTAGTAAATTATTAGAAACAACCCATCCATCAGTAGGGAAATGGATAAATAAATTAAGGTATAGTCATTCAAAAGACTTCTATGCAGCTGTTAATATGTATATCTCTATAGAAAGATAGTTGTGGTATATTAAATGAAAAAATCGCAGACCTGTACCATAGTATAAACTCACAATTGTAATATCAAAAATAAAAATGAAAAAAATTTTAACAATGCTATTATGGCTACCCATCTTGAAGGTTCTAAATTTTTGAAACTGCTTGAGGGTAGTTGGTCCCTTGGGTACCAAAGTGCTATCCTCATTTTTAAATTTTTCTTTTTTTATTAGAGAAGTTGTAGCTTTACAGAAAAATTGTGCATAAAACACAGGATTCTCATATCCCCCCCCCACAGTTTTCCCTGTTATTAACACTTTCAATTAGTACAGTACCATTGTTATAATTGGTGAAACAATATTATAATTATACTATTAAATCTAGTCCATAGCTTACATTAGGGTTCACTGCTTGTGTTGTATGGTCTTGTGTTTTTTTAAGATTTTATTCTATTAACATATATACAACCTAAAATTTCCCCCTTTTAACCACATTGAAATAAATAAATCCATGCCATTAATTCTATTCACAATGTTGTGCTACCATTCACCACCATCCATTACCAAAACTTTTCTATCCCCCCGGACAGCAACTCTGTACAATCAAACATTAACTCCCCATGTCCTACACCCACATCAGCTCCACGTAACCTGTATTCTAATTCCTGGCTATGAGTTTGCTTATCCTAATTATTTCATATCATTGAGATAATACAATATCCTTTTGTGTCTGGGTTATTTCACTCAACATGTTGTCTTAAAGTTTCACACATATTGTATATATCAGAACTTCATTCTTTTTATAACTGAATAACATTAGGTTGTATGTATATACAGCATTTTTATTTATCCATTCATCTATTGAAGGACACATGGGTTGTGTCCATCTTTTGGCAATTGTAAATAATGCTGTTATGAACATTGGTGTGCAAATATCTGTTCAAGCCCCTGCTTTCAATTCTTATGGATATACCTAGAAGCAGGATTGCAGGGTCATATGGTAATTTTATACTTAACTTTCTGAGGAACCACCAAACTGTTTCCCACAGGGGCTGGACCATTTTACATTCTCACCAACAATGTATGAGTGTTCCTAACTTCCCCACAACCTCTCCAATACTTGTTATTTTTTAGTTTTTTAATAGTAGCCATTCTAGTGGGTGTGGAATGGTACCTCACTGAGATTTTGATTTGCATATCCCTAATAGCTAGTGATGTTGACCATCTTTTCATGTGCTTTTTAGCCACTATATATCTTCTTTGGAGAAATGTCTATTCAAGTCTTTTGCCCATTTTTAAATTTGGTTGTTTGTCTTTTTGTTGTTGAGTTGCAGGATTTCTTTATATATTCTGGATCTTTTTTTTTTTTAAATATTTTATTTATTTATTCATTTATCCCCCCCTTGCTGCTTGTGCTCGCTGGGTCAGCTAACCACGCCGCGCGGGCGGGCTTGCCTTCACCAGGAGGCCCCGGGAACCGAACCCAGAGCCTCCCATATGGTAAACGGGAGCCCTACTGATTGAGCCACAGTCGCTTCCCATATATTCTGGATCTTAAACCCTTACAGGATATGTGGTTTCCAAATATTTTCTCCCATTGTATAGGTTGTCATTTTCCTTTCATGATAGAATGCTTTGAGTACGAAAGTTTTTTAATTTTGATGAAGTCCCATTTATCTATTATTTCATTTGTTGCTTGTGCTTTGGCTGCAAAGTCTAAGAAAACATGGCCTAACACAAGGTCCTGAAGATGCTTCCCTGTTTTCTTCGAGGAGTTTTATAGTTCTGGCTCTTATATTTTATCCATTTTGAGTTAATTTTTGTATATGATGTGAGGTTGGGGTATGCCTTTATTTTTTTTTTTGCATATGGATATACAGTTTTCCCAGCATAATTTGTTGAAGAAACTATTCTTTCCCCATTGAGTGGACTTGTCACCCTTATTGAAAATCAGTTGGCCATAGATGTAGAGGTTGTATTTCTGAACTCTCAGTTTGATTCCTTTAGTCTATATGTCTCTCCTTTTAAAAGTACCATGATGTTTTGATTAATGTAGCTTTGTAATAAATTTTAAAATCAAGAAGTATAAATCCTCCAACTTCATTCTTCTTTTTCAATATGGCTTTGGCTATTCGAGGACCTTTATGCTTCCATATAAGTTTGATGATTGACTTTTCCAGTTCTACAAAGAAGGCTGTTGGAATTTCGAATGGGATTGCAATGAATCTGTAAAGAGCTTTGGGTAGAATTGACATCTTAACAATATAGAGTCTTCTAATCCATGAACATGGAATGTCCTTCCATTTTAGGTCTTTGATTTCATTTAGCAATATTTCATACTTTTCTATGTAACAGTCCTTTCTCTCCTTGGTTAGATTTATTCTTAGATATCTGATGCTTTTAGTTGCTATTGTGAATGGAAATTTTTTCTTGATTTCCTTTCACATTGTTCATTATTAGTGTATAAAAAGAATAACAATTTTTGCATGTTGATCTCGTGCCCCCCCATCTTCCCATCTCCCCATACCTCTCTCCTACCTTATTACTTTGTAGTCACTGTCACATAGCATTTTTTCTTTTGCAGTCAACTTTATTGTGGGTACAATTTATGCACAATAAAATATATTCATGTTAAGTGTCCAATTTCATGAGTTTTGATAGTTGTACACCAGTATAACCATCAGCCTAATTATGATTCCCTGCACACGAAAATGTTTCTTCATGCCCCATGCAATCAATCTCCTTCACCAACTTGGCCCCAGGCAACCACTGACATGCTTTTTGTCACTGTAGATTAGATTTGTCTTTATTAGAGTTTTATGTAAATATAATCATACTATATGTATTCTTTTGGGCATGGCTTCATTCATTCAGCATAATGATTTTGAGAGTCATCCATGTTATTGAATGTATCACTAGTTTGTTCCTTTTAAATGCTGAATACTATTCTATGGTATAAATATATTGCCATTTATCATACACCTGCTGATGTCCTGGTGGTTATTATGAATAAAACTGCAATGAACATTCTGGTTCACATCTTTTTGTGGACTTATGTTTGCCTTTCTCTTGGGTAAATAACGAGGAGTTGAATTGCTAAGTCATATGATAAGTTCCATGCCTAACTTTATAATAAATTGCTAAAGTGGATGTACCATTTCTCACTCCCAACAGCAATGCATGAGTATCCCTGTTGCTCCACATCCTTGCCAATACTTGTTATTGTCAATCTCCAATTTTTGCTATTATACTGGATGTGTATTGATATCTCATTATGATTTTATTTGCATTCTTACGATGACTAATGATAAACATCTTTTCATGTGTTTATTAAACATTCATATATTTTTGTGATGTGTCTATCCAAATGTCTTTCCCGTTTTATTTATTTATTTTTTTATTATTATTAAGTTGTTAGAGTTTTGTAAATTTGCTGGCTACAACCCCTTTGTCAAATATATCTACTGCTACTATTTTGTTCCAAAGATGTGGCTTGCAATTTAATTTTGTTAATGGTCTTTCTAAGAGAAACCGTATTAATTTTGCTGCTAATTTAGCATCTTTTTCTTTTACCATTAGTACTCTTTGTGACCTGTTTAAGAAAGCTTTGAATACCACAGAATTTTCTCAAATTTTCTTCTAGAAATGTTATCATTTAAGTTTTTCAATTTAGGTCTATGACTCATTTTTTAAAAAATTTTGTATGTGGTGTGATGTAAACGTTCATTATTTCAATACAGATATCCAGTTATTCCGAAACCATTTCTTTTTTCCATTGAATGTCCTTGGCATATTTATCAAAAGTCAACTGGCTTTATATATGTAAGTATATTTCGGGCTTTCTATTCTTTTCCATCAATCTATATGTTTGTTCTTTTGACAAACCCATACTGTCTTTATTACTGTAGCTTTTATAGTAAGTCTTGATATCAAGTAGTATAGGTTCCCCAACTTTGTTTTTCCTTTTTGGCTCTTCTAGGTCATTTGCATTTCCATATAAATTTTATAATCAGTTTGTCAGACTGCTGGGAGGGGAGCAAGTGTAGTTCAGTGGTTGAGCGCCTGCTTCCCACGTATGCGGTCCTGTGTTCAATTCCCAATACCTCCTAAAAAAAAAAAAAAGCCTGCTGGGATTTTGTTTTGGGTTGAGTTTAGTCTATAGATCAATATTAGGAGAATTTGCAACATGCTGGGTCTTCCAATTAATGAACATGGCATATTTCTGCTTTTATTTAGATCTTTGATCACTTTCAGCACCGTTTTATACTTTATCAGTGTAGAGGTCTTATGCATCCTTCATTAAATTAATTCCTAGCTTTTTTAAAAATAAGATTTTATTGAAGTATATCATTCATACATGAACATACATAAACAACAAGTATATAGTAAATTCTGTGAATTTACAAAACAAACATGCATATCATCATACAAATCTCTCATACATCTCACCACCATCAATGCCTTACATTGTTGTGAGACAGTTGTTACAAACTATGAAAGAGCATCCTCAAAATATTACTACTAACTATAGCCCATATCTTACATTTGGTGTATTTCCTCCCCAATCCACGCAATTATTAACACCCTATATTAGTATTATATATTTCTTATCATTCATGAAAGAACATTCTCATATTTGTCCTGTTAACCACAGTACATCATCCACTACTGGATTCCCTGTGTTATACAGTCCCCTGCTTTGTAAATCCATTCAAAGTGTACACTCAGTGGCTCTCATTTTCATCAGAGTTGTGCTGTCATCACCTCAGTCAATTTTAGAACATGTTCATTACTCCAGAAGGAAAAATCCTGTACCCTCTAACACCCCCTATTGTTGTCCCTTAGTATCGAAATAATATATTCTTGCCACTGCTGCAAAATATTACATTACTGTTAACTATCATCCATAAGTTATATTAATTGTAATTTTCCCATGTATCACCATATTCTTAGCACTTTGTAAAAGAAGAGTATTCTTATAATTATACTCTAAACCACCATCTTCATCCACCACTGAAACCACTGTTATACATTCCCTAGATTATTCTCTAGTTTCCTTTCAACTGACATTTACATCCAGAGACTACTCCTTTCAGCCACAATCACATTTATAAATCAGCAGTGTTAATTATTCTCACTATAATGTGTTACCATCAACTGTATTCATTTCCACACTTTTGCAATTAACCTTATTAATAATGCTGCATACATTAAGCATCATCTCCCATTCTGAACCTACCTTATATTTCCTAATAACCTATACTCTAGAGTTTACCTCCATGAGTTTACTCATTGTATGTAATTCATAGTAGTGAGACCATACAATATTTGTCCTTTTGTGTCTTGCTTATTTCACTCAACATAATGTCCTCAAGATTCATCCATGTTGTCATATGCATCCCTATTTCATTTCTTCTGACAGCTGAATACTATCCCATTGTGTGTATATACCACATATTTTTAATATATTTTTATTACAAAAGTTGTAAACTTAGAAAACAATCATGCACATGTGTATAATTCCCATACAACACCCCTTCACCAACGCACCACACCGTGGTGGAACATCTGTTATACAGACTGTGAGATAATATCATCAGACTATTACCACTAACTATGGTCCATAGCATATATTTGGCATATTTTTTCCATACTCCCCTATTATTAACATAGTACATCCTTGGCATTGATGCAAGAATATTACCTTATTGCTGTTAACTATAGTCCATAGGTTACATTAATTGTATTTTTCCCATGCTTCTCCACTTTCCTCC
Organism: Tolypeutes matacus; assembly: GCA_026826555.1. NCBI lineage: Eukaryota > Metazoa > Chordata > Mammalia > Cingulata > Chlamyphoridae > Tolypeutes > Tolypeutes matacus. The sequence continues at coordinate 7,542,885 of JAKSZT010054419.1, read as the reverse complement.
TACCCTGCATTAGTGACATACATCTGTTCTAGTTCACAGAAGGACATTCTTGCATTTGTACTATTAACCACAATTCTCATCCACCTCTGGGTTCACCTAGATTATTCTCTAGCTTTTTTTCAATTGACATTTACATCCCTAGACTACCCTTTTCAGCCACAATACCATTTTGTATATAACACATTTTGTTTATCCATTCATCAGTTGATGAACACTTGGACTGGTTCCATATTTTAGCAATTGTGAATAATGCTGCTATGAATATCAGTGGGAAAATGTCAGTTCACGTCCTTGCTTTCAGTTCTTCTGAATATATTCCTAGTAATGGGATTGATGGATCACATGGCAGTTCTATATTCAGAATCTTGAAGAACTGCCAAACTGTCTTCCACAGAGGCTGCATGATTCTACATTCCCACCAACAGTGAAGGACTGTTCCTGTTTCTCCACATCCTTTCCAGCACTTTTAGTTTCCTGTTTTTTTTTTTGTTTGTTTGTTTGTTTTTTAATAATGACCATTCTATAAGGTATAAAATGGTATCTCATTGTAGTTTTGATCTGCATTTCCCTAATAACTAGTGATGTTGAACAGTTTTTCATGTGCTTTTTGGCCATTTGTATTTCCTTTTGGAGAAATATCTATTCAAGTCTTTTGCCCATTTTTTAATTGGGTTGCTCGTCTTTTTATGATTGAGTTGTATGATCTTTATATAACATGGATATCACACCCTTATTGGATATGTGGTTTCCAAATATTTTCTCCCATTGAGTTGGCTGCCGTTTTACTTTCTTGACAAAGTTTTTTTTTTTTTAGGAGGTACCAGGAATTGAACCCAGGACCTCATACATGGGAAGCAGATGCTCAACCACTGAGCCACATCTGCTCCACAATGAGAGTTGGTTTTTTCATTTGTTTTGTTTTGTTTTTAGGAGGTACTGGGGAGTGCACCCAGGACCTTGTACATGGCAGAAGGTACTCAACCACTTGGGCTACATCTGCTCCCCTCTTGACAAAGTCTTTTGAAGAACAAAATTGTTTAATTTTGAGGAGGTTCCATTTCTTTATCTTTTCTTTTGTTACTCATGCTTTGGGTGTAAGATTTAAGAAACTATCACCTACCACAAGATCTTGAAGATTTTTTCCTACATTTTCTTCTTGAAATTTTATGGTTGTCACTTTTATATTTATGTCCTTGATCCATTTTGAGTTCCCTTCCCTTCCTTTCCCTTCCCCCTTCTCCCTTCCCGCTTCCCCCTTGCCCCTTTCCCCTTTCCCCTTTCCTCTTTCCTCCTTCTTTTCTTTCTTTTCTCTTCTTTCTTTTCTTTCTTGTATGGATATCCAGGTCTCCCAAAACCATTTGTTGAATAGACTGTTCTGGCCCAGCTGGGACAGCTTAACAGCCTTGTCAAGCATCAATTGACCATAGATATAAGGGTCTATTTCTGAGTTCTCGATTTGGTTCCATTGATCTGTTTGTCTATCTTTATGTCTGTACCATGCTGTTTTTTAACACTGTAGCTAAGTAGTATGCTTTAAAGCAAGGAAATGAGAATCCTCCACTTCATTCTTCTTTTCTAAGATTTTTTGCTATTCAGGGCCTCTTAACCTTCCAAATAAATTTGATTATTAGCTTTTCCACTGCTGCAAAAATAGGCTGTTGGGATTTTTATTGGGATTGCAGTTTGGGTAGAATTGCCATAATACCAATATTTAGTCTTCCAGTCCATGAACACAGAATGTTCTTCCATTTATTTAAGTCTTCTTTGGTTTCTTTTAGCAATGTTTTATAGTTTTCTGACTACAGGTCCTTTATGTTCTTGGTTAAGTTTATACCTAAATATTTGATTCTTTTGGTCGCTACTACAAATGGAATTTTTTCTGATTTCCTCCTCATATTGCTCATCAGTAATGTACAGAAACACTACCGATTTTTTTAAGCAATGTATTGAAATATCTCATTCATACATGAACATACATAAACTATAAGTGTTCAGTAAACATCGTGATCTTACAAAACAAATATGCATAACATCATACAGGGCTCCCACATATCACCCCCCCACACACACAAACACCATGCATTATTGTAAAACATCTGTTAATGAATTATGAAAGAGCATCGTCAAAGTATTTCCACTAACTATAGTCCGTATCTTCCTCCCCTATACATTTAAGGATTTATTTATTTAAGGATTTATTTTTTTACTTTTATCCATTTTCACCCCCGCCCCCCATGTTTGCTGTTTCTGTGTCCATTTGCTGGGCAACTCTTTGTGTCCATTTCCTGCCCTCTCTTCTCATCCTTCTCCTCCTGTCTTCACTGGGATTCGATCCTCGGAATCTTCAATGTGGGAGAAAGGCATCCTACCGCCTGTGCCACCTCAGTTCCTGGTTTTTTGGTGCGTCTCATCTTGACTCTCTCTTGTGTCACTCTCCTGTTACGTCATCATCGTGCTGTGGCTTGTGGGGCCTAGCGGCGCACCCATGTGCGGGGCCTGGCAGCGCACGCACCTTCTATATTTTTCTTTTTTTTAATTTTTACCCAGAGGTCCCGGGGGTTGAACCCAGGTCCCTCCATATGGGAGGCGGACACCCAACCACCCAAGCCACATCCATCCCCCTGCTATATGTCTTAAGGTTGACCATAAAGTTACAGTCTTTTCCCAAACAGGATGGTCATATAATAAATCAGGCTTAGTTTATCACTAGCATTCTAAAAACCAGACCTAGGGAGAAAAACTAGGTCTTGGGACACATGCATTTTCTAATGTAACAAATGTTTAGCCTACCCTGATTATCACAAAATCAGGACAGTGAGAATATTTACACAACATTACTGATTTTTGCATATTAATCTTGTAGCTTGCCACATTGCAGAACTCGTCTATTAGTTCTAGTATCTTTGTTGTAGATTCTTAAGGGTTTTCTTGATATAGAATCATATCATCAGTGAATAGGGAAAGTTTTACTTTTTCCTTTCCTATCTGGGTGCCTTTTATTTCTTTATCTAACCTAATTGCTCTAGCTAGAACTTCTAGCACAATATTGAATAACAGTGGTGACAGTGGACATCCTTGGATTATTCCTGATCTCAGTGGGAAAGCTTTCAGTCTTTTACGATTGAGTACAATGCTAAGTATAGGTTTGTAATATATGCACTTTACCATATTGAGAAAGCGTCCTTCTAGTCTTATCTTTTGGAGTGTTTTTTAATCAAGAAAGGATGCTGTGTTTTGTCAAATGCCTTTTCTACATCAATCAAGAGGATGTGATTTTTCTTCTTCAATTTATTAATGTGGTTTATTACACTGATTGATTTTCTTGTGTTGAAGCACCCTTGCATAGCTGAGATAAAACCCATTTGATCGTGGTGTATAATTCTTTTAATGTGTTTTTGGATTTGATTTGCATGTATTTTGTTGAGGGTTTTTGCATCTATATTCGTTAGAGATATTGGTCTGTAATTTTCTTTTTTTTTGTAGTATCTCTATCTGGTTTTTTTTTTTTTTTTTTATGGTCAAAAAACTTATACCTAGAATTAGCCAGCTGGACTCAGTTTAGATGATCCCAATTTTGTTGGCAACATCCAAAGCATCATAGTCAGGCGCCAGACGAACATATGCCTTCTTCTCTCCATCAGGCCTGATCAGTGTGTTGACCTTGGCCACATCAATGTCATAGAGCTTCTTCACAGCTTGTTTGATCTGGTGTTTGTTGGCCTTGACATCCACAATGAACACAAGTGTGTTGTTGTCTTCAATCTTCTTCATGGCTGACTCAGTGGTCAGGGGGAACTTGATGATGGCATAGTGGTCAAGCTTGTTTCTCCTGGGGGCGCTTTTCCGAGGATATTTGGGCTGTCTCCTGAGACGCAGCGTCTTAGGCTGCCGGAAGGTGGGTGACGTGCGGATCTTCTTTTTTTTGTGGCTGTGGACGCCTTTCAGTACTGCCTTCTTGGCTTTCAAAGCTTTTGCTTTGGCTTCGGTTTTGGGAGGGGCAGGCGCTTCCTTCTTCGCTTTCGGCGCCATCTTCGTGAAAAGGCTCTATCTGGTTTTTGTATTAGGGTGATATTGGCTTCATCAAATGAGTTTGGTAGTGTTCTTTCCTGTTTAAGTTTTTGGAAGACCTTGAGCAAGATTGTTATTAAATTGTCTTTGAATGATTGGTAGAATTCCCCTTCAATTCCTTGAGACCTAGTTCCAATTTCTTCCATTCTTTTCTCCTTCTGTCTTCTTGTCTTTTCCAGTTCGGATATTATGTCCTCAATATCACTAATTCTGTCTTCCATCAATGCATATGTGCTGTTATATACCTCTAATGTACTTTTATCTCATCCATTGTGTCTTTCATTCCCATAAGCTCTGTTACTTTTCTTTGCAGGCTTTCAAATTGTTCTTTATCCTCACCTTGTGTGTTCTTTACAATTTTTAGGAGGTACCAGGGATTGAACTTGGGACCTCGTAAATGGGAAGCAGGCTCTCAACCACTGAGCTACACATGCTCCCCCATGGGTGTCCTAAATATCCTTTATCTCTTTAGTCATATTTTCCTTCAACTCTTTGAATTGATTTAGGAGATTTGTGTGATTATCATTGATTTATTATCTGAAATCTTGTATCTCATCAGGATATTTGGCTGGGCCATCTCTTCCTGTTTCTTAGTATGGCTTGTAATTTTTTGCTGATGTCTAGGCATCTGAATATGTTGGTGAATTTACTCTGATGGCCAATTTTTCTCTCTTGCCTAATGGAGTTTTTTTTCACAGCTATTCTTTGATTTTTCCTTCAACTTATTCTGCATCTTTAAAAGTGCCCTGATTAAGTTATCAATATCGGGCCAGGGAGTCACTTATGAGGTGCAGATGTTGTCCCAGGGGTTTGGGACAAGGGAGATCTAAAAGCAGTTTTTCTTCTTGCAGTTTCCCAGCCGGCCAGCAGATGGTGATATTACCGAACCTTTCCAGGGAGGTGTCTCTTTCAACCTTTGCTTGCTGGTGTTTCTGGTCTGGCCAGAGCTGAGATTCAAAGCTGGCTCTGCTGGCCAAATTCACTGAAGACAAACCACTCTCTGCCTTCTGCTGCACCCTCCCTCTTCCCAGGGAGGAAGACACCTGTTCCCCTCTCAATTGGCTGCAGTGAGCCACAGGTTTTATCCAGGCTGTGTGTCTTGTGGGTAGGGGCTGGGTGCCATTACCAGCTGCTGCGGTGGTTTAATAATTCACGGTTGTCATTTCAGGTTCTTCCTCTCTGTCCCTTGCCCTTCTGGGGGTTATACAGCACTGTCCTGGTCTGCTGACTGACAAAGCTGGTCCCTTGGACAGCCTTTTGCCCTGTTTCTGTTGTTTTTGTGAGAGTTGAGCCCTGCCTACCTACTCCAACACTGTCTTCTCGGAGTCTAATTCCTAGGTATTTGATGTTTTTTCATAGTATTGTAAATGGCATTGTTTTTCTTAGTTTTATTTTTGGATTTTTCATTGCTAGTATAAATAAATCTGATTGATTTTTGTAGACTCACTGTGTATCTTAAGGCAGTACTAAATCCACCTACTAGTTTTCTTGTAGGTTCCTTAGGGGTTTTTATATAAGTAAATAGGAACATTTTTATTCTTCCTTTCCAATCTCATGCGTTATATTTCTTTTCCTTTCCTTATTTCACTGCCTAAGGCCTTCAGTACAATGTTGAATAGAAGTGGTAAGATTGGGCAACCTTGCCTTGTTCCTGATTTTAGAGTTAAAATTTTCAGTTTTTGCCCCTAAGTATAATGTTAGCTATAAGCATTTCATAGATGCCTTTTTTTAGGTTATGGAAGTTTCTTTCTAATCATAGCTTGTTGAAAAGTTTTTTTTATCATGGTTGGGTGTTGAATTTTGCCAAATGCTTTTTCTGCATCTCTTGAAGTGGTCATATATGGGTTTTTATCTTTTATTCTGTTAATGTGGTGGATATATTTATTGGTTTTTCAAATGTTAAATTTAGCTTGTAATTCTGAGATAAACATTAGTTGATTATGATATATTACCCTTACTATATGTTATTGGATTCAATTTATTGAAATTTTTTCTAATTTTGTGTTTTTCCTGAGCAATATCGTCATAATTTTCTTTTTAAAAAATGTCTTTGTCAGGTTTTGGTGTTAGAGTTATTTTGGACACAAAATGTTCCCTTCTCTATTTTCTGAAATAGTATTGTAAGATTGTTGCTGTTTCTTCTTTTAATGCTTCATAGAATTCACCAGTGAAATCATTTTAGCCTAGAGTTTTCTTTGTGGAAAATTTTGAATAAAAATTCAATTTATTTTAAGAAACATAAAACTGTTCACATTTTGTTTTTCATATTTTGCCAGACTTGGCAAAGGAATTTTTCTGTTTCCTCTGAAATGTCTAATTTAATTCTGTTGTGGTCTGAAAATATACTCTGTATGATTTTGGAATATTGTCTTTCTAGGGGAACATTTCTCTGAAAAGAATTTGTTATTGATGGGTATAGGGTTCTATAATATATAATAAATCAAGCTGGTTAAGTGTTGTTGAAATTTCCTCTCTCCTTACTGATTTGTCTTCTGCTTGTTCAATCAATTTTTTGAATTTTTTATTTTGATAAAAACTTATAAGAAGATTTTAAAGTTTATGTGGATATGCACAGATCTGTCTACTTTTGTTCACTCTCCCAGTAGGTGTTGTTTTACTCTTGTTTGTTTGTTTCCAGAGATTATAGTTATTATCTGTAGAAGGGTCTTTTTTTAGAAACATACTTCTCTATACTAGAAGTGGAACTCTTACATTGACCTTGTTTTCTGATACTTTGCTAAATCCACTCTTAGTTCTGTTGGGTCTTTTGGTAAATTCCTTTAAAACTTTCTGCATACATTATCATATCTTTACATCATTTTCTTTTTATCTATATGCCCTTTTGGTTTTTTATTCTTTTCAGTCTCAGGGTGAAAGCATTCAAATTTACAGCATTAAGTATGACATTAGCGGGAAGCGGCTGTGGCTCAATCAGTAGGGCTCCCGTTTACCATATGGGAGGCCCCGGGTTCGGTTCCCGGGGCCTCCTGGTGAAGGCAAGCCCGCCCGCATGGCGTGGTTAGCTGACCCAGCGAGCACAAGCAGCAAGGGGGGGATAAATGAATAAATAAATAAAATCTTTAAAAAAAAAAAAAAAAAAAAGTATGACATTAGCTATTGTTTCCTTAGATGGTCTTTATCAAGTTGTGGCAATTTCTTTCTATTTCTAATTTTAGGAATGTCTTTGACATGAATGGATGTTGAATTTTCATATGCTTTTTCTGTATTTATTGAAGTGGTTTGTCTTTCATTCTGCAAATATGATGAATTTAATTGTTAAAGTGACCTTGCATTCCTGAGATAAACTCTACTTGATCATGATATATTATTTTTATGTATTTCTTGATTCAATTTGGTAATATTGGTAATGATTTTTGCCTCTGTTTATAGGAGATATTGGTCTTTAGTCTTTTGAGTTTTTTCCTTGTAATATCTTTGGTTTTGGTATTATGGAGTCTGGCTTCATAAAATGAGTTAGGAAATGTTCACTCTATCTCTATTTTCTCAAAGAGGTTGAGTAAAATTGCTATACTTATTAGAATTTTTTTAGTGTTCATTCTGCTTTGTTTTGTGATTTTGTGTAACATTGCTTTAATGTTTATAATTTTTCCTTAAATATATGTTAGAATTCACCAGTGAAATTATATGGGCCTGAAGTTTTCTTAGTGTAAGTGTTTTCAATTTCAAGCACAGCTTCTTTAATAGACATAGTACTATTCAGATTTTCTGTTCCTTCTTGTTTTTTTTTTTTTTTTTTTTTTTTTGAAGTTGGAGTGGGAAAAATTTTTTTTTTTTTTTTTTTTTTATTATGGGTAAAAATCAAAATTCTCACAATACATACAAACATTTGTAAAATGATATATTCTTTGGGAGTTGGAGGTTGTCCTTCTTGTTTTGATAATATGTTCTTTCAAGGAGTTTGTCCAATTCATCTAAGTTGTCAAATTTTTTTGCCATAAAAATTGTTCATAATAGTCCTTTTTTATTAGAGAAGTTGTAGGTTTACAGAAAAATCATGCATAAAATAGTGTTCCAAAGTACATTTCATGAAAGAACATTTTTTTGTAATTGTACTGTTAACTGTAGTTCATCATTTACAATAGGATTCACTGTTTGTTTTGTAAATGCCTATGCTTTTTAAATTTTTTATTCTAGTAACATATATACAACCTAAAATTTCCCCCTTTTAACCATGTTCAAATATATAGTTCACTGTTGTTAATTATGTTCACAATGTGCTACCATCACTACCATCCTTGACTAAAACTTTTCCATCACTGCTAATAGAAACTCTGTACAATTTAAGCATTAACTCCCCATTACCTACCCCCACCCCAGACCCCAGTAATTTATATTCTAGTTTCTGACTCTATGAATTTGCTTATTCTAATTATTTCATATCGGTGAGATCATACAATATTTGCCCTTTTGTGTCTGGCTTATTTCACTCAACATGATGTCTTCAAGTTCCATCCATGTTGTTGCATGTATTAGAACTCCATTTGTTTTTATGACTGAATAATATTCCATTGTGTATGTGTGTCTTTATTTATCCATTCATCAGTTGATGGACACTTGGGTTGCTTCCATCTTTTGGCAACTATGAATAATGCCACTGTGAGCACCAGTGTCCAAATATCTGTTCAAGTCCCTGCTTTCAATTCTTTTGGGTATATACCTAGCAGTAGGATTGCCAGGTCATATGGTAATTCTATACCTAACTTTCTGAGGAACTGCCAAACTCTCTTCCACAGCAGCTGCATCATTTCACATTCCCACCAACAATGCGCTAGAGTTCCAATTTCTCCTCACCCTCTTTAACACTTGTACTTTTCTGTTTTTTTTTTTTTAAATAGTAGCCATTCCAGTGGGTGTGAAATGGTAACTCATTGTGGTTTTGATTTGCACTTCCCTAATGGCTAATGATGTTGAGCATATTTTCATCTTATTTTTGTCATTCATATAGGTTCTTTGTTCTTTGGAGAAATGGCTATTCAAGTCTTTTTTGGGGGAAGCGGCTGTGGCTCAATCAGTGGGGCTCCCGTTTACCATATGGGAGGCCCCGGGTTCGGTTCCCGGGGCCTCCTGGTGGGGGCGGGCCCGCCCGCACGGCGTGGTTGGCTGGCCCGGCGAGCACAAGCAGCAGGGGGGGGGATAAATGAATAAATAAATAAAATCTTAAAAAAAAAAAAAAAGTACTTAAAAAAAAAAAAAGTCTTTTTTGCACATTTTTAAATTGGATTGTTTGTCTTTTTTGTTTTTGAGTTATAGGATTTCTTTAAACATTCTGGATATTAAACCTTTATCAGATATGTGGTTTGCAAATATTTTCTCCCAATGTGTAGGTTGACTTTTTACTTCATGATAAAGTCCTTTGATACATAAAAGTTTTTAATTTTGATGAAATCCCACAATGGGAGGACAAGCTGGCTCCACCCTGCATTGTGGAAGGGGACAGAAAGGGCACCAGGAGTTTCTTCCATGGCTTTTCAAGGTGCCATTTTGATTTAGCACTTTCCCAGTTAATGCAGCCCTTTAACTGCTTTCCATTTTTTTTGAGGAAGGTTACTGTCTTTAAGATTCCTCTTCCCCCTTTGCCTGAGAGGGTTTGTAACAATGGCTGCCCTCAGAGCCAGCCCTCAGTGATCTGAAGTAGCTGATCAAAAGTAGAGATCGTCTATCTTACCACCCCCAGAGTTGAGAGAACTAGGTCTTTATGACCCACCCTGGTACTAGCAAGCTATGCCAAGAGATCGAGCTCCAGCCACCACTGTTGCCTACCATGAGGCTGGGGGGAAGGAGAATGGTAGATGCTGCATGGAAGGTGAGACTCACTGGTATTTATCACAATTTACCAGTCTCTTCCTCCTGCACCTTCCTGGATGTTGCACAGCATTCCACTAGACTCTGGAGTTTCAAAGTAGTTGTTTCAGACAGTTCCTGCCATTTCAATAGTTGTTTTGTTGGAGAGACTGATTCCTGGAGTTTCCTACTCTGCCATCTTCCCACAGTCCTACTCCTATAATACTTACTTTGTTATCATTTTAATTTCCTTTGGATAGTCACTGATGTACCCTCCTTCTCTTCTGATATTGGTAATTTGTATTTCCTCTTTTTTTCCCCTTGGTTCATCTATCCAGAGGTTTATCAGTTTTATTAATTTTTAAAAATTTTGTCATTTTTTTCCTATTGTTTTTCTGGTTTCTTTTACATTGATTTTTGCTTTATGTATACTATTTCATTTATTCTACTTATTTTGGTTTAATTTGGTCTTTTTCTAGCTTCTTAAGGTAGATAATTGATTTTATTTGTGTTTATTTATAATATAAGCATTTAAAACATAAATTTCCCTCTAAGTACTGCTTTAGCTAAATTCCACCAACTTTAATAGGCTGTATTTTCATTTAAATTCAGTTCCAAATATTTTCTCCATTTCTTCAACTTAATGAGTCCATTGTATTCTGCTGTGTTCTCCCTCCCTGCACCACTGCCTGGAAAATACTTCCTTGCAGAAATCTGGGTCATTCTTAGGCTTCACCTCTGTTTCCATTCTCTCAGAATTACCATCCTATGCAGCCTGTTTTCCAATATATGAACACAGTTTTTCATATATTTTGTCTAGCTTTCTCATTGATTATTATAAGAGGTCGAGTCTGGTATCATTACTGCATCATAGCTAGAAATGGACGCTCACTTATTATTTTTAAGCTTTTTACCCTCATTTGCAGAAGTTTGAGTTAATAGTCCTCAGTTCTGATACACTATCATCAATCTAAGTCCCCTCACTCTCTTTTTATTTCTTGATGCATTCTCATTTATCCACATATCCCATATTCATTTCCTTACCTTCCATAGGCAGCTATTCTAAATGGTTTAATGTATGCCCTTGAATTTCTTGGTGTTTTTGTGAAATCTAAATTTTGAGATTTGGGGTATATTTTTATCATTTGACATGAATGATATTGTATTTCACATTCTATTTTTCCTACTTTTTTCAATAAGTACTTTGGTCTGTCTATGTAGCTGTGTATTTATTCAGTTTATTCCCGCTAATGAATTGCATTCTATAGTATGGCAATACCACATTTTATTAATCTATTTCCCTAGTGTTAGTCACTTAGATTTCTGGTTGCTTCAAATCCCAATTATTGCAAACAGTGGTACAATTATTTCTATACACTGTTGGTGCTGAACATAATGAAATAGCTGTTTTAGAGTTATTATTGTTCAATAAATAATAATCAAAGCTATATAAAATATATAGTACAACAGTTTGCAGGTATTGGACATAAGCCAAAGTAGTCAATGATTTTTGTGAGACAGAGACACACAAAGAGAAACTGACATTACCCAGGCCTTCTCCTTTGGGAGATTTCCTGGGCTGAAGCACTGAGTGATGGAGCCCAAAAAAAGGAGTGGCTCGAGGAGGCATACATCAGACTTTGGGCCTGCCAAGATGACTTGGATTTGGGAGGTAGGGTGCCAGAGAGATGGAATCCAAAGAGAGCTAACTGTTGAAGTCTATGGGCAAATTCCATTTTTGTTCTTGCCTGACTTCTGGGCTGGGAATGCATGGGACAAGACTGTGGGAGTCCTAGTAGTGACCTGCCAAGAGACTGAGACCTGAGTGGAGATTCCAGTTTTCAGAATGCTGGGGAGATGTAGTGAAGACCAAGCCAAAGTAGAGAGATGTAGTTTAATATCTGGGCATATATTGAGGCCCCAGAAAGGCCATGCTCCAGGAGCAAAGACTGTGCCTTATGAGTAAGGATTATGCTCTCAAATTAAGGAAAGAACTGAAATAAGACTGCCCTAACAAGGCCTAAACAAAGCCTAAAACAAATTCTCCATAGTGTTAAGGTGACTGACCAGAAATTTAACTGCCTTACACAATAAAACATAGCACTCTTCTGAAAAGGATATTACCAGCCTGGTCATGACTGTGGAAGGACTCAATAAGCTTGGTGTTATAGTAATAGAAACTTCTCAAATTTAAATGTAAAGAGAGAGAAAAAGAATGAATAAAGGGCAATGGAATATCCAAGAACTTTGAATCAATTTCCAAAGATATAACATGCACATAATTGGAATAGCGGAAGGAGAAGAAAACGAGAAAGAAGTAGAAGAAGTATTTGAAATAATAATGGCCAAGAATGTTCCAAAAGTAATGACAGACAGCAACCACAACTCCAGGAAACACAGAGAACACTAAGCAGGATAAATACCAAACAAACAAACAAACAAACAGAAAACACCTTGGCATATCATACTCAAACTGTGGAAAACCAAGGACAAAGAGAAAATCTTGAAAGAAGCCAAAAGAAAAATAAAACACCTTACCCTTAGAGGAACAAGGTTAAGAATTACTTTGGGGGAAGTGGATGTGGCTCAAGCTATTGGGCTTCCACCTACCACATGGGAGGTCCCGGGTTCAGTTTCCAGTGCTTCCTGGAGAAGGCGAGCTGTCACGGCAAGCAGGCACAGCAAGCTGACGCAACAAGATGGTGCAACAAAAGAGACACAAAGAGGAAAGACAATGAGAGACACAACAAACCAGGGAGCTGAGATGGCTCAGGTGATTGAGTGCCTCTCTTCCACATTGGAGGTTCTGGGTTTGGTTCCTGTTGCCTCCTAAAGAGAAGATGAGCAGCCACAGAGAGCACATGGCAAATGGACACAGAGAGCAGACAGTGACCACAAGCAACAAGGGGGGAGTGAATAAACAAAAAAATAATTCCTTAAAAAAAGAATTACATTGGGTATATCATCAGAAACCATGCAAGCAAGAAGAGAATGGACTGAACTATTTAAAGTATTGAAAGAAAAAAAAACCCACTAACCTAGAATTCTATATCAAGAAAAAAATTATTCTTCAAAAGTGAAGGAAAAATAAAGAATTTTTCAGACAAATAAAACTTGAGGGAATTCATCACAAGTAGACCTGACCTGTAATAAGTGTTAAAAGAAGTTCTTCATAGAGAAGGAAAATGATATATGTCAGAAACTGGAGTCTACATAAAGAAAAGAAGAGCATTGGAATAGGAATAAATGAAGGAAAAATAAACTCTTTTCTTTTTCTTATTCTTAATTGATCTAATAGATAACTGTTCAAAGTAATAATAGGAACAATGTAATTGGGTGATTATAGTGGCAATGTTATAAGTTATGGGAGGGAGGAATTGAGAATACTCAGTAATAAGGTACCTGGACTACCCGTAAAAGAGTATAGTGTTATTTGAAAATGGACTTAGACTGGTTTTAAATGTATATTGCAAACTCTACAACTGCAAAAAATGTTTAAAAAGAAGTATAATTCATAAGCTAAGAATATAGAGGAAATGAAATTATATAAAATGCTTGATAAAAACCAGAGAAAGCAAAAAATGGGAAGATTTTTTTTAAAAGGCAAGAATATGTACAATAAACAGAGTAGTAGATATTAATAAAATCAACTGTCAATAATCACTTTTAAAGTGAATGGTCTAAATTCAGCAAAAGAAAGACAGCTACTGTCAGAATGGATTAAAAAAAAACAAGGTCCAACTCTATGTTGTCTACAGGAAACACTATAAATATAAACACACAGGTAAGTTAAAAGTAAAGGGATAGCAAGGATACCAATAGAATAGATTGAAAGTGAAAAGCTGGGAAAAGGTATTCCATGCATGCAGTAACTTAAAAAAAAGCTGGAGTAACTATACTTATATTGGATGAAATAGACTTTAAAAGCAAAACTTTATTAGAGACAAGAAAAGACATTATATATTATTAAAAGGGGCAATTCGCCAGGAAGAAATTACAATCATAAATGTATAGAGCACCTATATACATTTACGTCCCACGATACATGAGGCAAACACTCAAAAAACTGAAGGGAGAAATAGATATCTCTACAATAATAGTTGGAGAACTCAATACACAACTCTCAGCATTGGATAGTACATCTGGGCAGAGGATCAATAAAGAAACAGAGAGCTTGAATAATATGATAAACGAACTAAAGCTAATAGACATATACAGAACACTGCACTCCAAAACAGCAGAATATACATTCTTCTCAAGTACTCATGGATCTTTCTTCAGGATACACCATATGTTGGGACACAAAGCAGATCTCAGTAAATTCAACATGATCAAAATTATACAAAGCACTTTCTTTGATCATAATGGAATAAAGTTGAAAATCAACAAGAGGTGGAAAAGGGAAAATTCACAAATATATGGAGATTAAACAACACACTCTTAAATAATCAGTGGATCAAAGAAGAAAGTGCGAGAGAAATCAATAAATACCTCAAGACAAATGACAATGAGAGCACAACATATCAGAACTTATGGGATGCAGCCAAAGCAGTGTTGGGAGGGAAATTTATAGCCCTCAATGCATACATTAAAAAAGAAGAAAGAGCTAAAATTAATTACCTAACTACACAGCTGGAAGAACTAGAAAAAGAACAGCAAACTATTCCCAAAGCAAGTAGAAGGAATGAAATAACAAGGATCAGAGCAGAAATAAATGAAATTGAGAACAGTAACAATAAAAACAATAGAGAGAATTAACAAAAGTAAAAGTTGGTTCTTCCTCAATCTTGAGGATTTGGGGATGATGATGTCCACCCTCCTCCGATGGGTGGCTTAGATCCCATGGGGCACCTGGATGGAACTGTCTTGCTTGCAGTTGCATACACTCGCCACTTCCTGGGATGGGCATTGTCCATCATCATCCTTTTGTTAGTTGTCCTGGGTGAGTCCAATGAACTGGAGAGTAGGTGTTGCTACTCTGCTGAGATTCAGGGCTCAACCGGCATATGAACAGACTGAAGATTTAAGTCTCTGGGACATATATTTAACAAGTATAGTGCTAATTAGATTGAGGAAGGAACAAACATAAGGGGGGAATGCAAGTATGGACTAAAATAGACTTATATTATTCTAGCAATAGAATAACTTGTATCACTGATTTAAAAAAAAAAAAAAAAAACAGTGGCCACCAGAGGTTCTGAGAGGAGGAGGAGGGAAGAATAGGTATAACATGGGGGCATTTTATGGACATTGGAATTGCCCTGCATGATATTGCAATGACAGATACAGGCCATTATGCATTTTGTAAAAACATATAAAATTGTGCGGGGCAAAGTGTAAACTATAATATAAACTATACTCCATGGTTAGAAGCAATGCTTCAATATGTGTTCATCAATTGTAACAAATGTACCACACTAATGAAAAATGTTGTTAATGTGGGAAAGTGTGGGAGGGAAGAAGATGGGGTATATGGGAATCCCCTATATTTTGGATGTAGCATTTATGTAATCTAAAGGTTCTTTAAAAATAAAAAAGATATTTTTAAAAAGTTGGTTCTTCAAGAATATTAACAAAATCAACAAACCCTTAGATAGACTGACAAAGAAAAAAACAGAGAAGATGCAAATTAATAAAATAAAAAACAAAATGGGGACATTACTACTTACCCCACAGAAATAAAAGAGATCAAAAGAGGATCCTATGAACAATTGTACACCAACAAAGTAAACAATGTAGATGAAATTGAAAAATTCCTAGAAATGTACGAACAACCTACACTGACCCTAGAAGAAACAGAGGACCTCAACAAACCAATCACAAGTAAAGAGATTGAAACAGTCATCAAACAATTCCCCAAAATGAAAAGCCCAGGAACAGATGGTTTCACGGGTGAATTCTACCAGGTATTCAAAGATTTAATACCAGTCTTACTCAAGCTCTTCCAAAAAATTGAACAAGAAGGAACACTACTAAACTCATTCTTTGAAGCCAATATCACCCTAATACCAAAGCAGGTAAAGATATTATGACAAAAGAAAATTACAGACCCATTTCCCTAATGAATACGGATCCAAAAATCCTTGATAAAATACTTGCTAATCGAATCCAACAACATATTAAAATAATTATCCATCATGATCAAGTGGGTTTTTTTTTTACCAGGAATGCAAGGGTGGTTCAACACAAGAAAATCAATCAGCATAATACACCACATTAGTAAATCAAAGAAGAAAAATTGCATGATCCTATTGATTGGTGCAGAAAAGGCATTTGACAAAATACAGCATCCTTTCTTGATAAAAATGTTACAAAACATAGGAATTGACAGTTTCTCGATATGATAAAAGCCACGTATGAAAAACCCACAGTTAACATTGTACTTAATGAAAGACTGAAAGCTTTCCCATTGAGATCAGGATGCCCACTGTCACCACTATTATTCAATATTGTGCAAGAAGTTATAGCTAGAGCAATCAGGCAAGAAAAAGAAATAAAAGCATTCCAAATAGGAAAGGAAGAAGTAAAACATTCACTATTCACAGATGATATGATCCTATACCTAGAAAGTCCTGAAAAATCTACAACAAAGCTGCTAGAGCTAATAAACAAGTGTCAGGATACAAGATCAATATGCAAAATCAGTGGTGTTTCTATACAATTGTACTGAGAAATCTGAAGAGGAAGTCATGAAAAAAATTCCATTTATGATAACGACTAAAAGAATAAAATATTTAGGAATAAATTTAACCAAAGATGTAAAGCATTTGTACAATGCATTGCTAAAAGAAATTTTCAAAAGACCTAAATAATTGGAAGAACATTCCATGGTCATGGATTGGAAGACTTAATATAATTAAGATGACAATTCTGCTGAAATTGATATACAGATTCAATGCAATCCCAAAAACAATTCCATCAGCATTTTTTAAACAAATGGAAAACATAATTATTAAATTTATTTGGTAGGGTAAGGGGCCCTGGATAGCCAGAAAGGTCTTACAAAGGAAAAGCAAAGTTGGAGGGGTCTCACTTCTGGACTTTAAATCATATTACCTAGCTACAGTGGGGAAAACAGCATTGTACTGGCATAAAGAGACACGGGAGGCGGCTGTGACTCAATCAGTAGGGCTCCCGTTTACCATATGGGAGGCCCCGGGTTCGGTTCCCGGGGCCTCCTGGTGAAGGCAAGCCCGCCTGCATGGCGTGGTTAGCTGACCCAGCGAGCACAAGCAGCAAGGGGGGGATAAATGAATAAATAAATAAAAATCTTTAAAAAAAAAATAAAATAAAGATAGACACATAGATCAATGGAACCGAATTGATGGTTCAGAAACAGACCCTCGCTTCTATGGTCAAGTGATTTTTTACAAGCCTGTCAAACCCACCCAGCTGCATAACAACAGTCTATTCAACAAACGGTGCTGGAAGAAATCGATATCCATAGCCAAAAGAAAAAAAATGGATCCCTATCTCACACCTTATACAAAAATTAACTCAAAATGGATGAAAGACCGAAATATAAAAGGTAGAACAATAAAGCTCCTAGAAGAAAATCTAGGAATACATCTTCAAGATGTATTCTAGGAATACATCTTCAAGACTTGGTGGTAGGTGGTGAATTCTTAAACTATACACCAAAAGCACAAGCAATGAAAGAAAACACAGATAAATAGGACCTCTTCAACCTTAAACACTTTTGTGTTTAAGTCAAAGGACTTCATCAAGAAGGTGAAAAGGCAGTTCACATGATGGGAGAAAGTATCTGGAAACCACCTATCCAATAAGGGTTTGATTTCCATTCTATATAAAGAGATCATACAACTCAAAAATAAAAGAGCAAGGAATCCAATTAAAAAATGGACAAAAGACTTTAATACAACCTAGAGGAAATGTAAATGCCCAAAAAAGCACATGAAAAAATGTTCAATATCACTAGCTATTAGGGAAATGCAAATCAAAATGACAATGAGATATCATCTCACATCGCATAGAATGGCTATTATTTAAAAAACAGAAAACAACTGCTGGAGAGGATGTGGAGAAATAGAAACACTCCTTCACTATTGGTGGGATTGTAAAATGGTGCAGCTCTGTGGAAGACAGTTTGGTGGTTCCTTAGGAGGCTAAACATAGAGCCGACATATGATCCAGCAATTCCTCTACTAGGAATATATCCAGAAGAACTGAAAACTGTGATACAAACAGACATCTGCACACTGATGTTCACAGCAACATTGTTCACAATTGCCAAAAGATGGAAACAACCCAAGTGTCCATCAACCAATTAATGGATAAACATAATGTGGTATATCCATATGATGGTATACAATGCTGCAGTAAGAAATGAAATTGGGACACATATGATAACATGGATGAATCTTGAAGACATTGTGCTAAGTGAAGTAAGCCAGACACAAAAGGACCAATATTGCGTGGTCTCACTAATATGAACCAAATACAAAATCTAAATGCATGGAGTTAAAACCTAGAGTATAGGTTATTAGGACTTAAGAGGAGGGCTGTGAAGGAGTATTGATGCTTAATGTATGTAGAAGTTTTAATTAACTTGACTCAATGTGTGGAAATGGGCAGAGTCCCTTCTACTCAAGCCTATACATGGTGCTGGAGTTTGTAGGTATACTTCCAGAGACTGGAGTCTTTGGCCTGCCCATGTGCCAGCTGGGCCCGGAATCTCAGTGCAGCTGCAACTCCTACTCTACAGCTCAATGGACTCACCCAGGACAACTGGCGGGGAGATGATGATGGACAACGGCCATCCCAGGGAATGGAGAGTCTGCAGCTGCAGGCAGGATAATCCCATCCATCTTATCCATGGGATATAAGCCCCCTCTCACTTAGAGGTGGAGTGGACATCACCGTCCCAGATTCCTCAGGATTGGGAGGAGAGCTATGGACTAGAGTGGACTTACTGGTATTCTGTTATAGACATATTGTGATTCAAGTAATGGAAGAAATTACAACATTAATGTGGAGCCAGTGGCCACTGGATGCTTTGGGGGCAGGGAGAGGGAAAAGCAAATTGTAATACAGGGGCTTTTTCAGGACTTGGGAATTATCCTGAGTGACATTGCAGCGACAGATATAGGCCATTTTATATCAGCATATAACATGCAGAACTGTGTGGGAAAGTGTGGTCTACAATGTGAACTATGGTCCATGCTTAGTGGCAAAGCCCCAGGATGTGGTATATCCATTGCAGGTGATGTGCCACACTAATGAAAGATGTTTATATGGGAGGTTGTGGGAGGTGTGGGATGTGGGGCATATGGGACCTATAATTTTTGTGTAACATTTATGTAATCTAAGTATCTTTTAAAAAATAAAAAATTTAAAAATTAAAAAAAAGGGGAGGGGTGTTACAAATGTGGCTCAAGTGGTTGAGCTCCTGCTTCCCACATGGGATGTCCCAGGTTCAATTCCCGGTACCTCCTGAAAAAACAAAAATGAATAACAAGCAAAACAAACAAAAAAACCAACTCAGGGATGCCACTGTGGCTCAGTGGTCAACTCCAGTTTCCCACATATGAGGTCCCAGGTTCAATTCCTGGCCTACAAAACCTCAAAAAAATAAAATAAAATAAAAACAAAGTAAAGGCATAGAAGAGGAGAGGGCAAGATGGCGGCAGAGTAAGGACCTCCAAGAGTCACCTCATCCTACAGGGCAGTTAGTAGTCAGTCAGAGCCATCTAAAACACCTCTTTAGGGGACCCAGGAGACCAGAAGAGCATCCTGCAACATCCTTGTAAGTACAGAAGTAGGAGACTGCCCATCTACAGTGACTATTCATGAGTAGAGTACTCCATGCCACTGAGGCTAGTGCCCACCCCCCACTGGTGGCACAAGCCACCTCGTGAGCTATTCCCTGGATGGTGTTGGAAGCTCCATTTCCCATATGTGGCGGAGGAAGAGATGGTCAGGCACTGATTTCAGCTACTGATTATTAAGTTTGGCTGGCTAAAATACAGTGCTACAGCTAAAGTTTGAGCCTGTCCAAGTCAAAAAGAGGCCAATAGCCTCAATTTTAAATCCTTTCCTGGCATGAGGGGAAGCAGGGCTGATTGAAAATCACAGTGAAGGTAAGGACTGGCTTCTTTCCTCCCAGATCAGATTGCAGCCCTAGCCTAGGCTCCATACTCACCTCTGGCAGGGAGGAATGTTGGGGGACCTGCACCAGCCTCTCCAGGCAACTGCAGGAGCTTTTGGCCCTCATGGAGTAGACTTGTGGGCAAACCTGTGGATACATCTCTGCCCCCACTAGGATAAGAGGGGAGCGGGGATTTCTCAGCCTCTATGGCAACTGCAGCCACTTTTGGCCCACATGAGCTCAATTATTGGACACATCTCTGGCTCCATCCCCAACCCTGACAGGGCAGAAGAGACAGAGCTCCCTCAGCTTCTCCAGGGAACTGTAGGCACTTTTTGCCACACGAACTAGATTATTAGATACATCTCTGGCTCCATCCCCGCCCCTGACAGGGCAGGAGGAGGGATAGTGAGCCCTCAGCCTCAATGGGCAACTACAGGCACTTTTGGCCTGCACAGACTAGACTGGTGGGCAAACTTGTGGATACATTGCCACCCCCAATAAGATAGGAGGGTTACAGTGTTTCCTCAGCCTCTCTATGCAAGTGCAGGTGCTTTTGGCTTGCACAGACTAGAATGTTGGGCACTCCTGTGGATCCATTCCCACCCTTGACAGGGCAGAAGGGATAGTGCTCCCCCAGCCTCTCTGAGCAACTGCAGCTGCTTTTGGCCCACATGAACTATCCAGAAAGATAGTTCATTCCCATCCCAGAAAGAGCAGGAGAAGAGACAGTGCTCTCTCAGCCTCTCTGGGCAAATAGAGCTGCTTTTGGCCTGCATGAACTAGATTACTGGACACATCTGTGGCTCCACCCCTGCCCCCCCAATAGTGCAGGAGAGGTACGGGGTTTCCCCAACTTCTTTGGGCAACTGCAGGTGCTTCCAGCCTGCATGAAACGGATTGATGGACACATCTCTGGCTCCTGCCTGACAGGGCAGGAGGAGGGATAGTGCACCCTCAGCCTCTCCAGGAAACTTCAGCCACTTTCAGCCTGCATGAACTACATTATTGGACACATCTGTGGCTCCATCATCACCCCTGATAGAGCAGGAGGAGGGATAGTGCTCCCTCACTCGCTTCGGGCAACTGCAGTCACTTTCAGCCTGCATGGACTAGATTGCTAGGCACACCAGAGATGCCATTCCTGCCCCTGGCAGGGGAGGAGGAGGGCAGTGCTTCATTAGTCTTCCTGGGCAACTGCAGTCAGTTTTGACTTGCACAGAGTAGTTTGCTGCCAACACCTGTGGCTCCATACCCACCCCAGGAAGGGGAGGAAGGAGCATGGAGCTTCATCAGTCTCTCTGGGCAACTACAGAAGGACTTGGCCTTCATGGCTTGGATTACTGCACACAGCTGAGGTTCCATCCCTACCCCTGGCTAGGGAGAAAGGTAGGAAAAGTTTCATCAGTTCCTGGAGCAATGCAGGCAGCTTCAGACTCCACTATAAAGTTCCAAATTAAGCTGAACCAAATATCAAAGAGGGGCTATAGCACAAAGTCAATCACATAGAGAGCCCTAGACTAAAGAGAGAAAAGGGATCAAGAATAAATACATCAAGTAAATTTGATGCTGAGATACCAACAAGAAATTACAATCCATACCAAGAAACAGGAAGATATGGCCCAGTCAAAGGAACAAACAAAGCCTCCAAATGACATAGAGGAGTTGAGACAACTAATCATAGATGCTCAAACAAGTCTCCTTAATTCAATGAGATGGCTAAAGAGATTAAGGACATCAAGAAGACACTGGGTGAGCACAAAGAATAATTTGAAAGCATATATAGAAAAATAGCAGATTTTCTGGGAATGAAAGGCACATTAAATGAAATAAAAAATACACTGGAGGCATAGAAAAACAGATCTGAAGAGGCAGAAGAAAGGATGAGTGAGCTTGAAGACAGAGCCTCTGAAAGCGAACATACAAAAGAACAGATGAAAAAAAGAATGGAAAAAATTGAACAAGTTCTCAGGGAACTAAATGATGGCAAGAGACATACAAATACATGTGTCATGGGTGTCCAAAGGAGAAGAGAAGGGAAAGGGGGCAGAAGGAATATTTGAGGAAATAATGTTAGAAAATTTCCCAGCCCTATTGAAGGACATAGATATCCATGTCCAAGAAGCACAGTGTGCTCCCATCAAAATAAATCTGAATAGATCTACTCCGAGGCACATACTAATCAGAATGTCAAATGCCAAAGATAAAGAGAATCCTGAGAGCAGCAAAAGAGATTCTTCACATACAAGGGGTGCCCAATAAGATTAAGTGCTCATTTCTCATCAGAAAGCATGGAGGCAAGAAGGCAGTGGTATGATATATTTAAGATACAGAAAAACTGCCAGCCAAGAATCTTATATCTGGCAAGGTTGCCTTCCAAAAATGAGGGCAAGTTTAGAAAATTCACAGATAAACAGAAACTGAGAGAGTTTGTAACCAAGAAACCAGCCTTGCAGGAAATACTAAAGAGTGTGCTACAGCCTGAGAAGAAAGGACAGGAGAGAGAGGCTTAGAAGAGAGTCTAGAAATGAAGATTATATCAGTAAAAGTAATTAAAAGTGTAAAAAGAGTGGTGAAAACAAGATATGACAGATAAAACACAAAGATCAAAATGGGTGAAGAATTGCCTTTACAGTAATAACATTGAATGTTAATGGATTAAACTCCCCAATCAAAAGACACAAATTGTCAGAATGGATAAGAAGATGCTAGCCATCTATGTGCTGTCTACAAGATACTCACCTTAGACCCAAAGACACAAATAGATTGAATGTGAAAAGCTGGAAAAAGATATTCCATGCATGCAGTAACAAAAAAAAAAAAAAAAAAAGCTGGAGTAGCTATACTTATTGTATGAAATAAACTTTAAAAGCAAAGCTGTTATTAGAGACAAGGAATGTCTCTAATTATGGGGACAATTCACCAGGAGGAAATAACAATCATAAATGTATATGCATGTAACCAGGATGCACCAAATTACGTGAGGCAAAGACTGGCAAAACTGAAGGGAGAAATAGCTATCTTTACAATAATAGTTGAAGATTTCAACACCCTACTCTCATCGTTGGATAGATCATTTGACTAGAGGATCAATAAAGAAACAGAGAGATTGAATAATATGGTAAACTAACTAAACCTAATAGACATACACAGAACATTGCACCTGAAATCAGCAGGATATGCATTCTTCCCAATAGTTCACGGATCTTTCTCCAGGATAAACCATATGTTGGGTCACAAAGTAGATCTCAATAAATTTAACAAGATAGAAATCATACAAAGTACTTAAAGTACTTTCTCTGATCATAGTGGAATAAAGCTGGAAATCAATAACAGGCAGAAAAAGGGAAAATTCACAAATATATGGATATTAAACAACACACTCTTTAATAATCAATGAGTCTGTATTAGTCTGCCAAAGGGGTGCCAATGCAAAGTACCAGAAATCTGTTGGCTTTTATAATAGGTATTTATTTGGGGTAAAATTTAAAACATTAATACTGGCTGTTTTAATTTGGCTGTGGAAAGAACAAATCGAGGCACATAAGATTTGCTTTCTCACCAATGTCAGCTGCCATGTGTTGAAGCAAGATGGCAGGTGATCTCTGTCTGGTCTCTCCTACCCACCTGGGCTTCCTCTTCCTCTTGAGGCTCTGTGGATAAGTAAACCTGTAGTACTCTCTCTTCTGGCATAGTGCTTATTCCATTCCAGGACTTCTATGTCAGTCTTGGCAGTTCTTCTTTCTTCCCAATTTCAGCTGTAAGCTATCAGGCAAAATAACTCATCTCTCTCCAGGGCCTCAGCTGTTTGAGCCTTCTCCTTTCTCTCACATGGCAGGATCAAAAATGAAAGAGCTCGGGGACGGATGTGGCTCAAATGGTTGGGCGTCTGTTTCCCATATGGAGGGACCCAGGTTCGATCCCTGGGACCTCCCGATAAAAAAAAATAAAAATAATAAAAAATAAAAAAAATGAAAGAGCTCTCTCTCTTTCAGTGTCTGTCTCTGTGAGTGTCAGACTATCAAGGAGGCAGGGATTCAACCTGAGTTGCAGCCACTGATGTAGTCGAATCAAAAAGCACAAAGCAGTCTTATCAAATAATCTAATCAAAGGCACCTCAACTGAATTTAATGCAATCAAAGGATGTCACTTTCAGAGGAATAGATTAGTTTACAAACATAACCTTTCTTTTTTGAGATTCATAAAATAATCTCAAACTGCCACAGGGCAAAAGAAGAAATTGCAAAAGAAATCAATAAATATCTCGAGATGAATGAAAACAAGAACACAACATATCAGAACCTATGGGATGCAGCAAACACAGTCCTGAGAGGGAAATTTATAGCCCTCAATGCTTACATTAAAAAAAAGGAAGAGAGCTAAAATCAACAACCTACCTACACAGCTGGAGAAAAAAGGAAAAGAACAGCAAACTATGCCCAAAGCCAGCAGGAGGAATGAAATAACAAAGACTAGAGCAGAAATAAATGAAATTGAGCATTTAAAAAATAGAGAATTAAAAAAAAAATAGAGAATTATCAAAACCAAAAGTTGGTTCTTTGAGAACATCAGCAAAAATGACAAACCCTTAGCTAAATTGACAAGGAAAAAAAGAAAGAAGATGCAAATAAATAAAATCAGAAATACAAATGAGGACATTAACACAAACCCCACAGAATTAAAAGAGATCATAAAAGGATACTATGAACAACTGTATGTGAACAAACTAGACAGTGCATATGAAATGGAAAAGTTCTTAGGAACACACGAACAACCTACACTGACCCTAGAAGAAATAGAAGACCTCAGCAAACCAATCACAAGTAAAGAAATTGAAACAATCATCGAACAACTCTCCAAAATGAAAAGCCCAAGACCAGAGGTTTCACAGGTGAGTTCTACCAAGCATTAAAAGAATAATTAACACCAATCTTATTCAAGCTCTTCCAAAACTTTGAACAAGAAGGAACACTACCAAATGCATTCTATGAAGTCAACATCACCCTAATAACAAAGCAAGGCAAAAATATTACAAAGAAGGAAAATTACAGTCCCACTTCACGAATGAATATGGATGCAAAAATCCTCAACAAAATACTTGCTAATCGAATCCAACAACACATTAAAAGAATTTATTCATCATGATCAAATGGGTTTTTATCCCAGGCATGCAAGGGTGGTTCAACACAAGAATATCAAACAGCATAATACACCACATTAATGAATCAAAGAAGAAAAAATCATATCATTATCTCAGTTAATGCAGAAAAGACATTTGACAAAATATTGCATCCTTTCTTGATAAAAAGCACTCCAAAGAAACGAATCGAAAGAACCTCTCTCAACATGATAAAGGGTATATTTGAAAAACCCACAGTTAACATTGTACTCAATGGTGAAGGACTGAAAGCTTTCCCATTGAGATCAGGGACAAGACAACGATGCCCATTTTAGATGCCCATTCTAGCTAGAGCAATCAGACGAGAAAAATAAGTAAAATGATCCATAGGGAAAGGAAGAAATAAAACTTTTGCTATTCTCAGATGATAGGATCCTATACATAGAAAATCCTGAAAAATCGACAACAAAGCTACTAGAGCTAATAAACGAATTCAGCAGAGTGGCAGGATACAAAATTAATACACAAAAAAATCATGGAATCTTGGTGGAGCTGCAACTCCTACCCTACAGCTCAATGGACTCATCCAAGTCACCTGGCAAGGAGACAACGATGGGCAATGGCCATCCCAGGGAATGGAGAGGGCCTGCATCTGCAGGCAGGATCATCCCACCCACCATATCCATGGGATATAAGCCCTCTCTCACTTGGAGGTGGAGTGGACATCACCATCCCAGTCCCTTCAGTATTAGGGGAAGAACTATGGACTAGAGTGGACTTGATGGTATTCTGTTGTTCACATATGGTGATTCTAGCAATGGAAGAAATTATAACAATGAGGTGGAGCCAGTGGCCACTTGACACTTTGGGGGCAGGGAGGGGACAAGCAGTTGAAATACAGGGGCTTCTTTGGGATTTGGAGGTTGTCCTGAGTACCATTGTGGCAGCGGATGTAGGTCATTTTAAATCAGCACACACCACTCAGAACTGTGTGGGAGAGAGTGTGGTCTATGATGTGAACTGTGGTCTATGGTTGGTGGCAAGGCCCCAGGATGTGTAAATCCATTGAGGGTGGTGGGCCACACTTGTGGGAGATGTTTGTGTGGGATGTGGTGGGAGGTGTGGGAGGTGGGCAACATGGTAATCCCAGTGGGTTCCGTGTAATATTTTGGGTAATCTAAGCACCTCTTAAAAAAAAAAAAAATATATATATATATATATATAAATAACATTTTTGTAAGCAAATGCACATATATGCATATATATTTATATATCATTTTGCAAATGTTGGTATGTATTGTGAAAATTTTGATTTTTACCCACAATAAAAAATAAATTAATTAAAAAAAAAATCAGTAGTGTTTCTATACAGTAGCAATGTGCAATCTGAGGAGGAAGTGAGGAAAAAAATCCATTTACAATACAACAAAAAGAATCAAATATTTAGGAATAAACTTAACCAAGGAAGTAAAGCACTTGAATTCAGAAAACAGCAATACATTGCTAAAAGAAATCAAAGATATAAATAAATGGAAGAACATTCCATATTCATGGATGGGAAGACTAAATATTGTTAAGATGCCAGTTCTACCCAAATTGATATACAGATTCAATGCAATCCTGATAAAAATTCCAAAAGCCTTTTTTTAAGAAATGGAAACCTCCATTATCAAATTTATTTGGGGGAAGCGGCTGTGTAGGGCTCCCGTTTACCATATGGGAGGCCCCGGGTTTGGTTCCCGGGGCCTCCTGGTGAAGGCAAGCCTGCCTGCGCGGCGTGGTTAGCTGACCCAGCGAGCACAAGCAGCAAGGGGGGGATAAATGAATAAATAAAAATAAAATCTTTAAAAAAAAAATTTTATTTGGAAGGGTAAGGGGCCCTGAATGGCTGGAAACATCTTACAAAGGAAGAACAAAGTTGGAGGACTCTTACTTCTGGATTTTAAATCTTATTACCTAGCTACAGTGTTAAAACAGCATGGTACTGGCGTAAAGATAGACATATAGACCAATGGAACCAAACTGATGGTTTAGAAACAGACCCTCGTATCTATGTTCAAGTGATTTTGACAAGTCTGTCAAACCTACCCAGCTGGGAAGAAGAGTCTATTCAACAAATGGTGCTGGGAGAACTGGATAGCCATATCCAAAAGAAAGAAAGAGGACCCCTACCTCACACCTTATACAAAAATTAACTCAATATCGATCAAAGACCTAAATATAAAGGCTAGAACCACAAAACTCCTAGAAGAAAATGTAGGGAAACATCTTCAAGACCTGGTGGTAGGCGGTGGATTCTTAAACCTTACACAAAAAGCACAAGCAATGAAAGAAAACATGGATAAGTGGGACCTCCTCAAACTCAAACACTTTTGTGCTTCAAAGGACTTTGTCAAGAAGGTGAAAAGTCAACCCCATCTATGGGAGAAAATATTTGGAAACCACATATCCAGTAAGGGTTTGATTTCTATGCTATAAAGATATCATACAGCTAAACAATAAAAGAGCAAGCAATCCAATTTAAAAATGGGCAAAAGATTTAAATAGACATTTCTCCAAAGAGGAAATACAAATGGCCAAAGAACACGTGAAAAAAATGTTCAATATCACTAGACATTTGGGAAATACAACTCAAATCTACAAGATATCATCTCACACCTCATAGAATGGCCATTAATAAAAAACACAGAAAACGAGTGCTGGAGATGATGTGGCGAAATAGGAACCCTCCTTCACCATTGGGGGGAATGTAGAATGGTGCAGCTTCTTTGGAAGACAGTTTGGCAGTTTCTCAGGAAGCTAAATATAGAACTGCTGTATGATCCAGCAATCCCTGTACTAAGAATATAGCCAGAAGAATGGAAAATAGTGATGTAAACAGACATTTGCACATGGATGTTCATAGTGGCATTATTCACGTTTGCCAAAAGATAGAAACAACCTTCATCAACAGATGAAGGAATAAACAAAATGTGGTATATACGTATGATAAAATGCTATGCTGCTGTAAGAAGAAATGAAATTAGGAAACATGACAACATGGATGAACCTTGAGGACATTATGCTAAGTGAAATAAACCACACACAAAAGGACAAATATTGTATGGTCCCACTAATGTAAACTAATACGAGGAATAAACACATGGAGTTAAAATCTAGACTAGAGGTTACTAGGAGATAGGATGAGGACTGAGAAGGTGTACTGATGCTTAGTGTATGTAGAATTTTTAATTAGCTTGACTGTAAAAGTGTGGAAATGGATAGAGTTGATGGGAAGACATGGTAGTGAGTATAACTAACAAGGTTGATTTATAAATGGGATTGTGGCTGAAAGGGGATAATCTAGGGATGTAAATGTCAATTGAAAAAACGCTAGAGAATAATCTAGGGACTGAATAACATAGTGAACCCAGATGTGGATGAGGATTGTGGCTAATAGTACAGATACAAGAATGTTCTTCTATGAACTAGAACAAATGTACATCACTATTACAAGGTGGTAAGAATATAGTGATATATGGGAAATACACAATTAATGAAACTTTTGGACTATAGTTAACAGCAATATTGCAATATTCTTGCATCAGTGTCAAAGAAGGTACACATATCAATGCTTAGGGTCAATAATAGGGGGATATAGGATTTTTTTCTTTTGAGCTAAGGAACACGTTCAAAAGTTTACTGGGGCGATGACTGCACAACTCTGTGATGAAAGTGAAGGCCACTGAGTGTACACTTTGTATAGAATGTACAAGGCATGGGACCGTATAACACAGTGAACCATGTGGTGGAAGATGGACTGTGCTTAACAGTACAAATATGAGAGTGTTCTCTCAAGAACTATAACAAATGGTACAGTACTGGTATATGGTGTTAATAATAATAATAGAGGGTGTATGGAAAAAATATACTACGTGTACGCTATGGAACATTGTTAGTGGTAATAGTCTGATGATGTTCTTTCATAATCTGTAACAAATGTTCCATAACAATGTATGGTGTTGGTGGAGGGGTGATATATGGGAATTCTGCACATTATGCATGATTGTTTTGTAAGCTCACAACTTTTCTAATTAAAAAAAAGAAAAAAAGTAAAGGTATGGAGAAAGATATATTATGCTAACCCTAATCAAAAGAAAGCTGGAGTAGCTATGTTAATTTCAGACAAAACAGATTTCAGAACAAGTAAAATTATTAAGGATGAAGACTGCCATTACATAATGATAAAGGAGTCAGTTCTCCAAGAAGACATAACAATCCTTAATGTGTATGCTCCTAATCAAAGAACGTCAAAATACATGAGAGAAAAACTGATAGAGCTGCAAGGAGAAATTGGCATATCCACTATTATAGTTGGAGACTTCAACAACTGTCTTTCAGTAATTGATAGATCCAGCAAACAGAAAATCAGTAAGGAATTGAACAGCACTGTCAACCAACTTGATGTAGTTAGCATTTACAGCATAGTTCATCCAGCAACATCAGAAGATACATTATACTCAAGCTCACATGAAATTCACCAAGATAGATCACATTCTGGGCCACAAAGCAAACCCTAACAAATTTAAAAGAATAAAAAGCATACAAAGTATGTGCTCAGAAAACAGTGGAATAAAGCTAGAAATCAATAACTGAAAGATAGCTGGAAAAGCTCAAAATATTTAGATATTATTTAACACACTTCTAAATAGCACATTGGTCAAAGAAGTCTCAAGAGAAAGTAAATAGTTTGATCTAAATGAAAATGAAAATACAATTTATCAAAATTTCTGTAATGCAGCAAA
Source organism: Tolypeutes matacus (assembly GCA_026826555.1). Taxonomy (NCBI): domain Eukaryota; kingdom Metazoa; phylum Chordata; class Mammalia; order Cingulata; family Chlamyphoridae; genus Tolypeutes; species Tolypeutes matacus. The sequence continues at coordinate 7,513,004 of JAKSZT010054419.1, read as the reverse complement.
AATGGTGCTTAGAGGGAAATGTACAGCATTGAATAAATATATTAGAAAAGAAGAAAGATTTTAAAAATCAGTTAATTAAGTTTCCTCCTTAGGAAACCAGAGAAAGAAGAGCAATTTAACCCTAAAGCAAGCAGAAGAAAAGAAATAATAAAATATCTAGCTAGGCTAACCAAGAAAAAAAGGAAGAAGATACAAGTTACTAACATCAGAAGTGGACATTAAGAAGATAAATAAAAGAATATATAAACAACTCTGTGTTCATAAATTTGTTAACTTAGATCAAATGGACCATTTTCTTTGAAAGACACAAACTCAAGCTACCAAACTCACATAAGGATAAATAGATAATCTCAATAGGCCTGTATCTATTAAAGAAAATGAATCAATAATTAATAAGTTAAAAAAAAAAAAAAAAAAAGCTCCAGGAAGCAGATGTGGCTCAGCAATTGGGCTTCTGCCTACCACATGGGAGGTCCTGAGTTTGGTTCCCGGTGCCTCCTGGAGAAGGCGAGCTGGCACGGTGGGCAGGTGCGACAAGGTGATGCAACAAGATGATGCAACAAAAGAGACACAAAGAGGAAAGACAAGGAGGGACACAACAAACTAGGGAGCTGAGGTGGCTCAGGTGATTGAGTGCCTCTCTTCCACATGGGAGGTCCTGGGTTTGGTTCCCAGTGCCTCCTAAAGAGAAGACAAGCAGACACAGAGAGCACCAGCAAATGGGCACTGAGAGCAGACAGTGACTGCAAACAACGAGGGGGGTGGGGATAAATAAATAAAATAAATCTTTAAAAAAAAAAAAAGTAAGCACCAGGCCCAGATGGTTTAACTGATGAATGCTACTGAAGATTTAAAGAAGAAATGATACCAATTCTCTACAATTTCTTCCAGAAAATAAAAACAGCAGGAACACTTCCTAATTCATTTTATGAGGCCAGCGTTACACTAATACCAAAACCTGATAAAGACATTACAAGAAACAAAAACTACAGACCAGTATCTCTTATGATCATGGATAAAAAAAATCCTCAACAAAATATCAAATCAAATTCAACAATATATAAGAGAATTATACACTATGACCAAATGGGATTTTTTTTTTAGGTATGGAAGGCTAGTTAAACATTTGAAAATCAATTAATGTAATCTACCACATCAAAAGATTAAAGAAAAAGAGCATTTGATCATATCAATTGATGCAAAAAAGGCATTTGTCAAAATTCAACTTACATTCGTGTTAAAGACTCTCAGCAAATTAGGAATGGAGTGGAACTTTCCCAACTTGGTAAAGTATATCTATAAAAATCCTACCGCTAACACCGGATTTAACAGTGAGAAACTAGATGTTTTCCTCCGAAGATCAGGAAAAAGATAAAGATAACCCCTCTCACCACTCTGATTTAACATCATACTGGAAGTCCTAGCTAGTACAATAAGATAAGAAAAAGAAATAAAATGTGTACCTATTGGGAAGGAAGAAGTAAACTGTCTTTGTTCATATACAGCAGATTGTTTCTATTGAAAATCCCCAATAATCAAAAAAAAAAACCCTGGAAGTAGCAAGCGATTATAGCAATGTCGCAGGATAGAAAGTCAGGATACAAAAGCCAACTGCTTTCTTATATACCAGCAATGAAGTTATTTATTTATTTATTTATTTATTTATTTATTTTTCATTATTAGGTAAGTTGTGGGTTTACAGAACAATCATGCATAAAATACAGGATTCCCACATAACCCCATATTCTTAATACCTTGCATTGATGTGGAACATTTATTAGAATTTATGATAGCACATTTTTAAAATTCTATTATCTATAGTTCAAGGTTTAATTTAGGGTTCACTGTGACGTGTAGTTCCATGCATATAAAAAAATTGTTCTGTTACTATATATACAGTCTAACATTTCCCCTTTTAATCACATTTAGATATATATATTTCATGCTGTTGTGTACCCAATGTAGTGCTACCATCACCACCATCCATAACCAAAACCTTTCCATAATCCTAAATAGAAACACTATACATTTTAAGACTTCACTTCCCACTCCCTATCCCTATCCTGCCCCTGGTAACCTATATTCTAGATTCTGACTCTCTGAGTTTGTTTATTCTAATTATTTCATATCAGTGAGATCATACAATATTTGTCCTTTTGTCTGACTTATTTCACTCAACATGATGTCTGCAAGGTTCATCCATGTTTTTGCATGTATCGGGATTTCATTCCTTTTTATGGCTGAATAATATTCTGTTGTACATATATACCAAATTTTATTTAGCTATTCATTGGTTGATGGACACTTAAGCTGCTTCCATCTTTTGACAATTGTGAATAATGCCTCTGTGAACACCGGTGTGCAAATATCTGTTTGAATCCTTGCTTTCAATTCTTTTGGATATATACCTAGTAGTGGGATTGCCAGGTGATATGATAATTCCATACTTGACTTTCTGGGGAACTGTCTTCCACAGCGGCTGCACCATTTTACATTGCCACCAGCAATGAATGAGTGTTCCCATTTCCCTGCATCCTCTCCAAAACTTGTTATTTTCCATTTTTTAATAGCAGCCATTCTAATGGGTGTGAAATGGTAACAGATTGTGGTTTTGATTTGCATTTCCCTGTTGACTAATGATGTTGAGCATCTTTTAATGTGCTTTTTGGCCATTTGTGTATCTTCCGTGGAGAGATGTCTGTTCGTCTTTTGCCCATTTTTGAAATGGGTTGTCTTTTATTGTTAAGTTGAAGGATTTCTTTATCTCTTCTAAATATTAAACTTTTACCAAATATGTGGCTTCCAAATATTTTCTCCCATTGTGTACGTTGTTGTTTTAGTTTGCTAAAAGCTTCTGGGAACAATATATCAGAAATGGGTTGGCTTTTATAATGTGAATTTATTAGATGAAAAGCTTACAGTTAAGAGGCTGTGAAAATTTCCAAATCAAGGAATGATCAGAAATGCTGTCTCACCGAAGGTCAGTTGCTGGTGATCCTGGACTCCTGCCATGTGGCAAGGCACAATGGCATCTCTGCCAGTATCTGCCTTCTCCTCCAGACTCACTTTATCCACAAGCTCAGTTGTGGGCAATCAGGCACATGGCAGTGTCTGCTCATCTCTACCCTCTCCTCTGGGCCTCATTGCTTCTGCTTCAGTCTGCTCTGTCTGTGGCTTCTCTCTCTCCTGAGTTTGCCAACTTCTGGAGGTTTCTCTTAGTCTCTGCAGCCTTTTTCTCTGTGTCTGCAGCTTTTTTATTCCTCCATTTATAAGAGACTCCAGTAAGAGGAATAAGACCCACCCTGGGCCATGCCTTAACTGAAGTAATCTAATAAAAAAGCCCTTAACTGAAGCCTAATCAAGAGACCCTACTTAGAATAGATTTACACCCACAGGAATGGATTAGCTTTAAGAACATGATTTTCTGAAGTCCATACAGCTTCAAACCATCACAGTCTACCCTCTGGACCCCAAAAAGACATATTCATTCCATCACTATATCCTAAAGCCTTAAATAATTTTAATAAGAATATTAAGTACAAAGTTTCATCAAAATCATTTACAGGTGTGGTCTGTTCTAGAGCACAATTCCCTTCCACCTGTAGACCTGTAAAAGTTAGAAAACAAGTTATCTTCTTCCAATATATAATGGAGGAACAGTTATAGGATAAACATTCCCATATCCATAGGGAGAAATTGGAAGGAAAACAGGGTCACAGACCACAAATAATCCCGAAACCCTGTAGGGCATGCTCCATTAGGTTTCAAGTTGAGAGTTTTCTATAGAATGATATAGCATTCAATCTTGTATTTCCTTATTGATGTGATTCAATATTCTATCCATTATTGAAAATGGTCTATTAAATTTTACTACTATTAATATAGAATCATCTATTTCTCTCTTCAAACCTGTCAGTATTTGCTTTATATATTTTGGGGCTGTCCTGTTAGGTGCATATATATATTTATAATTGTTACATTTTCTTGTTGAATTGTCCCCTTTACCAGTATATAATGACCATCTGACTTAAAGTCTGTTTTATCTGATATTAGTATAGCTACCCCAGCTCACCTATTTATTTATTTATTTAAATATTTTATTTATTTATTTATTTTTATTTATCCCCCCTCTTCCCCAGATGGTTCTCTTGTCTGTCTGCTCATTGTTTGCTCACCTTCTCCAGGAGGCACTATGAACTGAACCTGGGACCTCCCACATGAGAGGCAAATGCCCAATGGTCTGAACCACATCCACTCCCTTTGGGTTGCAGCGTCTACTGGCTTGTGGCATCTGCTTATTTAGACATCTGCTAGTTGCTGCAGGGTGTGGCATCTAGCTCTTGTTGCTGCAGGGTGCTGTATCTAGCTCTTGTTGCGGTGGGGTGCGGCATCTAGCTCTCATTGTGTTGTGGTACAGGCATCTAGTTCTCATTGTGGCAGGGTGCAGTGTCTAGCTCTCGTCATGGTGGGTGTGGGCATTTAGCTCTCATTGTGGCAGGGTGTGGCATCTAGCTCTCTTTGCAGTGGATGTGGGCATCTGCTTGTCTTCTTTAGGAGGCACTGGGACCCGAACCCGGGACCACACACACACACATGTGATAGGCGGGTGCCCAACTGGTTGAGCCACCTCTGCTTTCCCCAGCTCACTTTTGGTTACTGCTTGCATGGTATATTTTTTCCATCCTTTGCCTTTGATCCTACTTGTATCTTTGAATTTCAGGTGAGCCTTCTTGCAGACATAATATATTTGGGTCAAGCTTTTTTTTGTTTGTTTGTTTTGTTTTGTTTTGTTTTTGCCATCAATATTACTTTTTATTATTTTAAATTAAAAACAAACAAGCAAGCAAAAACAAGAAAATATTTTTTGGGCATGATTTTATGTCAGACATTATACAAGGTTGAGGATGCAAAGTTTAATAAAACATAGTATTTCTCTGAAAGTTTGCAATCTGGTCATGTGAGGGCAATCCTGTCTCCAAGTTCAGTGGGATAATTATATTCATAAGATATAAACAAAGATTTATCATAGAGGTATAAACAATATGCTATACAAATACAAGGAAAGGATAACTAAGTTTGGACCAAATGGGAAGACTTCTAAACAAATTACTTGAAGGTCCACAATGATAGAAGGTGTGTTACTAATCTTTATATCTTGGGACCCATATGGAAGGCCTTCAGAAATGATCATTGAACTGAAAGAAACATTGGCAGTGAAACTTGAGTGGTTAGAGATTAAGATGTTAAAGTTTAAGTAAGATGTGGGTGAATCCTTGCACTCACTCAAGCTTTTTTATCCATTTTGCCAGTATCTGCCAATTGACTGGAGAGTTTACTCCATTTACATTTAAAGCCACTACTGATAATGAAGGACTTTCTTCTGCCATTTTGTTATTTAGCCTTTGTATGTCTTATGCCTTTTCTGGCTCTCAATTCTTCTGTTAATGCCTATTTTTATATTTATTTGATTTTTTTGTGTTCTACCATATTTTGTGCCTTCTCATTGCTATCTGGATACATTTTTCATTTATTTTCCTTAAAATTTAATATCCTATACATATAACAATCACATTTGGTTTGATACCAACTTAACTTCAATAGCATACACATGTATTTTTCCTATACCCCTCTGCCCCCCCCACCTTTTTTGTACTTGTTACCACTTATATCTTTGTACATTGCATGTCCAAAACTATAGATTTATCATTACATTTTATGCATTTACATTTTAACACCTGTAGGAAGTAAGAAGTGGAGTTACATACCTAACAGTATACTACAATAATACTGGCATTCTTAATTACTCAAATAGTTACATTTACCACAGGTCTTTATTTGTTTATGCCTCTTTGACCCACTGTCTAGTGTCCTTTCCTTTCAGTCTAAAGAACTCCCTTTACCTTTGCTTGTAGAGCAGGTCTAGTGGTGATGAACTCCCTCAGCTTTTGTTTATCTGGGGATATCTTAATCTCTCATTTTTTAAAGGAAGTCTTGATGGATATAAAATTCTTGGTTGTCAGTTGTTTTCTTTCAGCACTCAAGTATTTCAGCCCACTGCTTTCTTGTGTCCATGGTTTCTGATGAGAACTCAGCAATCAATCTAATTTGGATTCCCTTATACATAACATGTTGCTTTTCCCTTGCAGCTTTCAGAACTCTCTTGTTGTCCTTTGCATTCAGTAGTATGATCAATATATGACAGGGTGTGTTTTTGTTCATGTTTATACTGTTTGGTGTTTTCTGGGCTTCTTGGATGTACATATTCATTTCTTCTGTTAAGTTTGGGAAATTCTCTGTCACTATTTCTTTGAATATTCTTTCTGCCCCTTCCTCTCTTTCTTCTTTTTCTGGACTCCCATAATGCATATGTTGGTATGCTTGATGGTGTCCCATAGGTGTCTTAGGTTATTTTCCCTTTTCATAATTCTTTTTTTTTACTGCTCCTCAACTTGACTCATTTCAAGTGTCTTGTCTTTGAGTTTAGTGATTCTTTTTTTATGCCTTCTCCAGTCTGCTCTTGAAACCCTCTTGGTGTTTTTCATTTCAGTTATTATGGTCTTCAACTCCAGTAGTTCTGTTTGGTCCCTTTTTATAATTTCTATCTCTTTAATATGATTCTCATTTTGCTCATTCACTGTTTTCCTGATATACTTTAGTTCTTTCTCTTGAGCATTTTTAAGATCATTTTTTAAAGGCTCTGTTCAGTATGTTCACATTCTGGTCTTCTTTGTTGCTGCTTTCTGGATTTTTATCCTCTTCCTTTGGATGGCACATCATTTCCTATATCTTTGTTTGTCTTACACTCTTGTTGCACACTGTACATTTTAATACTTTAAAATGTTAACTCTTAGATTTGTTCCCTGGGATGTCTTTTTCTTAATTTTGTCACCAGCTGGTGATAGGACAGAGATTTTATTGAGCTTCAGCCTTCCTATTAGATAGGTCTGCCCAAGACAAATGCAGTGTGCAGAGTTTTCCCTGTATTTCTGGGCCTGTGACTTGTCCTGGGCTTTTGCTTGTTAGTTGTTTTGGAGTTCCCCTGTTTACAGGAGTTTGGTTGTTCCCTCAGTTTTCTAGGAGACAGACCACCATCTCCTGGGTGTTAGAAGCCAGCAGGTCTTTGCCCCAGGCTGACCACCTCTGTCATTTCTTACAGACTTCCTTTCATTGTTTTAAGCTGCTTTTGTGTGGAGGGCAAATTCTGGGAGGAGGGCCATGCTGGAGAGGCCTTTCTCAAGTCAGTTTTTCGCAGCTGGAACAGGGCCAGGGACCCATGATGGGGTCACAGACTGGGTCCAGAGTTCCCTGGGTAGGGGATCAGGAAGGGTGCTAAGAGTTTCTTCCATAGCTTCCGAAACCTGAGCTTTCCTGGGCTGCTCAGCAATTACAGACCTTCAACTGTCCCCCACATACCCCAAGGAACTGTAGCATCTTTAAGTCTCCACTGCAGCCTTTGTTCAGAGCAGGTGGGAACAATGGTTACCCTCAGAGCTAGGCCCCCAGCGATCCAAAGTCAAACGCCATACTTAGTGATCGGCCATGCCAACCCCTTGTCTTGGGGAAGAGGATTTTTACATCCCTTTCTGTCAGCAGCATGCTAGCCAGGGGCTGGACCCCATGTCATCCTGCTGTGAGAGTGAGGGATGGGTGCCAGTAGCCACCATGCGGAGAGAGCAATTTACTGTTCTTTATTATAATTAATCAGCCTCCTCCACCCACTCTTCCCTGAATGCTGTACAGTGTTATTCTGGCCTCTGGGGTTTCAAAATAGTTATTTCAGACAGTTCCTACCTGTTTAATCGTTTTCTTGTGGGAGGACAGTCCTGGAGCTCCGTACTCTGCCATCTTCCCACAATCCCTGTTGCTCTATTTTAGAAAGGATTATTAAAGTTCTGCTGAGGAGAATTCAAAGGAACATTTGTGTGGGATGTAGTGGGAGGTGTGGGCGGTGGGCAACATGGGAATCCCAGTGGGTTCCGTGTAATATTTTGGGTATCTAAGCACCTCTTAAAATATATTTATATATATACATAAATAACATTTTTGTAAGCAAATGCACATATATGCATATATATATATATATATATATAATTTTACAAATGTTAGTATGTATTGTGAAAATTTTGATTTTTACCCACAATAAAAAAAAATTATAATTGGAAAATAAAGAAATGGCATCAAATATTAAAAACTTTATTCTCTGTGCATTAAATGTTTCTATTATAATTGAAGTCTATTAAAATGATTAGCAAAATGAATGGCACAGAGGCTGTCTTTGAAGTTCAAAAAAGAAAGGTCTCACTATTGGTATCATCAGATTAAATGAATGAAGCACACATTCATTTTTTTTTTTTTTAATGGACAGATGTTTAATATTTCCTCATTTACTTTTTTTTTAACTTTATTTTGTACATTTAATAATTGAAAACATAAACAATTAAAAACTAAAAAGTAAACACAGATGAATAAATATATACATTTCTCAATTAAATGTAATGGATACATGTAAATTTTTTTTAATCAAACAATATATTACACAATATATTTGGTTCATAGTAATGCATTTATACAGTATTTGTCCTTTTGTGTCTGGCTTGCTTCACTCAACATAATGTCCTCCAGGTTCATCCATGTTGCCATATGCTTTCTGACTTCATTTATTCTTACAGCTGCTAATATTCCATCGTGTGAATAGACCACAGTTTGTTTATCCATTCATCTGTTGATGGACACCTGGGTTGTTTCCAACTTTTGGCAATGGTGAATAATGTGGCTATGAACATCGGTGTGCTGATGTCTGTTCGTGTCCCTGCTCTCAGTTCTTCTGGGTATATACCCAGTAGTGGTATTGCAGGGTCACGTGGCAAGTCTATATTCAACTTCTTTAGGAACTGCCAAACAGTCCTCCATAGTGGTTGTACCATTCTGCATTCCCACCAACAGTGAAGAAGTGTTCCTATCTCTCCACATCCTCTCCAACACTTGTAGTTCTCTGTCTTTTTCATAGTGGCCATTCTGATAGGTGTGAAATGATACCTCATTGTAGTTTTGATTTGCATTTCCCTAATCATGAGTGATGTTGAGCATTTCTTCATGTGTTTTTTTGCCATTTGTATTTCTTCTTCGGAGAAATGTCTATTCAAGTCTTTGGCCCATTTTTTAATTGGGTCATTTGTCTTTTTATTGTTGAGTTGTAACATCTCTTTATATATCCTGGATATTAAACCCTTATCAGATATGTGATTTCCAAATATTTTTTCCCATTGAGTTGGCTGCCTTTTCACCCTTCTGACAAAATCCTGTGAGGTGCAAAAGTGTTTAATTTTGACAAGGTCCCATTTATTTACTTTTTCTTTTGTTGCACGTGCTTTGGGTGTGAGGTCCAAGAAACCACCACCTACAAGGTCTTGAAGATGTTTCCCTACATTGTCTTCTAGTAGTTTTATGGTCCTGGCTTTTATATTTAGATCTTTGATCCATTTTGAGTTGATTCTTGTATAGGGGGTGAGATAGGGGTCCTCTTTCATTCTTTTGGTTATAGATATCCAGTTCTCCCAACACCATTTGTTGAAGAGACTGTTTTTTCCCATCAGCATGGGCTTGGTAGGTTTGTCAAAAACCAGTTGACTGTATAGGTGAGGGTTTATTTCTGGATTCTTAATTCTATTCCACTGATCGATATGTCTATCTTTATGCCAGTACCATGCTGTTTTGACCACTGTAGCTTTGTAACATGTTTCAAGGTCAGGCAGTGAAATTCCTCCCACATTGCTCTTCTTTTTTAGAATACTTTCGGCTATTCGGGTGCACTTACCTTCCAGATGAATTTGGTAATTGCCTTCTCTAATTCTGTAAAGTAAGCTGTTGGGATTTTGATTGGTATTGCATTGAATCTATAAATCAGTTTGGGCAAGATTGACATCTTCACGATATTTATTTATCCAATCCATGAACATGGAATGTCTTTCCATGTTCGATTATTGTAGAAATGTCTATTTCTCCCTTCAGTTTTGCCAGAGTTTGTCTCATATATTTTGGGGCACCCTGGTTAGGTGCATAGATATTTATGACTGTTATATCTTCCTGGACGATCGTCCCTTTTATTAATATATAATGGCCTTCTGCATCTCTTATCACTTTTTTGCATTTGAAGTCTGTTTTGTCTGATATTAGTATAACTACCCCTGCTCTTTTCTGTTTACTATTCGCATGGAGTATCTTTTTCCAACCTTTTACTTTCAGCCGGTTGTATCCTTGGGTCTGAGGTGAGTTTCTTGTAAGCAGCATATGGATGGCTCACGTTTTTTTATCCATTTTGTCAGCCTGTATCTTTTGATTGGGGAATTTAATCCATTCACATTCAATGATATTACTGAAAATGCACTATTTATTTCCTCCATTTTATTCTTTGGTTTTCATATGTCATCTTATTTTTGTCTCTCTTTTTACTCTTTTGGTTATCCTTTCTGCTTTTCTTTCTTCTATACTCTCCTCCAAGCGTCTCTCTCCTGTCTTTTTCTTTCAGGTTCTAAGGCTTCCTTTCATATTTCCTGCAAAGGTGGATTCTTTTTTGCAAACTCTCTTAGTTTCTGTTTGTTTGTGAATACTTTATATTCACCTTCATATTTGAAGGACAGTTTTGCTGGATAAAGAATTCTTGGCTGGCAGTTTTTCTCTTTCAGTTTCCTAATTGTATCATACCACTGTCTTCTCGCCTCCATGGTTTCTGAAGAGAAATCTGCACAAAGTCTTACTGGACGTCCTTTTTACGTGATCGTTTGCTTCTCTCTTGCTGCTCTGAGCATTTTCTCTTTATCTTTTACATTTGACATTCTGAATAATATGTGTCTTGGCGTAGGTCTATTTGAATTTATTCTTATTGGGGTACGGTGTGCTTCTTGGACATGAAAGTTCATTTCTTTCGTGAGAGTTGGGAAATTTTCAGCTATTATTTCCTCAAATACTCTTTCTGCCCCTTTTCCTCTCTCTTCTCCTTCTGGAACTCCCATGACAGGTATATTCTTGCGTTTTGTGTTGTCATTCAACTCTCTGAGCCCCTGCTCAATTTTTTCCCTTCTTTTCTCTCTTTGTTCTTTTCTCTCTTCAATTTTAGCTGCTCTGTCTTCAGTATCACTTATTCTTTCTTCTATCATTTCAAGTCTGCTGTTGTATGCTTCAAATGTATTTTTTACTTCACCTATTGTGGCTTTCATTCCCATGAACTCCGTTACTTTTCTGTTCTGTGTTTCAAATTCTTCTTTGCGTTCGCTCAATGACTTCTTGATGTCATTGATCTCTTTAACTATATTCTCTTTCATCTCATTAATTTGATTTTCGAAATTTGTGCTCATCTCACTGATTAGTTCTCTCAAATTCTGCATCTCTTCTGGGACTTTGCTGTATTCCTTTTCTTGGGCCATGTCTTCTATTTTCTTAGTATGGCTCGTAATCTTTTGCTGGTGCTTAGGCATCTGGTTAGTTTGTATTTTACTTAGATGCTCTCTTTCTCTTTTATGGGGTTTTAGTGGCAGGAGGCTGTGAGTTACCACAGCTCTTTGATTTTTGGCTCAACCTTGATTGTTAGGATTGTTCTGCTGGTTGCTCAAAACTGGGCACTGGACCCAGTAATTGGTTGTAGAGTCGTTTCCTAGGGCCTTGGGCAGGGAGGCTATAGAGGCCAGGAAAAGCCTCTCTTACTTATTAATTTTCTTATGTGCACTTCCGTGGTCTGCCAGGAGATGGCGCTTGTTGGCAGCTCTCAATTCAATGCCTGGTCGGAGCATATTTGTTGTGACACAGGCCAGATCATTGTGATAGAGCTTCCTGTCTGGGGGCTAAGAGCCCTGTGATTCAAACTTTCTGAGACAGTTCTCCAGACTTCTCTCATAGCGCCCCCCTTTTCCCAGCTAGGAAATATTTTCATTCCCTTCTGAATCCTGAACAATCAGTCCCTGTTAGTAGAGGAGGAGATTGGGAGGTTTGTATATCTTTAGCCCCTTGCAGTCTCCAAGGCAAACAATGGCACAGCCCCACCCAGCCTGGAAGGGCTCTCGGGACAGGGCAGGCCAAACCTGGGAGTCCAAAGTAGGGTTAGCCCCAGGCTCTCTCTCCCCTCTCCCGTGGTGTCCTCAACAATTAGTCCAGGCTAGAAGAGACGAGGTTGGGATGGTCAGATTTCTCCAGTCCTTTCTAGGCTCCCAGGGCAAAGCGCCCTTTGGAAGGTTCCGTGGGGCTCTGCAGCCCAAATTTCAGGTCAGAACCTGAGTCAGCCTAAGGCTGTGTCCCTCTCTCTCCCCTTTCCAGGAGTCGCAGATCCCTGAAGCCCCCTTTGTCTGTGGTCGCAGGCCCAGAGGCCAGAGAATTCTGAAGAGTGTGGGGGAGGGTGCCAGCAGCAGCAGAAGCTGCTACTTGCAACTCACGGTTCTGTTGTCGCGATTTCCCTCTTCTGTCCTTCTCTCCTCTGGGTGGTGTGCAGCCTTCACCTGCTGTCCTAAACCCTAGAAGATCTTTTTCGGGGCTGTTTCCGCTTGTCCTTTAGCTATTTTTCTGGAGAAGAGATTCCCGCGTCTTACTAGTCCGCCATCTTCCTGGAAGTCTCACACATTCATTTTTAAATGGCAAAAAAAGAAAATGCTAATCAAGTTTAATGGAGGAAGAAGACATGAACATATTCTTGCATTTAAGAATAAACTGGCCTTTTTTGAGGAATTTTTGTGAATAAGAAGTAAAATGTAATCTTGCATGGAGAGATATTTTTCACTAGACTGATGACTCTTTATTCATGTGCTGTTCATTCAATCTGTGGGCTCAGATGAGCTTTAAAGGATATTTTAATCACAGGAGTAAATTTTTACAATGAAAATTAGTAGTGGTGATGTAATATTGTCATGTACATCAAGAAATTTATACACTAAATGAAGTGAAAAGCTGAACCACTTCTAAAACCATGCCTAGGAATCAAGTGCTTAATATTTCCAGAATCAATTAAATCCAAATATGTGGGATTTTAAACAATACAATTTAAGCTTCTGCTCCTGTTCCTGACCCTTGTTGCCCCCCGCCCCACCCCCCGTTCCTGCTCTCGGTGGCTTCCGCGCCCTGCTGCTGTGCTTGGGGCCCTCGTGGCTCCTGCGCCCTGCTCTTGCCATGCTTCCGCCCCTGCATGGACCACCAGGGAAGATAGAAAGAAGCAAGGAAATAAAATAAGAAGAAAAAGTGCCAAAGAGAAAACTTAACTCACACGCAGAACCACCAGCTAAATAAAACTTTAGAGCATAAAGAAAAGCTAATCAACTGAACAAACCCATCAAGATAATATGATGACCACAGGGCAACAAAAAAATACAAATGACTCTGAGGAACAGGAAAACATGGACCAGTCCAATGAACAAAATAAAAACCAGGAAGCGATGCAGAACATCGAACAACTAATCAAAGCTATCCAAACAAATATCATGGACCAACTTAAAGAACTGAAGGAAGAGATTAAGGATCTAAAAAAGACACTGGGAGAACATACTGAAGAAATCACAAACATGCCCTGAAAAGGTAATGGATATGATGGTGAACAATGGCACAATCCAAGAAATCAAAAAGACGCTGGATTCACATAACAGCAGATTTCAACAGGCAGAGGAAAGAATTAGTGATATGGAAGACAATACAGCTGAAATTAAAGAGGTAGTAGAACAGATAGACAAAAAGATAGAAAAAAATCCAGCATGGACTCAGGGAATTAACCGATAACACAAAATGCACAAACATACGCATTATGGGCATCCCAGAAGGAGAAGAGAAGGGAAAGGGAACAGAAGGAGTGTTGAAGGAAATAATGGCTGAAAACTTCCCAACCCTATTGAGAGAGATGGATGTGCAGATCCAGGAAGCACAGCGCACCCCAAATAGTATAAATCCCAACAGGCCAACTCCAAGACATACACTTGTCAAAATGTCTAGTGCTCAAGACAAAGAGAAAATACTCAAGGCAGCAAGAGAGAAGAGAACTATCACATACAAGGGAAGCACAGTAAGATTAAGTGCTGATTTCTCAGCTGAAACCATGGAGGCAAGACAGTGGTATGACATAGTCAAAATACTAAAAAAAAAAAAAAAAAAAACTTCCAGCCACGAATTCTCTATCCAGCAAAACTAGCATTCAAAAATGATGGAGAGTTCAAAATATTCACAGATAAACAGAAATTAAGAGAGCATGTCAAGAAGAAACCAGCACTTCAAGAAATACTAAAGGAATCTCTACAAGTTGAAAGGAAAAAACAAGGGAGAGAGAGTTGGAGGAGAGTTTAAAAACAACTGAAAAGACAAAAAGAGAAACAAAACAAGATATGACATACATTAACCCAAAGAAAAAATGGCTGAAGTAAGAAATGCGCTACGAGTAATAACCCTGAATGTTAATGGATTAAATTCACCAATCAAAAGACACAGATTGGCAGAATGATAAGAAAATATGATCCATCTATATGCTGCCCACAAGAAACCCACCTTCGACCCAGGGATTCAAGGAGGCTGAAAGTGAATGGCTGGAAAACCATTTTACAAGCTAACAATAGCCAAAAAAGGGCAGGAGTAACTATTCTAATATCAGACAAAATAGACTTTAAATGCAAAACTATTGTAAGAGACAAAGATGGACACTACATATTAGTAAAAGGAGTAATCTCTCAAGAAGAGAGAACAATCATCAATATTTACGCACCTAATCGGGGTGCCTCAAAATACATGCGGCAAACTCTGGAAAAACTAAGAGGAGAAATAAATGCCTCTACAATTATAGCAGGGGACTTCAACACACCAGCAAACCAGGCACTGAAGGATGAACAGTATATGACCTCACTGATTTGAACTGAGGAAAGTGAGCAGTCTCTGAGAACCATTGTCTGAAAGATAGGTTAACAAGGAGAGAAAGAGAAGAATAGGCTTTGAGCCATCACCCATATGGACATAATCTATGGTAAAGGGATAGAGTATAGTTGCATATTGAAGGATAGGACAGGTGAGTAGTGATATTACTGGGTTTGATGGTGCAGCATTGACAGGCGGGTAGATTAGGAGGGCAGGTTCAAATACCCAGGGCATGTAACTATGAATCTTGACATTCCATGAGTCAAGACAGGGGAGTGTCATATGCCCCAGGGGGATGAGGAGGAAGGAACAGTTAAGATCTAATGTGGTATTTAGTAGTCATGGGAAAGGTTTTTCATTACCTTACAGTAATGGACACAGGACATGGTAAATATCATCAAAACTTATTAAACTGTATCATCTAAATTGTAAACTAAAAAAAAAAAATACAATTTAAGAATAAGATAATGAGAATTTGTAAAAAAACGTATGTCTGGAATACAGTATCAAGCTGACTAAAAGGGGGAAAATGGATTTGATGACTCAAAGAATTCCCAGTATCTGAACTCTCTTCTTGCTGAATAAGATAATGGTATAATTTATTTACTCTAAAATCATTTATCAAGAATCAAATGTCTCATGCACTGTACCAGTCATTGAAACTTCTTATAATTCCCATTATAAGGGAAAGAACGGTGTATTCCTTATGCTGAAGCCAATTTTCAATAACAAAGAGGTTGTGCGATAGAGTGACTTAAATAATAAAGAATTTTATTTGCCTCTTATATAAAGTTTCCACTATTAAAGGCCAGTGGGAAGCCTTTCTGCTCATATTTATTCAGGGATCCAGTTTCCTTCCAATACCATCTCTTGGGTTTTTGTGGGTTTTTTTGGTGTCATCTGCATGGTTGAATGTGTGTTGCTGCCAAATCCAGGTTTTAGTAACCAAGAAGATAGAAGAGGGCATGGAGAAGGCATACCTACTGTCTCAATGCTCTAGTTTGAAAGTGGCATCCATAATTCTCTCTCACATTCTATTCATGAGAACATTGTCACTGGGCCACACCTATTTGCAAGGGAGTCTGGAAAATGTTATATGACTGGGCAGCCATATGCCTTGCTAAAACTGTTAATATAAAAGAATGGGTAAACAGATTCGACTGGACAGCTCGCAATCTCCACCACAGATGGCTTGTCCTTTCTTCTATATTATACTTCTTATTAGTTATATGTATTTCTAGAGCGAAGAAAACAAATATACCTGGATGGAGAGTTGTTGTTGGAATATAGACAACCATTTATTGTTGGTATAGATCAGGATGGCTATAACCTCAATATTTTCCTATAGATACGAATAAATTGGGTTTGGGGACACATTATCATATTGTAGCTAACAAGAAAGATGAAGTGGTGAGATTAAAGAGGATTTAGAGTTGAAAGCTAATGAAGATTTAGATTCTGAGCCACCTCCACCAAACCTAGGCTCTCCACAACCCTCGTCTTTTTAATACTTTGTCCACCCTACTTAATACCCAAGCCTCCTACCAAAGTAGAGCTAGACTGCATATGTTGAAATCCAATCTCTAACACTTAATATTTTTGGGTAAATGATATAACCGTTCTGAACCTCAATTTCCTTATCTGCAAAAGATGTATAATAATAGTAGATAACTCATAAGGCTTTCAAAAGTATTAAATGATTTCATATGTGTGTATTTCTTAGAATGCCTGAAACATTATAAGCGCCATGTAAGAGATCAGAACATGATAAGTGCTATATATCAATTTCCTGTTATTGTTGTTATTTTTGTCATCATTATTATCATCATCATATTTAGTTTTCCCTGAGTTCAATCTGGATTGCTTTATGTGTACCTTCTTAATCTTCTGCTATCTATTTTTCATGTATATTTCACTTTCTCTTTTTCTTTTTAGATGGGAAGTTTGTGATTAAGACTCCACAACAGAGAATTTCTGGAAAAGCTATATTTCATAGTAGAATGGAGGGTGAAGATACAAGAGATGATTCATTGCATTCTATTTTAGAAGAACTGTGGCAAGATGATGACCAGATAGAGAAACATCAGGATAAACAAAATAAAACTCTGAATCATGTTGCTTTCATCAACAAGAAAATATTGAATACAGAGTGGGATTATGAATATAAAGACATTGGAAAATTCATTCATCCAAGCCCAAACCTTATTCCTTCACAGAAAAGACCTGATAAACTTGACTCATTTGGAAAGAGTTTGAAGCACAATTTAGATCTACATATTCATAATAAAAACAATGCTACCAAGAACTTTGATAAAATTATTGAATGTGATCAAGTTTTCACCCAGAATTCTTCTTATACTAACCATGAAAATCCTCATGCAGGAGTGAAATTCTGTGAAAGTAATCAGTGTGGAAAAGCCCTCAGCTTCAAACAAGCATTTAGTCAAAACCTGAAATTTCCTGTTGGCGAGAAAGCAAGCATATGTACTGAATTTGGGAAGATCTTCTCCCATAAATCACACCTCTTTGCACCTCAGAGAATTCATACTGTGAGAAAATCTCATGAACTTAGCAAATGTGTGAATGTTTTTACACAGAAGCCGCTACTCAGCATATATCTCAGAGTTCGTAGAGATGAAAAACTATATATATGTACTGAATGTGGGAAGGCCTTCATCCATAAGTCAGAATTAATTATACATGAGAAAAGTCATACTAGAGAAAAACCCTATAAATGCAGTGAATGTGGAAAATCATTTTTCCAAGTATCATCTCTATTTAGGCATCAGACAACTCATACTGGAGAAAAACTCTATGAATGTAGTGAATGTGGGAAAGGCTTCTCTATGAACTCAACTCTCAGTATACATCAGAAAATTCATACTGGAGAGAGACACCACAAATGTGGTGAGTGTGGGAAGGCTTTTACCCAAAAATCAACACTCAGGATGCATCAGAGAATTCATACAGGAGAGAGATCCTATGTGTGTACCGAATGTGGGCAGGCCTTCATCCAGAAGGCACACTTGATTGCACATCAAAGAATTCATACTGGAGAGAAACCTTTTGAATGCAGTGATTGTGGTAAATCCTTCCCTTCTAAGTCACAACTCCAGATGCATAAGCGAATTCATACAGGAGAGAAACCTTATATATGCACAGAATGTGGGAAGGCCTTCACAAATAGGTCAAATCTCAACACTCACCAGAAATCTCATACTGGAGAGAAGTCTTATATATGTGCTGAATGTGGGAAGGCCTTCACTGATAGGTCAAATTTCAATAAACACCAGACAATTCACACTGGAGAGAAACCCTATATTTGTACCTATTGTGGGAGGGCCTTCATCCAGAAGTCAGAGTTAAGTACACATCAGAGGATTCATACTACAGAGAAGCCTTATAAATGTCCTGACTGTGAGAAATCCTTCTCCAAGAAACCACATCTGAAAGTACATCAACGAATTCACACAGGAGAGAAACCATATATATGTGCAGAATGTGGGAAAGCCTTCACTGACCGATCAAATTTCAATAAACACCAGATAATTCATACTGGAGAAAAACCCTATAAATGCAGTGACTGTGGAAAGGGCTTCACCCAGAAATCCGTTCTCAGTATGCATCGTAATATTCATAATGAGAGTAGCCCTATTTCTTGAAATTGTGAAATCCTTATGAGGTTTAAGTGCATATTATAGAATTCATCCAAGACAGATCCTATATGAATACATGTGTAAGGAAAAGCCTTCATCAGGTTATCTCCCCTGAGATGAGAAAAGTTATTTAGAAGAGACCTTCTGATAATGCATTGAATGAGGGGGAAATCTCCATATTTGCACAGCCTCACAAAATTTAATAGAATTTATACTGGGAAAGAAAATGCTGTCTGTTTGATACATTAAGAAAAATGCCTTCCTATAGAAAGTATGATAAGGCTAATTGTTACCAAATTCTTTATAGGAAGGATGGTGCAAATTATGTAAATGACAGCCATGTTTACTGTGTTATATTAAGCATTTTAAAGTGACAAAATGAAAGGTAAGACAACAAAATAAAATATGTGATGTTTAAACTTAGTTCTGTAGGGCATATGTGGCAGAACACATTATATAACAGGAGGAATAATTGAATTGTAATTCTTTTCTTGAATTTTACATAATTGTGTCTATCAAATATGCTTCCTATTGAGCATTTCTATTAAGTGAATCCATAATTTAAGTCATTATGTCCTTCTATATATTGATACCTTCAGATATAATTTTACATAAATACAGAAATATAATTTTATCATACGTACTCATTTCATGACATAGTATTTTTATCTTCATTCATTGTGGTAAAATGCTAAATAGCCACAGATTACTCCCATCCCTTTATACACATCCCTTTGCAATGTTACTTTGTTGTTCCTCTTATTAAGAAGTAGAATCTCGGTCACCTTGAGTTTGAGCTTGGCTATGTGACTTGCTTTGGCCAATGGGAAATTAGCAAAGGGATTCAAGAAGAGGCTTAGAAAGTGTGAAAAGCCTGCCTTGAGGCTTACCCTCTCTTCTGCTCTTTGGAATTCTGAGACCTCCATGTGAAGAAGCCCAGATTACCCTACTTGAGATGAGAAACCACATGGAGCAGAGAAGTGGCAGTCCAGCTGAAGTCCATTAGACTAACTAGTCTGCTAACTGCCAGACATGTGAGTGAGGACTTCCTAGACCTCCAGCCCCAGCCACACTGGCTGGGACCAGAAGAGCCAAGCCAGTTCTATCAGCCAACCTACAGAATTGAGAGCTAAATAAAATGATTATTTTTTAAGCCACTGAAATTTGGGGTAATTTGTTGCACAACAAATGCTAAATAATACGTCAAGGTGGGGTGGGGGTATTGTACCAAAACATAATGTATGTGGCATTGGCTTTGGGTCTGGGCAGCAGGTGGAGGCTGGAAAAACAGTAAGGAGAACGGTCAGTGAAGGCTGGAAAATATGGCAACCCATATTATTTGGTAATGAAAAAAATGTCAAAAGAGTCACCATGCTATGTAGGAAGATGGAAAATGTACTGAATGAACTTGTGGATCTGGCTAGAGAGATTTCTTTTAGCTGTATATGTAAGGTAAAAGAGAGCGATGAGCTAAATAAATAGATATTCCATTTATAAGCAGAATTTAGAAGCAATATAGAAAGGCTAGGGCTTGCTGGTTAGAAAATACATGTTTTCACATCTCTAGTTTCACCAGTCATCAAAATATTTCCTCAAGGTAAAAAAAAAAAAAAATGGCCCCAAGGTAAAGATAAAATCATGGATGTGGCTTGAAGACCCTTTGTTAAAATGTGTGAAATATTTAAGTTGGTGCTTGGAAGACCCTCTCAACAAAAGGGCTTCTAAAAATCATGGTGGTGTCCCACAGCAACCTGACACACTGGTTAATGTAGAGAGAGGCTTGTCTTAAAGAGAATTGTTGGTGTGGCATTTTGGACATGGAGGAGATCCGAACCAGAACCATAGAAACCCATAAAGTTTCTAAGACAGTTTTACTGGCAAAACACTTCCAGTTTGACCTTAAAGGGACAGTTCAAAATGAAAAATGGCCTCTGGATGCCCTCCCTAACTTCTATGAGCAGGAAGCAAGCTGAGAAAGCTACTCAACTGCAAACATGGGCCATTTCTTATGGGAAAAGAAGGACGTCTCAGAGGGAAGACCCAAGAACAGTATAGTAAAATGAACTGGGGAGCCATTCCCAAGGAGTACTGTGCCTTAACCAAGAATCATTATTTGCCTCTGGATTAGGAGGTCCTGACGTCTTTTCTGTGGGACTTCAGAATTGGTAATGAACCAGTGACTGATATGTGCCTCTTCTTGCTTTTGAATGGGAGTATCTATTGCAGTTATCCTGTCCCTGGCTCACCATTGTAAATGCATGCATGCATACATACATACATACATACATACATACATGATTGTGTGTGTATACATACATACGTGTGTGTCTATTGGGGAGGGGACGTCAGAATACTTGTTATTTAGCTCACAGGTCACTGGATCAAGAGGAACTTACCTGAGAAGCTGAACCTAAGGAGCCTCAGCCACATCTGGACCTGATGCAGAAGAATTGAGATCCTGGATTTGAGCCTACTAACATAATTTGGATGAGACATTTGGAAGTCCCTGAATGAGGGTGAACATATTTTGCATGGGGTGATAATGTGAATAATTTGTGGTCAGAAGACAGGCTGTGGTAGGTAGGAAAATGCTAAAAGAGATCTGTATGTCCCTTTTCAATCTTTTTTCTCTTTGGGTTTCAGTTGGGATCATTTTTATCGACCCATCTTTAAGTTCACTATTTTTACCCCTTGGCTCTGTTAAGTCTACTGATGAACCTGTTGAAGACATTCTTCATCACAGTTACGTTTTTTTAAAACCAATTTATGATTCATAGTTATGTTTTATTTATTATTTCTAACAATTTCCATTTGACTCCTTGCTATAGTTTTCATCTCCCGGCTGAAACACCC
This sequence comes from Tolypeutes matacus, assembly GCA_026826555.1. Classification (NCBI taxonomy): domain Eukaryota; kingdom Metazoa; phylum Chordata; class Mammalia; order Cingulata; family Chlamyphoridae; genus Tolypeutes; species Tolypeutes matacus. The sequence continues at coordinate 7,491,633 of JAKSZT010054419.1, read as the reverse complement.
CTTTTTAAATCATAAATGATTTTTAAGATATAAGAAAACACACTATTTAGCCTGAAAATCTTTTCAGAGTCTAGTCTAGGCTGACCAACCTGTAATGATGACTTCATGAAAGCCAACAGCCTGACAGAACCAAATGTCTGGACACCGTTTTCTAGTCGAGCCATATGGATGCTCTAAAATCAAAGAAGATCATAACTGCATTAGCAAGATGTATTTTGATGACAGTGAAATCTATTTTACACAAATATTTCATTTTAAACAATTGTTTAGGCAAATATTAAGATTAATTTGGTTAATGTATTAGTTTGCTAAGCTGCCAAAAGCAGATACCATAAAATGGATTGGCTTTTAATAGTGGGAATTTATTAGCTTACAAGCTTACAGTTTCAAAGCTGAGACAAATGTCCGAATCAAGGCATCATCAGGTGATGATTTCTTCTTGAAGACCAGCTGCCAATGATCCTGGATTCCTCTGTCACATGGCAAGGCACATGGCAGCATCTGCTGGTCTCGCCCTTCTTTTCTGGGTTTCATTGCTTTCAGCTTCTTGTTCCCATGGCTTTCTCTCTCTTTGAATTTCATTCTCTTATAAAGGACACCAGTAAGAGGATTAAGACCCACCCTGAATGAGGTGGGTCACATCTTAAGATCCTACTCACCAAAAGATCCTACTTACAATGGGTCCACACTCACAGGAATAGATTAAGAAAATATTTTCCTGGAGTATATACAGCTTCAAACCACCACAGTTAATCTCTGGAAAATGTGATTATTTCACTGGATATTTATACTGTACATTACAAAGTCTATTTCCCTGTATAAATTTGGGAAATAACCCAGGCAAATGAAAAAAGAACATCTTTTAATGCATGTTCTTCGTGGTTTCCACTATATTCTTTGTAGTAGGTTGAATAGTATCACCCTAAAATTCATGTTCACCTGGAACATGTGATCTTATTTGGAGATAGGGCTTTTGAAGATGTAACCAAGTTAAGTTGAGGTCATACTGGATTAGGGTGGGCCTTAAGTCCAATATGACTAGTGTCCTTTTAAAAACGGAAATTTGGACACAGAGACACAGACACACAGGGAGAACGCCAAATGACAATGGAGGCAGAGATTGAAGTGATGTGTCTACAAGTCAAGGAATGCCGAAGATTGCCAGCAACCACCAAAAGCCGAAAAGAGGCAAGGAAGGATCCTCTAGAGCCTTCAGAGAGAGTATGGCCCTGCTGACACCTTGATTACAGATTTCTAGTCTCCAGAACTGTGAGACAATACATTTATGTTCTTTTAAGCTCCCCAGTTTGTGGTAATTTGTTACAAAAGCTCTAAGAAACTAATACAGCCATTAACATATTAATCATAGTTATTTAAAATTCCCTGTCTGATAGTTCCAACAACTAGGTCAGCTGTGCCTGGGTCTGTTGACTGCTTTGTCTCTTGACAGTGGGTTTTTTCCTTGCTATTTTGTATGTAATAATTTTTTACTGAATGCCAAACATTGTATATAGGACAGTAGAAACTAAGGTATATAGTATTTATGCCTGAAAATACACACAACTCCTCTTTTGCTAGGCCATTTGTTTGAGGTTATTGAGTCCACCTAGTTAGATAGGTTGTTTTTGTTTTGTTTTGTTTTTGCTATCATTACCATCAGTGTACCATAGACCTCAAATTCTTCTACTGTTACCTCATGGTTAGGGTAGGTAATAGTTTGCCAGAGAAGTTTTCTCAATGTTCCTTGCACCACCCTTGCCTTTAGGACTTTCTTGTGTACCTGCATCTTAGTGAGGGTCTCTCTCCATGTTCTTGGCTCTCCCTTAGTAGTAGACTACTGTTATTACTTACTTTTTGCTGACCTGGTGGGTAGGGCATAGAGGTGTTCTCTGTTGTCCTGAGCCAGCCTCAGCTTTAGGCAGACCCTATATACCTGGGTCTTGGGGGTGCAACTTTTTCAGTGATCATTCTCCTCCACTGGTGGAAGGCCTCTAATGGTCCAAGCCCAGGATGGTTTCCTGCCCTTCCCCAATAGGTAGAGGGTTTTTGGTCCTTTTTTCTTCCTCTAGCTATGGTGGAATATCACCTATTTCTTGGGGGCAATAGAGTTTGCTGTATTTCCCTCAGTGGCTTAAAACTTTTGTTCTGAGGGAAGTAGGGACTCATGGGGCTTTGTTTCTACTGCTGCCCATCTTGCTGACCTAAACCACTAAGGAGAAATCCAGTATCCTTTCCTGCCCCCAGTCTTTCCTGTGAGCATCCAGTGGAGGTCTGTGAAAAGAGCCTGCAAGTGGGTGCCAGCTCTCCTTAGGCCTACAACCCTCAGGGATTCTGTACTTTCACACTGTTCCACACTCAGCCTTTAACAATTCATTGAAATTCTCACTGAATTCTTACTGCTTGTATAGTGGCCCCATCTTCCTTCTTTTTGCTTTGCAACAAATGATCCAGTAATAACTTCCTGTCTTCTTGCAGGCACCTGTTTTTTCTTATGTTTCATGCCAGTTGGTTGCTCTGTGACCTCAGGTTTCTGCTGAGTTCAAATAAAATTATGATTTTGTAGGTTATCCAGCTTTTTCTCATTATAAGAATGAGAGAAATACTCTTTCCAGATATCTACATCCTATGCAGAAGCCAGAAGTCTGGACAGTCTCCTTTGGCCATTACCAACAGAATATATGCCCCTTTCCACTGTGACTTTGCCACTCCTTCCATCAACTGGTGGAGTATATTTCTTCAATCATTGTATCTGGGCTTTACCATGTGACTTGCTTTGGCCAATGGAACATTAGCAAAGTAAGCAGAGGCTTGAGAAATGCTTGCTTATAGAGATTTGCTCTCCTTTTTTGCTCCTTGAAATCCTGAGACCATGTGTGAAGAAACCTGGGCTGTTGGAAGATGAGAGACTACGTGGAGCAATGATGGTACAGAGATGAGCCATCCCAGCTAAGGCCCCCTAGACTAAGTTTCCAACTGCCAGACATATGAATGAAGCCATCTTAGCTATCCAGCCTTGGTCAAACTAACTGTGGTAGCCAGCTTCTAAGATGACTCCAATAATCCCCATCTTCTGGTAGTCACACCCTTGTATAAATCTCCTCCCCTTGAGCCTGGACTAGATGTAGTGGCTTGCTTCTAAAATCAAATAGAATGAGGCAGAGGTAATGGGATGTCACTTCCATGATTAGGTTACAAAAAGACTGGTTTCCATCTTGGGTCCTCTCTCATTCTCTCTTGTATGCCTCATCTCATGAGGCAGCCTGTTGGAGAGCCCTACATGAGTGAGCTTAGAAACATCTCCTCTAGGCTAAACTTCATATGAGATCACAGATCCAGCTGACAGCTTAACTGCCACCTCATGAGAGACTTTCAGTCAGAGGCACCCTTCTAAGCCACACATGCATTCCTGACCTACAAAAACTGTGAGATAATGTTTGTTGTTTTAAGCTGCTACGTTTTAGGGTAATTTGTTACATAGCATTAGATTAACAATATATTGGTTTAAAGTAGAAGAGTTCTCCCATCTATCCCACCCATCGTAGACAACTCACAGAATCATGAATTAAAATGTTTATTGTTTTAAGCTACTAAATTTTGGGTGACTTGTTACCCAGGGAAAACTCATTGCTATATTCATTATTTACTGAATTTTCTCCTCTAGTATTCTTCCCCCATAACCAATACTAATCAACAACTATGAACATTTTCATGGTTTAATCTGTGCTTATATACATATATAGACATATATATGTTACCAGGCTTGTAATCATACAAAAGCTATATAAGGGTTTCTTTTATTTAAAAAAATGGGATCATTTACAACCATCTCTGCATCGTGATTTGTTACTCAACAATATCTCTTTTGAATGGTTGCATGATAATTGATGGAGCATATGTGCAGAAATTTATTCAACTATTTGCATATTGAAGTTTTCATGATTCTTTCAACTTTTTTTTCAACACTAGGAGCAATGCTGTTAAAAATATTAAGAAGAAGTTTGTATAGTGACTAGATAGATAAACTCAGGCACCAAGTATGCCTGGGTTGCAATCCTGGCTCTACCAGTTACTAGCTATGTGACCCTTGGGCAGGTTAGTTAACCTCACTGTCCTGATTTCTTCAGCTGTAAAGTATATTCACATTTGCATCTATCTCATAGATTTGACATGAGAATCAAAAGGATTAATCAGTGTAAAACACTTAGAACTGTACATGGAGAGATGTTACTAATGAATTTTAGACGAACCATATTTCCTGAGCCTGCCTAGGTCCCCCTACAACTCTTTGTGCTTGGGGCACAGAGGAGGGATTTGGAGATTGTCTGTGGCATCTCAGTCTCATCCAGCTACCTAAATAAAATGATGGATTAACAGAAAAAACAGATTTGTTCTACCAACATTTGATGACTGGGTCAAGAAGGATTCATCTATATAGGATAATGGAAATGAGCAGCCAGAGAAGTAAGAGTATACCAGGTGGACTACGGGACTCGCAGAAGAGAGAGTGTTTCCTAGAGTGTTGCAGTGGAAGAACAAAACACACTGGATGTTAGTTCATATGAGGATGGAAAACTGGCTCTTGGATTTTGTAACAAGAAGATCATGATTGACTTTGGTGAGTGCTGTTTTGAAAGTGAATTTAACCAAAGAAAACAATTGAGCAAACCTGAAAGAATTTTTGAACTCAGGTAATATTTCTTCACCACAAAACAGTTTTTTCTGATAGAAAAATATTAGGTCATTGGGCTGGACTTCTCTGTGGTTGGCTTGGCTACATTGAGAACTTTATTTCCAAAAGTTCCCTTCCCTCTTTGATTCCAGGTTAAAGTTGGCCAAAATTAGAAATTATATGAGATTTTGGAGATTGATATGAAGGAGCAAACATTACTCAAAGTCTTTGAGATTAAATACAGTGAAGGACAGGTGCAGAGGCACCCAGCAGGTTTGTTTTTCCTCACTCTCTTCCACTCTATATCCAGCTCTTTCCATGTCCCAGCTTTACTGACCAAAAGTGCCCTAGGCCTACCATTAGAATCTTGGCTGCAAGCCCACAGAAGCAACAACTTTTTATAGACTTCTCCAACAGCTTTCCTTCACAGTCCCACTTTGGCAACTGGATGTGCCTAGCTTCCCAGATTTTCTGCAGATTTTCTGCAAGTTCTGACTAGTCCACTAAAGGCAATGTTTCAAGAGGAGTGGTTTAGTGACTCTTTCATACCTTTGCTTCTCCAGCTACTCACACAATTTTGCATGGTCTAATTCATATAAAAATTCCTTATTCCATACTTATCATAGTGATTATGTTTCCTTGATTGAACCCTGATTGATACAGTTACACTTTCTTTTCCTGAGAACTGGATAGATGGTCTTCTAAGATTGAGTGATTCCATGGAGACTTAGACTAACCTGCTCTTTTTCTTGTACATATTGTACCTTTCTGCTATATGCTTCTTTTTTATGCTTGAAGTTAAGGATCTTTGGAAGGATATGTCTAGGTGCTGATCTTTGTGTATAAATTTTACCTGGGATATAGCAAGCCATTGCAATCATGAGATTCAAGCCTTTTATTTCAGAGAAGTTTTTCCTTGCTTACATTTTTTTCAGATCCATTTCTTCTCTTTTTCAGGGCATCAGTTATTCATATGTGAGATGACTTTTTCACCTTCCACATTTATTTCATACCACTCTACATTGATAGCATTATTCTCTTTGATTTTATTTTGTGTGGTTGACTGTAACCTCCTGTTGTGAGACAATTCACCATGAATCTCTCATGATTTTTTCACTAGACATTAACAGCCAACTTGCTCAGATTTATTTACATGCCAGTACAGGAAAGAGAGAATGTCTTCCTCTCTGGAGACATTCCAGGATAATAAAGACAAAGACCGCTCTCTCCCATTTCCAGAGATTTGCTTATATTCCCGGGTAATACAGATAATATTTATATCTCTAAAAGGAGGATGGGAAGGTTTGCTAGCAGTTCCCTTATAATGTTGAGGGTTTCTTTAAGCCTGGGGTTCCTCAGCTGTGACAGAGACCTCTATGTACAAAGCATTCATCTGGGACTACTTCCACACCCTCATAGGACTTAAAGGGCAAGGGAAACCAATGTGAACATAAAGCTCATGTTTTCTGCTGTGCCATGAGTGATAAACTATCTAAATTCATTTGGGCTCATTGTCTCTTTGTGCCAGACAAATCTATGGAAGTGTGGTAAGCCAGCTTAGCAGTGGCTACCACACTGCTACTTAAAAACTTCTTGACCGCTTGACACCTACCTAACATGTCCCTTTATTTTTATCTTCCCCTTTCCTTCTCCTTTGGTTTTCAAGTAGTCTTTCTGAACTCTTGTGTTTCTATCTTTTCTTAGAGCTCTTATTTTCATACAGATTATGTCTGTTTCTTATTTGACCTCTGATGATGTTTGGCCTTATCTCTACTTCCTCATTTATTTTGGTCTATATCAGTTTTCTATTGCTAAGCTTAGTGGCTTAAAACAACAGCCATTTATTATCTCATAATTTTGTAGATCAGAAGTCCAGGCAGGCTCAGTTGGGTTCTCTGCTTATGATCTCACAAGGCTGAAATCAAGTTGTCAGCTGGACTGGGCTCTTATCTTGAGGCTCTTGGGAAAGAACCTGCTTCCAAGCTAATTCAAGTGTTGGAAGAACCTAGTTCCTTGTTTTTGTAGGATTTAAATCCCCATTTCCTTCTAGTTGTCAGTCAGGGGCTGCTTACATCTCCTAGATGCCATTCCCTGGTCCTTTGCATGAGACCTCCCCCACCTTCAAATCATCAATGATGCATCAAGTCCTTCTCTTTGAATCTCTTTGACTTCCTCTTCTGAGACCAACCAGAGAAATCTTTGCTTTTAATGGGCTGGTGCAATTAGATTAGGCCTACCCTAATCTAATCAAAGTCAACAGATTAGTACCCTTAATTATATTTGCAAAATATCTTTTACAATGTAACATAATATAATCATGGGCATCCTCTCATTATATTCACAGTCATAGGGATTAGGATGGAAAATCTTGAGGGCCATTTCAGAATACTTTCTGCTACATGGTCCCTACATAAGCACTATTTGTCAGGTTCAGTAATCTTTGTTGTTTGTAGCAAGATGGGTTCCATGTAAAGCAGACTTTGAGATGGAAATTAATATGCAGGTAGTTTATTAGAGAATACACTCGGGATAACACCCTGTGGAAGGGAAAGAAGCAGTATTGAATAGAAGAGGTTGGGTTGCAATGCACTCTCATCAAAGGCCTCAGTTGATCCCATGTGGAGATCTCCAAAGCTGGAATAGCCCTTCAGAGTTATCCCCCTTGGGGAAAGGAGCTGGGCCTTTAAAACGCCTACACTGGTAAGCCATTGGAGGTGGGATGCCCTAAGAAAGAGGGTGTGCTCATGGGTGGGGCAGCTCTCTTCAGTGTATGCAAGTGCCAGGGAGGGCTGATTACTTAGAACTATCAGCCAACAGCTGGGAGAACAAGTCATTCTGTCCTTAAGGATGAATCTGGGCAGTCAGTCACTACATTGTTACTATAGAAAATACTGTAAATAATAACTTCTTTCCATTTATGCCCAATTATTTCGTCATAATAAATTAAGAGGAAGTTTATTTGAGTTGAGAACCCCAGGAAACTGCTGAGAAGAGGGGATATTTGGTGATTTAGAAGGCAGAATCATGTTTTTCCATGGGGAAACATTTATGAAATCCAAGTAGGGCTAAAAAATAAATGGCAGACACTGAGCTCCAGGAATTTAAGGCTAAGGGCCTCCAGGAGTTTAAGAGCTAAATTGGTACTACACACTGTAATTGCTTCTTGTCTACAGTGAAAAGGACATTTAGACATTGTGTACCATGGGCTGGGAGGAGGTTCTGACCCCAGACTCCAATATGAAACATCGGCCTCGATACCAGCAGTTTTCGTCTCTGCTTCTCACATATGCTGATATCACTGAAAGCTTCTGATCGTATTAATCCCACTAAATGGAATGCCTTTTTAAGTCCCAAACTCCATTTGGAAAACGTATGTGGTCCACTAATACCTAACATATTGTCCACTTCCAGGAACCTATCTCTAGCTCACACATGCACTAAACTCTCCTGTTTCTGAAGCCTCATGGTACATAATTTAAGACCAGGTTTTATTGTATAGAGTGACAGGTTATAATCTAGTTGTTGCATGAGCATAATGCAGTTGTCCCTAAAAATTTGAACACTATGCCCTTTCTCTATTATCTTATTTTCTGTTCACACTTCAGTCACAAATATCTGTTTTTGACCTATAAAACTCAGTTGAAACATCCCTTAACTGAATTTCTCAATGACCTCCTGATTAGAAAATTCAAAGGACTTAATTCAGTTCTGTGCTTACAAAATCTCTGGCACATTTGACACTGTAAAACACTCCTCCCATCATTTCCCTCTTAACAATATTTTTTCTCCACATTTTAATTATGTAAATTTTCACTTGCATAAAATATTGAAAGGATAATACAATAAACAGCCATATAACTTGCATCTAGATTCAACAATATATATATAATTTTCCCTGAAATGTTTGATGGTAAGTTGTAGACATTATAACATTTCATCCATAACTACTTGATCATCCATCCTAAATAAAAGAACATTTTCCCATATAATGGAATATCATTATCAATCTTATTCTGTGCTAACTCATACCCAGTTCATTTTCAAATTTCCCCAGTTGTCCCCAAAATGTATTTTTACTGCTTTATTGAAGTATAATTAACATACTATAAATGGAACATATGTAAAGTGTACAATTTGATAAGTTTTGACATTTGTGTACACCTTTGAAACCATTACCACAATAAAAACAATAAACATATGCAATGCCCCCAAAAGTTTCCTTATGCCCCTTTGTCATCCAAGCTTCCCTTCCCATAGCCCTCCCTCCCATCCACAGGAAATCACTGTTCTGTTTTCTGTCACTATAAATTAGTTTGAATTTTCTACAAATTTATATAAATGGAATCATACAGTAGGCACTCTTGTTTTGTTTGGCTTCATTCATTCAGCATAATTATTTTGAGATTCATCCATGTTGTTACATATATCTGTATTCATTTCATTTCTTTCTATTGATGAGTGGCATTTTATTGTATGGATATACCAAAATTTGTTTATCCATTCATGTGTTGATGGAAATTTGTGTTGTTTCTAGTTTTGGGCTATTACAAATAAAATTGATAAGAATATTTGTGTATAAGTCTTTGTGTGGACATAAGCTTTCATTCCTCTAACTAAATACTTAGGAGTGGAATGGCTTGGTCATGTGTTAGCTGTATATTTAACAATAAGAAACTGCCAAGCTGTTTTCCAAAGTGGTTATACCATTTCACATTCTCAATAGCAGTGTGTAAGTGTTCCAGTTGCTATTCCCTTTCCATCACTGGGGAAGTTTTTTCCTTTTAATTTTAGCCATTTTGGTAGGAGTGAAGTGGTATCTCACTGTGGTTTTAGTTTATATTTCCCTAATGTCCAAATCTGTTGAGCATCTTATCTTGCACTTATTTGTCATCTAGATATCATCTTGGTTAAGGTGTCTTTTGAAATATTTTGCCCATTTTTAACTGGGTTGTTTATCATATTATTGAGTTGTAAGGGTTCTTATATATATCCTAGTATAAGTCCTTTGTTGGACATATATTTTACAAACATTTTCTCCCAGGTTTGCCTTTCCATTTAAATCTTTTGAAGAGAAAATTTTTACATTTTAATAAGCCCAATTAATTGATATTTCTTTTATAGTTTGTGCTTTTTCTGTCAGAGTTAAGTTTTTGCAAAACTGGAGGCCACTAAGATTTTCTCTTATATTTTCTAGAAATTTCATAGTATTAGCTTTTACATTTATTTCTATGACACAGTTACAGGCAAAATAATATTTATGTTTGCAATTTACTTCAAAATAATCCAAGGGAAAAGGTAGAAGGAATATTGATGAGATAAGATTGGATATATATTGATAATTGCTGTGATCAGGAGATGGGAACAAAGTTTATTACTCTATTTTGTATACTGTGTACATACTTCAAATTTTCCATTGTGAAAAGTCATAAAGATTATGTCAATATGCCAAGTGAAAAAGAAGGTAACAAAACTTCCTATATAATTCTCATTTAAACTATATGTATATCTCTATGAAAACACATATATACACCCAGGCAAATACACAGGGAAACATGACTAAAAATGAACATACCAAAATATTAATAGAGACCAAGAATCCTGGGCCCAGTGAAGGGACTGGATCCAGAGAGACCTGGAGTCAGATTCCACTTATCACATTATTAATCTTCTCTAAAGATTTGCTGAGCCATGAATCACCTGGGGTGGGGATGACAAGTGAGGAAAATCCCCTATTTCACAGCACTACCACCCCAGGTTTGTATTTCCAGGTTGATAAAATTATATCAGCAGGCCAGGAAAGTTGAGATAGAAAGAAATAGACCATGATTAACAGGGTCTTAACACACACATATCTTGGTGACTATTTAGACACAACTGAGCTGAGCAGACCTCAGAAGATTCCGTGTGATCTACAGCCTGGATGGGGATAGGTGAGGTTTGGGGGCCAGAGTCCTGCGATGTGTTGCCCACCATAATGCAACCTCCCTCCCAAGCCCCAAGATACATGGCAGTAGGAGGTAATATACCCTCAATCCAGGCCAAGCTAAGAATAAGCTTTCCATAACAAATATCAGCCTCTCTCAACTGGGGGGAAGCCTTGACACTCCTTTAGGAGGAATTTCAAACTGAGGCACAAGTCTATTCTCTTCCCCCAAAATTGAAGGCCGACCTAGAAAAACCTCTGATAAAATATTATATGGCCCAAATCATTGTATGCTAAATGCTGACAGACCCAAAAGAGAACACCAGTCTCTACTGTTCTGCATCTGATATGCAGCATTCAATAAAAAATAAGGCATGCACACACACAAAACACACAAAGCAATCAACAAAACCAGAGTCAGAGATGACCCAGATTTTGCAAATATCAGGGAAAATTTTTGAACTTTATTTAAGTTTTAAACATTTTAATGTTAAAGGCTCTAGTAGAAAGGTTGGAAACCATACATGGGGAATTTCAGCATAAAAACAGACTATAAAATAGAGTCAAATAGAAATGCTAAAAAAATTTTTTTAAGGTAAAAGAGAAGAAGGATGTCTTCTACAGACTTAATAGACCTGACTCGGCCAAAAAGAGTCACAAAATTGAAGACAGGTCAATAGAAATTACCGAAAATGGAACACAAACAGGGAAAAGAGTGGAAAAAGAACATCTAGTACCTGTGATACAATATCAAATAGTATATCAAATGAGTCATTGGAATCTAAGAAGCAGTTGAGAGAGAATGGCTAGAAAATATATATTTGAAGAGAAAATTGCCAGGAATTTTCCAAAAACAATGAAAGCTATCAAATGGCAGGCCCAAAAAGCTCAGAAAAATAGAAACGTGTGCACACACACACACATACTTCCTGATTTCAAAACCTACTACAAAGTACAGGAACCAAAGCAGTGTGGTAAATGCCAAATAGTAGACACATAGACGAAGGAAACAGAATAGAGTTCAGAAATACACCTTCACATATATGATCAGCTGATTTCCAACAAATTCAACGGAGAAAGGGATATTTTTTTCAACGAAGAATGCTGGTACAATTGGATATCCTTATGCAAAAAGTGAATTGTGACCCACACCTCACCCAAGAAACAAAAGTTAACTAAAAACTGGATCATAGATATAAATGTAAAACATAAAACTATGAAACTTCTAGAAGAAAACATAGGAGGAAAACTTTGTAATCTTGGGTTCGGCAAAGATTTTTTTAGATATGACTTTAGAAATCCTTGTAAGAGAGGGGCAAGATGGTGGCTAAGTAGGGAGCACCAAGGGTCAGCTTGTCCTACAGGGCAGTTAATAATCACCTAGAGCTATCTAAACCACCTGCTGGGGGGATCCAGGAGACCAGAAAAGCAGCCTGCAATATCCTTGAAAGAATGGAAGGAGGAGACTGCCCTTCTGTAGTGAAGATTCATGAGTAGAGCACTGCACGCCATGGAGGCCGGTGCCCATCCTCCACTGGCAGTGCAAGCCGCCTCGGGAGCTATTCTGTGGCTGGAGTTGGAAGTTCCATTTCCCAAAAACGGGGGAGAAAGAGACAGTTGGCCACCGGCTTCAGCTACTGATTAGTAAATTCAGCTGGCTAAAGTATAATCCTAGGAACAGCCGAAGTTTGAACCTGTCCAAGTGAGAAAGGCCAGTAGCTGCCATTTTAACTCCACCCCTAGCATGAGGTGAAGCGGGACTGATTGAAAATCACAGTGACGGTAGGGACCATCTTCTTTCCACCCAGATCGGATTGCAGCCCAAGCCTAGGCCCCAGCCCCACCTCCGGCAGGGAAGAAGCTAGGGGTCCTGCACCAGCCTCTCCAGGCAACTGTGGGCACTTTTGGCTGGCACAGACTGAATAGTCAGACACCTGGAGCTCCATCGCTGCACTACAATAGGATAGGAGAGGAGCTGTGTTTCCTCAGCCTCTCTGGGCAACTGCTGGCACTTTCAGCCAGCACAAACTGGTTTGTTGAGCACCTTCAATTCCATCTCCACCCCTCCACCCTGGTAGGATAGGAGGGGGCTGGTGTTTCTTCAGCATCTCTGGGCAACTGTAGGCACTTTCAGCCCTAATAGACTAGATACACAGACACCTGTAGCTCCATCCATGCCTACCAAGAGGATAGGAGGGAAGCTGTGTTTCTTCAGCCTCTCCAGTCAACTGCAGGCATTTTTGGCCCACACAAACTGCTTGTCGAGTGCCTTCGATTCCATCTCCACCACCATCCCCCACATAGGATGGGAGCGGGGGCAGGTGTTTTCTCAGGCTCTCAGGGCAATGGCAGGCACTTTTGGCCTGTACTGACTGGACTATTGGGCGCCTGTGGCTCCACCCCTACCCCAGATAGGACAAGAGGGGGGTGGTGTTTCCCCAGCCTCTCTGGGTAACTGCAGGTGCTTTTGGCCCACACAGACTGAATAGTCAGACACCTGTAGCTCTATCCCCACCCCCAAGTAGTATAGGAGGTAAGCTGTGTTTTCTCAGCTTCTTCAGGCAATGGCAGGCACGTTGGGCCTACACGGACTGGACTGTTGAGTACCTGTGGATTCAACCCCACCCCCCAATAGTATAAGAGGGGGCTGGTGTTTCCTCAGCCTTTCTGGGCAATGGCAGTCAATTTTGGCCTGCACGGACTGGACTGTTGGGTGCCTGTGGATTCATCCCCACCCCCCAATAAGATAGGAGGAGGCTGGTGTTTCCTCAGCCTCTCGGGCAATGGCAGATATTATCAGCCTACACAGACTGAACTGTTGGATGCCTGTGATTCGATACCCACCCCCTAAAGGGAATAAGGGACAGTACTCCCTCAGCCTCTCAGACTTGGCCTGCACAGCTTGGATTGCTACACACAGCTGTGGCTCTGTCCCTACCACTGTCAGGAGAGGAAGGTGAGAGAAGCTTCATCAATTCCTGGGGCAACGTGGGCAGCTTGAGCCTCCACAGCTTACAGCATCGACTACATCCTCGGCTCCTACTACAAACTAGCAAGGGAGAAACAGCAAAAAAGCCTTAAACTAAAGAGAGAAACTGCACCCAGAATAAATACATCTAGAAAGCCAGATGCCAAGACACCAACAAAAAATTACAATCCATATCAAGAAATAGGAAGATATGGCCCAGTGAAAGGAACAAGAAGCTTCTAGATGACATAAAGGAGCTGAGACAACATATCATAGATGTTCAAAGAAATCTCCTTAATGAATTCAATGAGATGGCTAAAGAGATTAAGAATATTAAGAAGACACTGGGTGAGCACAAAGAAGAATTTGAAGGCACACATAGAAAAATAGCAAATCTTCTGGGAATGAAATGCACATTAAATAAAAGTAAAAATACACTGGAGGCATATAACAGCAGATTTGAGGAGGCAGAAGAAAGTATTGGTGAGCTTGAAGACATGGCCTCCAAAAGCAAACACACAAAAGAACAGATGAAGAAAAGAATGGAAAAAATTGAACAGGGTCTCAGGGAAGTAAAGGACGGCAAGAGACTTGCAAACATACATGTCATGGAAGTCCCAGAAGAAGAAGAGAAGAGAAAAGAGACAGAAGGAGTATCTGAAGAAATAATGGTAGAAAATTCCCCAACCCTATTGAAGGACATAGATATCTGTGTCCAAGAATCACAATGTACTCCCATCCAAATAAATATGAATAGACCAACTCTGAGACACATACTAATCAGAATGTCAAATGCCAAAGACAGAGAATTCTGAGAGCAGCAAGGGAAAAGTGACGCATAACATATAAGGGATACCCAATAAGATTAAGTGCTGATTTCTTATTAGAAACCATGGAGGCAAGAAGGCAGTGGTATAATATATTCAAGATACTGCAAGAGAAAAACTTCCAGCCAAGAATCTTATATCTGGCAAGATTGTCTTTCAAAAATGAGGGCAAGTTTAGAATATTCACAGATAAACAGAAACAGTTTGTAACCAAGAGACTGGATTTGCAGGAAATACTAAAGGGAGTGCTGCTGCATGTGAAATATGAATATTGGTAAAATCGCATGTATGACTGCTTTTCTTTAAAATTGAACAAATGTATGTTAACACTACAAGATGTTAATATCATATCAAAAAACACATTATACTAAGTGAAAGAAAGCAGACACAAATACTACATATTATATGATTCCATTTATATAAAATGTAAATATAAATCAATTTATAAAGATGAAGTTAGATTCGTGGTTATGTAGGGCTGGGGAAGGACTGGTAAGGAGTGTGGAGTTTTTCGTCTTTGGAGTAATGAAATTGTTCTAAAATCTTTTGTGGTGATGAATGCACAACATTGTGATTATACTAAAAGCCACTGATTATAGTCTTTATGTTATATAGTTCCATGTTACATTTTTTATCTTTCCTTTTAGCAATATACATGACCTTAGACTTTCCCTTTAAACTCTTTTCCTACCCACAGAATAGTACTGCTAGTTACAGAAATTATGTTGGGCTTTCACCTTTTCTATTCATTTCCATAGATTAACACATAACCTTTTTACCAATTCTGCACAAGTTAACACTCAGCTTTCCATTTTCTAACCTTATTCTATTTTCTGGTGACCCATATTCAAGTTAGTAACCCCATGAGATTACACAATATATTTAGTTCATAGTAGCGCAACCATACAGTATTTGTCCTTTTGTGTCTGGCTTGCTTCACTCAACGTAATGTCCTCCAGGTTCATCCATGTTGCCATATGCTTTACGACTTCTCCTTACAGCTGCATAATATTCCATTGTGTATACACACCACAATTTGTTTACCCATTCATCGGTTGATGGACACCTGGATTGTTTCCAAATTTTGGCAGTTGTGAATAATGCCACTATGAACATTGGTGTGCAGATGTCTGTTCATGTCTCTGCTCTGTTCTTCTGGGTATATACCTAGTAGTGGTATTGCCAGGTCACAAGGCAAGTCTATATTCCACTTCCTTAGGAACTGCCAACTCCTCCACAGTGGCTGTACCATTCTACATTCCCACCACAGTGAATAAGCGTTCCTCTCTCTCCACATCCTCTCCAACACTTGTAGTTCTCTGTCTTTTTAATAGTGGTCATTCTGATAGGTCTGAAATGATATATCATTGTAGTTTTGATTTGCATTTCCCTAATCGTTAGTGACGTTGAACATTTTTTCATGTTTTTCTGCCATTTGTATTTCTTCTTTAGACAAATGTCTATTCAAGTCTTTTGCCCATTTTTTAATTGGGTGGTTTGTCTTTTTATTGTTGAGTTGTATGACCTCTTTATATATCATGGATATTATACCCTTATTGGAGATGTGATTTCCGAATATTTTCCCTCATTGAATTGCCTGCTTTTTCACCCTTTTGAAAAAGTCCTGTGAGATGCAAAACTGTTTAATTTGGAGGTCCCATTTATCTATTTTTTTTTCTTTTGTTGCTCATGCTTTGGGTGTAAGGTCCAAGAAACCACCACCTACCACAGATCTTTAAGATGTTTCCCTACATTTTCTTGTAATAGTTCTATGGTCTTGCTTTTACATTTAGATCTTCCATCCATTTTGAGTTAATTCTTGTATAGGGAGTGAGATAGGGGTCCTCTTTCATTCTTTTGATTAAGGATATCCAGCTCCTCCACCACCATTTGTTGAAGAGTCTGTTTTGTCCTGTTAACATGGCTTTGGTAGGTCTATCAAAAACAAGTTGGGGGGGGGGGGCAAATGTGGCTCAAATGGTTGGGCGACCATCTCCCATATGGAGGGACCTGGGTTCAATCCCTGGGACTGCCTGGTAAAATAAAAATATAGAAGGCATGCAGGCTATCAGGCCCCCCGAGCGGGTGAGCCCCCAGGCCCCTTGCGCGGATGCGCCACCAGGCCCCGTGTGCAGGCATGCCAGGCCCCACCGAGCCACGCAGCACAATGATGACGTAAATGGAGAGTGATGCAAAGGGAGAGCCAAGATGAGACGTGCCAGGGAACCAGGAACTAAGGTGGTGCAGGTGGCAGAACGCCTCTCCTCCACATCGGAGGTTCCCAGGTTTGAATCTCAGTGAAGGCAGGAGAAGGATAAGAAAAGAGGGCAAGAAACAGACACAGAAAATTGCCCAGTGAATGGACACAAAAACAACAAAGACGGGGGCGGAGGAGAAGTTAAAAATGGATAAAAGTAAAATAAATAAATAAATCTTAAAAAAAAAAAAAAAAACAGTTGGCCATAGAGATGAGGGTTTATTTATTTCTGGATTTTCAATTCTATTCCGCTGATCGATGTGTCTGTCTTTATGCCAGTACCATGTGGTTTTGACCACTGTAGCTTTGTAATATGTTTCAAGGTCAGGCAGTGAAAATCCTCCCATATCACTCTTCTTTTTTAGAATGCTTTTGGCTATTTGGGTGCACTTTCCCTTCCAAATGAATTTGGTAATTGCTTTTCTATTTCTGTAAAGTAGGCTGCTGGAATTTTGACTGGCATTGCATTGAATCTATAAATCAGTTTGGGTAGGACTGACATCTCCATGATATTTAGTTTTCAAATCCATGAACATGGATTGTCTTTCCATTTGTTTAGTCTTTTGTGATTTCTTTTAGCATTGCTTTGTAGTTTTCTGCATATAGGTCCTGTACTTCTTTGGTTAAATTGACTCCTAGATATTTGAGTCTTTATGTTGCTGTTGTAAATGGAATTTTTTTCCCTGATTTCCTCCTCAGATTGTTCAATACTAGTGTACAGAAACACTACTGATTTTTGTGTGTTGATCTTATATCTTGCCACTTTGCTGAACTCATTTATTAGCTCAAGTAGCTTTGTCATAGACATTTCAGAATATTCTAAATATAGGATCATGTCATCTGAAAATAATGAGTTTTACTTCTTATTTTCCTATTTGGATGCCTTTTTTTTCCTTGTGTAATTGCTGTAGCTAGAACTTCTAGCACTAAACTGAATAACAATGGTGACAGTGGGCATTCTTGTCATATTCCCAATCTTAGAGGGAAAGCTTTCAACCTTTCCTAGTTGAGTACGATATGGTCTGTGGGTTTTTCTTATATGCTTTTTATCATATTGAGGAATTTTCCTTCTATTCCTATATTTTGAAGTGTTTTTTATCAAGAACAGATGCTGGATTTTGTTGAATGCTTTTTCTGCATCAATCGAGATCATGTGGTTTTTTCCTTCAATTTGTTAATGTGGTATATTAGTTAATTGATTTTATTATGTCAAACCAGCCTTGCATACCAGGAATAAATCCCACTTGGTTGTGATGTATAAGTCTTTTGAGATGCTGTTGGATTCTCTTTGCAGGTATTTTGCTTATAATTTTTGCATCTATGTTCATTAGAGAGATTGGTCTGTAATTTTCTTTTCTTATAGTGTCTTTATCTGGCTTTGGTATTAGGGTGATGTTGGCTTCATAAAATCTGTTGGGTAATTTTCCCTCCTCTTCAGTTTTTTGGAAGAGTTTAAACAGGATTGGTGTTAAGAAGAGTTTCTTGAAATGCTTGGTAGAATTCAACTGTGAAGCCATCCAATCCTGAACATTCTTTGTTGGGACATTTTTGATGACTGATTCAATGTCCTTAAATGTGATTGGTTTTTTTAAGTTCTTCTATTTCTTGTAGTGTCAGTGTAAGTTATTTATGTATTTCTAGGAATTTGTCCATTTCATGTAGGTTTTCTAGTTTCTTGGCATATAGTTTCTCATAATACCCTTTATGATCCTTTTTATTTCTGTTTGGTCAGTTTTAACTTCACCTTTCATTTCTGATTTTATTTATTTGCATCTTCTTTCTCTCTCTTTTTTTTGTTAGTCTAGCTGGAGGTTTGTTAATTTTATTGATCTTCTCAAAGAACCAGGTTTTGGTTTTATGATTCTCTCTCTTTTTTTTTTTTTTCTCAATTTAACTTATTTCTGCTCTGATCTTTGTTATTTCATTCCTTCTACTTGATTTCAGGGTAGTTTGCTGTTCTGTTTCTAGTTCCTCCAGTTGTTCAGTTAGATCTTTGATTTTAGCTCTCTCTTCTATTTTAATATAAGCATTTAGGGTTATAAATTTCCCTCTCAGGACTGCCTTCATTGTATCCCATAAGTTTTGGTAAGTTGTGTTCTCATTTTCATTCATCTCATATATTTACTAATTTCATTACAATTTCTTCTTTGACCCACTGATTATTTAGGAGTGTGTTGTTCAACCTCCACACATTTGCCAGTTTACCTCTTTCCTGTCTATTATTGATTTCTAGGTTCATTCCATTATGATCTGAGAAGTGATTTGTATAATTTCAATGTTTTTATATTTACTGAAACTTGCTTTGTGGCCTAAAACATGGTCTATCCTGGAGAAAGACCCATGAGCACTTGAGAAGAATGTATAACCCGCTGAGTTTGGGTGCAATGTTCTGTATATGTCTGTTAGGTCTAGCTTGTTTATCATATTGCTCAAGTTCTCTGTTTCTTTGTTGATCTTCTGTCTAGTTATTCTATCTAATGATGTGAGTGGGGTGTTGAAGTCTCCAACGATTATTGTAGAGGTGTCTATTTCTCCCTTCAGTTTTGCCAGAATTTGCTTCATGTATTTTGGGGCATTTATAAATAAATAGATATTTATTTATGACTTTTATTTCTTCCTGGTGTATTGTCCTTTTATTAATACATAATGACTTTCTGTATCTCATAACTTTTTTGCCTTTAAAGTCTGTTTTGTCCAATATTAGTGTGGCAGTTTGAGATTATTTATAAATTCCAAAAAGAGAGAATATATTTGTAAACTGGTCTGTTCATCTGGGTGTGATCCCCTTTGATTTTATTAGATTCAGCTGAGATGTCTTTGGTTAAATTATGTTAAGATTAGGAGTTTGATTTGACCACATCAGTAGGGTGTAACTCAGGGTTGATCCCCACCTCCTTGGTGAGATATAAATGGACACTCACACAGAAATCAGAAGACACACAGGAAGAAAGAGCTCCACAGATACCAGAGGAGAGAACTTTATCATGACACGGAAGAGGAGAGAACTTTGATCCTGCGGCCCCAGGAAAAGAAACAAGCCCTATGCTAGCCTGTAGCTGAGAGAAGAAGGCTGAACCCTAGCAGAGATTGGCAACCATCTTGCTTCAACACGTGGCAACTGACTTTGGTGTGAAATTAACCTTGGGTTGGGCTCTTTAGGGCCTTGTAACTGTAAGCTTTTACCCCAAATAAATACCTTTTATAAAAGCCAACAGATTTATGTTACTTTGTATCAGCACCCCTTTTGGCTAATACAGAATTTGGTACCAGGAGAGTGGGGTATAGTTTGATGCAATTACCAAAAATGCTGAATGGTTTTATAAATGGGTAAGGGGTATTTTTTGGAGGAATTGTGAAATGCTTGTTGGAAAAGGCCTAAATTGCTTTGAAGAGACTGTTGGTAGGAATATGGATGTTAAAGACGAGGTCTTTGATGAGGTCTTAGAAGTAAATGATGAAACTATTATTGAAAACTGGAGGAAAGGCAACCCGTGTTTTAAAGTTGCAGAGGAGTTGGAGGTTGTCCTGAGTACTGTTGTGGCAACGGATGTAGGCCATTTTAAATCAGCACACACCACTCAGAACTGAGTGGGAGAGAGTGTGGTCTACAGTGTGAACTGTGGTCTATGGTTGGTGGTAAGGCTCCAGGATGTGTAAGTTCATTGAGGGTGGTGGGCCACACTGTGGGAGATGTTTGTGTGGGATGTGATGGGAGGTGTGGGAGGTGGGCAACATGGGAATCCCAGTGGGTTCCATGTAATATTTTGGGTAATCTAAGCACCTCTTAAAATATATGTATATATATATATATAAACAACATTTTTGTAAGCAAATACACATATATGCATATATATTTATATATCATTTTGCAAATGTTTGTATGTATTGTGAGAATTTTGATTTTTACCCATAATAATAAAAAAAATAAAATAAAAAAATAAAGTTGCAGAGAACTTAGCAAGATTGACTCCTGATGTTATATGGAAGGAAGAATTTGAAAATTACAAACCTGGAATTTAGCCAAGTTGATTTCCAAACTAAATGTGGAAAATGAAGCTTGGCTTCTCCTTGCAGCTTATAGCAAAATGTTAAAGAAAAGAGATAAGCTGATACCTGAATTACTAGGGATAAAGAAACCAGAAACTGATTCCAGAAATCCCAAGCCTCTGGAAATCAAGTCCCCAGACGATAGTGCCCCAACTGAGGAATTAACTAAACTTGGAAATTTTAAGCCAGGATTGAAAATGCAGTTATCCAGGAAAGACTTGTGGAAAGTGTTACTGTCTGATGGCTTGGACCACTGCTTCCTGCATGCTCAACCAACAAGCTTTTTGAGAGAGCTATATGAACAAAACCACTGTCAGCCTGGTCTAAAAGGGACATGGAGAGGAGAGATGGAAGGGAAAATAGTTTTAAGAGGAAAGCCATGGAAGTTGAGGTCTGGAATTAAGACATCTCCTTTGGCCAAGAGAGGGACTGCACCCATGTATATGGAAAGGGTGAGTTTGCCCCAGCATTTGAAGAGGGTAGATGTTCCAGCCGCTGTTCAGGGAGAGTTTTGCCACCACAGGCTACAGAAAGGGTGGAGCACATTCCCTAAGGTTTGGGGAGAGTGAGGTCGATACCCTGGTGCTTTGAGAGGGGTGGACCTCTTCCCCATAGATTAGGGAAGGCCAGGTCACTAACTCACTGTTCTGAGAAGATTGGGCCTGATGCCAAAGATTAGGGAGAATGTTGCTGCCACCTCACTGTACTAAAAGGGTTGAGACTCTACCCCAGAGATTGGGTAAGGTGTGGCCATCACACCAGCATTCTTGGTCAGTGAGGTCTGGAGCGTGGTCACCACCCAGATGCTTGATGAGGGTGGAACCAAGAAAAAATCCGTTGTATAAGCCTGTGGAAAGGGTGGGCCCCTGTGAGGCCCCAAGGAGGAGAAGAAACCATCATCTTAAGAATGACTCTCAGACTTTGAAATCTAATGGATTATGCCCTTCAGGTTTTTTCAGAACTATTGGGGACTTGTGACACATTTCCCTCCCTAACTCTCCTTATGGTAATGCAAATGTTTATTCCATGTCTGTCCCTTTGTATATTGAAATCAGATAAATTGTTTTGTAATTTTCACAGGTCTACAGCCAGAAGGGACTTTGTCCCAAGACAAACTGTATCTCTATAAACTGATTGTGATATGATTTTATACTTAGCATTGTTACTGATTTACGTTTTTTTTAAATATATATATTGTAATGTCTTTTTGGAATTCAGAGGGTGGAGTGTGGCAGTTTGAGATTATGAATTCCAAAAAGAGAATGTTTGTAAACTGGTCTGTTCCTTGGGTGTGATATCCTTTGATTGTATGAGATTTAGCTAAGATGTCTTTGATTAAATTATGTTAAGATTAGGGCTTTGATCTGACCACATCAGCAGGATGTAACTCAGGGTTGAGTCCCTGCCCCCTTGGTGAGCTATATAAATGGACACTCATACAGAAACATAGAAGATACATGGGAAGAGAGAGCTCCATAAATGCTAGAGGAGAGAACTTTGTAATGACACAAGAGAACTTTGATCCTGCAGCCCTGGGAAGACAGATAAGCCAAGCCCTATGCCAGCCAGTAGTTGAGAGAGGGGAAGGCTGATCCCTCACAGAGATCAACAACCATCTTGATTCAACACGTTGCAACTGACTTTGGTGAGAAATCAACCTTGTATTGGACTCTTCAGGGCCTTGTAACTGTAAGTTTTTACCCCAAATAAATACCCTTTATAAAAGCCAACAGATTTCTGGTACTTTGCATCAGCACCCCTTTTGGCTGACTAATACACTTAGTATAGCTCTTCCTGCTCTTTTTTGGTTACTGTTTGCATGGAGTATCTTTTTCCAACCTTGCACTTTCAGCTGGTATGTATCACTCAGTCTAAGGTGAGTCTCTTGTAAGAAGCATATGGATGGCTCATGTTTTTTAAATCCATTCTGTCAGCCTATATCTTTTGATTGGGGAGTTGAATCCATTCACATTCAATGATATTAGTGTAAATGCATTGTTTACTTCCACCATTTTGTATTTTAGTTTTCATATGTCATATATTATTTTCATCTGCCTTTTTACTACTTTGATTATCCTTTTTGCTATTCTTTCTTCTATACTCTCCTCCAAGCCTCTCTCTCCTTTTTCTTTCAGGCTCTAAAGCTTCCTTTAATATTTCCTGCAAAGGTGGATTTTTTAAATGAACTCTCTTAGTTTATGTTTGTTTGTGAATATTTTAAACTCACCTTCATATTTGAAGGCCAGTTTTGCTGGATAAAGAATTCTTGACTGGCAGTTTTTCTCTTTCAGTATCTTAATTGTATCATACCACTGACTTCTTGCCTCCATGGTTTCTGATGAGAAATCCACACTAAGTCATACTGGGCTTCCCTTGTATGTTATGGTTTGCTTCTCCCTCGCTGCTCTCAGAATTTTCTCTTTAGCTTTGATGCTTGACATTCTGAGAAGTATTTGTCTTAGAGTAGGTCTATTCAGATTTATTCTGATTGGGGTATGCTGCGCTTCTGGGACATGTAAGTTCATTTCTTTTGTGAGAGTTGGGAAATTTTCAGCTATTATTTCCTCAAATACTCTTTCTTACCCTTTTCTTTTCTCTTCTCCTTCTGGAACTCCCATGACATGTATGTTGTTGTGTTTCATGTTCATTCAACTCCCTGAGACCCTGCTCAATTCTTTCCATTTTTTTAAATCTCTCTGTTCTTTTTTCTCTTCAATTTCAGCTGTTCTGTCTTTGGTATCATTCTTTCTTCCATCATTTCGAGTCTGATGTTTTATGCCTCTAATGCAGGGGTTCTTAACCTTTTTTGTTCCACAGATCCCTTTGCCAGTCAGGTGAAAACCATGGACCCCTTTCTAAGTGCACACTATCCTGTTTGTCATTTAATAAATATATCACAGCTGCACCAACACGTCCTCACAAGAATAATATTTTTTTGAATTTCAATTCAAGCTCACAGACCCCTTGTTAAGAACCCCTGCTCTAATGTGTTTTTTTATCTCACCTATCTTGTCTTTCATTCTCATAAGCTCTGTTACTTTTCTGTTCAGGTTTTCTAATTCTTTGTGTTCACTCAATGTCTTCTTAATGTCATTGAGCTCTTTAGCCATATTGTCTTTCAACTCATTAATTTGATTTTGGAAATTTGTGTGCATCTCATTGATTAGTTGTCTCAAATCCTGTGTCTCTTCCAGGGCTTTGATATATTCCTTTTCTTGGGGCATGTCTTCCATTTTCTTAGTAAGGCTCATAATTTTTTTCTGATATCTAGACATCTAATTAGGATGGAGAGTTTACACAGATACTCAATTTCTCTCTCTTTCGTAGGAATTTAGTGGCAGGCAGCTGTGCGTTACTGCTGTTCTTTTGATTCTTGGTTCAACCCATTCTGGGTCTTTAGGATTGTCCCTGTTAGTTGCTCAAAACTAGGTCCTGGACCAAGTAATGGGTTGTAGACCCCACTTCCTAGGGCCTTGGGGAGGAGGCTGTAAGGGCCAGTAAAAGCCTCCTTTATTTTTAATTTCCTCACATGCACTTCCTTGGTCTGCCAGCAGATGGCACACTTTGGTAGTCCTCTCAATGCCTGGTCAGAGTGTGTTTGCTGCAACATGGACTAAATCAATGTGATAGATGTTCCTCCCTGGAGGCTAAAAGCCTTGTATTTCAAACTTTCTCAGAGGCAGTTCTCCAACCTTTGCTGGCAGCCCCTTCCCTTTTCCCATGTAGGAAATAATTCCACTCCACTCTGTGTCCTCAACAACCAATCCCAGTCAGTAGAGGGGGAGATTAAGGAGGTCAGATCTCTTTAGTCCCAGATCTCTTTAATCCCGAGCTGGCTCCCAAGGCAAACGATGGTGCAGCCCCACCCAACCTGGAAGGGCTTGTGGAACACAGCAGACCAAATTTGTGGGTCAAAAGCCAATTCAGCCTATGGCTGTGTCCCTCTTTCTCCCCCTTCCTGGGCAGGTGGATCCCTGGAGCCCCCTTATCTGTAGCCACCGGCCCAAGCCTGAGAATTCAAAAGTGTCTATAGGGTGGGGGAGGTTGCTGGCAGTAGCAGCTGCCACTTTTAACTCACAGTTTTGCCATTGCAATTATTTTCCTTTGTCCCACTCTCTTGTGGGTGGTGTCCAGCCTTCCCCTGATGTCCTAAGCCCTAGAATATTTTTTTCCAGGCCATTTCTGCCTGTCCACTAAAGCTACTCTTCTGGGAGAGAAGAGAGTCTCATATTTTTCTAGTCCACCATCTTCCCAGAAATCTCCATGATATATTAATAAAAGGGAAATTTTACCAGGAAGAAATAACAATCATAGATGTAAATGCACCTAACCAGTATGCCCCAAATTACATGAGGCAAACACTGGCAAAACTGAAGGGAGAAATAGATATCTCTACAATAATAGTTGGAGACTTCAATACACCACTCTCAGCATTGGATAGAACATCTGGGCAGAGGATCAATAAAGAAAGAGAGATCTTGAATAATATGATAAATGGCCTAACCTAATAGTCAAATACAGGACATTGCACCCCCAAACAGCAGGATGTACATTCTTTTCAAGTGTTCATGGTGCTTTCTCCAGGATACACCATATGTTGAGTCACAAAGCAGGTCTCAACAAATTAAAAGAGATCAAAATTATACAAAGCCCTTTCTCTGATCATAATGGAGTAAAGTTGGAAATCAAAAAGAGGCAGAAAAAGGGAAAATTCACAAATATATGGAGATTAAACAACACACTGTTAAAGAATCAGTGGGTCAAAAAAAGAAATTGTGAGAGAAATCAATAAATATCTCAATATTTATGAGAATGAAAACAAGAAAACAACATATCAGAACCAATGGGATGCAGTGAAAGCAGAGCTGAGAGGGAAATTTATAGCCCTCAATGCTTACATTAAACAAAGAAGAAAGAGCTAAAATCAATGACTAACTATACAGCTGGAGGAACTAGAAAAAGAACAGCATACTATTCCCAAAGCAAGTAGAAGGAAGGAAATAACAAAGATCTAGCAGCAATAAATGAAATTGAGAACAAAAACACAACACAGAGAATTAACAAAACCAAAAGTTGGTTCTTCAAGAAGATTAACAAAATCAACAAGCCCTTAGCTAGACTGACAAAGAAAAAAAGAGAGAAGATGCAAATAAAAAATAAATAAAAATGGGGACATTACTACTGACCCCATAGAAATAAAAGATATCATAAGAGGATACTATGAACAACTGTATGCCCACAAACTAGACAATGTCAATGAAATGGAAAAATTCCTAGGAATGTACAATCTACACTGACCCTAGAAGAAACAGAAGTCCTCAACAAACCAATCACAAGTAAAGAGATTGAAACAGTCATCAAACAACTCCCCAAAATGAAAAGCCCAGGACCAGATAGTTTCACAGGTGAGTTTACCAAGCATTAAAAGAAAACTTAATACCAATCTTTCTCAGCTATTCCAAAAAACTGAACATTACTGAACACTACAAAACTCATTCTATGAAGCCAATATCACTCTAATACCAAAGCCAGTTAAAGATATTATGACAAAAGAAAATTACAGAATTATTTCCCTAATGAATACGGATGCAAAAATCCTCAATAACATACTTGCTAATCAAATCCAAGAACACATTAAAATAATTATTCATCCTGATCAAGTGGGTTTTATACCAGGTGCGGCCGGGGGTGCGTCCTGTCTGGTCGGGGTAGGAGAGGCCTAGGCTCCTACGGGGGCTCGCAGGCGTGGAGGGCGCACGGCGGGAAAGAACCACTGCGGAGACGAGGTAAGCACGCAGGTCTAATTTATTAAGGGAAGTACAGATGCTTATATAGGGTTGTGGGCGGGAAAGGAAGGCGGGGCTGGCCGTGATAGGCCAGGAGCAGTTTCCACGCCCTCTAAGGTGTGGCCTTGGCAGTGCGGCTCTCCCTAGCTGTGTGGGGAGGGGGGAGGGTGAGTGTGGGCAGGCTTCTTCTGGTTATCAGCAAGCAGATGTTGGTTGCCTGGGCGAGGCTGAGGGCAGTGCGCCCGTTCCATGGCTGAGGGCAGTACGCCCGTTCCAGCCGCCCTACACCCGAGTGGTGGGCTGCGCATATCCCCCACTGGGCGCGGCTATGCCTGCTGGCCAGACTTCAGCCTGCCTTACCTCACCAGGCATGCAAGGGTGGTTCAACACAAGAAAATCAATCAGCATAATTCACCACATTAATAAATCAAAGGAGAAAAATCTTACATGATCCTATCGATTGATGCAGAAAAGGCATTTGACAAAATACAGCACCCTTTCTTGCTAAAAGTTCTACAAAAGATAGGAATTGAAGGAAACTTACTCAACATAATAAAGGTGATATATGAGAACCCCACAGCTAACATTGTACTCAATGGTGAAAGATTGAAAGCTTTCCCGTTGAGATCAGGAACAGGACAAGGATGCCCACTGTCACCACTGTTGTTTAACATAGGGCTAGAGGTTCTAGCTAGAGCAATCAGGCAAGAAAAAGAAATAAAAGCCATCCAAATCAAAAAGCAAGAAGTAAAACTTTTGCTATTCACAGATGAGTTCAACACCTAGAAAGTCCCCCCAAAAAACTACAACAAAGCTGCTAAAGCTAATAAACAATTTCAGTAGAGTATCAGGATACAAGAACAATTTGCAAAAATCAGTGGTGTTTCTATATACTAGTAATGAGCAATCTGAGGAGGAAGTCAGGGGAAAAATTCCATCTACAATAGCAACTAAAAGAATAAAATATTTAGGAATAAACTTAACCAAGGATGTAAAGCAATTGTATTTAGAAAATTACAATACATTGCTAAAAGAAATAAAAAGGACCTAAATAATTGGAAGAACATTCCATGCTCATGGATTGGAAGACTATCATTAAAATGTCAATTCTACCCAAATTGATATAAACATTTAATGCAATCCCGATAAAAACTCCACCAGCATTATCAAAACAAATTGAAAGCATAATTATCAAATTTATTAAGGGGCCCAAAATGCCAGAATCATCTTAAAAAGGAAAGGCAAAGTTGGAGGACTTTCACTTCCAGACTTTAAATCATATTACCTAGCTACAGTGGTAAAAACATCAAGGTACTGGCATAAAGATAGACACATAGACCAATGGAACCAAATTGATGGTTCAGAAACAGACCCTCATATCTATGGTCAAGTGATTTTGTCAAGCCTGTCAAACCCACCCAGCTGGGGCAAGACAGTCTATTCAACAAATGGTACTGGGAGAACTGGATATCTATAGCCAAAAGAAAGAAAGAGGGCCCCTGTCTCACACCTTATTAAAAAAATTAATTCAAAATGGATCAAAGACCTAAATATAAAAGCTAGAACCATAAAGCTCCTAGAAGAAAATGTAGGAAAATATCTTCAAGACCTGGTGGTAGGTGGTACATTCTTAAACTTTATACCAAAAGTACGAGCAATAAAAGAAAACGTGGATAAATGGGACCTCCTCGAATGTAAACACTTTTGTGATTCAAAGGACTTCATCAAGAAGATGAAAAATCAGCCCACATAATGGGAGAAAATATTTGGAAACTACATATCCGATAAGGGCTTGATTTCCATTCTATATAAAGAGATCACACAACTCAACAATAAAAGAGCAAGCAATCCAATTTAAAAATGGGTAAAAGACTTAAATAGACATTTCTCCAAAGAGGAAATACAAATGGCCAAAAAAGCACACGAAAAAAATTTCAATATCACTAGCTATTAGGGAAATGCAAATCAAAATGACAATGGAATATCATTTCACACCACATAGAATGGCCATTATTTTTTTTTAAAAAAAAAGAAAAACAATAAGTGCTGGAGAGGATGTGGAGAAATAGGAACACTCCTTCTCTGTTGGTAGGAATGCAAAATGGTGCAGCCTCTTTGGAAGACAGTTTGGCGGTTCCTCAGGAAGCTAAATATAGAACTGCCATATGATCCAGCAATTGCTCTACTAGGAATATATCCAGAAGAACTGAAAACTGTGACACAAACAGACATTTGCACACCAATGTTCATAGCGGTGTTATTCACAATTGCCAAAAGATGGAAAAAACCCAAGTGTCCTTCAACCAATGAATGGATAAACATAACGTGGTATATCCATATGATGGAATACTATGCTGCAGTAAGAAGAAATGAAATTGAGACACATATGATAACATGGATGAATCTTGAAGACATTATGCTAAGTGAAATAAGCCAGACACAAAAGGACAAATATTGCATGGTCTCACTAATATGAACTAAATATCAAGTATAAATGCATGGAGTTAAAACCTAGATTATAGAATTTTTGGAGATAGGAGGGTTGTGAAGGACTACTGATGTTTAATGTATGTAGAAGTTTTAATTTGCTTGACTGTAAAAGTGTGGAAATGAACAGAGTTGATGGTAACACATTATAGTGAGTAGCACCTAGTTCATAAATGGGATTGTGGCTGAAAAGGGTAGTCTAAGGAGGTAAATGTCAATTGAAAGAAAGCTAGAGAATGATCTAGGGACTGAATAACACAGTGAACCCAGAGGTGGATGAGAATTGTGGTTAATAGTACAAATGCATGAATATCCTTCTGTGAACTAGAATGAATGTATGTCACTATTGCATGGTGGTGGGAATGTGGAAAAGCATGGGGAAAATATGATTAATATAACCTATGGACTATCGTTAACAGCAATACTGTAATATTCTTGCATCAATGCCAAAGATATAATGTGTTAATAATAGGGGGGTATGGAAAAATATGCTTAACGTACACTATGGACCACAGTTAGTGATAATAGTCTGATGATATTATCTCATAATGTGTAACAAATGTTCCACAATGGTCTGGTGTGTTGGTGAAGGGTTGTTGTATGGGAAGTCTACACATGTGCATGTTTATTTTGTAAGTTCACAACTTCTGTAATAAAAAATATATTTTTAAAAGCCTATGGTAAATATCATCAAAATTATTTAACTGTATCGTCTAAATTGTAAACTATACTGTAAATCACTGACAATGGTTAGTTGCTATATTTTGCTATCTGCATAACAGTTATAACAATGCTAACAACCAAAAAAAA
>JAKSZT010054419.1:7386376-7461459 GCA_026826555.1 Tolypeutes matacus | reverse complement strand
CCACACTGTGGGAGATATTTGTGTGGGATGTGGTGGGAGGTGTGGGAGGTGGGCAACATGGGAATCCCAGTGGGTTCCGTGTAATATTTTAGGTAATCTAAGCACCTCTTAAAATATATGTGTATATATATATATAAATAACATTTTTGTAAGCAAATACACATATATGCACATATATTTATATATCATTATGCAAATGTTTGTATGTATTGTGAGAATTTTGATTTTTACCCATAATAAAAAATAAAAAAATAAAAAATAAATAAATAAATAAAAGCCTATGCCGTAAAAGAAAATATTAATAAATTAGACTTCATCAAAAATAAAATCTTCCACTCTTCGAAAAGAAAAGAAAAGCCACAGACTTGGAGAAAATAATTGCAAAACACATATTTGATAAAGGATTCACATCCAAAATACGTAAAATAGCTCTCAAAAAACTCATTAGTATAAGAAACAAACATCCCAATAGGAAAATGGACCAACGACTTGAACAGATATTTCACTAAAGAATGGAAAATAAGCACATTAAAATATGTTCAACATCATTTGTCATAAGGGAAATGCAAATTAAAACCACAATGAAATACCCCTATATACCTATTAGTACTGCTAAAATAAAAAAGCCCAACAATACCAAGTGCTGCCAAGGATGTAGACCAACTGGAGCTCTCCTACTTTACAGTTTCTTATAATGTTAAACATACAATACAGCAATCATATTCCTACTTATCCACCCAAAAGAAATGAAAACTTATGTTCACACAAAAACCTGTACAGAAATGTTTTTAGCAGCTTTTTTCATAATTGCCCAAAACTAGAAACAACCCAAATGTCCTTCAGCCTGTGTATCATGACTGGTAGTGGATACATGACTACATTTGCCAAAACCCATAGAAATGTATATCAGAAAAATGGCATTTTACTATATTTTTAAAAAGCATTGGGAGGACCTAAAATAGAGTACAAACTTTTAAAAATGAACCTGTCTTACAAATTAATAATATAACTACACTGAAGGAAATGCGGATGAAAAGACAACCTACCGAATTTAGAAAACAATATTTTCACTGGATACTGTAAGGCTATAGACAAAAAGAATTGTGCACCAATCCTATACTCTAGTTGGTAAATTTGTTTCTCATGGGGATTTCGTTTAGCAACTCTGAAACTACTTTATTTGTGTACTAGAATTTTAAAAATAGGTAATCTTGTTGTAGTTAATGATAGCCAGTTTTCTCACTGTCAGGGAAAGAAATAATAATTAAGGAAAAGGGAAAAAAGCTAGAATGAGCTCTGGTGTTGGGTTGGAATCAGAGGCTTTTACATAGATTATTGAAGATGATAGATGAGAGATGAGAGAGAGAGAGAGAGAGAGAATGTATTTTACTATGCATACATATATTCTCAAACTTTGTTAGTTGAGAGGGCCTAGAAACAATGATAACCCAGTACCAATGAGCACACCTAGCAACAAGATCTTGGCTTTTAAATGCCATTATCCAATAAAAGGAATAAGGATTCCTTATAAAAGCAGTTGAACCGGGGCAGGGAAAGTATAAGATAAGCTGGAGCACCCTATAGTGCAAGAAAGTAAGAAAGTGCTCAAACAAAAATGGGGGCATATCAAAAGGGCACAGTAGTCAACCGGACAGAGCTCCAAATGGCCAAAATGGGAACAATTTGAGACAGAAAATAAATAATGACAGTATTAGACTATAATCCCTGGAATAAAATAAATAAGATTGAGTACAAAGTGATGTAAATAAATAATTGAATATATAAATGGGGGAGAAGGGACCACTCTTCCTTATAGAATAATTCTAATTAATAAATGTAGAAGGTATGAGGGGAGTAGAAAATCACTATTAGAACACCACAGTAATAATTGTTGCAAGATGCTAAAATTAGTGGACAAAACGTTGAGGAGAAACAGTATATGTGCATAGTCTCAATGTATCTTCCCCCAAATATTTATTAATTACAAAGGGAAAAATAGTAACTTTACAATGGAGAAACCCAGCAGGCACCACTTTAACCAAGTGATCAAGGTTAACATCACCAGTAAAAGAACATATAGACATTATGTGCCTCCTGATATGATGCACTGAGAAGGGCACATCACTTCTGTAGTATTCTTGCCATAAATGCATTACCTTGATCTAATAAAAAGAAAACATCAGACAAACTCAAACTGAGGGGGGATTTTCTGAAAAATAAGACCAATATTCTTCAAGAATGTTGAGGTCATAAAAGACAAGGAAGGACTAAGAAACTGTCACAGATTAGAGGAGACTAAGAAGTCATGACAACAAAATGCCATGTGGTATCTTGGATCCTGGAACAGAAAAAGGACCTTAGGGGAAGAACTGATGAAATCTGAATAAAGTCTATAGGTTAGTTTAATAGCATTGTGCCAATGTTACTTTCTGGTTTTGATAACTGTATCATTGTTATGCAAGATGTTTACATTAGAAGAATGTGAATTAAGGGAATATAAGAACTCTATATACTAATTTCAACTTTTCTGTAAGGCTTAAATTATTTCAAAATAAAAATAAAACTTCATAAATGGTCATGATTTTTTAATTCTAGGAGTGAAAATGTTGGTCATATGGTAAGTATATGCTTAGCTTCAAGAAACCATTGAATTGTTCTCCAAAGTGTTTATACCATTTCACACTCCCACCAGGAATTTATGGGAATTTCAGTTGCTCCACATTCTCACCAACACTTGGTAAAACAATGCATATTGTCGTAGGCAGCCTCTAAGATAACCCCAATGATACTTGCCTCCAAGTATTCACTCCCTTCTGTAATTCCTTCCCCTTGAGTGTAAGCTGTACTTATTGACTCACTTTTAATGAAGAGAATACATCAAAAGTGATGGGATGTCACTTCGTAGATTAGGCTATAAAAAGACTATGGCTTCCATTTTGGTTACTCCCTCTATCTCAGATCACCTGCACTGGCAAAAGAAGGATTCCATGTTTTGAGCAGCCCTATGAAGAGCCTACATGATATGGCAAAGACTGAGCTCCTCAGTTCATCAGCACACAAGGAACTGGGGACCTCAGTCCAACAGCCATGTGAGTGAGCTTAGAAGTGGATCCTGCAGGCCCCATCAATCCTTCAGATGACCACATCTCTAGGTGACAACCTGAATGCAACCTCATAAGAGACATTCAGTCAGAGGCACCCAGCTATGCCACTTCCAGAGTCTGAACCCATGGAAACTGTGAGATAATAAATGTTGCTGCTTTAAGCTACTTAATTTTGAGATAATTTGTTATGCAGCTATTGATAACCAATACACATATTTAAACCATATTGAGGTATTATCCTTTACCTATGACATTGGAAAAACACATAACTCAGTTGATAAGGCAGTAGGGACACAAGCACTCTCATACAGTGATTTGGAAGTACAAAATAAAAGCAGTACAGCTCTTATGGAGGCTAATTTGCTATTTCTAACAAAATTAGAAAAGCATTTATCTTTGACTAAGCAATCCCACTTCTGAGAATTTACCCTACAGATGTACAATGTAAAAAATAAAATATGGACACAGTTATATTGCAGCATTATCTGTACTACTAAAAGATTGGTGACAACTGAAGTGTCCATCAATAGCAATAAAATATGGTAACATGCATATTGGAATGCCATGAAGCCATAAACCCATGTATTCTTTATAGACAGATCTCTAAAATACACTGAGAAGAGAAAAACTAGGTACAGTACAGTATATATAGTATGCTAAATTTTGCATGAGAAAGGGGTTAAATAAGAATATATATTGGTATTGCTTGTATTTGCAAAAAGAACTCCAGGAAAACCAAGATTACCAAATAAATTTTTGCTAGGACTCAGGCATGTTTGTGGGGAGGGGTGGGAAGGGGGCAAGCATGAGTGGAAAAAGACTTCTCAATTTATATATTTCTATATCTCCTTGATTTTTTAACCATGTAGATGTATTACCAATGCATTACCTACTCGTGAAAAACAAATAAAAACATAAACCTGGGGTGGGAGGGACACGGATCAGAAGCTGTTAGTGCTCCAAACACTCTCCCACTCAGGTAGGAGGTAAGTTATAGAGAGGATTAACCAGCAAGAATGTGGACATGGTGGACATGGGCAGCCCCACCTAGGGTTCAACCTTCTATTGATAGGTTTTCTGCTAGATGTTTGTCAAGAGACAAAGCCCTAACTAACAGAGATGGGGCCATTGTATTCAGGGGTACCAGACTTGGTGTCTCTTCCTCCACTGGAACATGGGGTACAGGTGCATTCCCTATCCTCACATGCCTCTGAAAATCAAGAGAGGCAGATGCTCCCTGAAATATAGCTTAGTCTCCTACTAGAGATAGATGGCAAGATGGGCTGGGAGAAATTATGCCTCAACTTCCTCTTTGTCCCCCAAAGCCCCCAGTAACGACCCCACATTCTTGCTGGCCTCTACTTTGCTCCTGGCTCTGTCCATGACCCATCATGGGCAGGTCTGCAAGAGTTATTTACTTACCACACTCCAAGTCTGTTTACTGTGACTTGGACTTGAGTGAGTCTGGGCAGACTCCTGAAAATCCCCAACTATTGGCATTAAAACAGGAGGTTCTAAAAGGGCTGAAAATACCACCTCTTCAAGTGACTGTGTGAGAGGAACCTGGGAGGTCTGTCTACATACTCTGTCTTCTGGGGATTTTGGAATGGGGAAATATTGATTCTGTGAACTCCAAAGAGATATCTGGCACATTTTTGCCTCCCTGCAGTTATTTTGGCTCAATTCCTGACCACTCTGTCACCCAGAACATATGGTATTAGCTGATGAACGCCAGCAGAGCAACCTACCTACCCTTTTTCCATAACTGTCCCCCCACCAGAACATAAGCCCCTCAACTCTACTGTGGTTGAGGGAGGAGGTTGAGTCCCTGGGGCCCAACAGCTCCTGGTGAAATACTAAGAAATCAGTCCCTAACCCCATAAACACTCCTCAATACCAGTGTTGCTTTTCCCTTTTCCCCTCAAAAGCAATCAAGGTCCTTGAGGGGGCCAAGAAACTCTTATTCATGGAAGTAAAGAGCAATGTGGTTACATGTATCAGAGGGCATACCCCAGTATGATATTTCTCATTGTAGGTCAGTCCACAAGTTCCACTCCCTTGCCCTGTCTTCCTCTCTGTAGACATCTCTCCCTTTACCCACCGCATCAGTGTAGGTACCCTGGGTTGCCCTTCTAGGCATTCTTCCCACTGAGTTTCCCCCAGCTCCTAGGACAATGTGCTCTAAGACCTGGCCAACCATAGGTGAATCTATACCCATCACAAGATGTTCTGATCCTTTAGACCTCAACACTCAGAGACAGACACTTTGTGCTGACCATTGGGACATGGCCTATGCCCACTGCAGGCTCTCTGAGGATTGGGGCCTTGCATATCAAAAAATGCAACAAAGTGTACCCCTAGAATCTAGTTTCTAAAAATGCAAAAGTAGCTTTCCCGGGGGAGGTCTAAAGGAAAGGAAGTAACTATTCTGTGAATTACTCTCTCTTCCCACAACCCACAACTGTTCCCTGGATCCTCCCATTATCCAATGCTCCCTATTATTATTCCTTGTTCCCTACTGCTTTTGTTTTCTCACTCTATTCTCTGCTCTCAGGTTGTTCCCTGCCCTTCTCACTGTTCTCTAGCCCCTCCTTCTCTTTCCTACACCTTTTATCTGGTCCCTGGTCCCTGCCCCATGTTGCTGTATCCCATTCTGTCTCACTGCTTTGCTGAAGTCCCCTCTACCAGCACCTAGGCCCTTACTGTTATTCTCTTCTTAGGATGGGGTGGAGGAGCATGCAGTTAAGAGGATGACGGCCATTGCTGTCCATACCTTTCACCTCCAGGTGAGTACCTGTCACAGCTGCCAAGCCACCTGCCCTGAATGCAACAACTCACTGTTTTTGGATGGTGTAACAGTTTGAATTTGGGGAATCTCAGAAAAGATTATGTTCTTGAACTATTCCATTCCTGTGGGTATGGGGCCCTTTGATTGCATTAGATTCAGTTAAGGGAACTTTAATTACATCACTTGACTAGATCGCTTTAGGGCTTTTGATTGGACTATGTCAGTCAGGCGTGACCTAGGTTGGGTCTCTGCCCTCTTGCTGGGTCTTATATAAACTGAGAACACACACAGAGAAAGAAGAGACACAGAGAAAGGGGGCTCTGCCATTTTGACCTGACCATGTGAGAGAGAGGACTCTAGGTTCGCCTACAGCTGAAGAAAGACAGAAGTCCCAAGAGGCTCAAGATGAGGCCCAGTGAGAGATGCCTGCTTACACAAAGCTGAGCTTCAGAAGAAAGAAGAGAGAGATTGGCAGACCTTCCATCTTTCTTCACAAGGCAGGACTCCAATATCTGCTAGCAGCGACCTTTAATGATAAAGTTTCTCTGATGATGCCTTGGTTTGGACATTTTCACAGACTCAGAACTGTAAGATTTTATCTAATAAGTTCCTATTATAAAAGCCAACCCACTTTGGGTATTTTTGCATTGACAGCCTTAACAAACTAGAACAGATGGAATGCTGCTTAAATAAATCCTAGGAGGTACCAAATCCATTTTCTTCATATGCCAGTTCCAGAAGAATGGGAAATATTAAAAGACCTCCTTACATCCCAGTCACCAGCATTGGCTAGCTCCAGCAACATTAAGAAATCCCCAGCTTCCCCCAAGTTTAGCAAATTCTGACCCTGCTGGCATTCTGGTCATGTTTTTCTTCATCTGAATGTTAGTAACAATAATTATTTTTTCACTTTGTTAAATTTTATGCACACTTTTGTGTATGTATGTTATATTTCACTAAATGTTTTAAAAATACCCAGGCTGACAATGCCTCAACATGTTAACAAATCACTCTGCTCCCTGTCTTAATTCCTCTCTCACCACTTCCCTCTCTCTGTTATTTGACACTCATATCAATTATTAATTTTGACTCCAGTGTGCCCTCCCTCACCTGAAAGGGATCATGAATCCTTTGACCAGAGAACTGGCTGTATCCAACAAGACCTTGGGTCCAAACTCCACCTGTCACATCATGAACCCCCTATAAATATTTGCTGCATTTCCAATTCTCATAGCACCACTCCCAACACTCTAGAACTGTACTTAACAGGATGAATAATATCTTCCTATGATTCATACTCCTGCTAGTGACTCTTTAGACTCAACTGAGTTGAGCAAGCTTCAGAAGATCCCTAGTGGTCTGCAGCCTAGACAGGAATGGATGGGGTTCTGGGGCCAGAGTCTTGAGATGTGCCACCCACCACAAGATGGAGGCTGCCCCAATATATTTGTAAGTGATGGTATGCTCACCACCATAAACCAGGCCTTGCTGAAAAAAAAGAATTACCATATGACCAGCAATCCCACTTTAGGTATATACCCAAAAGAATTGAAAGCAGGGACTCAAACAGATATTTACACACAAATGTACATAGTGGCATTATTCACAATTGCCAAAAGGTGGAAGTAACCTAAGTGTCCATCAACTGATGAATAGATAAACAGAATGTGATATATATACACACAATAGAATATTATTCGGACATAAAAAAGGAACGAAGCCCTGATACATGTGACAACATGGATTAACTTTGACAATATCATGTTCAATGAAATAAGCCAGACACAAAAGGACTAATATTATATGATCTCACTGATAAGAAATAATTAAAATAAGCAAATTCATAGAGTCAGAATTTAGAACCAGGGGCCAGGGTGGGGATAGGGAATGAGAAGTTAATGCTTAAATTGTACAGGGTTCCTATTTGGTTGATTGTAAAGTTTTGGTAATGGATGGTGGTGACAGTAGCAATAACATTATGAACATAATTAACAGCACTGAATTATATATGTGAATGTGGTTAAGAGGGTAAATTTTAGGTTGTATATACATTACTAGAATAAATCTTAAAAACAACAATATAGGACTATATAATACAAACAGTGGACCCTATTGTAAATGATGGACTATAGTTAATATTATGATTATAGTTAATAATACAATTATTAAAATGTTCTTTCATGAATTCCAACAAATAGACCACATTAAGGCAAGGTGGTAATAAAGGAGAGGTGTATGGGAACTCTGTATTTTAGGTATTTTATGCATGACTTTTCTGTAAACCTACAACTTCTTTAATTTAAAAAAGTACCCTGCTGGAATTTGGATTTGGGTTGCATTGAATCTATAGCTCAATCTGGAGGAGAATTAACATTTTAACAACATTGAGATTTCCAATTCATGGACATCTCTCTATATTTAGATCTTCTTTGCTTTCTTTCATGAGTATTTTTAGTATTCACATATCTATCTTATAAATATTTTGTTAGATTAATACCAAAGTATTTCATGTATTTTGGTGCTATTGTGAATGGTGCTATTTTTACATTTTTATTTCAATTTCCAATTGCTTGTTGCTAATATATAGAAACAAAATTTCTTTAATTTATTGATCTTTTTTAAAAAGGTGGAAATAATCCAAGTGTACATCCACAGATGAATTAATAAACAAAATGTGGTATACATATACAATGGTATATTATTCAGCCATAAAAAGGAATGAACTGCTGGTACATGCTACAACATGGATGAAACTTGAAATCATTATGTTAGATGAAATAAGCTAGACACAATAGGACAAATATTTTATGATTCCACTTAAACAAAATGTCTAGAATAAGCAAATTCATAGAAACAGAAAGTAGATTAGTGGGTATCAGGGGTTGGAGGTGGGAATGGTGATTTTGCTTAATAGGTACAGAGTTCTGTTTGGGATCATGAAAAACTCTTTGTAATGGATGGTGATGATGGTAGGACACACTGTGATTGTAACTAATACCACTAAAATGTACATTTTAAATAGTTAAAATGGTTAATTTTGCACTATGTTTATTTTATCACAATAAAAAAAAAGTTTGAGTAACCCATGGGAAGGCAAGAAAGGTAAAACCAAGGAATGAAAAACAGAGAGGACAAACAAATAATTAACTGTTTAACTTAAATCCTGACATAATAACAATACATTAGATGCAAACATAGTAATACAGATAGCTTAAAAGTAAAAGGTTAGGAAAAGATATACTGTACAAAGACTAAACAAAAGAAAAGCCCCAGTGGCTATATAAATAAAATCAATTTAGGCTTTAGTGAACAGAAAACCAGGGATAAGGAAGGGCATTATGTAATTATATAAGGGTCAATTCACCAAGAAGACATAACAACCATAAAAGTGTATGCACCAAACAATAGAGCTTTAAAACACATGAACCAAAAAAAAATAACAGAATTGAAAGAAGTAGACAAATCCACCATTACCGTTAGAAAACTCAACACCTCTCTCAAAGCAGTCAATAGAACCATTTGACAGAAAATCAGCAAGGATATAGAAGAAATGAACAATATCATCAACTAACAGGATCCAACTGATATTTAGAGAACATTCCACCCAACAATAGCTGAATATATATTCTTTTCAAGCACATATGGAACACTCACCAAGATAACATTCTGGATCATAAAACAAAACATAACAAAATTTAAAGAACTGAAACCATACAAAGTATGTTCTCTGACAGTAGTATAATTAAACTAGAAATCAAAACAAGAAAGGTAAAAGAAAAAATCACCAAACACCTAAAACCTAACAATACACTTCTAAATAATATATGGGTCAAAGAGAAAGTCTCAAGGGAAATTTTTAAATCTATAGAAAGGAATGAAAATGAAAATATCACAATGTGGGATGCAGCTAAAGAAGTCCTTACAGAGAAATTTATAGCACTAAATATTTATATTAATAAAGAAGAAAGGGAAGTGGATGTGGCTCAAGTGATTGGGCTCCCATCTACCATATAGGAGGTCCAGGGTTCAATTCCCGGGGCCTCCTGGTGAAAAGCAAGCTGGCCCAAGCAGACAGCTGGCCCATGTGGAGTGCTGGCCCGAGCAGAGTGCTGGCCCATGCAGGAGTGCTGGCCCACGTGGAGAGCTGTCACAGCAAGACGACGCAACAAAAAGAAACACAGAAGAGAGACAATGAGAGACGCAGCAAATCAGGGAGCTGAGGTGGCACAAGAGATTGAGCAGCCTCTTTCCACTCCAGAAGGCCCCAGGATTGGTTCACAGTGCCGCCTAAAGAGAAGACAAGCAGACACAGAAAGAACACACAGAGAGCAGACAGCAAGGACAAAACAATGGGGGGGGGCAATAAATAAATAAATAAATCTTTTAAAAGAATAATAAATGAAGGAAGGGGGAGTGGAGGTGGCTTAAGCAGTTGAGCACCTGCCTCCCACATGGGAAATCCTAGGTTTGGTTCCTGGTGCCGCCTAAAGAAGACAAACAAACAATGAGCAGACTGAGCACAAACAACAAGCAGACAATGAGCAAAAACAATGAGCAAAAACAATGAACAAGACAATGAGCAAACAGTGAGCAAAAACAAATGAGCAGGGAGTGGATGTGGCTTAAACAGTTGAGTGCCTGCCTCCCACATGGAAGGTCCTGGATTCGGTTCCCAGTGCCTTCTAAAGAAAAAAACAAAAAACAAAAAACAGACAATGGGAAAAACCAACAAGCAGACAATGAGCGCAAACAATGAGCAAAAACAATGAGCAAACAGACGAGGGAGCCATCTTGGGCGGGGAGGGGAATAAAGAAGGAAAACCTCAGATCATTATCTAATCTCCCATCTGAAGTAACTAGAAAAATAAGAGCAAAATAATTCCAGGGTAAGCACAAAGAGAATGATAAAGATAAAAGAAGAAATCAATGAAATTGAAAACAAAATACAATAGAAAAAAGAAATGAAACCAAAATCTGGTTATTGGGGAAAATGGTAAATTTGACAAATCTCTAGCAATACTAACAAATAAAAATGATACAAGGTACAAATTACAGGCATACCTTATTTTATTCTGCATCACTTTTTTTTTTTTTTAACGAATTGAAGGTTTGTGGCAACCTTGCATCAACAAATCTATCGGTGCCATTTTTCCAACAGCATGTGCTCACTTTGTGTCTCTGTCACATTTTAATTAAGGTAAGTACTTTTTTTTTTTCAGATATAATGCTGTGGCACACTTACAGACTACAGTATAGTGTAAACATAACTTATATGTACTAGGAAACCAAAATATTCATGTGACTTGCTTTATTGTGATATGCACTTTATAGCAGTGGTCTGAAAATGGAATCCACAATATCTCTGAGATATACCTGCACTAATAGAAGGAATAAAAGAGGGTGTGGTAGGGGACGGATGTGACTCAAATGGTTGGGCATCCGTCTCCCATATGGAGGGACCTGGGTTCGATCCCTGGGACCTCCCGGTAAAAAAAGAGGGTGTGGTAGGCATAATTCTAAAATGATCCCAAAGAATTCCACCTAGTAATATGCACTCTCTGTATATTCTTCTCCCTTTAGTGTGTAGGGACAAGTGAATATTATGGACTTATCACTCACACAATCAGGTTACTAATGAGTTGAATTTAATCCAAAGGGAAATTATCCTGGGTGGGCCTGATCTAATCAGGTGAACCTTTAAAAGAAGATGAAGCATCAAAGAGACATACTCCTATGGCCTCAAGGAAGAAAGCAAACATAAATGTTGTGAATTGCTGAGAAAGAAGGGTGGCCTCTAGGAGCTGAGAGCAGTCTCTAACTCACAGCTAGCAAGAAAACAGGAACCTCAGTCCAACAACTTCAAAGAATAGAATTCTGCTAAAAATCTGAATGAGCTTAGAAGAAGACCCCAAGCCTCAGAGCAAGTTGCAGCCCCAGCTGGCACCTTGATTTCAGCCCGGTGAGACGCTGATCAGAGGACTAAGCTAAGCCATGCCAGGAATTCAGGCCCACAGAAACTGTGAGATAATAAACGGATATTGTTTTAAGCCACTGAGCTGGTGGTAATTAGTTACACAATAAGAGAATACTAATACAAATTTTGGTACCTGGAAGTGGGATCTGCTGTAACAAATACCTAAAATTCTGGGAGTGACATTGGAGCTAACCAGTAAATGTGTGTAGCATGATAGGAAAAGCCTAAATCTCCCCGAAGAGAAATCTGGACTTTAAGGGCATACTAGTGAAGGAACAGAAGGAAGTGAGTAACATATTATTGGAAACTGGAGGAAGAGAAATCCTTGTTATATATTGGCAGAGATCTTAAAATTGTTTTTTGCTGTTATATGGAAAGAAAAATTTGTAAGTTGTATTAGTCAGGATTCTTTAGGGAAACAGAACTGACAGGAGATATCTGTAAATAGTATGAGATTTTATACTTTTTCTTTTAAGGTAGTCAACTGATTGGATGAGATGTCACTCATTGCTGAAGGCAATCTCCTCAGTTGGTTGTAGATGTAATCAGCCATAGATGCAATCAATTGACTGATGATTAAAGTCTAGGAAATGTCCTTGCATTACAATTAACCCAGTGATTGCTTGACCAAACAGT
Organism: Tolypeutes matacus; assembly: GCA_026826555.1. Lineage (NCBI taxonomy): Eukaryota > Metazoa > Chordata > Mammalia > Cingulata > Chlamyphoridae > Tolypeutes > Tolypeutes matacus. The sequence continues at coordinate 7,448,957 of JAKSZT010054419.1, read as the reverse complement.
TGGACACATTACCTGGCCAAGTTGACACATTAGCCTAACCATCACAGTACACCCCTTGTCAACTTGGCAGTGATACACATCACATATTTTTTTCATCTAACAATATTCAACTGTCCTGCATAAAACTGGAAAAGCACTAAATCTCTCCAGAATAGGGTAAAAGTCCTTGGGTAATACTCTTAAACTTGACATCCTTAAATACTACAACATGAAACTAATACAATTTCTGTCATGATAAGGGAAAAAGGGAGGAAAACAAACATACATGTTTTATGTACATATACAAACATATTCATTACAAAACAACTAGTAACTAGTCACATGGTTGTAGTTTGTATTTATCCCTACCTTCTTCCATTACCCATTCCCTGTTCCCTTTACCTTCAGCAAGCACCTCAGCTGGCCGTGGTTCTTTGCCTTGTGGGGTGACCCAGACCTTCATTCCTGAAGATTCTGGGCCATTGATAGTCATGTCTGGGTTGGGTTCTTGCAGTTTTCCATTGACTTTAATCACAGAGCAGGGTAGTCTCTCCTAGATGTCCTAGGAGATCTCCTGTATTCCAGGCCAACTCTTCTTTACCTCCATTGTGTAGGTGCAGTCCTATTTCCCCTTGATAGTCAGGATCAATCACCCCAGCCAGTACAGTAATTCCCTTCTTTGCCTGTTGATTCACAGGTAAGAGGAGCCCAAAGTGGCCAGGTGGCAGTCTTAACTTCCAGTTCAATGGAATCACTGTTGTGTTCCCTGGTGGAAGCACTCCTCCTTTTGGGACTAAAACCTGTAGACCAGCAGAGCTTAAGGTTGCAGGGACAGGAAGCAAAAATTTTCCTAGTGGGTCACTAGGGGTAATAGTGAGTGGTGCCACTCCCATTTCCACCCCCTGATTCCTGGACCTGTGAATCCTGGCTATGGGAAAAACAGTACCATTGAGTGGACACTTATTTAGAGCATACACAGCCTCCTGGAGAACATTGCCCCAGCCCTGCAAGGTATTGCCACCTAGTTGGCGCCATAATTGAGTCTTCAAAAGGCAATTCCAGGGAAGCAGATGTGGCTCAAGCAGTTGGGCACCCACCTACTACATGGGAGGCCCTGAGTTCAGTTCCCGGTGCCTCCTAAGGAAGATGAGCAAGACAGCAAGCTGACACAATGGGCTGGCTCTGTGAGCTGATGCAACAAGATGATGCCATGAGGAGACACAACAAGGAAACACAATGAGAGACACAACAAGCAGGGAGCGGAGGTGGCTCAAGCAATTGGGCACTTCCCTCCCACATGGGAGGTCCCAGGTTCGGTTCTCGGTGCCTCCTTAAAAAAAGAAGATGAGCAGATACAGAAAGCACACAACAAACAGACACAGAGAGTGAGCGCAAACAATGGGGGGGGTGGGTGGGAATTAAATAAATAAATGAATAAATCTTTTTTTTAAAAAAGGCATTTCCAGGAGCCGATGTGGCTCAGTGATTGAGTGCTGACTTCCCAACTAAGAGATCCCAGGTTCAATCCCAGGCTCAAATACCTCAGGGAAAAAAAAGCCATTCTACTGTTTTGTCAATCCAGCTGCTTCAGGATGATGGGGAACACATTAAGACCAGTGAATTCCATGGGGAATATGCCCATTCCCACACATCATTTGCTGTGAAATGGGTCTCTTGATCAGAAGCAATGCTGTGTGGAATAACATGATGGCGGATAAGACATTCGGTAAGTCCACAGATGGTAGTTTTGGAAGAAGCATTGAGTGCAGGGAAGGCAAACCCATATCTGGAGTATGTGTCTATTCCAGTAAGAACACATCACTGCCCCATCCATGATGGAAGTGATCCAATGTAATCAACCTGCCACCAGGTAGCAGGCTGATCACCTCAGGGAATGGTACCATATCTGGGGCTGAGTGTGGGTCTCAGCCGCTGACAGATTGGGCACTTGCAGTGGCTGTAGCCAGGTGGGCCTTGGTGAGGGGAAGTCTATGTTGCTGAGCCCATGCATAACCTCCATCCCTACCTCCATGGCCACTTTGTTCATCACCCATCCGGCAATGACAGGAGTGGCTGGGGAAAGAGGCATCAACAGAATGGATCATCTTATCCACTTGATTATTAAAATATTCCTCTGCTAAATATCAAATTTATTTAGAAGAGTAAGGGGCCCTGAATAGCCAAAAATGTCTTTAAAAAGAACGAAGTTAGAGGATTCCCACTTCCTGACTTTAAAGCATACTACTTAGTTACAGTGGCAAAAACAGCACAGACACACTGACCAATAGAACTGAGTCAAGAACTCAGAAATAGACCCTGACATCTACAGTCAAGTGATTTTTGACAAGGCTGTTAAGCCCTCCCAGCTGGGCCAGAACAGTCTATTCAACAAATGATGCTGGGAGAACTGGATAGCCATATCCAAAAGAAAGAAAGAGGACCCCTATTCCACACCTTATACAAAAATTAACTCAAAATGGATCAAGGACCTAAATATAAAAGTGACAACCATAAAACTCCTAGAAGAAAATATAGAAAAACATTATCAAGATCTTGTGGTGGGCAATAGTTTCTTAAACCTTACACCCAAAGCATGAGCAACAGAAGAAAAAGTAGATAAATTCAACACTTTTGCACCTCAAAGGACTTTGTCAAAAGGGTGAAAAGGATAAACCTCAAAAGACAAATGAGTTTATATGGCTAAGAGACTTCAAAGTGAGTCAGGAGGTCATCCCAGAGGTAACGCTTAAGCACATCTCAGCAGGATCTCATAGACTGCCAAAGTGGATACTACCCCAAATAGTGGGGCTCCTGAGGGCTCTGGAGACACCCAGGTCCTATGGTCAGGGCGGATAGCTCCAGAATTTGGTGCCTTGCCAGTGGGCCCTACTTTGGAGTTTGTGCTCCTGAGAGTGACAGAGTTGGACTCAATTATGTCTTCCCTGCATATGGCTCATCTGTTCCTTCTATTAAAACCTATACTTGGTGCTGGAGTTTGTAGGTATACGTCCAGAGACTCAAGTCTTTGGGATGTCCCTGTGCCAGCTGGGCCCAGAATCTCAATGGAGCTACAACTCCTATTCTACAGCTCATTGGACTCACCCAGGACAACTGGCAGGGAGATGATGATGGACAACGGCCATCCCAGGGAATGGAGAGAGTCTGCAGCTGCAGGAAGGATAGTCCCATCCATCTTCCCCATGGGATATAAGCCCCCTCTCAATTGGAGGTGGAGTGGTCATCACCATCCCAGAATCCTCGGGATTGGGGGAAGAGCTATGGACTAGAGTGGACTTACTGGTATTCTACTATAGACATATTGTGATTCTAGCAAAGGAAGAAATTACAACATTTATGTGGAGACAGTGGTCACTGGAGGCTCTGGGGGCAGGGAGAGGGAAAAACAGTTTTAATACGGGGGCTTTTTCTGGACTTGGGAGTTGTCCTGAGTGATGTTGCAATGACAGATATACACCATTTTATATCACCACATAACCTGCAGAACTGTGTGGGAGAGAGTGTAGACTACAATGTGAACTATGGTCCATGCTCAGTGGCAAGGCCCCAGGATGTGTTTATCAATTACAATGAATGTGCCACACTAATGAAGGATGTTGTTTATGTGGGAGGGTGTGGGAGGTGTGGGGAATGGGGCATATGGGAATCCCTATATTTTTTGTGTAGCATTTATGTAATATAAGTATCTTTTAAAAAATAAAAAAATTAAAAAGGGTGAAAAGGCAGACGACTCAATAGGAGAAAATATTTGGCAATCACATATCTGATAAGGGTTTAATATACATGATCTATAAAGAGATCATACAACTCAACAATAAAAAGACAAACTACCCAATTTAAAAATGGGGAAAAGTCTTGAAAAGACGATTGTTCAAAGAAGAAATACAAATGGCAAAGGAAGACATGAAAAATGTTCAACATCACTATCGATTAGGGAAATGCAAATCAAACTACAATGAGATATCATTTCACACCAATTAGACTGGCCACTATTAAAAAGTTGGAAAACTGTAAGTGTTGGAGAGGATGTGAAGAGATGGAAACGCTTATTCAGTCTTGCTGGGAATGTAGAATGGTACAGCCACTGTGGAGGACAGTTTGGCATTTCCTAAGGAAGTTGAATATAGACTTGCCATGTGACACGGCAGTACCACTAGTTATATACCCAGAAGATCTGAGAGCAGTGACATGAACAGACATCTGCACACCGATGTTCATAGAGGTATTATTCACAATTGCCAAAAGATCAAAACAACCCAGGTGTCCATCAAACAATGAATGGATAAACAAATTGTGGTGTATACACATGATGGAATATTATGCAGCGGTAAGAAGAAATGAAGTCATAAAGCATATGACAACATGGGTGAACCTAGAGGACATTATGTTGAGTGAATCAAGACAGGCACAAAGGGACAAATACTGTATGATTGTGCTATTATGAGCTAAATATATTATGTAAACTAATGGAGTTAATAATTAGAATATAGGTCACCAGAAAATAGAAGGAGGGTAGAGAATAGAAAGCTGAGGGTTAATCTGTGCAGAATTGGTTAAAAGGTTGTTTGTAAATATTGGGAAATGAATGAAAATGGTGAGAGCAATATCATCATGGTTTTTGTGACTAGCAGAGCTATTGTATGGGTATGACAGTGGTTGAAAGGGAAAGTACAAGGGTATGTACATTACTAGAAGGAAAGCTAAAATACATAACATGGAACTGTATAAGATAGTAAAACCTCACGTAAAACGAATATGGGTGATATTGCATATATAAGACTGTTTTTACTAAATATAAATACAAATATACTAGAGAGAAGGAAATAGAATAGCAGCTATGTACCGCTGGGGAAGCATAGAGGGATTGAGAGGTAATGAGTTTTATTTGTTTTATGGTTGTTTTTGTTTTTTTTTTATGATTATTTTTATTATTATTACTGGAACAATGGAAATGCTCTAAAAATGATTGAAGTAATGAATGCACAACTATGTGATTATACAGAATACCATTGATTGTACGCTTTGGATGGATTTATGCTTTATTAATATGTATCAATAAAATTGATTTGTTCAAAAAAATCAATTGCCCATTTTGAAAAAGCAAAAAATATATATATTCCTCTGATGAAGTCACTCTCCGGTGAGCATTCACGTGGGACACAAATATTTTCATGATTTTTGCCCACTCGGAAAGGTCTATCCACATAGCTCTTCCCCAGATCTCTTTGTCACCAATTTTCCAATCATGTTCCTTCCAAGTCCCTGACCATCCAGCCAAACCATTGGCAACAGCCCATGAATCAGTGTACAAATGCACCTCTGGCCATTTCTTCTTCCAAGCAAAATGAACAACTAGGTGTATTGCTCGAAGTACTGCCCACTGGAAGGATTTGTCCTCACCCCTGTCCTTCAGAGAGGTCCCAGAAAGGGGCTGCAGTGCCGCAGCTGTCCACTTTCAGGTTGTACCTGCATATCATGCAGAACCATCTGCAAACTAGGCCCGAGTTTTCTCTTCCTCAGTGATTCTCTTCCTTACTGATTGTAAGAACTCCCCAAGAGTCCATAGTCGTGGGCTGGGAAAGAGAAGGTAAAGTGGCAGTAGTGGTGGCCACGGATATTTGGGCCACTTCCTCATGTAACTTACTTGTGCCTTCAGGACCTGCTGAGCCCTATCTCGTATATACCACTTCCACTTTATTATGGAGAACTTCTGTGCACGCCCAACTTTATGGTTTGGTGGGTCAGACAATACCCAGCTCATGATAGGCAACTCAGGTCTCATGGTAACTTGATGGCCCATGGTTAAGCGTTCAGTCCCTACTAAGGCCCAGTAGCAAGCCAAAAGCTGCTTCTCAAAAGGGGAGTAGTTATCTGCAGAGGATGGCAAGGCTTTGCTCCAAAATCCTAAGGGTCTGCATTGTGATTCCCCTATAGGGGCCTGCCAAAGGCTCCAGACAGCATCTCTATTTGCCACTGAAACTTCCAGCACCATTGGATCTGCTGGATCATATGGTCCAAGTGGTAGTGCAGCTTGCACAGCAGCCTGGACCTGTCACAGGGTACTCCTCTTGTTCTGGTCCCTAATCAAAATTAGCAGCTTTTTGGTCACTCAGTAAATGGGCTGGAGCAGCACACCCAAACGAGGAATGTGTTATGTCCAAAATCCAGAGGCCAAATAAGTATTGTGCCTCTTTTTTGGTTGTAGGAGGGGCCAGATGCAACAGCTTATCCTTCACTTTAGAAGGGATATCTCGACAGGCCCCACACTAATGGACACTTAGAAATTTCACCGAGGTAGAAGGCCCCTGTATTTTTATTGGATTTATTTCCCACTTCTGACACACAAATGCCTTACCAATAAGTCTAAAGTAGTTGCTACTTCTTGCTCACTAGGTCCTATCAACATGATATCATCAATATAATGGACCAGTGTGATGTCTTGTGAGAGGGAGAGATGACCAAGGTCCCTGCGGACAATATTATGGCAAAGGACTGGAGAGTCAATATACCCCTGAGGCAGGACAGTGAAGGTATACTGCTGGCCTTTTTAAGCCCCTACTTTGACTGGTAGACCACAGTGATGTCTTGGGTCTCCTGGAATTAATGTCACTTCTGAGCCAGTATCCAATAATCCCTAAAATGTCTGATCATTTCCTTTTCCCCAATGCATGGTTCCCCTATTAAAATGCTGTAGGTCTCTTTGGGTGAAAGCTGGGAGGAAGATTAACATTATAAATTTCGGCAGTATAACAGAGTCTTTCCTCAAGGGGACCTGGCCTTCTCATTCAAGCAGCTCTGGGTCTGTAAACTGTTACAAGCCTGAGACTTGATTGAGGGACCGTGACTCTCTGTTTCTGTAATTCAAGTTAGGGTTCTGTTCATTCAACCTAGAACTCTTCTGCTTATACAGATCGAGTAGGAATTTAGTAGACTGCCCATCTATTTTATTTCTAGGTACCCCATGATCTCTTAACCAAAGCCATAGCTCTATGTGACTCAGACTCTTTTGATTGCTGCTTTGAGTCTGCCTTTCATTGCAGTAGCCATGCTCACCTTATCTCTGGCAATTAAGTGCTGCCACTTGGCTTCTGCCAGCCCTGGATCTGATCATTCCCATTGTGTTTAAGGATCCCAGTTCAGTGGCAGCAGTTCCCAAGTAATATCTGACCTACAGAGAAGAGCAACCACAGAGCTCTTCAAGGTAGATGGAGTTAGTCTCACAAATTTATTCCTTACAGTCCTGATGAAAAAGTGTGTTCTCTGAACATTCCTGGGGTGGGTGGGCAGGTCTTAGATGATGAATCCATTCTAGCATTCCAATCTTTCTAAAGCTTTGGAGCCCCTCATCCACATTATACCATGGAAATTCTTTATATATATATATATAGTTTTTATTTTTTAAAAAAAGGTACTTAGATTACATAAATGTTACATAAAAATAGAGGGGATTTATACCATATGACCCGCTCCCTGCCCCTCCCACATTAACATCCTTCATTAGTGTCATACCTTCATTACAAATGATGAACTCATTTTGGAGCATTGACACTAAGCATGGATTATAGTTTACATTGTAGTTTACACTCTCTTCTGCACAATTTTGTAGGTTATGGCAAGATATATAATTGTAATGTCATTCAGGACAATTCCCACATCCCAAAAATGCCATGGCAATTCTGGCATCTCGACTTCAGGCAATGCCAGTCATCTTTTGGTTCATGATTCAGTCAGCCACCCAAACTAACTGTTAGAGCCCTTTCTAACCCCTCAAGCTAAAACATTGAGTCCAGAATCTCTGCTTAGTACGCCTATGTCAGTAAGTTCATCCTGATCCAACGTTACATTCTTTCCACCATTATCACATACCCTTAAAGTCCATTCCCACACATATTTCCCTGATTTATTTCTATATAAAATTGAAAACACATGCAGTTCTTTTGGAGAATAGTGTACTTCCTCATGGGTCACACTTTGTACTTCACCTTTGGGGGCTTGTTGTGACTTTAGTTTATAGGTCTGGAAGAGAAGAGGGGTGTTGGGGATGGGTAAGGAGAAGAATTGGAAGTGTCTTGCAAGCCTACCTCAGGGAATTCCATTGCAGTTTGATCTGGTGAGACAAGATTAATCTCTACAGGTGAGGGTTGGATAGCACACTCCTTGGGGCAGACTGGAAGTCGGTGGCAGACTCCTTGGGACAGGCTGGAGGTTGGCTGGTGCAGGCTTGACATTAAGTGGTGTCCTCAGGGCAGGGAGGAGGGTGGGTGTTTGTCTCCTCAGGGCAGACCACTACAGGTTTATCTGGAAAAGTCTCAGCAGAATTCAGGGTTTCAATATTCCCACTGCCATCATCATCAACCTGTATGTCTCCATCCCAATCCTCAGGATTCCACTCCTTTCCAATCAATGCCCTCACTTAAACAGCAGATACCCTGCAAAGTTGAGATTTTAGTTTCTGTTGTAACACTGCTACTCATACAATGAGACTCTGAGTCTGGTTTTCAGGGGTCTCAAGTCTGTGGCTGCACGAAACAAAATTTTCATTCAGGGCACACATAGAATCTTTCACATCATTTATTCAGTGCTTAAGTTGCAAACTTGAAGCCTTCAAATCATTCCCCACCCCCCCCTTTTTTTTTTAGGTACTGGGGCCAGGGATTGAACCTGGGATCATATGTGGGAAGCTGGCGCTCAACCACTGAGCCACATAGACTCCCTTGAATTGGTTTTTTCATTTGTTTGCTTTAGTTTTTAGGAGGCACTGGGAACTGAACCCGGCACTGCCTATGTGGGAAGCAGACACTCAACTGCTTGAGCAACATCTTCTCTCCTTATCCCTTTCTTTTGTAACTGTATCCAGCATATTTAGGAACACCCAGGCAACAACATTATACCTTTTAACTCGACAAAACTCTGTTAAGTTGTCAAAAACACTCTCAGCCATATCCCTGCCTCTTACAAGCATGGAAGTAGTTGTATCCAGTGGTGATATTTTGTGTATCTCTGTTGCAAACTCATGCCATGGACTGTCAGTGGCCTCTTGATTATTGGAAACAGCATCATTAGTGCCACATAATCTAATCAGAGTAGAGAGCCAATTGCAAAAAAAACCACAGAACCAATTCAGAAATCCCATTTTTAAGATTTTATTTCTCAAGAACCACCCCCAGTATCAAGCTGCATTAGTCAGGGTTCTTTAGAGAAACAAAACCGACAGGAGATATCTGTAAATAATAAGAGATTTTATAAAATAATCTCATGTGACTGTGGAGATGCACAAGTCCAAATTCCATAGGGAAGGCTGCAAGCTAGGGACTCCGATGAAGGTCCTCGATGAGTTTCTCAGGGAGGCACTGGTTATCTGAAGTAGAGATGGGAATTCTCTCCCTGAGTGCTGAAATCACTTCTCCTTTTAAGGTCTTCAACAGATTGGATGAGATGTCACTCATTGCTTATGGCAATCTCCTCAGTTGATTGTAGATGCAACTAGCTAGAGATGTAATCAATTCACTGATGATTAAAATCTAGGAAATGTCCTTGCATTACAATTAGCCCAGTGATTGCTTGACCAAACAACTGGGCACCATTACCTGGCCAAGTTGACACATTAGCTTAACCATCACTTTTAAGTGAAGAACTTGGATAGTCAGCTAAGGAGATTTCCAGGCAAAGTGTTGAAAGTGCTGCCTGATTTCTTCTTGCCATGTATAGATCATGAAAGTCAAGAGATAAATTGAAGGAAGGATTTTTAGACAAAGAGGAATCAGAGCTGGATGATTTTTAAAATTCTCAGTCTTTCCAAATGGCAAAAGATGATGAAATTAAAACAGCATGGTCTAGAGAAAACACTTAGGGTATAGCTGTATAACCTTTGATAAAACATTAGAAAGCTCAAAAGGTCAGAATATCTATCACAACAAAGGGCCCTTTCAAGAGATTAAAGCAGTGCTTCACAGATCCTCTAAATCAAAGCAGAGGGCCTCTAAGAGACTTAAGGGTGTTGTCCATCAGCCATCTCATTAGGAGGCCAAGATAGAGAAGGTACCATCTCATAAACATGTATGGGTGTGGCTTTCATCTAATGGAGTGAATCCTATGAAATCCAAGCATGGGCAACAGGGTTCTTGAGAAAATTATGTCATCAGAAACACGGCCAGTTTGGACTAAAAGGAAAAGAGACAGTACAAAATGAAAAGAGGACATTAGACACCTCCTCAAAAGCAGGCTGACAAAACTATTCAGCTGCAAACACGTGCTACCTTTCATGAAAAAGGAAGGCTAACTCAGAGAACAAAACCAGAAGTCCAGATGGAGGAGCTGATATCCAAAGATTATTCCCAGGCCTTGAAACCTAATCAAGAAAAATCCAACATGTGCCCACCTGGATTTCATAAGTATTATGGTTTGGTGACTCCTTTTTATCTTCTATTTTGCCCCTTTTTTGAACCAGAATGTCTATAATGTTACCCTATGCCTGTTCCACCACTATTGGAAGTGTTGAGAGCAAATAACTTCTCTTTAGTTCAAAAGTCCACCAATGGAAAGGAATTGTGCCTAAGGATTATTGGATTATACCCATGAGCTTCGTACACATCTGTATTAGTTTTCTACTCCTGCATAACAAATTGCCACAAACTTAGCACCTTAGAACAAAATTCATATTACTTCATAGTTCCGTAGGTCAAAAGTTAGGGCATGGCAGTAACTTATAAAGCCGAAAGCTGGGCTACATTCCTTTCTGGAGGCTCTGGGAGGAAGAATACACTTCCAAATCCATTCAGGTTGTTGGCCAAATTCTGACCCTTACAGCTGTAGGAATGAGTCTCTGTTTCCTTGACAGAAACATCTGCTCCAGCAAGATCTCAGATCCTAGAGGCCACCCACATTCCTTGATATTTGGCCTCCTCCATCTTCAAGTCCAGCAACAGAGAATCTCCCCTGAATTGAATCTCTCTCATGCTTTGAGTCTCTTTCATTATGAGATCCCCATCCCCTTTAAGGGCTCACTTGATTAGGTGAGGCACACTAAAGATAATATCCATATCTTAATGTGAACTAACTTGGGGCCTTAATTATATCTGCAAGATCTCTTCACAGCAGCATCTAGTGTTTGATTAAAGTGGGAGAAGGTTTTTATGTACAGGAGGAGCCTGGAATCTTGGGGGCCATCTTAGAATTCTGCCAACCACAGTACCTGATTTAAATAATTTACATGATTAAACTTTTAACTTTGAGCTGATGAGCTAATAAGATTTCGATTTATAACATCAAATTTTGGACCTGAGCTAATACTCTAATGGGATGAGACTTTGGGGGAACTTGGAATGGGATGAATGTATTTTCATGTGGGAGGGACATAAATCCCTGGGTGCTGAGAACAGACTATGATACATAGAATTCTAAGATGCCTGCTTCTCCTTCCCCCAGTGTACATGCCTGGTATAATCTCCTCCTCTTGAGTGAAGGTGGAACTTGTGAATATGATAGATAACATTCTGATAATTAGGTTACTAAGCAGTTAATTTTGAGTTAATTCAAAAGAAGATCATTTTGAGTGGGCCTGACCTAATCAAGTGAGCCTTTTAAAATGGTGAAACATCAGAGAGACTTGCTCTTGCTGCCCTCAAGGAAGAAAGCAAACAGCCATGTTGTGAATTTCCAATAGAGAGGGATGGGCTCTAGAGCTGAGGGTACTCCCCAACCAATAGCAAGCAAGAAAGTAGGAACTTCAGTCTGACAATTAAAAGGAAAAGAATTCTGCCTACAAAATGAATGAGCTTAGAAGAGAATCCTGAGTTTCAGATGAGATTGCATTCCCAGATGACAACATGATTTCAGCCTGATGAGACTCTGAGAAGAGGACACAGCTAACCTGTGCCTGGACTCCTGGTCCATGGAAACAGTTAAGTATAATAGGAGAATACTATGAACAACTCCATGTACATAAATTAAACAATTTAGACAAAACAGATTGGTTATTAGAAACCAACAACTACCAAAATTCACCTAAGATGGATTAGATAATGTGAATAGTCCTATAATTATTAAAGAAATAGGCTTCATGGTTTAAAAACCTTATGAAAAAGAAATCTCCAGGTTCAAATGGTTTCACTTGTGAATTCTTCCAAGAATTTAAAGATCAAACAACCCAGATTCTGTACAATCATTTCCATAAACATAGACGAGGAGGGAACACTTCCCCACTCATTTCATAAGGCCACATTACCCTAACAACAAAAGCAAACTAAATGATACAAAAAGAAAACTAAAGACCAATATCTCTCATGAATATAGATGCAGAATCCTGTGCTGGGAGAATTGGATATCTATATGCAAAAGAATGAAAGAGGACCCCTATCTCACACCATATACCAAAATTAACTCAAAGTGGATCAAAGACCTAAATATAAAAACCAGAACTATAAAACTCCTAGAAGATAATGTAGGGAAGCATCTTCAGGATCTTGTGTTGGACAATGGTTTCTTGGACTTTAGACCCAGAGTACAAGCAATGAAAGGAAAAATAGATAAAAGGGACCTTGTCAAAATTAAAAACTTTTGAGCATCAAAAGACTTTGTCATGAAAGTAAAAAGACAGCCTCCTCAATGGGAGAAAATATTTGGAAACTACATATCCAATAAGGGTTTATTATCTAGAATATATATTTTTAAAATCCTACAACTCAACAATAAAAAGACAAACAAGCCAATTAATAAATGGGCAAAAGACTTGAACAGACATTTCTCCAAAGGGGATATACAAATGGCCAAAAAAAAAAAAAACACATGAAAAGATGCTCAACATCACTAGCTATTAGGGAAATGCAAATCAAAACCACAATGAGATAGCATTTCATACCCACTAGAATGGCTGCTATTAAAAAAAAAAAGCAACAGAAAATTACAAGTGTTAGAGAGGATGTGGAGAAATAGGAACGTTCATCCTTTGGTGGCTGCAGTATAAAATTGTGCAGCCACTGTGGAAGACAGTTTGGCAGTTCCCCAGAAAGCTTAAATATAGAATTGCTATATGACCTGGCAATCCCACTACTATGTATATACCCAAAAGATTAGAAAGAAGGGACTTGAACAGATATTTGCACACTGAGGTTCATAGTGGCATTATTCAAAATTGCCAAAAGATGGAAACAACCCAAGTGTGCATTAACCATTAAATGGATAAACAAAATATGATATATCCATACAATGGTATATTATTTAGCTGTAAGAAGGAATGAAGTCCTGATGTATGCAACAACATGGATGAATCTCAAGGACCTTATGTTGAGTGAAATAATCCAGACACAAAAGGACAAATATGGTATGATCTCACTGATATGAACTAATTATAATAAACAAACTCAAAGAATTAGAATCTAGAATATAGGTTACTAGGGGATAGACTGGAGTTAGAGAATGGGGAGCTGATACTTAATTTATACAGAATTTCTATTTAGGCTGATTGTAAACGTTTGGAAATGGATGGTGATAATGGCAGCACATTATTGTGAGTGTAATTAGCACCACTGAATTATATAGGTGAATGTGGTTAAGGGGAAACTTTAGGTTGTATATGTTACTAGAATAAAATGTAAAAGATAAAACAGAAAACCTGATTAGTGGAAAGCCAGGTCTGGAAGTTAACACATATAGGAGAATACCAGGAAGATGGGATCAGAGTAGGTAGGCAGGGCTCAACTCTCTCACAATAACAATGGAGAAAGGGACAAAAGCTGTCCAAGGGACATGCTTTGGAGGTCAGCAGACTAGGACAGTGCTGCACAACTTTCAGGAGGGCGAGGGATAGAGAGACAAATAACCCAAAACAACAAAAGTCTCTCTTAACCTCTTAACCCCATGGGAGAGAATATGTGCCCCATTAGTAAGTCCCTGGCTCAATTTTGATAACTTAATCTGGCCAATTTTAAAGACTCAGAATAAGGGGGGCGGATGTGGCTCAAATGGCTGGGCGTCCGTCTCCCATATGGAGGGACCTGGGTTCGATCCCCGGGACCTCCCGGTAAAATAATAAAAAAAAAAAAATAGTATAAAGACTCAGAATAAGTTGAACCAAAAATCAAAGAAGGGCCATGCGAAAAAAAAAACAAACAAAAAACACTAGGCAAGAGAGAGAACTTGACCATCAGAGTAAATTCACCAACATATTCAGATGCCTAGACATCAGCAAAGAATTACAAGCCATACTAAGAAACAGGGAGAGATGGCCCAGCCAAAAGAACAAACCAAATATCCTGATGAGATTCAGGATTTAAGACAACTAATCAATGATAATCACACAACTCTCCCAAATCAACTCAAAGAATTGAAGGAAAATATGACTAAGGAGATAAAGGATAAAAAGAAGATCCTGGGTGAGCATAAAGAACTATTTGAAAGCCTATAAAGAAAAGTAACAGAGCTTATGGGAATGAAAGACACAATGGATGAGATTAAAAATACATTAGAAGTGCCAGATGTCTTTGTGGAGAATCGCTATGGTTTCCTGCTTCAACAGTGCTTGAATGGAACCCGGCACTCACCCCCATCGGCCAGCCACTCCTAACTGCCTTCCACCATCCTTCCAGTGGTACGCAACCGCCACCGCCTCCCCTCAACCACCTGCCATGACAACCACATCCCTGTCGCAGGTGCGCCAGAACTACAACCAGGACTCAGAGGCCACCATCAACCGCCAGATCAAACTGGAGCTCTACACCTCTTATATCTACCTGTCGATGTCTTACTACTTTGACTGTGATGATGTGGCTTTGAAGAACTTTGCCAAATATTTTCTTCACCAATCTCATTAGCAGAGGGAACATGGGAATCCCAGTGGGTTCCGTGTAATATTTTAGGTAATCTAAGCACCTCTTAAAATATATGTATATATATATATATATAAATAACATTTTTGTAAGCAAATACACATATATGCATATATATTTATATATCATTTTACAAATGTTTTTATGTATTGTGAGAATTTTTATTTTTACCCATAATAAAAAAAAAAAAAAAAAAAAAAGAAATGAATGAAGCTGCAGAACCAATGAGGCGGCCAAATCTTCCTTCAGGATATCAAGAAACCAGAACATGATGACTGGGAGAGCAGGCTGAATGCAGTGGAGTGTGCATTACACTTGGAAAAAATGGTGAATCAGTCACTACTGGAACTGTACAAACTGACCACTGACAAAAATGATCCCCACTTGTGTGACTTCATTGAGACCCATTACCTGAATGAGCAGGTGAAGTCCATCAAAGAATTGGGTGACTATGTAACCAACTTGCACAAGATGGGGGCCCCGGATTCTGGCTTGGCAGAGTACCTCTTTGACAAGCACACTCTGGGAAGCAGTGATGATGAGAGCTAAACCTTATGCTGGCTTCCCCAGAGCCACAGGGTAGTGCATGCATGTTGGGTTTACCTTTTCTATAAGTTGTATCAACGCCCACCAAGTTCTTTCACTGGTATCATTCCTTCAAATAAAGTAATTTGGTAACCCTCCAAAAATAAATTAGAGGCACATAAGAGCAGATTTGAATTGCTCAATGACAGAATTAGTGATTTCCAAGACAGAACATCTGAACTGAAAAGGACAGGAGAACAGAAAGAGAAGAGAATGGAAAAAATGGTATAGGGTCTCAGGGAATTGAATGACAACATGAAATGCACATTCATATCACCCAAGTCCCAGAAGGAGAAGAGAATGGAAAAGGGGCAGAAAGAATATTTGAGGAAAAAAATGACTGAAAACTTCCCAACCCTTAAGAAGGACATAAATATCAATATCCAAGAAGGACAATGCACCCCAAACAGAATAAATCTGAATAGACCTACCATGAGACACCTACTATTCAGAATGACAAATATTAGAGATAAAGAGAGGATTCTGAAATCAGCCCAAGAAAAGCAAAGCATCACATACAAGGGAAACTCAAAAGATTAAGTGCCGACCTCTCATCAGAAACCATGGAGGAGAGAAGAAAGTGGTATGATGTATTTAAGGTATTGAAGGAAAAAACTGCCAGCCAAGAATTCTGTATCCAGAAAAGCTGTCCTTCAAAAATGAGGGTGAGGGGGACAGATGTGGCTCAAATGGTTGGGCGTCCGTCTCCCATATGGAGGGACCTGGGTTTGATCCCCGGGACCACCCGGTTAAAAAAAAAAAAAAAAAAAAATGAGGGTGAAATTCAAAGTCTTTACAAACAAAAACTGAGAGAGTATGTTACCAAAAGACCAGATTTACATTTTTGATCTGGCCATGTGAGAGAAAGGACAACTGTTTTGCCCATAGCTGAGCTGCAAGGAGAGAAGCCTCCAAGAGGCTCAGAGAGCTGAGGCACAGAGAGAGATGAGCCTTATGCTGATAACTTGCAGGTGGACTCGGGAAGAGAGCAGAGCAGCTGAGACTGATAGCGAAGGCCCGGAAAGAGACAAGCCCTCTACTTGATAGCTGACAGCTGAGCTCCGAGAGCTGGGCTCTGGAGACTGTGGATTCTGGGGGAAGGCAGAGACCTCGGCAGAGAAGGGTGGCCATCTTCGCCGCATGGCAGCTGACTTTGGTGAGAAAGCATCTCTGCTGATGCTTTCATTTAGACATTTCACCGCCTTAGAACTGTAAGCTTTTACCTCAAATAAATCCCTTTTATAAAAGGCAACACATTTCTGGTACTTTGCATCAGCAGCCATTTGGCAAACTAAAACAATAGTGAATAGTACTATTTTATTCATTTTTCATCAATTGTAACAAAGGTAACTACTATTAAATATATGCACAATTACAAAGAAGTGCAATCAATTGTAACAAATGTTCCATACCAGTGCAAGGGGTTGGTATATGGGACTTCTGTATTTTATGCATGATTGGTCTGTAAACCTATAACTTCCCTAATAAAAAAAAGTTTAATTAACTACTGATACACGAACCAACCTGAAAGGACCGCAAAAGCCTTATGCTGAATGAAAAGAGCCAATCTCAAAAAGTCACATACTGACATTTGAACTGTGGCATTCCTCTTGAGGGTTGGCAGCTAATGGCTCCTACACGGGCTGCCACCGCCACCCTCTACACTCTGCTGTGAAGAGAAAATGGTGGGTCGTAACAGCACCATTGCCCCCAGTGTATGTGGAGCCCTCTTCATCGGGTTTTGTATTTACTTTGACCTCAAGAGAGGGAGTGACCCCAATTTCAAGAACAGGCTGTGAGAGCGAAGAAAGAAACAGAAACTTGCCAAGGAGAATGCTCGGCTTTCCAAGTCACCTGATCTTAAAGATGCTGAAGCTGTTCAGAAATTCTTCCTTGAAGAAATACAGCTTGGCAAAGAGTTACTAGCCCGAGGTGAATATGAGAAGGGTGTGGAACATTTGACAAATGCAATTGCTGTATGTAGAAAGCCACAGCAGTTATTCCAAGATTTACAGCAAATTCTTTCACTACCAGTGTTCCAGATGCTTCTGACTAAACTCCCAACAATTAGACAGAGAATTGTAAGTGCTCAGAGCTTGGCTGAAGATGATGTGGAATGAAAAACAAATGTCAGCATAATAGAATCTCAATTTACAATATTTTAAAAAGTTCTTAACTGGGAAGATGAACAGCTCTGGGAAAATAAGGCCAAATATGCTTGATATGGACTTTGTACCACATTGAAATCTACGAAAGTTAATTTTTACTTTGTGTAGATCTATTTATTTGTTTTATTTTTCCCCAGGAAAAGTGTATTTTGATGAGGGCTTTTCATTTTATAAATACACTATGAGTTATTAAAAATTGAAATATCGTGGATTTTGTTTCTTCCTAAGATGTGCAATTAAAATGAACATACATACACCCAAAGCATGAGCAACAAAAGAAAAAATAGATAAATGGGACCTCTTCAAAATTAAACACTTTTGCACCTCAAAGGACTTTCTCAAAAGGGTGAAAAAGCAACCGACTCAACGGGAGAAATTATTTGGCAATCACATATCCAATAAGGGTTTAATATCCATGATATACAAAGAGATCATACAACTCAACAAACTTGATGGAGTTTCAATTAAAGGCCATGGCAACTGAAAGAATAGAAGGTCACTCTGGAATGTAATAAACAAGTTCTGGAGTTTCATGCTAACAGGAGCTGGGTGGGGAAACATCCTGAGCTAGCCTGTGAATTGCAGAAATGTAAAAGAGCTGAGTCATTGACCTTTAAGACTTGTTAATTTCAGTAAAATGTAACTGTCAAGTATCTATTGCCCTTGCACATGCTCACACGTATTTTCTTTGTTCTAAAGCCAAATAAAAGCCACACTTTATGAGGTGGCTGGGCTCTTCTCTCCAGTTCGGACGGAGAGTCCCCTGATCCCAGTTTTTCTTCTCTTTGTCTTATTCTTTCTTTCTCATCCGCGGCACCGTTTTCACGGACCCAGAGCCTGAACGCCAACAAAACTACCTGAATAAAAAAAGGGCAAAAGACTTGAAAAGACAATTGTCCAAAGAAGAAATACAAATGGCAAAGAAACACATGAAAAAATGTTCAACATCACTAGCAATTAGGGATATGCAAATCAAAACTATAAGATATCATTTCACACCTATTAGACTGGCCACTATTAAAAACTCGGAAAACTGTAAATGTTGGAGAGGATGTGGAGAGATAGGAACACTTATTCACTCTTGATGGAAATGTAGAATGGTACAGCCACTGTGGAGGACTGTTTGGCAGTTCCTAAGGAAGTTGATTATAGACCTGCCATGGGACCCGGCAATACCATTACTAGGTATATACCCAGAAGAACTGAGAGCAGAGACACGAACAGACATCTGCATACCAATGTTCATAGCGGCATTATTCACAATTGCCAGAATTTGGAAACAACCCAGATGTCCATCAACTGAAGAATGGATAAACAAATTGTGGTGTATACACATGATGGAATATTATGCAGTGGTAAGAAGAAATGAAGTCGTGAAGCATATGACGACATGGATGAACCTGGAGGACATTATGTTGAGTGAAGCAAGCCAGACACAAAAGGTCAAATACTGTATGATTCCACTATTATGAACTAAATATATTGTGCAAACTCACAGAGTTAATAATTAGAATATAGGTCACCTATATTGATAGAAAATAGAAGGAGGGTAGAGAATAGAAAGCTGAGGGTTAATCTGTGCAGAATTGGTAAAAAAAGGTTGTAAATCTTTGGAAACGAATAGAAATGGTGAAAGCACATCATGGTGTTTGTAACTAGCAGAGCTATTATATGGGTATGACAGTGGTTGAAAGGTAAAGTCCAAGGTCATGTATATTATTAGAAGGAAAGCTAAAAACTGTAACATGGGACTGTATAAGATAGTGAAACATCATATAAAACACGAATATGAGTGATATTGCATATATAAGACTTTTTTACAAAATATGTATACAAATATATGAGAGAAAAGGAAAAAGAATAGCAGCTATGTGTGGCAGGGGAAGCACAGAGAGATTGAGAGGTGATGAGTTTTGTTTGTTTTTTGTTTATTATTATTATTTTTGGAATAATGAAAGTGCTCTAAGAATGAAACAATGAATGCACGAATATGTGATTATACCGAATACCATTGATTATACACTTTGGATGGATTTGTTTTATTAATATGTATCAATAAAATTGATTTGTTAAAAAATGTACATACATGCAACAATAATTAGGTTAAAAATACCCAGTGCTCTGTTTTGAAAGATAACGAAAAAAGTATAGGAGAAAGCTGAAAAATGCTCATTTTTAAAGCTAGTACCTTTTTTTGTTTGTTTGTTTGTTTGTTTGTTTGTTTTTTGTTTTTTGTTTTTGTTTTTTTATTTATTTTTTTTTTATTATGGGTAAAAATCAAAATTCTCACAATACATACAAACATTTGCAAAATGATACACAAATATATATGCATATATGTGCATTTGCTTACAAAAATGTTATTTTATATATATATATATACATATATTTTAAGAGGTGCCCAGATTACCTAAAATATTATACGGAACCCACTCGGATTCCCATGTTGCCCACCTCCCACACCTCCCACCACATAAGCCCTCTCTCACTTGGAGTTGGAGTGGACATCACCATCCCAGTCGCCTCTGGATTGGGGGAAGAACTATGGACTAGAGTGGACTTGATGGTATTCTCTTGCTCACATATGGTGATTCTTGCAATGCAAGAAATTATAACAATGGGGTGGAGCCAGTGGCCACTTGACAGTTTTTTGGGTAGGGAGGGGATGAGCAGTTGAAATACAGGGGCATCTTTGGTAGTTGGAGGTTGTCCTGAGTACTGTTGTGGCAATGGATGTAGGCCATTTTAAAGCTAGTACCTTTTGCTATACATCAGAAACTTGGATGAAAACTTGATTGTGTTTATCAAAGATGGACATTAAAATCTTTAAGAGATATTTGTGAAATGTGCTGCTATTAACAACTTCACCCCCATCCCTTGTATCAGTCTGGAAATATTTTGTTTAACTCAATGGGCTTAGTGAAATGTTTTGTTCTGGGTATTTATATCCCTGTATTTTAGATAGATATAGTTGCAAATAGCAACAGTGAGCTTCATCAATTCATGTCTGCTCACTCTCTTCGTTTATAAAATACGGGAACTGGTCCACTGATCTCTGAGGTGTTCCTTTCAGCTCCTAAATTACATGTTCTGTTCAGTATTGAAGATACTGATGGCTTGGCAAGAAAAGAATGGACCCAGAAAAACTAAAGATTGGCTGAGAAAATGAGGAGTCAACTTGGATTTTAGGAGGGCAGAAAGCTAATATATGCCCTTGAAAATTGTAGTACAATAAAAGTTGGGTATAACTTGACTTTCTGAAAAGTAATCAGCTTTGATTAAAGGCTTGATGAAAAGGCAATGATATCTTCACTTTAGAGCTGATTAAGCCAAGTGCATTTTGTTATTTAAATGACAGTGGTAAATTAGCTCCCACTTTTGAAAGCTAGCTGTATTAAGTAGAAGGAAAAAAATCACCTGCTTCCCCCCCACCACCACCACCACATACACACACACTGAACACTGTTTCCTCCCTAAAGGTTTAACAGTGGTGATGAAACCAGGGAATCGTGATCCTGGCCAAATGGTACCCAGTGGGTGGAAATGAAACAACTCAAGATTTACATCGAGTTGAAAACAGATCGGCTATTCCTATGTGCTAATATTGCACACCTGTATAAAATCTTTGGAAATGGAAAACATGTATTAGTTTATGTTGGCGGTCTTCTTTGGGCAAAGATATCTGTTAAATAAAAAGGTTCCAGAATTTGTATTTAAAGCAAAAGCATTTAAAACAGAGGCTTACCTGATGGTAGCATCGTTATTCTATTAATAGTTAACTGTAGAACTTACATTCACATTTAACTTATGTAAAGTAAGTAAAACCTAGTACCGTGTGCCTAGTAAGCAGTCAGTGAATACTTGATTCTTCTAACACCTCAGTGAGTTTGATATTTTTACCACCTCCCTGCTTATTTTTGTGACCTTATTGAATCAGCCTATGAACCAGAGTGTTAATGAAATGTTATTGCAGAAGAGATTTTGAGAAAATTGGCAAACCATGCGGCTATCATACAAAATTTCCTTTCTTGTAACATAAAAAAAATGCAGTTTTTATTATTGCTTATGCCTCAACTGTTTAAGTGAATATTAAAGGGTTTGGAGAGAAAAAAGTCACATACTGCATGGTTCATTTACACATTCTCGAAATGACAAGATTATAGTGATAGAGAATTGTTTCAGGCATCCCACAACCACCCACATATTTAGTGATTTGCTAGCAATCAGAGACAGTTCTCTTTGTAGATAAGATTCATTATAGGGGGAAAAGATATATCAGGCAGAGACTGGAGGCTTCATTGTTCTTGCCCTCCCAGGAGAGGATCACACTTTTTCCTCCAGGAGCAAAATGCAGTCATACGTGTGCAGCGTTTCTGCCCAGGGAAGCCCACTTGAGACCCAGAGTCCAAGGTTGTTGTTTTGTTTTTGGTGTTTGTGGTTGGTCATGTAGGCACAATAGCCAGATGAAACTCTCAAAAATTCCAGACTTCCAGAAAGAAAGCAGGTATTCAATGCACCAGGCAGGCAAAACAGCCTTATAAAAATAGGGATCAAGATCCAAGATGCCAGCCAAGGGCCACCCCCCACAAGCAGGTCCTTCTAGCAACAGCAACGTAGGCCTGCTATGTTAACGCTTTCCTCTACAGGAACAAATCAGTGGCTTCCAAGAGTTAGAATTGGTTCAGGGTGTGACTTTAAAGGAATAGCAGGAGGGATTTTCTTTGGGGGTGATGGTAGAATTTGTACCCTGATTGTGATGGTGAATATAAAAATCTATGTGGTAAAATTGCATAGAACAAAATACAGATGCACACAAATGAGTGCATGTAAAAACTGGTGAAATTCAAAAAAGATCTGTAGTTTAGTTAATTGTATTGTACCAATGTCTATTTTCTTTTTTGGTTTTGATAATTGCACCATGGTTATATAAGATGTTATCATAGGGGGAAGCTCTGTGAAGTGTACATGGAAACTCTCTGCGCTGTTTTTGTAACTTCGATGTGAGCCCAAAGTTATTTCAAAGTAAAATGTTAAAAAATAATTAAGCTCACTCCTTACCTCAAACCATATAAAAAAAACTAACTTAAAATTAATCACAGACCTACATTTAACAAATAAAACTAAAACTTTTAGATAATAACATAGGAGAAAATCATTGGGAACTTAGATTTGGAAAAAATCTCTTAACCATATCCTACAAAGATTAAGTATAAAAGGAACTGTAAATTGGACTTCATCAAAAGTAAACATTTTGCTCTTCTAAGGATATTGTTACTTTTCTGTTTCTGGCCAAGATACAATAGCCTCATTCCTCTTGGATCCTCCTTTGAAATATTAAAACACACAATCATATGAAGACTCTGAAAGATGGACAAAAGAAAACAGATTTCCTAGGGCTGTGGCTTTTAAGGAATTATATATGGACATGAGTTCCCTGGGATTCCTCATTGCCTTCCATATATCACCGATTAGGTACTGAAGAAGCCTCCAACTCGGCACTGCCAACAGGCACAGACAAAGAAAGCTCCCTGAACAATCTCCTCCCTCTAGTCAAAGAACTGGGAAAAGGGCAGCCTAGCAACAGAAAATCTTTTTTTACAATGCCCACCCTACTCAAGCTGAACAACAACTCCCACCCAGAAGCAATGAGTTGGAAAAAGACAGTGTGAGGCAGGGTTCACTGGCACTCTACTTTTCCATTCCCTGGTGTCATTGAGACCTAGCAGAGAGTTAAATTTCATCCTTACCTGACAGCAATTAAGTGGAATGAAGCAGTGTGAGGTGGAGCTAGTCAACACTCTGATTCTGCCTCCTCCCCAGTATCAGTGGGTACAAGCAGGAGCTGATTTTCCAAACCTACCCTGTAGCAACAAAGCAATGTGAAGTCAGCCCTCTGCTTCCCACCTTTCTGGTATAAGCAAGGTATAGTGGGGAGTTGAACATCTACATCCACCAGAACCTCTGTGCTTTGTATACACAGGGTGACTTCCTATTCAAAAGAAGAATAAATAGGATCCAGAGTATTACAACATAATACCCCAAATGTCCATGATATAACAAAAAATCAATCATCATACCAAGAACCAGTACAAACACAACTTGAATGAGAAAAGACAACTAACAATGAGATGACTCAGATGTTGGAATCATCTGGCAAGGATTTTAAAGCAGCAATCATAAAAATGCTTCAATGAGTAATTATGCTCTTGGAACAAAGGAAAAATAGAAAATCCCAGAAGAGAAATAGAAGATATAAAAATAACCAAAGAGAATTTATAAAACTAAAAACTACAATAACCAAAATGTAAAACTCACTGGACAGGATCCATAGCTTAGGGATGACAGAGGAAAGTATCAGTGAACTCAAAGACAGATCAACGGCAATTACACAATTTGAAAACCAGAAAAAAAAAGGAACAGAATTTCATGACTTGTGGGACAATAACAAAAGATCTAACATTTATGGCATCAGAGTCTTAGAAGGAAAGGAGAAAGAGCATGTGGCTATAAAAGTATTTGAAGAAATAATGGCTGAAAATTTCTCAATGTTAGCAAAAGAAATAAACCTACAGATTCTAAGAGGTGAACAAACTCCAAAAAGGATAAATACAAAGAAATCTGCATCAAGGCATTATATTCAAACTTCAGAAACTAAAGACAAAGGAAAAAAATCTTGAAATCAGTAAGAGAAATATGACACCTTATTTACACAAGAAAAACATTTCAAATTATAGTGGATTTTTCATCTGAAATCATGAAAGCCAGAAGGAAGTGGAATAAAATTTTCCAAATACTGAATGAAAAGAACTGGCAATGCCAAATTATACACATAGTAAAATATACTTCAAGAATAAAGAGAGGGAAGTGGATGTGGCTCAAGTGATTGGGCTCCCTTCTACCATGGAGGAGATCCAGGGTTCAATTGCCAGGGCCTCCTGGTGAAAGGCAAGCTGGCCCACGTGGAGTGCTGGCCCACACAGTAGTGCTTGCTCACACGGAATGCTGGCCTGTGCGAAGAGCTGGTACAGCAAGATGATGTAACAAAAAGAGACACAGAAGAGAGACAATAAGAGACACAGAAGACCAGGGAGCTGAGGTGGCACAAGAGATTGAGTGCCTCTCCACTCCAGAAGGTCCCAGGATCAGTTCCCAGTGCTGCCTAAAGGGAAGACAAGCAGACACAGAAGAACACACAGAGATCAGACATTGAGTGCAAAACAATGGGGGGGTGGGCAGGGGAGAAATAAATAAATAAATCTTCAAAAAAAAAGAATAAAGGGAGAAATAAAGACATTCTCAGATGAAGGAAAACTAAGTATTTTCTTGTACTTCACTTGAAGTGGTAAAATCTCAATAGCAGTACACTGTGATATGTTATATATATATGTTGTAATACCTGGGGAAAAAACATAGGAAAACTATACAAAAAGATCAATTCAAAACCACTTTAGATAAATAAAATTTTAATTCATAAAGCTCTCCAAGTAGCCCACAAGAAGAAGGAAAAAGGAAACAGAGGAATAAGTAACAGAATGAACAAACAAAAATCACATAATAAAATGGCATATTTAATCCTAACATATCAATAAATTGCTTTAATTTTAAATGGTCTAAATATACCAATCAAATGACAGAGTAGATAGAGAAAAAATATGGCCCAACAATATACTGTCTACAAGGAGCTCACTTAGGCTATAATGACATAGACAGGTTGAAAGGAAAAGAAAGGAAAAAAGAAAAGCCATGCAAACATACTTTTTTTTAAAGGAGGTACCGGGGATTGAACCCAGGACCTTGTACATGGGAAGCAGACACTCAACCACTGAACTACATTTGCTCCCCAAACATATTTTTTTAAAAAGGAGAATTGGCTATTTTAATATCCGATAAATGGACATAAGAGCAAAGAACATTACCAGGAACATTGAGAGACATTACATAATGATAAAAGGGCCAATTCAACAAGAAAGCAAAGCTATCCTAAATGCATATGCACAAAAAAAAAGAACTTCAAAATACATGAACAAAAAAATGATAGGACTTAACAGAGAAATAGACAAAGCCACAATTAGAATTTGGAGTTAGAAAATTCAACACTCTTCTCTCAACAACTGATAGAACAACTAGACAAAAGTCATTAAAGATAGAGAAGAACTTAACAACACCATAAACAAACATGATCTAACAGACATTAAACATTAAACTCAACCCTAAAACATGGTCTAACAGACATTAAACATTAAACTCAACCCTAAAACAGCAGAATACACATTCATTTTGAATGCCCATGGATAACACACCAAAACAGACCATATCTTGAGTCATAAGACTAACCTAAACTAATTTTTAAAAATTAAAATTATATAAAGTATGTTTCCTGACCATAAAGGAATCGAAATCAACAACAGAAAGATCATGGGAAAACCTCCAAACATTGGGAAATTAAACAACACACTTCAAAATAACCCATGGGTTAAAGAGGGAAGTCTTAAAGGAAATTTAAAAATAATTATACTGTGAATATTCTTGCTGTCCTGATTTTGTGTTAATCAGGGTAGGCTAAACATTTGCTATATTAGGACCATGCATGTGTCCCCAGACCTAGTTTTTCCCCTAGGTCTGGTGTTTAAAATGGTGGTGATAAACCAAATCTGATTTACTATATGACCATCCTATATGGGAAATGGCTGTAACTCTAGGTATCTTTGGCCAGCCTTAAGAGATATAGCAACTGCAATAACTTTGAAAATAACCAGTGTTAGCACTGCAGTTATTTCTAAAGAAGGCATAACTAAAAAAGGGAAATTTTGTGATTACCAGTTACCATTAAATGAATTGTAAAAATTCTAAAAATAAAAATAATTACAGATAAATTAAAATTAAAATACAGCATATCAAAACTTGTGGGATGAAGCTAAATCAGTGCTGAGAGGGAAATTTATAGCACTAAAATACATTAGAAAAGACAAAAGTTCTCAAATAAATAATCTAAACTCCCACTTCAACATTCTAGAAAAAGAACAGGAAAATATACCTCCAAAGAAACAGAAGGAAGGAAATACCAAAGATAAGAGAAGAAATAAAAGAAATCAAAAACAGAAAAACAAATAAAATCAATGAAAGAAAGAGCTGTTTTTGGAAAAGATTAAAGAATTGATAAAAGAATAGCAAGATTGACAAAGATAAAAAAGAGAGAAGACAAATTACCAATATCAGAAAGAAACAGTACATAACTACAGCTACTGCAGTCATAAGGAATAATACAGGACTACTTTAAAAAAAAAAAAAAAAAAAAAACCTTTGCACATCAATTCAACAACTTAAATGAAATGGACCAACTTCTTGAAAAGCACAAACTATCAAAACTCACACAAGAATAGCCTATCTTCCAGAATCTACCTCTTTGAGTCTGGTCGATTTGCTTAAGTCATATCAGTGAAGTCATGTAATATTTGTCCTTCGGTGACTGGCTTACTCCACTCAACATAAGGTCTTCAAGATTCATCCCAGGAAGCAGATGTGGCTCAAGCGATTGGGCTTCTGCCTACCACATGGGAGGTCCCAGGTTCACTTCCCGGTGCCTCCTGGAGAAGGTAAGATGGTGTGGCAAGCAGGTGCGGCAAGCTGACGCAACAAGATGACGCAACAAAAGAGACACAAGAGGAAAGACAATGAGAGACACAACAAACCAGGAAGCTGAGGTGGCTCAGGTGATTGAGTGCCTCTCTTCCACATGGGAGGTCCCAGGTTTGGTTCCCGGTGCCTCCTAAAGAGAAGACAAGCACAAAGCAAATGGACAGAGAGAACAGACAGCAACCGCAAACAGCGAGGGGGAGAGGGGATAAATAAATAAAATAAATCTTTAAAAAAAAAAGATTCATCCATGTTGTCCCATGTGTTAATACTGCATTCATTTTTACAGCTGAGTAATATTCCATTGTATGTATATATCACAATTTGCTTATCAATTCATCTGTTGATGGACACTTGCATTGCTTTCAACTTTTGGCGATAGTGACTAATGCTGCTATGAACACTGGCGTGCATATATCTGCTTGTGTTCCTGCTTTCAATTCTTCTGTGAATATACCCAGCAGTGGGATTGCTGGATCATATGGCAGTTCTATAGTTAGCTTTCTGAGGAACCGCCAAACTGTCCTCCACAATGGCTGCATCATTCTACATTCCCTCCAGCAGTGGATAAGTGTTCCCTTTCCTCCACATCCTCTCCAACCCTTGTAGCCCTCTGGGGTTTTTGTTGTTGTTTTTGGAGGTACCTGGGTGGGTATTGAACCCAGGACTTCATATGTGGGAAGCTGGCACTCAACCACTGAGCCACAATGGTTCCCCTGAGTTGATTTTTTTTGTTTTGCTTGTTGTTTGTTTTTAGAAGGCACTGGGAGCAGAACCGGGGACTACCCGTGTGGGAAGCTGGCGCTCAACTGCTTGAGCCACATCAGCTCCCCCCCTCTGTTTTTTTAATAGCTGCCAGTCTAATAAGTGTAAGATGATATCTCATTGTACTTTTGATTTGTATTTCCCTAATAGCTAGTGATGTTAAGCATCTTTTCACGTGCTTTATAGCAATTTTTATTTTGTTCTTCAGAGAAGTATCTATTCAAATCTCTTGCCCATTTTTTTTTCTTGTACAGAACTTATTTTAGTCAGATAAACAGAGGGCCATAGAAATATCTTTGTAAAGGTACATTCAATCAGTCAACATGCATATCAACTGCCTTATAATAAAATCAGCTGTACTGGATTATTGGGTATCACCTGTTTTGTGGCCAAAGTACAGAAAAAAAGGGCATTTGTTTATAGCAGTGACTTTTTTTCCCACAACAAGATCCACAAAATATTTCCAGAAACATTTTTTTAAAGGGCTTGTTTGTCTTTTTATTTTCGAGATATAGGATTTCTTTATATATGCTGGATATTGGGCCCTTATCGGATAGATGGTTCCCAAATATTTTCTTCCATTGAGTAGGATGCCTTTTCACTTTCTTGACAAACTCCTTTGAAGTGCAGAAGTTTTTAATTTTGAGGAGGTCCCATTTATCTATTTTCTCTTTCATTGCTCATGCTTTGGGTGTAAAGCTTATGAAATCATTTCCTACTACAAGATCTCATAGGTGCTTCCCTACATTATCTACTAGGAGCTTCATGATCTTGGCTCTTATATTTAGGTCTTTGATACATCTTGAGTTAATTTTTGTATAGGGCATGAGATGGTGATTCTCTCTCATTCTTTTGGATATGGATATCCAGTTCTCCCAGCACCATTTGTTGAAGAGGCTATTCTGTCCCAGTTGAGTAGGCCTGGTGGCCTTGTCGAATATCACTTGACTGTATATGCGAAGATTTATATCAGAACTCTCAATTCTGTTCCATTGGTTGATATGTCTATCTTTGTGCCAATACCATGCAGTTTTGACCACTGTAGCTTTGTAGTATGCTTTAAAGCCAGGTAGTGTGAGTCCTTCAATTTCGTTTTTCTTTTTCAACAAGTTTATGGTTATTCGGGGCCCCATGCCATTACAAATAAATTTCATAATTAGCTTTTCCAATCCAGTAAAGAAGGCTGTTGTAATTTTTATTGGGATTGCACTAAATCTGTAAATCAATTTGGGTAGGACAGACATCTTAATGATGTTTATTCTTCCAATCCATGAAAATGGAATATTCTTCCATTTATTTAGGTCTTCTTGGATTTCCTTTAACAATGTTGTGTAGTTTTCTGAGTACAATTCTTCACATCTTTAGTTAAGTTTATTCCTAGGTATTTGATTCTTTTAGTTGCTATTGTAAATGGAATTTTTTTCTTGATTTCCTCCTCAGATTGCTCATTATTGGTGTACAGAAATTCTGCTGATTTTTGTGGGTTGATCTTATATTCTGCCACTTTACTGAACTCGTTTATCAGCTCTAGAAGCTTTGTTGTAGCTATCTCAGGGCTTTCTATGTATAGTAGCATGTCATCTACAAATAGTGAAATTTTTACTTCTTCCTTTCCAATTTGGATGCCTTTCATATCTTTTTATTGCCTAAGTGCTCAAGCAAGTACTTCTAACACAATGTTAAATAAGAGTAGTGACAGTGGGCATCCTTGTCTTGTTCCAGATATTAGAGGGAAAGTCTTTAGCATTTCACCATTGAAAATGATGTTAGCTGTGGGTTTTTCATACATACCCTTTATCATGTTGAGGAAGTTTCCTTCTATTCCTATCTTTTGAAGTGTTTTTATCAAGAACGGATGCTGTATTTTGTTGAATGCTTTTTCTGCATCAATAGAGGTGATTATGTGATTTTTTTCTTTTGATCTGTTAATGTGGTGGATTACATTGATTGATTTTCTTATGTTGACCCATCACTTGGTCATGGTGTATAATTCATTTGATGTGTTGTTGAATATGATTAGCAAGTATTTTCTTGAGAATTTTAGCATCAGATTCATTAGAGAGATTGGTCTGTAGTTTTCCTTTCTTGTGGCATCTTTATGTGGTTTTGGTATTAGGGTGATGTTGGAATCATAGAATGAGTTAGGCAATATTCCCTCCACTTCTGTTTTTCAGAAGAGTTTAAGCAGGATTGGTGTTAGTTCTTTCCTGAATGATTGGTAGAATTCACCTGTGAAGCCATCTGGTCCTGGGCTCTTCTTAGCTGGGAGGTTTTTGATGACTAATTCAATCTCATTATTTGTGATTGGTCTGTTGAGTTCATTAATTTCTTCTTTCATCGATGTAGGCTGCTTGTGTGTTTCTAGAAATTTGTCCATTTCATCTGTTATCCATCTTATTGGCAAACATTTTTTCAAAGTATCCTCTTATGATGTTCTTTATTACTGTGGGATCAGTGGTGATATCCCCTTCCTCATTTTTTTATGTATTTGCATCTTCTTTTTTCTTTGTTAGTCTAGCTAAGGCTTTGCCAATTTTATTAATTGTATTAGCCAAAGGGGTGCTAATGCAAAATACCAGAAATCTGTTGGCTTTTATAAAGGGTATTTATTTGCAGTAGAAGCTTAGAGTTACCAGGCCATAAAGCCTAAGTTACTTCCCTCACGAAAGTCTGTTGCTATGTGTTGGAGTAAGATGGCTGCTGACGTCTGCCAAAAGTTCAGGCTTCCTTGGTTCCTCTCTTCTTGGGGCTTGTTTCTCTCTGGGTTCAGCTGCCCTGCTCTCTCCACAAGGCCAGCTATCAGGCAACCAGCTCTGTTTCTCTTCCCAGGGCTCAATTCTCTCGGGCTCAGCTGCTCTACTCCTCTGTGTGCTTACTTCCCCGGGCTCCAGCTCAAAACTCCAGCATCAAAACTCCAACTAACTCCTCTGATCTGACACATCCTACTGACATAGCCCAATCAAAGCCTTAATCATTATTTAATCAAGTAAAAGTGAAACCTCTGAATCCAATACAATCTAATGTGCAAACAGGCCAGTTTACAAACATAATCCAATATCTATTTTTGGAACTCATAAATAATACCAAACTAGTACATTAATCTTCTCAAAGAACGAGCTTTTGGTTTTGCCAATTTTTTCTAGTGTTTTTTTATTCTCAATTTCATTTGTCTCTGCTCTAATCTTTATTTCCTTCTTTTTGCTTGCTTGGGCTTAGTTTGTTGTTCTTTTTCTAGCTCCTGCAGGTGTGCAGTTTGGTCTTTGATTTTAGCTCTTTCTTCTTTTTTAATATAGGCATTTGTGGCTATAAATTTCCCTCCCAGTACTGCTTTTGCTGCATCCCATAGGTTTTGAAATGTTGTGGGTTTTTTTTTTTTTTTTTTTTTTTTTTATTGTGGGTAAAAATCAAAATTTTCACAATACATACCAACATTTGCAAAATGATATATAAATGTATATGCATTTATGTGCATTTGCTTACAAAAATGTTATTTATGTATATATATAAATATATTTTAAGAGGTGCTTAGATACCCAAAATATTACACGGAACCCTCTGGGATTCCCATGTTGCCCACCTCCCACACCTCCCACCACATCCCACACAAACATCTCCCACAAGTATGGCCCACCACCCTCAATGGACTTACACATCCTGGGGCCTTGCCACCAAACATAGACCACAGTTCACACTGTAGACCACACTCTCTCCCACACAGTTCTGAGTGGTGTGTGCTGTTTTAAAATGGCCTACATCCGCTGCCACAAAGGTATTCAGGACAACCTCCAAATCCCAAATAAGCCCCTGTATTTCAACTGCTCGTCCCCTCCCTGCCCCAAAACTGTCAAGTGGCCACTGGCTCCACCTCATTGTTATAATTTCTTCCATTGCTAGAATCACCATATGTGAACAACAGAATACCATCAAGTCCACTCTAGTCCATAGTTCTTCCCCCAATCCTGAGGGGACTGGGATGGTGATGTCCACTCCACCTCCAAGTGAGAGAGGGCTTATATCCCATGGATATGGTGGGTGGGATGATCCTGCCTGCAGATGCAGGCCCTCTCCATTCCCTGGGATGGCCATTGCCCATCGTTGTCTCCTCGCCAGGTGACTTGGATGAGTCCATTGAGCTGTAGGGTAGGAGTTGCAGCAACACCGATATTCCATGCACACCTGGCACATAGGTAGGCCAGAGGCTCCAGTCTCTGGAAGTATACCTAAGAATTTCAGCATCACATATAGGTTTGAATAGAAGGGACTGATGAACCATGTGCAGGGAGGACTTATTTGAGTCCAATTCTGTCACTCTCAGGAGCACAGATTCCAAAATAGAGCCCACTGATAAGGCATCAGTCTCTGGGTCTAACCCCACTTATATAGGACCTGGGTGTCTCCAGAGCTCTCAGGAGCCCCTCTATGTGGGGCGATAGGCACTTAGATGTTCTATGAGCTCCTACTGAGGTGTGCATAAGAGTTACCTCTGGGATGACCTCCCGACTCTCTTTGAAGTCTCTTAGCCACTTGAACTCATTTGTCTTTACCTTTTCCCCCTTTAATTCAAGGTCTTTTTCCAGTTGTGTTGCCAGTTGGCACTTGGTATTAATCCCTCGTTGCCAGGGAGGCTCATCCCCGGGAGTCATGTCCCACGTTGGGGGGAAGGTAATGCAATCATATGCTGTTTGGCTTAGAGAGAGGCCACATTTGAGCAACAAGGAGGCTCCCAGGTGGCAACCCTTAGGCACCCCACAACTGCAGGCTAAGTCTCAGTTACAAGAGCAAAGACTCAAAGGGTAGTCATCAATAAAAAGAACACATCAGCGGGTCATCCTCTTTTGACAGACACTGTCCCTGCACTCAAAGGACTATTGCTGCTCCCTTGGAGAATGTGGCAGAGCTCTCCAGGCTAGGAATTCAGATTCCCTCATTTATTGTGT
Source organism: Tolypeutes matacus (assembly GCA_026826555.1). Classification (NCBI taxonomy): domain Eukaryota; kingdom Metazoa; phylum Chordata; class Mammalia; order Cingulata; family Chlamyphoridae; genus Tolypeutes; species Tolypeutes matacus. The sequence goes on along the minus strand of JAKSZT010054419.1, from coordinate 7,416,050 downwards.
GATTGTCCATCCATCGTGACCATGCCCCATCTTTTGATCTTTTGAACGATTTTGTATATCTTTCATGTATATTCGGATGAACTAATTCCCATGAAACCCCCCTCCCAGACACCCCCCACCAATAATCCCCTGCAGTACCCATTGTCACCCTTCTGTGATCCAAATCCTCCATGAACATGTAGTCCATAAAATAATCAAATACACTTACTAGGAAAAAGAAAGAAGTATGATAAGCTTACATGCAAGAGACAAACATAAGGAAACTCAGGGGGAAAAAAAAAAAAAAAGAAAAGGAAAGGAAAAATTCGTTTCAAGGTAGCTACTGATTTCTTTTGCAATTTCCTCCTGGACCCACTGATTGTCTAAGAGTGTGTTGTTTAACTTCCATATCTTTATGCCTATTCTGGTTCTCTGCCCCTTACTGATTTCCAGCTTCATTCCATTGTGATCAGAGAGATTATTTTGTATAAGTTCAATCTTTCTGAATTCGTTGAGAGTTGTTCTGTGACCTAGCATGTGATTTATCCTGGAGAATGATCCATGTACACATGAGAAGAATATATATACCACTGTTATAAAGAAAGGAATCGATCAATAATTATTAACCTTCCAAAAAAGAAAGTATCAGGCCCAACCAATTTTATTGGAGAATTCTATCAAACATTTAAAAAATAATTAGCACCAATTATACACAATCATTTCCAAAAAATAGAAGAGGACAGGATGTTTTCCAACTCATTCTGTATGGCCAATATTGCCCCAGTACCAAAACCTGACAATGACAGTACAAAAGAAAAGAAAGAAAAGAAAACTACAGACTAATATTTCTCAAGAACATAGACATAAATATTCTCAAGAAAATAGTAGCAAATCAAATCCAGTCATATATAAAAAGATTTTATTTCTGGGATGCAAGGCTACATCCATATTCAAAAATCAATCAGAAACTTTTGGCTGACCATGATGGCAGCATAAGACACTCCAGAGTGCCACTGCATCACAGAATCTTTGAACAGCTAGCAAAAACTAGCAAAGCCATCTTCCTCAGCACTCCAAAAAAAAAAAAAATAGTTCAAGGATTGCAGTAACTAGGCAAGTGACAATCAAGAAAATGCAGCTTTTAAAAAAGGTAGAAGAAACTCATGGCACACTTGGTGGCCACTCCACCACCACCCTGGCATGGTGTGGAACCACCTTTCACTCCCATTTTGGGTTCCTGGCCCTGATCTAGAGTGAGCAGAGTAACTCCTACATACATACCAAAGTGCCTGTAGGTTGGTGCCAATCTGTCAGTGCTGATGTGTTGGGCAGCAGCCTGAAAGACTAAAGCAGGAAACTCATCTCTGGCTCACTCTATCCCAGAACTTGCCCTGCAGAAGCAGTTTACAGGCACATAAAGCACTGTAAGGAACAATTACGTCAAAGTGGCCTGGGGCAAAGTATTACCTGACTTATGTTATACAACAGAGCACCCAGGAGGGGAAGAAAGTCTATTTCATAGGAAGTAGAGAAGGCATTGAAGTCCTAAGGCCATGAGCAAGCACAAGCCCAGGATAAGATACAGGCTCAGAGATTACAGAGAGGATTCCTATCTTCTTGATAGGAGGGCTAAACTCTGAAGGAGAGCACCAGCCAACAGAGAGTCAATTTCCAAAGTCCATGAAAGGTGTTTTTTGCATTGGTTTGTTTATGTTCACTCCAGGCACTCAAGGAAATCTCTGTCATATCGCTAGCTGGATACAAACTTAAGAAACACATAGCTCAAGAACTAAATCACAGAGTTAACATTTTAAAATATTAAAATAGTGTGAAACAAAAGATTAAAGACAAAGAATCACAAAATGAGGGCCCATCCAAAGGAACAAGATAAAAATCCAGAAACTGTCAACAAAGAAAACCAGATTTTGGATATACCAGACAAAGACATTTTTTTTAATTCCCCCCCCACCCCTGAGATGGCTCCCTCATCTGTCTGCTCATTGTTTCTGCTCACTGTTTGTGCTCATTGTCTACTCGTTGTGTCCACTCATTGTCTGCTCATCTTCTTTAGGAGGCACCAGAACTGAACCCAGGACATCCTATGTAGGAGGCAGGCCCCCAACCGTTTGAGCCACATCTGCTCCCTACTTGTTGTGTCTGCTTGTTGCCTACTCATTGTGTCTGTTCATTGTCTATTCATTGTGTCTGCTTGTTGTTTCTGCTTATTGTGTCTTCTCGTTGTGTCTGCTCATCTTCTTTAGGAGGCACCAGAAAGCGAACCCAGGACCTCCCAATGTGGGAGGCAGGCACCCAACTGCCAAGCCACATCTACTCCCCAGAAGAAGACTTTTTTTTTTTAAGATTTTATTTTTTTTATTCCTCCCCCTCGTTGTTTGTGTTTGCTGTTTGCTCTCTGTGTCCATTTGCTGTGTGCTCTCTGTGTCTGCTCCTCTTCTCTTTAGAAGGCACTGGGACTTGAACCTGGGACCCCCCCATGTGCGAGAGAGGCGCTCAATCACTCGAGCCACCTCTGCTCCCTGCCTTGTTGTGTCTCTCATTGTGTTTCCTCTTTGTGTCATCTTGTTGCATCATCTTGTTGCGTCAGCTTGCTGTGCCAGCCCATCATGCCAGCCCATCGCGCCAGCCCGCTGTCTTGCTGATCTTCTCCAGGAGGCACTGGGAACTGAACCCGGGACCTCCCATGTGGTAGGCAGGAGCTCAATTGCTTGAGCTATATCTGCTTCCCCACAGACAAAGACTTTAAAAAGAAATGGTCCTCAATATGCCAAAGGAGATAAAAGAAAATACAGAGAAAAAACAAAAGGATATCAGGAAAGCAATGAATGAACAATATGAGAATCTCAATAAAGAGACAGAATTTTTTAAAAAAACGAACCAAACAGAATTGGAGTTGAAGACCACAATAATTAAAATGAAAAATTCCCTAGAGAGTTTCAACAGCAGATTGGAGCTGACAGAAGAAAGAATGAGTGGGACTCAAAAACAAGACAATTGAAATATATCAAGCTGAGGAACAGAAAGAAAATATAGAAAAACAGTGACCACAGCCTAAGACACTTGAAGGGCATCATCAAGCATACCAATGTACACGTTATGGGAACCCAAGAAAGAAAAGAAAGAGAGAAAGGGGCAGAAGGAACATTAAAAGAAACTTCCCAGATTTCATAAAAGACATAAATATGCACATTCAAGAAGGCTAACAAACTCCAAACAGAATAAACTCAAAGAGAACCATGACCAGACACATAGGAGTCAAACTATCAAATGCCAAGCACAAGGGAAAGAATTCTGATAGCTGCAAAAGAAAAGTAAAATGTTATGTATGAAGGAGTCCCAATAAGATTAAGGTCCAATTTCTCATCAAAAACCATGGAGGCATGGAGGCAGTGGGACAAAACATTTAAAGTGCTGAAATAAAACAATTGCCAACTGTATTAGGCAGCCAAACGGGTGCTGATGCAAAGTACCAGAAATCTGTTGGCTTTTATAAAGCTTATTTAATTGGGATAGAAGCTTACAGTTACAAGGCCCTAAAGAGTCCAACTCAATGTTAATTCCTTACCAGACTCTGTTGCCATATGTTGAAGCAAGATGGTGGGCAATGTCTGGGAGGGTTCAACCTTCCTCTTCCCTCTTCTTCTGATCTCAGCGGTAGATTGGCATAGGGCTCATCTCTCTTCCTGGGGCTTCTTTCTTTCTGGGCTCAGCTGCTCTGTTCTCTTCACATGTGTATCTTATTCTGTGTATCTACTTCTGTGTTCCTACTGCTGTGTAAGAATCTGTTTTATTGGCCCACCAAGGGGGTAGGGACTCAACCCTGCATGCCCTAATGATGTGGTCGAATCAAAGCCCTAATCTTAACATAATTTAATCAGAGACATCTCAGCTGAATCTAATACAAAGGTTACCATGCCAAGAGGAACAGACCAGTTTACAAACATAATCAATATCTCTTTTTGGAATTCATAAATAATAACCAACTGCCACACCAACCAAGAATTTTATATCCAATGACACTTTCAAATATGAAGCATAGGAAAAATACAATTAATGTAACCTATGGACTATAATTAACAGCAACACTGTAATATTATTGCATCAATGCCAAAGATGTACTGTGCTAATAATAAGAGGGTATGGAAAAAATATACCAAATGTACACTATGGACCATAGTTAGTGGTAATAGGCTGATGATATTACCTCATAATCTGTAACAAATGTTCCACAACAATGTAGTGTGTTGGTGGAGGGCTGTGTATGAGAATTCCACACATGTGCATGATTGTTTTGTAAGTTTACAACATCTCTAATAAAAATATTTTTTAAATGAGGGAGAGATTAAGACATTCCCAGATAAACAAAAGCTGAGGAAGTTCATCACCACTAGATCTGCCCTACAAGCAATGCTAAAGAGAGTTCTTTAGACTGAAAGGAAAGGACACTAGACAGTGGGTCAAAGTGGCATAAAAAATAAAGACCTCTAGTAAAGTAACCATATGGGTAATTATAAAGGCCAGTACTATGTTATTGTATTTGTTGGCATGTAACTCCATTTTTTACTTCATACAGGTAGTAAAATATGAAGGCATAGAAAGTTATGATAAATCTATGGTTTGGGGCATACACTGTATAAAGGTATAATGTAGCAAATACAACAAAAAGGTGGGGGATTAAGGGATATAGGAACAATGTATGTGTATGATATTGAAGTTAAGTTGGTATCAAATCAAATGTGATTGTTATAGATTTAAGATGTTAAATTTAAGCCCTATGGTAATCACTAAGAAATATATAAAAATATATTTAAAAAATGAGGAGGGACTCAAAATGGTACAATACAAATTTGAATAAATATGAAAGTAAGCATTAACAGAAGAATAGAGGGAAAAATGTACAAGATTTATAAAGACCAAATAACTAAATGGAAGAAGAAAGTGATGCATTATTAGTAGTAACTTTAAATGTAAATGGAGGGAAGCAGATGTGGCTCAAGCAACTGAGCTCCTGATTACCACATGGGACATCCTGGGTTTAGTTCCCAGTGCCTCCTGGAGAAGACAAGCAAGACAGCAATCTGGCGCAACAGACAGGTGCAGCAAGCTGACACAACAAGCTGACACAACAAGATGACACAAAGAAGAAAGACAATGACAGATACAACAAAGCAGGGAGCTGAGGTGTATTGAGCGATTGAGCACCTCTTTCCCAGACGGGAGGTCCCAGGTTTCGTTCCCAGTGCTTCCTAAAGAGAAGAGGAGCAGACACAGAGAGCACACAGCAAATGGACACAGACAGCAGAAAGCGAATGCAAACTACAACAAGGGGGAATAAATAAATAAAATAAATCTTTTTAAAAATGTAAATAGATTAACCTCTCCAATAAAAAGGCAAAAATAGGGAGAATGGATTAAAAACTATATGAGCTTAGGAGCAGATGCAGCTCAAGCAGTTGAGCACCCACCTCTCACATGGGAGGTTCCCAGTTTGGTTCCTGGTGCCTCCTGAAAAAACAAAAACAAATAACAAGCGAAACAACAAAAAAATAACAACTCAGGGAAGCCGGTGTGGCTTAGTGGTTGAGTGCTGGCTTCCCACATACAAGGTCCCAGGTTCAATCCCTGGCTCCTGGTATCTCAAAACAAAAAATAAAAAGTAATTTTTAATAATGAACTGGGAGGGGGGCAGATGTGGCTCAAATGGTTGGGCGTCTATTTCCCATGGAAGGACCTGGGTTCGATCCCCGGGACCTCCCCGTAAAACAAAAAAAAAAATATATAGAAGGTGCTCAGGCATGCCGTCAGGCCCCACGAGCAGGTGAGTTGTCAGGCCCTGTGAGCGGGTGAGCCCCCAGGCCCCGCCGAACCACGTAGCAAGATGATGATGTAACAGGAGAGAGACGCAGGGGAGAGCCAAGATGAGATGCACCAAAAACCCAGGACCTGAGGTGGCGCAGGTGGCAAAACGCCTCTCTGCCATATCGGAGGTTCCCAGGATCAAATCCCAGTGAAGACAGGAGGAGAAGGATAAGAGAAGGCAGGAAACAGACACAAATGAATTGCCCAACAAATGGACACAAAAACTGCAAAAACGGGGGGTGGGGTTTAAAATGGATAAAAAGTAAAATAAATAAATAAATCTTTTTAAAAAATGAACTAGGGGAGTGGATGTAGCTCAGTAGTTGAGCGCCTGCTTCCAATGTATGAGATCCTGGGTTCAATCACCAGTACCTCTTTTTTAAAAAATGAACTAACGATATGCTGTTTAAAAGAGATTCACCATAAATTCAAAGACACAAGTAGGCTGAAAGGGAAAAGATGGAAAAAATACCATGCAAATAGTAAACAAGAGAGCTGGAGAAGCTATACTAATATCGGATAGAATAGACTTTAAGTCAAAAACTGTTACAAGGGACAAAAAGTCAATAATTACTGAAAAGGTATCAATTCAACAAGAAGACATAACAATTATAAATTTATATGCACCTAACAGCAGAGCCCCAAATTTTATGAAGAAAATATTGACATTATTAAGGAAGAAACAAGATGATTTTCAATTAATAATAGGATTCTTCAATACACCACTTTCAATAATGAATAAAACATCTAGACATAAGATCAATAAGGAAATAGAAGACTTGAACAATACTATAAGCCAGCCTGACCTAACAAAATATATAGAACACTTCACCCAATAGCACAGAATACACATTATTTTCTACTGCACATGAATCATTCTCCAGTATATACCATACGTTAGGTCACAAAACAAGTCTCAATAAATTAAAAAATATTGAAATCATTCAATGTACCTTCTCCAATCACAATGGAATGAAGCTAGAAATTATAACAGAGGGGAAAAGGGAAAATTTACAAATATGTGGAAATTAAACAATGCACTCTTAAACAACCAATGGGTCAAAGAAGAAATCACCAGGGAAATTAGGAAATATCTTCAGGCAAATGAAAATCAAAACAAAACATAGGGAAGCCTCTTCAGAACCTTGTGTTAAGCAATGGTTTCATAGACTCCACACCAAAGCACAAGCAACAACAGAAAAATTAGATAAATGGCACTTCATCAAAACTTAAAACTTTTGTGCATCAAAGGACATTATCGGTTAAGTAAAATGACAAGCTACAGAATGGAAGAAAACATTTGGAAACCACATGAAGGATAAGGGTTTAATATCTAAAATATATAAAGAAATCCTACAAAACAACAACTAAAAATCAACCTAATTAAAAAATGGGCATAAGACTTTAATAGATATTTCTCTATTGGAGATTTACAGATGGCAAATAAGTCCAAGAAAACATGCTCGACATCTTTAACCATTAAGGAACTGCAAATCAAAATCACAATAAGATACCATTTCACACCCACTAGAATTGCTACTATTTTATAAAATGGAAAATAAGTGTTGGAGAGGATGTGGAAAAGTAAGAACTGTTGTTCGTTGGATGGTGGGAATGTAAAATGGTGCAGCCTCTGTGGAAGATAGTTTGGCGGTTCTTTAGAAAGCTAAGTATAGGATTACCATATGACCCTGCAATCCCACTTCTGGATATATACCCAAAAGAATTGAAAGCAGGGACTCGAACAAATATTTTCACACTGATGTCCTTAGCGGCATTATTCACAATTGCCAAAAGATGGAAGCAGTAATGGCTGCTTCCTGGAAGGCGGTGTCACATGGAACTTCGTAACCTCAGCATCCAGAGCTCCAGGAAGGGAGTATTTCAAATCAGATAAAATTATATGTCTATATACCCTGTTTATTCTTTGGAATCTTCAGCCCTCAAGATCCCAGCATGATGACCACAGTTTCAACACAATTGTTGATAGTCCCCATTTCACTGCTTTTGGTGCTGCCTGTTGCTGAAGCAGTAGAAGCCAGAGATGCAATCGTTGTCTTGTTAGGTATGGTTCTCAGCATTACAGGCATTTGTGCTTGTTTGGGGGTATATGCAAGAAAGCGAAATAGACAGGTGTGACTTGGGAGGGCGTCCTAAATCAGACCTCATCCTGAAAACCTTTGTGTTATTGAGGTTAAAAATGGGCTTTGGTGTCTGAAGTTCCCAAGAAACAGACAGTAAGTGAGGTAATTTCACATTCCTAAATGTTTCCCTATGAACAGGAACAAATTGATGTATGTTAAATGGGGAAAAATGTTTTCTTCACATCAAAGAAAGTATTGATAAAAAGCAGACTATAATTTGTATTTGCAGGTTGTAAAGGGGGTCAAATAATTAATATGACTGAAGTTTGCATAAATAATATTCCCTAGTTTCAAAAGTTCCAAAGCTCATGAAACAGTAAAAAGGAAGCTCTTACTCAGAATCCTAGGAAATTGCCATTGTTCACTTATAATCACTGCCTACTAAATTGTTGAGGAGTCTTTTCTCCATATTTTAATGAGATTTTTTTCTCATCTCCCAAGTTAATAGTTTACTTAGATATTAAATTTAGTCAAAAATGGAAACCTTTATTTCTTTGGGGGAAAAATTAGAAAAATGTATTCAGTGTATCTAATATTGCAATGGAGAAAAAGATTTAATGTAAATAAACCTTTATGTTGAACATTGAAATGGAGAAAAGATTTAATGTAAAAAAATCTTTATATTGTTTAACCAACTAACATCCTTCGGTGACAAGTACTATATTATGTTATAAGTTAACAAAAAAAAAAAGATAGAAGCAACACAAGTATTCATTGAACAATGAATGGATAAACAAAATGGGGTATGTACATACACAATGGAATGTTATTCAGCTGTAAAAAGTAATGAAGTTCTGATATATATGACAACATGGATGAATCTTGATGACATCATGGTGAATGAAATAAGGCAGACACAAAAGACAGATATTGTAAGATCTCACTGATATGAAACAATTAGAATATGTAAATTTATAGAGTCAGAAACTAGAATACAGGTTACCATGAGCCAGGATGGGGGGGTATGGAATGGGGAGTTAATGCTTAATTGGTACAGAATTTCTGTTTGGAGTGATGGGAAAATTTTGGTAATGGATGGTGGTGATAATAACACAACACTATGAATGTAATCAACACGAATGAATTATATATTTAAATGTGGCTTAAAGGGGAAATTTTAGGTTATATATGTTACTAGAATAAATTTTTTTACAAACCATAAGAGTGTATAAAACAATGAACCCCAATTTAAACAATGGGCTACAGTTAATAGTATAATTAAAATAATATTGTTTCGGCAATTGTAACAAAGGTACCACACTAATGGAAATTGTTAATAATAGAGAAAATTGTAGGGGAGGTTATATGGGAACTCTATTTTTTCTGCAAGGCTTCTCTATAAATCTATAACCTCTCTAATAAAGACTTAAAAAATAATCAATGTAATCCATCATCTCAAAAGTCTAAAGAAGAAAGATCACATGATTATACCAATTCATACAGAAAAAGCATTTGAAAAAATTCAAAGCCCACCCATGAAAAAAGTGTCAGGGAATTATAAACAGAGAAGAACTTCTTCAACATGATAAAGATCATCTATAAAACACCTCCAGCTCACATCATCATACTTAATGGTGAAAGAGCGAATAATTTCCATCTAAGATTGGAAACAAAGCAAGGATGTTAAAATCTCACCAAAGTACTGGAAATCTTAGCCAATGCATTAAGGCAGGTTAAAGAAATAAAAGGCTTATAGATCAGAAAAGATAAATAAAACTGTCTGTATTTGCAGGTGACATGATTGTCTAAATATAAAGTCCTAAGGAATCTTGTAAAATTTCCTCTTCAAGTCACAAAATAAAAGCTCAACAAACGAAAAAAATTGTATTCCTATGTACAAGCAATGAAAATGCTGAAAATGAAGCAAAAAAAATACAAAACCATTTACAAAAGCTCCAAAACAAATGAAATACCTAGGCATAAACCTAATAAAACAGGTACAGGATATGTATGCTGAAAAGTTTTAAATGCTGATGAAAAAAATCAAATAAGATCTAAATACTTGGAAAAGACATACTGTGATCATGGATTGGAAGACACAATATAGTAAAGATATTAATTCTCCCCCAAACTTATCTATAAGTTTAACACTATTCCTATCAAAATCCCTGCAATATTTTTGTTGATATATACAAGCTTATTCTAAAATTTATATACAAAGCCATAGGGACTAGAATTGGTAAAATAATTTTGAAAAAGAAGAATAAAAGTGACAGAATCACTCTACCTGATATTAACACTTACTTTATAGCTATAATAATCAAGATAGTGTAGTATTCAATCGTAAAAGACTGAAAGCTTTCCAACTGAGATCAGGAACAAGACTTGGATGCCCACTTTCACCACTGTTATTCAATAATGTGCTAGAAGTTCTAGACAGAGCAATTAGGCAAGAAAAAGAAATAAAAGCACCCAAAAGGGAAAGGAAGAAGTAAAACTGTCGCTACTTGCTGATGATATGATCCTATATCTAGAAAATCCCCAAAAATCCACAACAAACCTACTAGAAATAATAGACAAGTTCAGCAAAGTGGTGAGAGACATGATTAATATGCAAAAATCAGTAGTGGTAGTTTCTTAAACCCAAGGCACAAGCAATGAAAGAAAAAAATAGATAAATGGGACCTCTTCAAAATAAAACACTTTTGTTCTTCAAAAGACTGTCAAGAAAGGAAAAAGGCAGCCTACTCAATGGGAGAAAATATTTGGAAACTACATATCAGATAAGGGCTTGATATCATGTTATATAAAGAGATCATGGAACTCAACAGTAAAAAGACAAGCAATACTATTTTTAAAATGGGCAAAAGACTTGAATAGACGTTCTTCCAAAGAGGAAATACAAATGACCAAAAAGCTCATGAAAAAAAAAAAGTTCAACATCATTAACTATTAGGGAAATGCAGATCAAAACAACAATGGGAGGGAGATTGTGGAAGATGGCAAAAGACTAACAGGCAGGGCTCAATTCTATCAAAAAAACAATGAAGAAAGAGCCAAAAGCTGTCCAAGGGACCTGCTTTCAGGGTCAGCAGACCAGGACAGTGCTTCACAACTCTCAGGAGCACTATCTATCTGACAAAGAACCCAAAAGAACACATGTGAGTTACCAAACCCCCACTGTGGCTGGAAAGGGCTCCCCTCCTACCCCCAAGATATTGAGCTGGTTTAAACCTCTGGCTCACTGCTGCTGACTGAAAGGGGAACAGACATCTTCCTCCCTGCCAGTTGTTATGAGGAAAATGGGAGGGGGAGTGGGGTGCTTCAGTGAATTTGGTCAGCAAAGCCAATTTTAAATCTCCGCTCTGGAGATTCAACACAGGAACACAAGAAAGCCGAGACTGAAACACCTATGTGAAACGGTGCATTGATGAGCACCATCTGCTGGCTAGTCTGGAAATTGCATGGACAAAAACAGGTTTTTCTCTGTATCCCACACTGGGAGAAAATCTGCACCCCATTAGTGAGTCCCTGGCCCGATTTTGGTAACTTAAGGTGGGCAATTTTAAAGACTAAGAATAAGCTGAACCAAAATCAAATAAGAGCTCTGAAAAAAAACAATAGGCAAGAGAGAGAACTTGACCATCAAAGTAAATTCCCAACATATTCAGATGCCTAGACATCAGCAAAAAATTACAAGCCATACAAGGAAACAGGAAGAGATGGCCCAGCCGAAGGAACAAAACAAATACCCTGAAGAGATAGGATTTAAGACAATTAATCAGTGATAATCACACAACTCTTCTAAATCAATTCAAAGAATTGAAAGAAAATATGACTAAAGAGATAAAGGATAGTAAGACACTGGGTGAGCAGAAAGAACAATTTGAAAGCCTGTAAAGGAAAGTAACACAGCTTATGGGAATAAAAAACATGATGGATGAGATTAAAAATACATTAGAGGGAAGCGGCTGTGGCTCAATCAGTAGGGCTCCCGTTTACCATATGGGAGGCCCCGGGTTCGGTTCCCGGGGCCTCCTGGTGAAGGCAAGCCCGCCCGCATGGCGTGGTTAGCTGACCCAGCGAGCACAAGCAGCAAGGGGGGGATAAATGAATAAATAAATAAAATCTTTAAAAAAAAATAAAAAATAAAAAATTCTTAAAAAAAAAATACATTAGAAAAAAAACAAAACAAAAAATACATAGAGCAGATCTGAATAGCTCAAAGACAGAATTAGTGATTTCAAAGACAGAACATCTGAACTGGTAAAGACAGGAGAACAGAAAGAGAATAGAATGGAAAAAATGGAACAGAGTCTCGGGGAATTGAATGACAATGTGAAACACACAAACATTCGAATTATTGGTATCCCAGAAGAAGAGAATGGAAAAGGGCCAGAAAGAATATTTGAGGAAATAATGACCAAAACCTTCCTAGCCCTTATGAAAGACATAAATATCAATATCCAATAAGGACAATGCACCTTAAACAGAATAAATCTGAATAGACCTAACCCGAACACCTACTATTCAAAATGACAAATATTAGAGATAAAGAGAGGATTCTGAAAGCAGCAAGAGAAAAGCAAAGCACAATGAGCAGACAACGAGAAGACACATCAAGCAGACACAGTGAGCAGAAAATGAGTGGAAACAATGAGCAGAGACAACAAGCAGATAAATGAGGGAGCCATCTCAGGTGGGCAAAAACCTATGGAACACTGCAGAGGCAGTGCTGAGAGGGAAATTTATAGCCCTCAATGTTTACATTAAAAAGGAGCTAAAATTAAATATATAACTAGAGGAACTAGAAAAAGAGGAACTAGAAAAAGAACAGCAAACTAAGCCCAAAACAAGCCAAAAGAAAGAAATAGTAAAGATCAGAGCAGAAATAAATGAAATAGAGAAAAAAAGCAATAGAGAGAATCAGCAAAACCAAAAAGTTGTTTCTTTGAGATCAACAAAATTGACAAACCCTTAACTAGACTGACAAAAAAAGAGAAGCTTCAAATAAATAAAATCAGAAATGAGAGGGGGGACATTACCACTGACCCCGCAGAAATAAGAAGATACTATGAACAACTGTATGCCAAAAATTAGACAATGTAGAGGAGATAAACAAATTCCTAGAAACATACAAACTACCTACACTGACCCTAGAAGAAACAAAAGACCTCAACAAATCAATCACAAGTGAAGACATTGAAACAATCATCAAAAATCTCCCAAAGATGAAAAGCCTGGGACCAGATAGCTTCACAGGTGAATTTTACTGTATTAGTCTGCCAGAGGGATGCTGTTGCAAAGTACCAGAACTCTGTTAGCTTTTATAAAGGGTATTTATTTGGGGTAAAAGCTTACAGTTACAAGGCCCTAAAGAGTCCAACTCAAGGGTGCTTTCTCACCAAAGTCAGTTGCCACATGTTGAAGAAAGATGGTCACTGATCTCTGCCTGGTCTCTCTTTCCTGGGCTTCCTCTTCCTCTTAAAGCTCTGTGGGCCCAGCTCCTTCCTAAATTCAGCCTACGCTGGCATAGGGCCTGTCTGTCAAGGCTTCCTATATCAGTCTCTGGCATAAGGTTCATTTCCTTCTGAGCCTTCTGAGCTGCTCAGCTGCTCTGGTCTCTTTACAAGGTCAGCTCCGAACTATCAAGCAAATGCCTCATCTCACCCTGAAGCCACAGGATTAAAAATGACAGAGTTCTCTCTCTTCCCATGTGTCTTCTTGAGTAAGTGTTTGTTTATATCAGTCCACCAGGGGGGGCGGGAATCAACCTGAGTCATGCCTTACTGACATGATCAAATCAAAGCCCTAATCTTAACAGGTAATTTAATCAAGGGACCCTCAACTGAATCCAATATTATTAAAGGGTATCACACCCAGAAGAATAGATTAGCTTACAGATATAATCTTTATTTTGGGGGGATTCATAAATAATTTCAAACTGCCACATCTACCAATCATTCAAGATGATCTAAAACCAAGCTCTTCAAAAAAATTGAATAGGAAAGAGTGCTACAAAACTCATTCTATAAAGCCAATATCACCCAATACCATAACCAGATAAAGATACTAAAAAAAAAAAAGAAAATTACAGACCAATAACTCAAATGAATATAGATACAAAAATCCTCAACAAAATACTTGCAAACAGATTCCAAAAGCACATTAAAAGATCAAGCACACCATGATCAAGTGGGTTTTATCCCAGGTATGCAAGCGTGGTTCAACACAAGAAAATCAATTAGTGTAATAAACCACATTGATAAATTGAAGAGGAAGAATTACATGATCCTCTTGATTGATGCAGAAAAGGCATTTGACAGAATGCAGCACTCTTTCTTGATAAAAATGCTCCTAAAGATAGGCATAGAAGGAAGCTTTCTCAATATGGTAAAGTGCATATATGAAAAACATACAGCTAGCATTGTACTCAAGGTAAAAGACTGAAAGCTTTCCCACTGATATCAGGAACAAGACAAAGATGTCCCATGTGACCATGGTTATTCAATATTGTGCTAGAACAGGGGTTCTTAATCAGGAGTCCATGAGCTTTAATTGAAATTCAAAAAAACATTATTATTGTGGGGATGTGTCAGTGCAGGTGTGATATATTTATTAAATAATACATAGTATAGTATAGACTTAGTAAGGGGTTCATGGTTTTCACCTGACTGGCAAAGGGGTCCATGGAACAAAAAGGGTTAAGAACCCCTGTGCTAGAGGTTCTAGCTAGAGCAATTAGGCTAGATAAAGAAATAAAAGGCACCCAAATAGGAAAGGAAAAAGTAAAACTCCCAGTATCCACTGATGATATGATCCTATATCTAGAATCTCCTGAAAAAAACACAACAAACCTACTAGAAGTAATAGATGAGTTCAGCAAAGTGGCAGGGTGAAAGAGTAATATGCAAAAATAAATAGTGTTTCTATACACTACTGATGTGCAATCTGAGGAGAAAGTCATAAAAAAATTCCATTTATAATAGCAACTAAATCAATCAAATATTTAAGAATAAACTTAACCAAAGACATAAAGGACCTGGGTTTCAGAAAACTACAAAACATTGCTAAAAGAAACCAAAGAAGACTCAGATAAATGGAAGGACATTCCATGTTCATGGATTGAAAGAATAAACATCATTAAGATGTCAATTCTACTCAAACTGATGTACATATTCAACGCAATTCCAATAAAAACCTCAATAGCCTTTTTTGTAGAAATGGAAAAACCAATTATCAAATTTAATTGGAAGGGTAAGGAGCCCCGAATAGCCAAAAAGATCTTAAAAAGCAAGAATGAAGTTGGAGGACTCTCACTTCTGTACTTTAAAGCATATTACTTAGCTACAGTGGTAAAACAGAATGGTACTGGCATAAAGACAGGAAGATTGACCAATAGAACCAAATCAAGAACTCAGAAATAGACCCTCACATCTATAGTCAAGTGATTTTTGACAAGGCTGTCAAGCCCTCCAAGCTGGGCCAGAACAGTCTGTTCAACAAATTGTGCTGGGAGAACTAGATATGCATATTCAAAAGAAAGAAAGGGGACCCCTATCTCACACATTATACAAAAATTAACTCAAAATGGATTAAGGACCTAAGTATAAAAGCAACAACCATAAAACTCCTAGAAGAAAATGTAGGAAAACATCTTCAAGATCTTGTGGTAGGCGGTAGTTTCTTAAACCTTACTCCCAAAGCATGATCAACAAAAGAAAAAAATAGATAAATGGGACCTCCTCAAAATTGAACACTTTTGCACCTCAAAGGACTTTGTCAAAAGGGTGAAAAGGCAGCCGACTCAATGGGAGAAATTATTTGGCAATCAAATATCTGATAAGGGTTTAATATCCATGATATACAAAGAGATCATACAACTGAACAATAAAAAGACAAACTACCCAATTAAAAATGGGCAAAAAGACTTGAAAAGACAATTATTCAAAGAAGAAATACAAATGGCGAAGAAACACATGAAAAAGTGTTCAACATCACTAGCAATTAGGGAAATGCAAATCAAAACTACAATGAGATATCATTTCACACCTATTAGACTGGCAACTATTTAAAAGTTGGAAAACTGTATTTGTTGGTTAGGATGTGGAGAGATAGGAACGCTTATTCACTGTTGGTGGGAATGTAGAATGGTACAGTCACTGTGGAGGACTGTTTGGCAGTTCCTAAGGAAGTTGAATATAGATTTGCCATGTGACCCGGCAATACCATTGCTAGGTATATACCCAGAAGAACTGAGAGCAGAGACACGAATAGACATCTGCACACCAATGTTCATAGCAGCATTATTCACGATAGCCAAAAGTTAGAAACAACCCAGATGTCCATTAACTGATGAATGGATAAACAAATTATGGAGTATACGCACGATGGAATATTATGCAGCAGTAAGAAGAAATGAAGTCATGAAGCATATGACAACATGGATGAACCTGGAGGACATTATGTTGAGTGAAGCAAGCCAGACACAAAAGGACAAATACTGTATGACCCCACTATTATGAACTAAATATATTGTGCAAACTCATGGAGTTAATAATTAGAATATAGGTCACCTATATTAATAGAAAATAGAAGGAGGGTAGAGAACAGAAAGCTGAGGGTTAATCGGTGCAGAAGGTGATAAGTTTTGTTTGTTTTTTATTATTATTATTATTATTATTATTATTATTATTATTATTATTGGAATAATGAAAGTGCTCTAAGAATGAAGTGATGAATGCACAAATATGTGATTACACTTAATACCGTTGACAGTATACTTTGGATGGATTTATGCTTTATTAGTATGTAACAACAAAACTGATTTGTTTAAAAATTCTACAACAGGATACCATTTCACACTTTGTAGAATGGCCACTGTTTTAAACAAAAAGAGAAAACTACAAGTGCTGGAAATGATATGGAGAAATAGGAACACTCCTTCACTATTGGTGGGAATGTAGAATGGTGCAGCCTCTGTGGAAGACAGCTTGGAGGTTCCTCAGGAAGCTAAATATAGGACTACCATATGAACCAGCCATCCCGTTACTAGGAATATATTCAGAAGAACTGAAAGCAACAACATGAGCTGACATTTGCACAACAAGGTTCATAGCAGCATTATTCACAATTGCTAAAACATGGAAACAGCATGTGTGTCCATCAGTGGATGAATGGATAAACAAAATATGGTACAAACATACAATGGAATACTATTCAGCTGTAAGAAGAAATGAAATTGGGATGCATATGACAACATGGATGAACCCTGAAAACATTATGCTGAGTGAAATAAGCCAGACACCAAAAGGACAAATACTGTATGGTCTCACTAATATAAACTAAATATGAAGAATAAACACATGGAGTTAAAACCTAGACTATAGGTTACTAGGAGATAGGATGAGGACTGAGAAGGGGTACTGATGCTTAATGTATGTAGAATTTTTAATTAGCTTGACTGTAAAAGTGTGGAAGTGGATAGAGTTGATGGGAAGACATTATAGTGAGTATAACTAAAGTGGCTGGTTTATAAATGAGATTGTGGCTGAAAGGGGGTAGTCTAGGGATGTAAATGTCAATTGAAAGAAAGCTAGAGAATAATCTAGGGACTGAATAATATAGTGAACCCAGAGGTGCATGAGGATTGTGGTTAATAGTACAAATGCAAGAATGTTCTTCTATGAACTACAACAAATGTACATCCCTATTACAAGGTGGTAAAAATATGGTGATGCATGGGAAAAGAACAATTAAAGTAACTTATGGACTTTAGTTAACAGCAATATTGTAATATTCTTGCATCAATGCCAAATAAGGTGCTATATCAATGCTAAGGGTCAACAATAGGGGGTATGGGATTTTTTCTTTTGGACTAAGGAAAACATTCAAAAATTTACTGAAGTGATGACTGCACAACTCTGTGATGAAAGTGAGAGCCACTGAGTGTACACTTTGAATAGACTGTACAAGGCATGGGACTGTATAACACAGTGAACCATGTGATGGAAGATGGACTGTGGTTAACAATACAAATGTGAGAGAATTCTTTCATGAACTATAACATACAATACTAATACATGGTGTTAATAATAGGAGGTGTATGGAAAAATATAGCAAATGTACACTATGGACCATAGTTAGTGGCAACAGTGTGATGATGTTCTTTCACAATCTATAACAAATGTTCCACAACAATGTGAAGCGTTTGTATTAGTCGGGGTTCTCTAAGAAAACAGTACTGACAGGAAATATCTGCGAATAGTATGAGATTTTATAAAATTGTCTCACACAACCATGGGGATGCACAAGTTGAAATTCCATAGGGAAGGCTGCAAGCCAGGGACTCAGATGAAGGTCCTCATTGAATTCCCCAGGAGATGTTGGTTATCTGAAGTAGAGATGGGAATTCTCTCTCTGAATACTGAAATCACCTTTCCTTTTAAGGCCTTCTGCTGACTGGATGAGACGTCACTCATTGCTGATGACAATCTCCTTAGTTGATTGTAAATGTGACCAACCATAGATGCAATCAATTCACTGATGATTAAAGTCCATGAAATGTCCTTTTGCTTGCTTGACCAAACAATTGGGCACCATTACCTGGCTAAGGTGACACATTAGCTTAACCATCACAGTGTGTGGAAGGGTGATGTATGGGAATTCTACACATTATGCATGATTGTTTTGTAAGCTCACAAGTTCTCTAATAAAATATGTATATTTTAAAATAGGTCTCTAATAATATATATATATATTTAAAAGGCAAATGAAGTTGGAGGACTCAAAATTACCAATCTTAAAATTTGTTACAAAGCCACAGTAATCAAAACAGCTTGGTCCTGGCACAAGGACAGATATATAGACCAATGAAATCGAATTGAGAGCTCAGAAATCAACCCTCACATTTATGGCCAACTGATGTTTGACAAGGGGGTAAAGACCACTGACTTGGGCAAGAATAGTCTCTTTAACAAATGCTGCTGGGAAAACTGGATCTCCATTTGCAAAAAAAAAAAAAGAAAGAAAGAAAGAGGATGCCTACCTCACACCATATACAAAAATCAACTCCAGGTCGATCAAAGACCTAAATAGGGGAACAGATGTGGCTCAAGCAATTGGGTGCCTGCCTACCACATGGGAGGTCCCGGGTTCGGTTACCAGTGCCTCCTAAAAAAAAGAAGAAGAAGACAAGCACACAATGAACAGACACAGAGAGCAGACAGCAAGTACAAACAATGAGGTGGGGAGGATATATAAATTAATAAATAAGACCTAAATATAAGAGCTAGACCATCAAACTCCTAGAAGAAAATGTAAGGAAGCATCTTCAGGACTTTCTGTTAGGCAATGGTTTCTTAGACTTTACACCCAAAGCACAAGCAACAAATGAAAAAAAAAATCAATAAATGGAACCTCATCAAAATAATAACAAAACCTTTTGTACCTCAAAGACTTTATCACGAAAATAAAATGACAAACTACACAATGGGAGAAAATATTTGGAAGCCACATATATTAGTCAGCCAAAGGGGTAGAAGCTTACAGTCACAAGACCATAAAGTGTAAGTTACTTCCCTCACCAAAGTCTGTTGCCACGTGTTGGAGCAAGATGGCTGCTGGTCTTTGCTAGGGTTCAGCCTTCCTCTTCCTCCTAAGGCTCCCTGGTCCCAAGTTCTGCTGACCTCAGCTGTAGGCTGGCATAAGGCTCATCTGTCTTCCAGGGGCTCATCTCTTTCCGGGCTCAGCAGCTCTGGTCTCTACACGAGGCCAGCTGGAAACTATCAGGCAAATAGCCTGGCTCTCTCCCTGGGGCTCCAGCGTCAAAACACTAAGCTCTCTCTTCTGCCTTGTCGCTTTCTGTGTAAGTCTCTACCCACCAAGGGGGCGGGGACTCAAACTCCTACTGATGTGGCTGAATCAAAGCCTTAAATCTTAATTTAATCAAGTAAAAGTGAAACCTCTGGATTTAATACAATCAAAGGGTATCAAACCCAAAGGAAAAGACCAGTTTACAAACATAATCATTGCCTTTTTGGAATTCATAAATAATATCAAACTGCCTCACCACATATCCAATAAAGGTTTAATATCCAGAATATATAAAGATATACTTCAACTTAACAACAAAAAGACAAACAACCCAATTAGAAAATGGGCAAATGACTTGTTCAGACATCTCTCCAAAGAAGATATACAATGGCCAAAGAGCATCAGAAAAAATGCTCAACATCATTAGCCATCAGGGAAATGCAAATCAAAACCACAATGTGATACCGTTTCATACCCATTAGAATGGCTACTATTAAAAAATAAACAGAAAATAACAAGTGTTAGAGCGGATGGGGAGGAACAGGAATACTCATTCATTGCTGCTGGCAATGTAGAATGGTGTAGCTACTGTGGAAGACAGTTTGGCAGCTCCTAAGAAAGCTAAATATAGAATTATCATATATACCAGCAATCCCACTACTAGGTATAGACCCAAAATCATTGAAAGGAAGGACTCAAACAGATATTTGCACACCGATGTTCATAGCAGCATTATTCACAATTGCCAAAAGATGGAAGCAACCCAAGTGTCCATCAACCAATTAATGGATAAACAAATGGGGTATATACATACAATGGAATATTACTCAGCTGTAAAAAGGAATGAAGTTCTGATATATGTGGCAACATGGATAAATCCTAAAGACACCATGTTGCATGAAATAAGCCAGACACAAAAGGACAAATATTTTATGATCTCACTGATATGAAATAATTAGAATAAGCAAACTCATAGCATCATTATCTAGAATATAGGTTACCAGGGATGGGGTAGGGATAGAGAATGGGAGGTTAAGGCTTAAAATTTACAGAGTTCAGGAGAGTGGATGTGGCACAAGTGGTTGAGCACCTGCTTCCCACGTAGGAGGTCACAGGTTTGGTCCCTGGTGCCTCCTAAAACCAGAAAAACAAAGAACAAGCAAACAAATGAAAAAACCAACTCAGGAGAGCCAATGTGGCTCAGTGGTTGAGCACTGGCTTCCTGCATACAAGGTCCCAGGTTCAATCCCGGTACCTAAAAAAATTAATTTACAGAGTTCCTCATTGGAATGATGGAAATTTTTTGGAAATGGATGGAGGAGATGGTAGCACGACATTGCGAATGCATTTAACAGCACTGAAATATATATCTGAATATGTTTAAAAGGGTAACTATTAGCTTTTATATATGGTAACAGAATAATACTTTTTAAATCCATGGAACTATACTACATAAGCAGTGAACCCTAAGTTAAACCACGGACTTTGACAGTACAATTATAGACTATGCTATCATTAATTGTAACAAATATGCCACAGTGCAAGGTACTCATGTGGTGGTGGTATATTGGAATCCTGTATTTTATTCATGATTGTTCCGTAAACTCATAACTTCTCTAATAAAGAAAACATTTTTTTAAAAAACCATAGAACTGTACAACACGAAGAGTGAACCCTAATGTAAACTAGGAGCTATAGTTAAGTGTAATTATAATAATCTTGTGTAACAAAGGTACCACACTAATGCAAATGTTTACATTAGGAATAACTGGGGGGCAGTATATCAACTCAGTACTTTCTGCATGATTTTTCTGTAAACTTACAACTGCTCTAAGAAATTGGAAAAAATATGTATGCTGTCTTACAAACCACATGACCCTGAGCCCCTGTGAAGATAAGCCCTTCTCCAGGCCTTATTTGCCTGACTCCAGAATTCCATAATTACTGTTATCCATGGGACCCCAAGCCAATGATCTCAACTGTTTTCAAGATATGATCCCCAAAGACCTCAAATCCTCTAAGCAACCAGCTTCTTAGTTAATCATTGAGCATCTTAGGCCTTCAGTTATTAACTCCCACAGATACCGATTACTAGCCTCAAGAAAAAACTTAAAACCCCTACAGATTCCCAGTTAATGATTCTTACAGAGGTGTCGATCAATTGCCTAACCCCCTCCCAATTACTGTGCAGCAATGGTATCCTTAAGATGCTCATTCACTGTCACAAATTATCATCAACCACAGGCCTTGCCATTTGTTACAGCTGATGATAGCACAGTTTTATAATTGTACTATTTTAGGCCTCAAATTAGTAATTGCCAACTTCCGATGCAAATTTAGAATCACCTAGGAACTTCTATAATATGCTAATGTGCAGGCACCATTCCTGAATTATTATAACAATATATCTGGGGGTGGAGCTCAGGAAATTTGTATTCGTTAATAGCTCCACATGGGATTCTAAGGCATAGTGAAAGGCGAGGATCAGAGTCCTAAATCACTGATCATTCCCCATATATCTCCTAAAATCCATTAATCACCACAGGAATCCATGCAAAGACCAAACTTGGCTAAATTCTTGTTGTCCAAATATGAGCAAATATTCTTAAACACTTCCATCAAAAAACAACAAGTTTTATACAAGGGAAAGGTATGAGACCACCATCAGACTTCTAAAATACAACAATGGAATCCAGAAAGTCATTTACCATCTACAAACCATGTATTAGTTATCTGTTCTTGCATTTAAAATTATCACAAATTTAGCAGCCTAAAACAGCATGCCTTAATTTCAGTTTATATGCGTTAGGAATCGGGGCACAGCTTACCTGGGTCCTCTGTTTCAGGGTCTGTCATGAGGCTGCAATCAAGGTATCAGCTGGGGATGGCACTCTCGTCTGAAGGCTCAGCTAGGAAAGAATCAACTTACAAGCTCACTAATGTGGTCGTTGGAAGAGTTCAGCTCCTTCTAGGCTGTTGGACTAAGGGCCTCAGTGCCTTATTGGCTGATGGATAGAGGCCATCCTCATTTCTTGCTACATGGGCCTCCCCAAGATGGCAAGTTACTTCATCAAAGCCAACATGGGAGAGAGCCTGTTAGCAAGGCAAAAGTTAGCTTCTCTTGTAAACTAATCACAGAAGTGGCATCCCCTCAATGTTAAGGAATTCTATTCAAGTGATGCTACTCAAGTGATGGGAATTACATGAGACTATGAATACAGGAAGTGGGGATCATTGGAGGCCATCTTAGAAGCTACTTACCATAGACTATGGAGGAATAAGGATTCCAACACCAGGATCCTATACCCCCTCACAAGATACCATTCCTCAGCCAGGGCAGGAGAATGACAGTTTCAGACATGAAATAATTTGAAGGGCATTCCACCAAAATTACCCTATTTGCAGAAAACACTCAAGGAAGGATTCTGAAAAAATGAATATTAAATCAGGGGGAGTGGATGTAGCTCAAGTGGTTGAGCGCCTCCTTCCCATGTACGAGGTCCCAGGTTCGATCCCTAAAAGCAAAAACAAACAAACAAATGAAAAAACCAACTCTAATTGGGGAACAGATGTAGCTAGTGGTTGAGCACCTGCTTGCCATGTACGAGGTCCTGGGTTTAATCCCCAGTACCTCCTAAAAATTTTTAGTTAAAAAATGAAAGTTAAATCAGAAGTGAGATCTCAAAATAAGAGAGCAAAACAATGTTTAGCAATGACTGTTGTAGTAAAATATTGTTAAATAAATAAGCCAAATATGGTCCCCATGCACTGGCCCTGTGTGTCGTTTACTTCTTTATAGCAGGCTAGGACCATTAGGCCAAAAAAACCACCAGCGCAAAACTCAAACTATTACACATCCAATTATTTTAAATATAGTTCAAATAAACATGCTTTATTAATTGTATTTAAAATTTTCGGGAAGCGGCTGTGGCTCAATCAGTAGGGCTCCCGTTTACCATATGGGAGGCCCCGGGTTCGGTTCCCGGGGCCTCCTAGTGAAGGCAAGCCCGCCCGCATGGCGTGGTTAGCTGACCCAGCGAGCACAAGCAGCAAGGGGGGGATAAATGAATAAATAAATAAAATCTTTAAAAAAAAAAAAAAATTTCTATGGGGGTCGGATGTGGCTCAACTGGTTGGGCGTCCGTCTCCCATATGGAGGGACCCGGGTTCGATCCCCGGGACCTCCCGGTAAAAATAAAATAATAAAATAAATTAAATTAAATTAAATTAAATTAAATTAAATTAAAATAAATAAAATAAAATAAAATAAAATAAATAAAAAAATAATAAAATAAATAAAATAAAATAAAATAAAATAATAAAATAAAATAAAATAAAATTTTCCAAAATTTACACTCAATGCCCACCAAGCAACAGCTCCACTTTCCCCCTATGTCCTGGTAACTTCCAATCTACTTCCTGTCTCTACAAATTTGCTATTTCTAGATATTTCATATAAGTGAAATCATAAAGTATTTGTCCCCAGAAAAGCATATTTTAGCCATTTGGAGTCTGTCTGTTATACAGACCCCACAAAACTACATCCAATATCTGCAAGCCATAGATAAGACAAACCTTGGGCTATAAAGACCCCAAGCCACTTCTGCCCTTCAGAGTTCTCCAACTCAGAAACTCCCCATTGTGCTGCTATGCAACATCACCTAGACATCTAAACCACCTTTCCAATCCCCCTCTCCCCTGGGAGTTGCCTTGCCCTGCTTCCCCTTCTAAGTTGTCCCTCACACTACAGGTTCTAAAGGTCTCCCACTAAGAAGGACTGCCCCTACCAGGTGAATCTGTCCAAGTGCCACTTAAATAAAGTTTGTGTGTTACTGCCCCTTCATGGACAAATCTTTTCCTTCATCAACCCTGAAATCCTCAAACATGCACCAAATACAAATCCACAGGTGCACATTCATATAGATACAGTTAAATTATGATAAATGAAGTGATGGGATATTGACTAAAAATGTTAGGTGAGGTTTCTTGAAGCAGAATTGACTTAACATAAAAAATATATAAATAGCCTTGAAATAAACATTTTTTTCTAGAAAAATCCAGAAGCAAATCTTTCTGAGGCAAATATGGAGGATAGGGCATTTTTCTCTACAGGTCCCATTATAATTTGATCAGACATTAGAGAAAACATAAATTAAGTCATGCCTGTTGGAAATGAAAAAGTATATAATTGGACAATTATTAAAAATAAAAATGTGCAAACCAATGAGGCAAGAGGGAGGAACAAAAATAAACAGAGACTTCATTGAGTCATTAAGAAGAAAAGTGGAAAATGTATGTTTAGTATGTTTAGGAAGTAGTAAAATAAATTTCATAATACAATACAAAAATAAGGTTATCATAATTACACAAATTCAAATGGGGGAAGCAGATGTGGCTCAAGTGATTGAGCTCCTGCCTACCATATGGGAGGTCCCTGGTTAGGTTCCAGGTGCCTCTTAAAGAAGACAGAGAGCTGGCGCAACAGGCAGGCGCGGAAAACTGACATAACAAGATGATGCAACAAAATACCTACTCTCCAGTTCATTGGATTCACCCCAGACAACTAACAAGGAGATGATGATAGACAATGACCATCCCAAGGAACCAAAAGACTCTACAAATACAAGCAAGAGAGTCCCATCCATCTGCCCCATGGGATCAAAGCTTCCTCTCAATTAGAGGGGGAGTGGGCAATACCACCCCAGAATCCTCAGGATTGGGCAATGAACTATGGACTAAACTAGACTTACTGGTATTCTACTATAGACTTATTGTGATTCTAGCAATGGAAGAAACTATATCATTCATGTGGAGGCAGTGGCCACCGGAGGTTCTGAGGGCAGGGAAAGGGAAATACAGGTGAAATATGGGGGCATTCTGGGGACTTTGGAATTTTCCTGAATGACATTACAATGACAGATACGGGCCTTTGCATATCTTGCCATAACCTACAAAACTGTGCGAGAGAGAGTGTAAACTACAATGTAAACTATAATCCATGCTTAGTGGCAATGCTCTAAAATGTTTTCATCAATTGTAATGAATGTACCACACCAATGAAAGATGTTGTTAATGTGGGAAAATGTGGGAGGTATAGGAAGCGGGGCATATGGGAATCCCCTATATTTTTATGTAACATTTATATAATCTGAATACCTTTTTTAAAAAATTTAAAATAAATTAATAATAATAATAATAATAAATGACGCAACAAGAATCACATGAAGAAAAACATAATGAGAGATACAACTAAGCAGGGAACAGAGGTGGCTCAAGCGAAGCGATTAGGCGCCTCTCTCCCATATTGGAGGTCCCAGTTTTGGTTCCTGGTACCTCCTACAGAAACAAACAAGGAAGATGAAGAGACACAGCAAGTGCAAACAACGAGGGGGGTGGGGATAAATAAGTAAAAGCTTTTTTTAAAATTTCAAATGGGGAAGCGGCTGTGGCTCAATCAGTAGGGCTCCCGTTTACCATATGGGAGGCCCCGGGTTCGGTTCCCGGGGCCTCCTGGTGAAGGCAAGCCCGCCCGCACGGCATGGTTAGCTGACCCAGCGAGCACAAGCAGCAAGGGGGAGATAAATGAATAAATAAATAAAATCTTTAAAAAAAAAAAAATTTCAAATGGACTGACTCTTAAAACACAAATGTGGGATTAGGGCAAAAAGTACATTTATATACAGTTAAAAGAAGCATACCTGAAACAAAGAGAAAAATGCAAAATAAAGGTTTAGGTAAAGATACAATCGGGAAACGGATGTGGCTCAAGAGGTTCGGCGTCCGTCTACCATATGGAGACACCGGGGTTCGATCCCCGCTACCTCCTGGTAAAAAAAAAAAAAAAAAAGGTACAATAGGTAAATAGTCACAAAATTAAAGCAGAAGTGGTGATGTAATATCAAAGTAAAATTAAAGGTGAAAAGCACTCAACAGACACAAGGAAAATACATAATGGCATTGTACAAAATGACCCAAGAGAAAAAACTTTTGGGCATTGGGCTGTAGGAGAAGATGGTGGTCTCCACAGGAGTTAAAGTTCCTCGTAGTTTTCATTTGTTGGAAGAACCTGAAGAAGGACAAAAAGGAGCAGGCGATGGTACTGTTAGGTGGGGCCTTGAAGATGATGAAGATATGACACAAGGTGGACAGGCCTGATTATTGGGCCACCATGGACAAATGATGAAAACAGAACATATAGCCTGGAATAGAATGTGGAACTAAATACCCAGAAGCTCCTCCATCAGTTAGATTTGTAACAAATATTTATATAGAATGGAATAAATAGTGGACGCATGGAGCATACCAGTGTTAGCAAAGTGGCAAAATTCATATAGCACTAAAGTTGTACTTCAAAAACTAAGACGTCTAATGGTGTCCAAAGAAAATATGGGGGGACGGGGTCCTGCCAGGGGGTCTGTGCTGTGCACGCGTGGAGTGAGAAGCTTGGGACATCTATCTGCGCGGATCGGCGGTGTGGACCGAACGGTGGAGATTCGTGAGTTCTGAGGCTGCCAGTGGAGGTTGGCACAGGCAGCTGAGCCCCGCGGTTACGGAAAAAAAAAAAATAAAACGGCCATTTGGAGCCGCGGGCGGGGCGAAAAAGTTTTATTTTCTGGGGAGCTGGCTGCCTGGCGCCCCTTGGACCTTGTGTGAACAGAGCAAACGAGCTAGTCAGCACCCAGTGAACCGGAGGGGGGATTTTGGTCGGGGAACGCAGCTGATTTCCCTAGCCACCCAGGGATAAGACCCGGGCCGCTGCGGAGCCAGGAGGAAGGGACACTTCCCAAAGAAGGGAGGGTTCGGTTGGAAGACAGGGAAGGGTATTTTATATTTTTAGACATTGATCTGGCTGCCTGCACCGCCCCATAGCTTTGGGGAGCAGATAAGCCGACCTGAAGCAGCATCAGGCTGAGAGCAGACGAGAATCAGCACTCAAACTGATTTACTGAGCAGCCCGGTGACGCTGGAGCTCGGCGCCAGAAGGGGCGGAATCCGCCATCTTTAGCAATCTTCACTGACTAACATCAGAGCTTCAGCTAACCTGGGCAGTCCGGAAAGTGGGACGTGCTTGATTAATTTCCACGGGCCCAGCTAGGGTCCCTTCCTTAAGGGGGTTGGTCTAGAAGAGGAATTATTTTGGGTCCTGCATTTGGCTAAAAAAAAAAAAAAAAAAAAAAGAGGTCACCTCAACAAATGAAAAATAAATTCTTTTTAATTTAGTTTAATAGCTAAAACCTGCTTCAGGACCTGCATATAGAACCCTGTGGGGAATTTCATTGATAAACACAAGTAGGCAGGAAAGATCCACGTGGACCCTAGGGGAATCATTGACCCCTCTTAGCTCTGTTTGACTGCTTGCCTGTGTGGATCTTTGGTTTCTCTCTATTACTTTCTGGTCTATTGCTATTATTCCCATTTTCCTCCCCCCTTCCTTTTTCCTTTTTTTTTTTTTTTTTTTTTAAATAGGTGCTGCCAGCTGGTCGCTTATTTGCTGGGCTTCTTATTCAGTAATTTCCCACTCGCTGTATATATTGATTCTGTATTACAAACTATCGCTTATCCTTCCTGCATGTTTCTGCCTTCTGTTTTCTGTTGTGGCTCTTAGAGACAACATTTTTTCATAGGCCCACAACTTAAGGGTGTCAATTTCTATCCCATCTATTTTGTTTTCTTCTTCTTTTTTCTTTTTTTTTTTTTTTTATTACTATTAACTTTTTCCTTTCAGACCTTTCTCTACTATTTCTCTACCTCCTCATAATTCTAGCCTTCTAAATCACTAAATATATATATTCCTCCATTTGTTTTCCCAGTCCATTATAGGAACCCCATATTTTTTCCTAGTACTCTACACTGCCTACACAAGTTAAATATTCATCTCATTAAGTCTCATTTTGCCCCTCTTCTAACTTTTATCAATATTTCTATTATCCTTCTGCCTTCCTTACATCTTTTGATTCCTCTGGCCATAACCTTTTGCCTTCAAGGGAACATAGAAAGAAGCAAGGAAATAAAATAAGAAGAAAAACTGCCAAAGAGAAAACTTAACTCACACGCAGAACCAACAGCTAAATAAAATTCCAGAGCATAGAGAAAAGCTAATCAACTGAACAAACCCATCAAGATAATATGATGACCAGAGGGCAACAGAAAAATACAAATGACTCTGAAAAACTGGAAAACATGGACCAGTCCAGTACACAAAATAAAAACCAGGAAGCAATGCAGTATATCGAACAACTAATCAAAGCTATCCAAACAAATATCATGGACCAACTTAAAGAACTGAAGGAAGAGATTAAGGATATAAAGAAGACACTGGGAGAACATACTGAAGAAATAGCTAACACACCTAAAAAGGTAATGGATATGATGGCGAACAAAGACACAAGTCAAGAAATGAAAAAGACGCTGGACTCACATGGCAGCAGAATTGAACAGGCAGAGGAAAGAATTAGTGATATGGAAGACAACACAGTTGAAATCAAAGAGATTGTAGAAAAGATAGACAAAAAGATAGAAAAAATCCAGCATGGTCTCAGGGAATTAACCGATAATGCAAGACGCACAAACATACGCATTATGGGAATCCCAGAAGGAGAAGAGAAGGGAAAGGGAACAGAAGGAGTGTTGAAGGAAGTTATGGCTGAAAACTTCCCAACTCTATTGAGAGAGATGGATGTGCAGATCCAGGAAGCACAGCGCACCCCAAATAGTATAAATCCCAACAGGCCAACTCCAAGACATATACTTGTCAAACTGTCCAATGCTCAAGACAAAGAGAAAATACTCAAGGCAGCAAGAGAAAAGAGAACCATCACATGCAAGGGAAGCACAATAAGATTAAGTGCTGATTTCTCAGCTGAAACCATGGAGGCAAGAAGACAGTGGTATGACATAGTCAAAACACTAAAAGAAAAAAA
>JAKSZT010054419.1:7329044-7385976 GCA_026826555.1 Tolypeutes matacus | reverse complement strand
AACTATGGACTAGAGTGGACTTGATGGTATTCTCTTGCTCACATATGGTGATTCTTGCAATGCAAGAAATTATAACAATGAGGTGGAGCCAGTGGCCACTTGACAGTTTTTTGGGTAGGGAGGGGATGAGCAGTTGAAATACAGGGGCTTCTTTGGGAGTTGGAGGTTGTCCTGAGTACTGTTGTGGCAATGGATGTAGGCCATTTTAAATCAGCACACACCACTCAGAACTGAGTGGGAGAGAGTGTGGTCTACAGTGTGAACTGTGGTCTATGGTTGGTGGCAAGGCTCCAGGATGTGTAAGTTCATTGAGGTTGGTGGGCCACACTATGGGAGATGTTTGTGTGGGATGTGGTGGGAGGTGTGGGAGGTGGGCAACATGGGAATCCCAGTGGGTTCCGTGTAATATTTTGCAAATGTTTGTATGTATTGTGAGAATTTTGATTTTTACCCATAATTAAAAAAAAAAAAGAAAAAAAAAAAAAGAAAATATGAAGCTTCCACAACCACCAGAAAGACAAACATACAACAATTAATTTTAGTGGATCTCAAATTTGTCTTAAAGCAACAACCTTCTACTCATGTTAATGTCTTAAGTATCACAACGCAAAATACCCACACATTAAGTAAAAGAATTCCAGCTGGTAAACATGACCCAGACCTTTGTAAGAACATATTTAATATACGCACACCCATTACGTTTTCAGGTAACAGGAGGAAAAATGCAGCACAATTCTTTTTTCTCTTATCAAGGCACTGCCATTTAAGCGTAAACCTGGAGTACTCAAAATAGAACTCAGGTTGACAAGATGAAATGGCAAGAAGTGTCAGATTGCTGTGGAAGAATATGTGTGTCTGTAAACTAATTTCAAGAAGGAAAAACATAAATGGCATGCTTTCTCCAATTGCTTTGTGAAAGAGCTGCAGTTTAAATTGTTTAAAGTAGTAATCACAATGAATATTGCTGCAAATTGTGTTAATTTTTGAAGTAGTGTGAGTGCTATCAGTAGTATCAAAAATATGTTCAAGGTTGTTTTGATACCTGTATTTATAATAAAAAAGTTGGGGGGGTGTCGATGAATTTCTGTTAAAAGCCGTTCCTGTGTGTTACATGTAACAGACATGGTAAATATTTATTTACAGTCTTTGTTTAACAAACCATGCATTAAAATTCAAGTGAAACCAACAAAACGGAAATAGGAGGATGGATATATGATTTTGAGATTAACGTTAGTTTTAAAATGTAAATAAAATGTGGGAAAATAAACACTTTTGTATTCCCCTCCCCACTCCAAAAAAAAACACAAAACCACAAAGAAAAATTTGTTTAAAAATATTACAACAGATTTATTC
Source organism: Tolypeutes matacus (assembly GCA_026826555.1). NCBI lineage: Eukaryota > Metazoa > Chordata > Mammalia > Cingulata > Chlamyphoridae > Tolypeutes > Tolypeutes matacus. The sequence continues at coordinate 7,384,623 of JAKSZT010054419.1, read as the reverse complement.
TACCTTTTGATACTAAAACAGCCAAAATAGACAAAAAAATAAGAGCAAAGAAACTTTAATCAGCAATCTAGATTGAAAGGTCGTAATAAGTAATTTGGAACCAAAAACAGAATATAGTTTCTTCTCTTATATCCATGAAACTTTTACAAAACTCAGTTGAGTATCTGGACCACAAAGAAAATCTTGAATAATTTTTACAAGCTCAGATTCAACAGGCTATACTGTTTGATCATAGTAAAAGCACAATTAGCAAAAAAGAAAGAAAAGACAAACAAACTGCCCTAAATTAGAAACTGATAAACTATCTTCAATAACCTAGGATCAAAGTAAAAAATTAATTCTGAAGTTGTACCCTTCATACCAAAATTTTTGAGACAGAGCTGGATTTAGAGGAAAAAATTTATAGCCTCAAACCCTTTAATATAAAAATGACTGGAAAATCAAAAACAATTGAATTAGGAATAAATTTTAAAAAGAAATGAAGATAAAAAACAAAAAAAATTAATTTAAAAAAGCTTAAATAAATAAAATAAATATAAATTAGAGAGTATAAATAAAGCAAACCTGGCCCTTCCAAATGACCAATTACATAGACTAACCCTAGCAAACCTTATCAAATTGAAGAAAAATTAAAAATACAATATTAGCAATAAAAAAGGAGACACTGTACCAGACAGGCAATAATGTAAACTAGTTATAATGGAATAAGAGGTGTAAGTCTAGAGCAGCATATTTAAACATCTAGGAGAAATATTTAAGTCCCTGGGAAAAGAGTAATTATAAAAATTAATTTTAAAAATCTATGAGCCCAGTAAGAATAGAAAAAACAGGAAAACTAGCTCAAATATATCATTCAAAACATACCAGTACCCACAGGCAGTGCTACTGGACACACCTCCACTGACATAAGAGACATCTGGCAAAGGCAGATGTGGCAGAGGTATCAGTCCTCTTCTGGCAACCCTATGGGTGTGGAATGAGTGTGGCTCAATGGACAGGGCAGGATGGAAAGGGTGGAACCAGAGCAAGGTGGTGGGGGAGGGTCACGACATGATGGACAGGGCTGGGGTGAGACGGACAGGCAGGGATGGAGTGATGGGCAGGGGCCAAGGCTGATAGGCAGGGCCGGGCCTCGTAGGATGGGCAGGGCTGGAAAAGAAGGGAGAGGGCAGGGGCATAATGGACCATGACAGGCGGGGTGGGGAGCACTGGACCACCTTGAATCCCCCCAGTGTCCCAAAGTGGAATCATCAGGGAGGACTATAACATGCTTACTTACCCCCATCTTCCCAAGAGGTATCTAACAAGGAGGCTGTCCCATCCTAGCCTTTTTGCAACATCTCTGGCCTGGGGAATATTAACAATTATACAGGAATTGGCAGATTGGCTTTGCACTAATCAGATGCCAACTATATACCCACTGGCCCACGTGGGAGTCTGCAGGGAACAGGGGTCACTGGCACCCCCTTCATAAGATCACCTCACCTCACACCCACCCTGCATGTGTACTGCAAGCCCCTCCTAAGTACAGTTGCACAGTCACCCACCACTCTTGGGCTTGGAATTGGGTTTGGAGGCCAGGGCGATGGGTATGAAGGCCCTTTTTCTTCCAAAGTTTATTAACAAAATTCTGGACAGTGGGAGGTGAGAGGAGGACAGATACCCTGGCCCCACACAAGTTCAGAAGAGGAAGAGAGAGAGAGAGACAGAGAAACAGACTGGATGGGGGGATTGTGAAACACCCTGGTTGGGGGGGTGGACAGACAGAGAGAGACAGGGCATCAAGTGATGGACAGAGAGGCACAGACAGGAACTCCCAGATGCCCCGAGAAAGAGATGGATGGAGAAACAGGTGTGTAGGCAATTCATAGGACAGTTTTTTCCCCCAGGGTGTGGGTACAGGACCTAGGCTGGGCAGGGCTCAGCTGTCTACACTGGAGCGCAGGTCAGTAGTGTGTGGGTCGTGCTGGATTGTCTGGTGAAGCATCAGCGCCAACAGCCCCGACCGGTTCATCATGGCCGTGTGAACCTTGCGTTCCTGCTCAAGCAGCTCCTCCAGCTTGTGCAGCTGTGGGAGAGGAGCATGAGAGGGGGATTCCAGGATCCTACTCAGCCCCCCACTCGGCAGTGTAGCCTACCGCACGCACGCGCTCTAGGTCCACCTCGGCACGCCTCAGCTTCTCCCAGCAGTAGTGGAGGTTACACAGCCGTTTGGGGAGGCGACAGAAATCACCCGTGAGCTCAAAGACATTGTGCACCAGCGGGCAACCACACACCTCATCATTTGATACCTGTGGGGAAGAATGAAGAATGACGAGTGTGGAGGGGGTGGAAGTGGGGGCTGAGCAGGCAGGCATGATGGGAGGAACAGGATGTGGTCAAGCAGGGTAGATGGAGAGGTGAGGGCAGTCAGGCAGGCAAGAGAGGCAGGAGAGGAATGGGGGGTGATGGAACAGGATGAAGAGAGGAATTACGAGTGGTCAGGTAGGGAAGGGAGGAGAATAGGGATGAGCAAACATGGGAAGATGGAGGAATGAGGTTGATCAAGCAGGGATGGAGGAATGGGGGTGACCAGCTAGCAAGGATAGAAGGATAGACAACAGTCAGACAGGGAGAAGGGTAGGGACAGAGGGGAAGTCAGGCAGGGGGAACAGGGGGAATGGAAGGAGATCAGGCAGGGAGGAGGGAGGGGAGGCAGAGAAGGCAGTCGATAGGGAGGACTGGAGGAATAGAGGGTGATGGTGAGATAGGGAAGGGAGAGCCTCACCTTGGGGTCCCGTGAGTGCTCGGGGCACAGCACCTGGAGTCGCTTACAGTACGTCTGGGTCTGTGGGTTGTAGACATCACAGAAGAGCCGCGTGGCCCTGGGGGTAGGTGGAAAGTGAGGTGGTGAAGGTCAGGAGGAAGGAGGTTCCATCCCAGCTCTTGCCTACACCTTGTCCACAGCCCCACCTATAGCATGCCTCTCACCAAGTCCCAATCTTGTCAGTGATTCTGCCCAGCCCTTCCCCTGACCTTGTTGACATCATGCCCTTGACTATGATGAGCACCCACACTCACCCCTCGATGCAAGTGGGGTACATGGACCCGAAGGACGACTGGCACTCATACTGGGAAGGAAGAGAAGAAATGGGAGGAAGTGTGGACATACGCTGCATGCCCACCTGTGACAAAGCTCCCCAAAAAACATCTGTGCCCTGAGGACCCTGATGCTCCTGTCTGCCCTGCCAATGTCTCCCCTCACCGCTGGCTGTTACCCCAACCTTGGCTTCAGTACTGGGGGTGGGGAGAGAGCACAAATGGGTGGAGCCATGGATGTGCATTGCATTCTCTCCTACAACAAACCTAAGCACCAAACCTGCTCACCCCCCTTGTGGACTCTGCCCATGCTCCATCCCACCCAGCCAAAAACACCTCTGCCCCATCTGCCCCCCAGCCAATCACCCAACCTTGGAGAAGCAACGCTCCATGTGGCGCAGGGCGACACGTGTACTGATGGGTTGCCCACAGGAGACACAGAAGATCTTCAGTTCTGTGTTGTTCCTGTCCCCTTTGTTGCTCTGCATGGGACAGTAGAGGGACCAGTAAAAGCACAGGGCAGGATGTCAGGCACCTTTCTACCCCACCCATACCTGCTCACCTCCTCATCTTGGCACACAGCCTGCTGCTTGCCACGCAGGATGATGGCCTCAAGTTCATGGAAATGGCACTCCATGTCCTTCAGGCGGGTGTGGGCATCCTGCTGCTCACGATGGATGCGCTCGAGCATTTTCTTGCCATTCTCCTCAGCAATGCAGGGGCTCTTCTGCCACTGCTGGATGCGCTGGGGCAGGATCTCATAGATGCGGCTAGAGAGGGATACAGCAAGGAATGGAATGGGTGGGTGGGGCATCAAAGGAGGAAGAAATGGATGGGTGATTGAAACATGAATGTATGGGACATTTAATGGTGGATGACTGAGTGTTGGTGAATGGGTGATTGAATGGGTGGTTGGATGGATGGGTGAGTGACCAGAAGAGTGGATGCATGGGTTGGTGGGATAGAATGAGGATGAATGGGTGGATGGATGGGTGGGTGCCTGTAAGGGGTGGATGGATGGGTGGGTAGGTGGGTGGGGGTGGAGGGTGGCTGAATAGTTGGAAGTTGTGTGGGTGAGTGGGTGGGTAATCTTGCAGATGGCACAGATAATCCCCTACTCCATCCCTTGTCCCTTAACGTCCCGGTGCACTCACAGAGCTGCCAGCTTCATGCCACAGTCGTCTGAGCAGTACTTGGAGCCAGGCCGGGTGGGATGCACACAGCCAGGTCCCAGGCACTGCCGCAGCAAGGCTGGGGCCTTGACATCTGCCTGCGGCAGGTGTTTCCACTTGTCTACGTGCTTGTGCTTCTGCTTCTGCTTCTTCTCCTTCCATGGAGCAAGAGTCAAGGCAGAGTCAGGGGAGTCAAAGTCAGCCCTGACCCCTGTATCCCTGCCCTGCCTTCCACCCCCAACCTCATGCCCTCATTCCATCATTTCTGTCACCTTCGGCTCCATGTTGTTCTTCCAATGCTTCATATGCTTCACATTCACTGTTTGCTTCTGCAGAGCAGGATCCAGGAACGGGAACTCCTTGATGTCACTCATCCAGGCCTGCAGGCCAGGAAAATGCTCATAAGGCTTCCCTGCTTGTTTCTCCCATTGTCTTTGGACACTCCCTGCCTCCTCTCTCCTCATTATTGATGACTGTCTCTGCCTTCATGTTCTCATTCCTTCCACCCCAGGGCCCTGCCATACACTCACCAGGCCTTGACTGTCAAAAGTCCCCTATGCAAGGGTCCTGATATAGGTGTGAGTACAGTGGCAGATCCTTTTCAAACAGCTGGGCTGTGGCCGTGGTCTCAGGTGCCTCCTTTATTGTCAGTGGCACCACTGCCGTCTGGGACTTCTGGGCCAGCCTGGACTTCTGTGGTTGAGACAGCTGTGAAATGAGCAGTGGCCACTGGGACCTCAGCAAGGTCTCCAAGGGTGTCACAGAAAAGAGCTAAAGCGCAGACCCTTGGCACCAGCTCCACTCCCCATCTGCCCTGTGTCCTGGACTTACCAGAGTCCAGGAAATACAAATAGGATTCCTGCACTGGTGGGAAGAGGGCTCTCGGTAAGCCTCAAGTGGGTGGGGGCAGCCCACCTTGCCTGGATACTCCTGGCCTCACCCTCCAGCCAACTTGGCCTGGTCCAACAGCACCTGCTTGGATACACAAGGCCCCACCCACCTGGGAATGACTGACACCACCTGGCCCTGACTGGCCACCTTATCCAGGTGCCCATCTGCCCTCTTGGCCCACCCACCTGGACATCTGACCCCATCCTGCCCAGCTAGATATATAAGGCCCTGCCTATCTGCCCAGAAAAGCTAGGTTCCATTCTCTCAGCCTTGTTTGGCCCAGGCTGTCCCATACCTCCCTCCAGGACACACCTGGTCCAGCCCTACCCTGTCTGCCTACCTTGCACCATGGGCCCAGACAAGCCCACCTCTGCCAGGCCCACTTAAATACACTTGGCCCCGCCCTTCAGATTTGCTGGGCCCTCCTGCCCGCCCCCTCCATCCCCGTCCACTTAGACTCTCCAGGCCTCTCCTGCGCAACCCTGTCATCCTGGACACACTCAGTCTCGCCTTAAGCTCCCCACCCTGTAGGTCCCATTTAGGGCACCTTGACATACCCAGCCCTACCCCCACGCCAGGCCCCGCCCCCGCCCAAAGCTCTCTTAGTCCCATGTGCCCGAAACCCGCCCTCCTTGACATACACAGTTCTGACTTGGCCCCCTACGTGTTAAAAACGTGCCAAGCCTGACCCTGCTCCCCACCTGCATATGCCAGGCCCCGCCCTGTCTGCCCAAACACACTTGGTCTCGTCTGCCCTGACCACCGACCTAGAGTAATTTTACAACCTTTATTCTGAAGAGTACGCCTACCTGTACTCAATAACACCACTTAAAATACAGAGATAGAAACATAAATATAAATATGTATTTGTGTGTGTGCATATACATACACACAGACACAAATCACTATTCTCAGTACTCAATAAAGCAAGCACACACACAGCAAGAATATGCACGTTTTGAACGCAATTATCAATTGAAAACACATACTACTTTCAAGCTAGAGATGCAATATTAATTAAAAACCTGACCTTACTCTCAGCCATAAAGGAAATCTAAACACATTTCACTAAGTAGGCATCACACAGACCACAAAGAATTTGCATTAGAAATCAATAAAGACTTAACTTTCTTTGGGAATTGAAAAGACACTCCTGGTGTAAAGAAAAATAACTGAAACTGGAAAACACTTCGAATTTAACAATAACAAAAACAATACATACGAAACTAGTGCTCTTAAATAGAACTTTTAAGAGCTTAACGAGAATATGAGAAAAGAAAGAAATTGATCTAAGGTTTCAATTCAACTTGAAGCAAACCTCCATCCTGACCCCAAGGACCGTCATTGTCAACTCCAAAATCCCCCCTCGGTGATCCCACACTCACCCCTCCAATCACAAAACCCACTGTCCCTCGTCAAGACCCCTGCAAAATACCTTAGCGAATCGCAGGCGCTAAAGCATGCGGAGCCTCGTGGTAGGTGCATTGAAATGGCTGGTAGAGTTTTTCCGGCTCTGGTATCGACGCTCGCCCCGCCCCTTCTTGAAAGTCTGGAGTTTGCGCTTGCTCAAGACCGCTTGCTCAAGACCACCTGTGGAGCGCTGTGCCGCGCAAGGTCGAAATAGTGCGGTTACCAACAGAGGCCTCAGCTACTGTGTGCTCCGCTCTGCACAACGTGGTCCCACCTGCAGGATATGGCTGCAGGCCTCATGCACACTCTTGACTTTCTGACATCAGGAACACACTGTTTCACATACTGCTGGTGATTGATCATTGCATTATTGTAGTCGGCGGGGAAATTGCCCTCCTTATCCTTTCCAATTATTTTTATTGTTTCTTCTTATTTAATCATCTGCTGTTATTTTCTTTATGGGGTAAGCAATGAGAAAAACATAAAAGCACGTAAATAAATGTTTAAAAGTCGAGAAAGTAGAAAAAGATTTATAGAAAGGGCAGGAAAATAGGAATCAAAATGTAGGAAGGTAGGAGCAAGCTCCTATATGTCCGTATTAAAAATTATTAATGGGGAAACGGATGTGGCTCAAGAGGTTCGGCGTCCGTCTACCATATGGAGAGACCGGGGTTCGATCCCCGGTACCTCCTGGTAAAAAAAAAAAAAAAAAAAAAAAAATTATTAATGGCTGGGAGTGGGTGTAGCTCAGTGGTTGAGCACCTGCTTCCCGTGTTCGAGGTCCCAGGTTCAATCCCCGGTACCTCCAATTTTTTTAAAAAAAATTGTTAATGGAATAAACTCTTTCCAGTTAAAGTTAAAAATGATAATTTTGGATGAAAATTAACAAATCCAGCCATATGCTTTTTACACCAAAACTAGTAAATCATAAGGATTCAGAGAACTTGGAAGTAAAGGGATTGAAGAAAATTTGCCAGACAAATGGAAGAGAAAGCAAGGTCAGTTATATTAAAATCAGATTAAAAAGACTAAGACAAAAAAGCATTCATTGGGATTGAGAAGGTCACTCTACATATCAATTCACGAGTATATAAAAATTCCCATCTTACAGGCACTTACTAAAATGGTCTGAAATAAATATAAGGCAAAAGTTGTTAGAACAAAAGGCAAAATTAGGATAAACAAAAGGATTCTCCTTGTGCATGATTACAACCAGTTTACTTTGCTCACCCTCCAAGACTCAGCTTGAGCATCAGTGTTTGGGAACCTCTCCCTGCTGTGTTTCTATCTGACTGAACTGCCTCTCTTCTGAATGTACTGTGGACTTTGTAAAAGCAAGGGAAATTCCCTTTTTGTTTGGGGCTTTTCTGTTGTTGTTGTTTTGTTTTTGAGGTACTGGGGCCGGGGATTGAACCCAGGACCTCATATGTGGGAAGCTGACACTTAACCACTGAGCCACATCGCCTTCCCTGAGTTGGTTTTTTTGTCTGTTTTGCTTGTTGTTTGTTTGTTTGTTTTGGGGAGGCACCAGGAACCAAACCCGCGACCACCCATGTGGGAAGCAGTGCTCAACCACTTGAGCCACATCTGCTCCCTGATTTTAATCTTGAAATTAAAAGGGAAAGGGGTTGTTACCTGAACCTCTCACACCTGTTTCATATTTGTCTTCCTCACTAGAAATGAGGGCAGGGATTTTATCTGTCTTGGTTACTGTAGTATGCCCAGTGCCCTGTTTACTACTTGGGCACAAGAGATGTCCAGTAGCCATTGGCAAGAATTGCATCAGGATCTCAGCAGAGTTGCAACACCTACTCTCCAGTTCATTGGACTAACCCAGGACAACTAACAAGGAGATGATGATGGACAGCTCCCATCCCAAGGAACAGAGAGAGTCTGCAACTGCAAGCAAGATAGTCCCATCCATCTGCCCCATGGGATATAAGACCCCCCTCTCAAATTGAAACAGAGTGGGCATCACCATCCCCAAATCCTCAAGATGGGAGAATGAACAATGGACTAAAGTAGACTTACTATTATTCTATTATAGACTTATTCTAGCAATGGAAGAACTTGTATCATTGATATAAAGGCAGTGGCCACCAGAGGTTCTGAGGGGAAGGAGAGGGAAGAATAGATGTGACATGGGGGCATTTTTGGAACATTGCAATGACAGATACAGGCCATTATACATTTTGTCAAAACCTATAAAATTATGCAGGACAGAGTGTAAACTATATAATGTAAACTGTAGTCCACGCTTAGAAGGAATGCTTCAATATGTGTTCATCAAGTGTAAGAAATGTACGACACTAATGAAAGATGTTGTTAATGGGGGAAAGTGTGGGAGGGGGAGAGGGTGGGGTATATGGGAATCCCCTATATTTTTTATGTAACATTTATGTAATCTAAAGCTTCTTTAAAAATAAAAAAAATTGGGAGGCGGCTGTGGCTCAATCGGTGGGGCTCCCGTTTGCCATGTGGGAGGCCACGGGTTCGGTTCCCGGGGCCTCCTGGTGAGGGCGGGCCTGCCGGCGCGGCGTGGTTGGCTGACCCCGCGAGCGCAGGCAGCAGGGGGGGGATAAATGAATAAATAAATAAAAAATAAAAAAATTTTTTTTAAGAATTGAATCAGGGACCCTGGCCCACTGGCGCTGTGGCAAAACAGCAAATTGCTATACCGATAAAAACAAATATATGTTTTAATTTACACTAGAACTATGTTTAATTAATCATTGACAAGGGAAAAAAGCTCAAAGAAGGTTTAGATCTTTCTGTTAGGACGGTATTTTCCCTGATTCCGGCCTGGTGTCTAATGATAGTGTCCCTAGCTAAATCTTCACAGCTTCCCTTTTTAGGGATTAGGGCAGGAGGTGAGAAATCCAAGCTGAACGCAGAAGTGCTCTGTGACTGTGAAAGTTTGTAAGCACTACTTGTGGTGTCCAACTTTCCTTTAAATTGTTTTGCATCACTATGGCCCTCACAAATGAGTCATTAACAACTTTTTCCTCTTCTTCCCCTCTGACTTCAAAGAACTACTTCTTCAATATCTCATGTTTCTTTACTGTGTTTTTCTTTCATTCCCAGTTCCACAAACCTAATTTAGGTTTCCTATATTTTACATCGTAATGAACTCCCCGCCTCTGGAACATGCCTGGACAATCCATTTTGCCTCCGTGGTTGTCTTCCCAAAGGGTCACAAATGAAGAAACCTGTCCTCATCATCCTTGGGAATCTTCCTTGACTTTTCCCGGGGTGTTCAAATCAGGTCTCATCTCTATGACATGTCCTCCAAGGTTCTTTATAAAAGGGCCTCACTTTTCTATCCCAGACAAGGTCTTTTCCCAGACCCTCCAGGCATGGAACACTCAGAGCATCCTAGCTACTCACTCTCTCATCAATCCAACATGGGCTTCCATATTCTGAGGCTTTGCTTAGGTTTGTCCTTCTCTTTTGCTAACTCCTGTTCACCCTACAAGACTCAGCTTTGGCATCACCATCTGGGGAGCTCCCTCTTGTTCCTTTCCGACTGAGTGACCTGCCTCTCTTCTAAATATACTTGTGGGCATAATTATAATAGTGAGGAATGTACCTTTTATTTTAATCTTAAAATTGTAGAAGGGGGATTCTTGCCTGAACCACTCACCCCTGTTTCATGTCTGTCATTCTGCCCATCAACATTCTGCTCCTCTTTCAAGGCTCAGCTTAGTTGCCCACCCGCCTGCTGGGAAGTCTTCTCCATTCCCCTTCCTCCTGCTTCCTCAGTTTTCCCACAACACTGGTGTCATTCTGCTCTGTGTCACTGCGTGGTTAGCAGGTTTCTCTCCTCCATCAGACAGTTAGGGGAAAGCTGGAGTGTGAATGCCCTGACTCCCAGCTCAGTGCTCCTACAACAGAACAATGCTGCTGATTCTTGACTTACTGCTTTGGTCTCTTCTGATTGCCCGGACACACTGCATGCCAAGTGCTTGGTGAGCAGAAGGGCACATCCTTGAATCAACACTAGGTTGGCAATCCAGATGAGATGGCAGTAACATGAACCAGTCCAGGAGCAGATACTCTAAATTTAACCTTTCCCTACAGAACGCTTCAGTACTTATAATTGTGGTTTTAATAACATCCAACTTATCAATATTTTCTTTTATAGATCGCTTTCTGGGTATCATATCTAAAACTTTTTGAGTCACAAAGATTTTCTCTTATGTTTTCTTCTAGAATTTTTATACTTTCATATTTCATATTTGGGCTTATGATCTATTTGAGTCAATTTTTGTATAAGATGCAAGGTGTAGGTTGAGGTTCGGTTTTTATGGTGGTGGTGGGGGGGTTTTGCATATAGAAATTCAATTGTTCCATCATCATTTATTGAAAAGTCTATCCTTTCTTCATTGAAATGACTTTGCACCTATTCAAAAACCAGTTGCTATATTTATGTGAGTCTATTTCTGGGTTCTCTACTCTGTTCAACTGATCTCTGTGATATCCTTTCACAAACAACCACACTGTCTCAATTACTGTAGATATATAGCAAGTCATGAAAATATGTAGTGTGAGTTCTATACATTTATTTCTTTGTAATAATTGTTTTGGCTACTCTAGTTCCTTTGCCTTTCACATATTTTGTTAGAGTAATAACATTATTTCCTTTTTTTTTGGTGTCATTGCAAACAATGTTATTTTTATTTCAATATTCTTTGGTTCATTGCTTGTGTATAGCAATACAATTGATTTTTAAATATATTTTTATTGAAGTATATCATTCATACATGAACATACGTAAACAGTAAGTGTATAGTAAAAGTCGTGAACTTACAAAATAAACATTCATAACATCATACAGGGGTCCCATACATCACCACTTCACCAACACCTTGCATTATTGTTAAATATTTTTTACAAACTATCAAAAGCATCATCAAAATCTTACTACTAACTATAGTCAGAATCTTACATTTGTATTTTTCCCCCAACCCACCTGTAGCAGTTTGATATTATTAATGAATTCCAAAAAGAAATATTGGATTATGTTTGTAAACTAGTATTTTCCTCTGGGCTTATTAGAGTGTATTGGATTCAGGTTTTACTTTTACTTGATTAAATAATGGTTAAGGCTTTGATTGAGCCACATCAGTAGGATGTTGCATCCCTGCCCCCTTGGTGGACGGGGACTCACAGAGAAAGACAGAGAGGAGTATGGAGTTTTTGAGCTGGAGCCCTGGGAAGTAAGCACACAGAGGAGCTTGGTTGTGAGGAAGGAGAGAAGTCCCCGGGAAAAGAGACAAGCCATTTGCCTGATGGTCTACAGCTGGCCTTGTGGAGCGAACAAGCAGCTGAGCCCAGAGAGAATCAAGCCCCGGAGAGAGAGAGACAAAGCCTAGAGAGCCTGACCATGGAGCCTTAAGAAGAAGAGGAAGGCTGAATGTTGGCAGCCATCTTGCTCCAACACGTGGCAATAGACTGGGGAGGGAAGTAACTTATACTTTACGGCCTGGTAACTGTAAGCTTCTACCCCAAGTAAATACCCTTTATAAAAACCAACCAATTTCTGGTATTTTGCATCAGCACCCCTTTGGCTGACTAATACACCACCCTATTATTTTTCTTATATATTTTTATTACAGAGGTTGTGAACTTACAAAACAATCAGGCACATGTGTAGAATTCCCATACAACACCCCTTCACCAACACCATGCTGGAATATTTTTTACAGATTATGAGATAATATCATCAGATTATTGCCACCAACCATGGTCCATAGCATACATTTGGCACACTTTTTCCATACCCCCTTATTATCAACACAGTGTATATTTGGCATTGATGCAAGAATATTATGGTATTGCTGTTAACCACAGTCCATAGGTCACACCAATTACAACTGATTTTTTTATTTTAACCTTGTATCTGTTGACCATGCTAAATTCAGTTACTGGTTCTGGGGGGTTTTTTGTGGATTCTTTGGGATTTTCTACAGAGGCAATCACGATGTATGCAAAAGGGAGAGTTTTATTCCTTCTTTTGCAATCTGAAAGCTTTTGATTTATTTTTCTTGCCTTATTGCACTGACTAAGCCTTCGAGTACATTGTTGAATACGAATTATGAAAGAGGACATATTTTCCTTGTTCCTGATCTTCAGGTGAAAGTGTTCCATTTTCACCATTAAGTACAATGTTAGCTATGGATTTTTGTAGATGCCCTTTATCAAACTGGGCAAATTTTCCAGGAGATTTTATCATGGATAGATATTGCATTTTTGTCATATGCATTTTCTGCATATATTGAGATGATCATATGGTTGTTCTGTTAACATAGTGAATTACTTTCACTGATCTTCGAATATTGACCTAGTGTTGCATTCCTGAGATAAACTCCGCTTAATGATGATATATTATCTGTGGGGTAAAAGATGTGAGTTCTGTGTGCTGAATGGGGTGTCTGTGTTGTGAACAAAGGTGGTCTCTGGGGAAAGTGCTGCAGGTTCTATGGTATAAGTAAAAGGGATCTTTGGGTGAGTGATGAGGGATCTGTACGTGAGTGATGGGGCATCTGTAAGGAGTCTATAGTTGAGTGATCGGATTCTCTGAGGAGAGTGATGGGTTCTGTGAGGTGACTGATGTTCAAAATAATGGATTGAGTTATGGGGCTTGTGGCGTAAATCTGAGTGGTAAGTTTCGTGAGTTATGGAGATCTGTTGGGTGAGTGATATGCAATCTATGGGGTAAATGATGGTATTCCATGATGTGAGTGATGGGGATCTATGGGGTGACTGATGAGTGTCTGTGGGGAAAGAGTTGGAAGTTCTGTGGGGTGAGTGGTGGGAATCTATGGGGTGAATGATGGAGGTATACAAGGTGAGGATGGTGAGTACGTGAGGTAAGTAACCAAGGTTCTATGGGTTAATGATGTGTGGTCTGTATTGTGAATGATAGGTGGGTCTATAGGATGAGTGAGGATGACTGTGGAGTGAATGATGTTAATCTGTAGGGTGAATGATGTATGTCTGTCAGAAAAATGTTAAAGGACTGTAGATTTAGTTATGAGATGTCTCTGGGTTACTCATGGGATCTATGAAATGAGCAATGGTAGTTCTGTAGGGTGAATGATGGGGAGGTGAGTGCAGGGTTTCAGTTGGGTGAGTAATCAGGGTGTCTATATAGGCATCAAAAATTGGTGCCTATGGGAGTCTGTAGAGTGGGTAATGGAGGAGTATTTGAAATGATGGAATTCTATGATTGGAGTGATTGGGAGTCTATGGGGTGTGAGATGGGGTCTGTAGAGTGTGTGATGGAGGTCCAAGGGATGAATTATGGTGATTTGTGAGGCTGAGTAAGTGATGAAAGCCTGTGGTGTCACTAAGGACTCTGTAGGGTGAGTCACAGGAGATCTGTGGTGTCAGCGATGAGATTGTGTGGGGTATGTGATGGAGGGTCTATGGGGATTTGAGACTGTGGGATTACTGAATGAGCATTCATGGAGCCAGTGATGGAGTGTCTCTTCTAACTTAATTTGGATGCTTAGCTCATTAATATACAGATCATTCTTCTAATACAAACATTACGGTCATAAATTTCCACCTAAGACACACAGGGTTTCATACATACTCTTTTTATTATTGTTAAATTCTAAACTTTGACTCATTTTAGAGAGTTTTTATTTGACTCACCAGTTATTTATAAGTGCATTTCCAATTTCCCAAGAAATTTAATTCTTTGATATTGGTTTCTATTCTGATTTCTGAAGAAATGTGAGAAGAAAATGAAGAAATGTGTCATCACTTGCTTTATGACCTAGATCATTGTCCGTTTCCATAAACATTCCTTCTATTGCTTGAACTGAAGGTGGATATTGCAAATGATAATTATGCTGTTCAAAAGATGTAAATCCTTGCTGATTATACTCGTCTGTTTGTTACATTAATTTAATGATACCAATGAGGTGGATTCTCCCAAAGGGATAGTAATTTCTTCTTGTTTCTCTCACTTTATATTTCATATATTTGAAACTATATTATTAGGTACAGGTATTCTTGTTTTCCCAACTTATAAAAATTTTCATACATAAAACAAATTTGATTTTTTCGGCAAACACTCTTTACCCACTAGGTAGATCATACCATTCAATTTTATTATTCTTGCATTTTCACATATCAATCCAATTATCCCTTCATCCACCCACCAATCCATCTCATGTTTGATACATTTCAAAATAGTTTTCAGACATCAGTATCCTTCCCCCTAAATACTTCAGCATGCATCATTAACAGAGGTCTTTATTTTTATAGTGTTTTTACTTTTGATGTAAAATATACATACATGAAATCCACAACTATTTGAGAAAGATTAACTAAATTTTGAAAAATACGTACAGCTGTATAACCTAAAAGCCGTCAAGATATAGGACATTATCATCACCAAAGAAACTCTCATGCTTCTTCCCAGGTAATCACTGCCCCTACATTTCCCATCCTCTCCACAAGAAACAAATACTCTTGAATTTTTTACATCATAGATTATTTTTTGCCTGTTCTAGAATGTCATATAAGTTGAATCTTAAATTACAGTCTGGCTTCTATTGCTTATATCACTATTTTTGTGACTTATCTACGTTGTGTGAATTAATAATTCATTATTTTATTTTATTTTTGTTTTTTGCTGAGTAATATTCCATTTTATGCATATGCTACAGTTTATTTACACATTCACATATTGGTGGACACCTAGGCTTTTCCTGTCTTTGCCTAGAGGAAACAGGCATATGCATATGCCATCTGGGAATTTTTTCTGTGCCTTTTGGTGGTTTCACATAACAGGCTTATCCATAGCCTGGTTTGGAATATGTGGGAAGCAAAAGGAAAACCTAAAGAACTCACTGCCATGTTGTTCCTCAACTTTCTTGCAAAACTAAACATTGACTTCCAAACAACCCAACAATTGCACCCTTGGGTATTTATCCCAGACAAATGAAAACTTACGGTCACACACACAAAAAAATCAGCATGTGAATGTTTTAGCAGATTTATTCATAATAGAAAAATATTGGAAACAACCCAAATGTCCTTTAATGGGTGAATGGTTGAACAAACTTTGATACAACATACAATGGTATACTATTCAGCAATAAAAAGGAATGAAATTTTGATACAGACAACAGCATGAATGAATCTCAAAATAATAAGGTTGCATATAAGAAGATAAACCAAAGAAAGGACATACTTTATGATACCATTTATATATATATAAGACACTAGAGGGAAGCGGCTGTGGCTCAATCAGTAGGGCTCCCGTTTACCATATGGGAGGCCCAAGGTTCGGTTCCCGGGGCCTCCTGGTGAAGGCAAGCCCGCCCGCACGGCGTGGTTAGCTGACCCAGCGAGCACAAGCAGCAAGGGGGGGGATAAATGAATAAATAAATAAAATCTAAAAAAAAAAAAAAGACACTAGAAAATACTAACAGAAAGCACATGTGTATTTGCCTAGAGAAGGGGGTGGGGGGTGCAGAAGAGGAGGATGATGAAGGAGCATAACATTACCTTTTTTTTTTTTTTTTTTTTTTTTAAAGTACCCAGTGTGGGGAGCCAGCACTCAATCCCTGAGCCACATTGGCTTCCATTAGTTGGTTTTTCCGTTTGTCTTTCTTGTTGTTTGTTTTTGTTTTTTTCAGGAGGCACCAGGAAGCGAACCCAGGACCTCCCATGTGGGAAGCGGGCACTCAACTGCTTGAGCCACATCCACTCCCATGACATTACTTTTTTTTTTTATATATAAGATTTATTTATTTATTTCTCCCCCCTTCCCCCCCCCCCGTTGTCTGCTCTCTGTGTCCATTTGCTGTGTTTTCTTCTGTATCTGCTTGTCTTCTCTTTAGGCAGCACCCAGGACTGATCCTGAGACCTTCCAGAGTAGAGAGAGGCGCTCAATCTCTTGCACCACCTCAGCTCCCTGGTCTGCTGCATCTCTTATTGTCTCTCCTCTGTGTCTCTTTTTGTTGCATCATCTTGCTGCAACAGCTCTGTGTAAGCTAGCTCTCCGCTTGGGCCAGCTCACCACACGGGCCAGCTTGCCTTCACCAAGAGGCCCCAGGAATCAAATCCTGGACCTCCTATATGGTAAACAGGAGCCCAATCACTTGAGTCACATCTGCTTCCCATGACATTACTTTTTTTTTTTTTTTTTAATTGTAATTAATGTGGGGATTAAGTGTTTTTTTGTTTGTTTGTTTTTTGTTTTTGTTTTTGTTTTTTAAAGATTTTTTATTTATTTATTCATTTATCCCCCCCTTGCTGCTTGTGCTCGCTGGGTCAGCTAACCACGCCGTGCGGGCGGGCTTGCCTTCACCAGGAGGCCCAGGAACCGAACCCGGGGCCTCCCATATAGTAAACGGGAGCCCTACTGATTGAGCCACAGCCACTTCCCATGACATTACTTTTGATGGTAATGGATATACATACTTCCTCAATTGTGGCAATAGTTTCATGGGCATATACATATGCAAAATCTCATTCGTACCACTTATTATATGTAAATTATGCCTCAATAATGTGTAAAAACTTAACAATGAGAAGCATTTCCAAAATGGCAGGGTAAGGATCTCCAATAAATCCATTCCTCCTTAAAAGCAACAAGAACACTGGCAAAAATGTTCAAAAACCAACATTTCAGAACTATGGAAATTAATCTAAGGCTTACAACAATCCAATGAACATTTATTCAAGAAAAATGTATGACTCTTGGTAAGAACAGTAATTTTTGTGGTGTTTTAACTTGTCCTGTTCTCATCCTCCTCTCTCCAGCTCTGCAGAAGCCTTGAAAGTTAGCAGCCTCACAACTGCAGTAATTGAAAATGAGCAGCCTAGAAACCACTGGAGGGAGAAGAACAGGTTTGGAGCATCCCTAAAAGTCCCATATCCAGAAAACTGTCACCATTTGACCTTTCTGGCAAAGTCCCACTCGTAGGGCTTGTCTTTATTTGACATAACTCTGAGTTTGCTTAGTCAGAAAACATACCCCCAAGGCATTTAGCAAAAATAAGCAGCCACAATTGTTTAACATTACAGTTGCCTGAAGTGGCAATACCAGTTGGAATAAAGAACAGGCTAAGCAAAAAAAGGTAAAAGGAAAAATCTGGAGAATGAGAAATCCATAGGGAGTTTTCAAAAGTTCTGACATATTCTTGGGAATCTAGAAGGTCATGAACATGCACAGGACTGTGCACATGCCATGAGAAGACCTGAGAAGACCCTAATATCTCAGCTCTGGCTGATCTTTAGTCTCTGCATAAGCAGTAAGTGAAGACTAAACCAGAGTTGTAAACGGCCAGAGCCTTGAAGACATGCCTCAACACACTCACAGAACCCCTCAGCAAATGTTGGGAGACTTATTGGTTGAAGGCATTGGTGACGGTTAGTTTCATTGGTCAATTTGGCTAGACTATAGTACTGAGTAATTCATCAAATACTAATCCAAGTGTTACTGTGAAGGTATTTTGTAGATGTGCTTAATATTTATAACCAGCTGACTTTAAGTAAAGATTACCCTCAATAATGTAGGGAGCCATATCCAATCAGCTGAAAAGTCTTAAGAGCAAACAGGTTTCCCTGAGGAAGAAGAAATTCTGCCTATGGACTACATTGTCAGCTCCTGCCTGTCAGCCTACCAAACATATTTTGGACTTGCCATGTTAGACCTCACAATCATGTAAGCCAATTCTTTGAAATAAATCATATATATGTATGCATATGTATATTCTATTGGTTATTATTTCTGTTTTTCTGGTAGAACCCTGAATGATACATATTTTATTACCAAAAGTGGTTCTAGAGGAACAGAATCTTAAGAATGAGTTTTCTGAATTATTTCTGTCTTTTCTGGAGTTGATTCTCTCATTTATTAGATTTAAAAGCACTAATTAGGGGAGAGGGTATAGCTCAGTGGTTGAGCACCTGCTTCCCATGTACAAGGTCCTGGGTTCAATCCCCAGTAACGCCTAAAAAATAATAATAAATGGAAGCACTAATGACTCTATTTCCAGTGGTAAAGAGGTCACTAGTGGTCCATGGTGTGATGTGGAAAAATAGATACACAAAATATTGTCATTGGATACTCTTAACTAAATATCTGTAAAAGGCAAGTTTCTGGGTGACCATATACTTGCTACCTTAGAATATTTTAGTCAAACTAATGAGTCTAATGGGATTGGCTGGTTGTTTTTAACTGTGCTAGAAAAAGCAGGGAAAGAAAATGATGAGCTCAGGGCTTCAAATTCCCAGCTCAAGCACCACCTAAATGACCTGAAAGTGTCCATGTCTGTTGTGAAGAGAAACCCTTATATTTTGTAGCCACAGAGTTGAAATTTCTGAAAACCAAACCCAGAGTCTCATCCTGCTAATGGCTGAATTATGGTGCAAATTGATTCCCAACCTTGCAAGATGTCTGCTGTTAAGTGGAGGCATTGATTGGGATGGAATGAGTTCCTAAAAATTGGATTGGGAACATATGGGAGGATTTTAGTGAAGTTGGGGACATCAAACCTCTCAATTCTACTGAGTCTCCATTGCCAATAGAAGCAGACTTTCCACACTTGTCAGAAGAGGTTAATTCTATTTTGCCTGAAAAACCTTGAAATGGACTCCCCTGAGGTAGTTGCTATGCAAGATACTGCTGATTCTCCTCAGGAACTACCCCCACCACCCTTCTTTACTTCTAGTTCTTTAAGTAGATTGAAGACCCAAGAGGCCCCAGAAGGTGAGGTGTAAAATGCAGCCCACAGGGAGGTGTGCTATGCACCAAAAAAAAAAAACTGCATGATTTTTCCAATTTATACAGACAGAAATCAAGGGAATATGCATATGAACGGATATTAAGTGTGTGGGGTAATGGTGGAAGGAACATAACGTTTGATCAGGCTGAATTTATTGTCTTTCCCACTTAGACACCTGTAGAAGTTTGGAAGTTTGATGTAATTATGAATTCCAAAAATAGATATTGGATCATGCTTGTAAACTGATCTGTTAATCTGGGCATGCTTAAGTTATGATTAGGGCATTAACTGGACCATGTCAGTAGTTCATTGAGTCCCACCCCATGGTGGATAGGGAAATCAAATATAAAAGGCATAGCAAAGAGCAGTTCTGTTGTTGGAGTTTTGATGCTGGAGCCCAGGGAGGCGAGCAGACAGGGGAGCTCGGTCGTGAGGAAAGAGAGAAGGCCCCAGGATAGAGACAAGCCATTTGCCTGATAGTCTACAGCTGGCCTTGTGAAGAGATGCAAAACCTAGAGAGCCTCATAGTCTACAGCTGACCTTGTGGAGGAAACAGAGGAGCTAAGCCCAGAGAGAAACGCAGCCCCGGGAAGAGAGGAACCCAAGAAGTTTGAACCCTGGCAAATGTCGGCAGCTGTCTTGCTCCAACACGTGGCAATGGACTGTGGTGAGGGAAGAAACTTACACTTTATGGCCTGGTCACTGTGGACTTCTACCCCAAATAAATGCCCTTTATAAAAACCAACCGATTTCTGGTATTTTGCATCAGCACCCCTTTTGGCTGACTAATACAGAATTTGGTACCGAGGAGTGGGGAAGTGCTTTTGCAATTACCAAAATGTTGGAACAGTTTTATAAATGGGTAAGGGGTATTTTTTGGAGGAATTGTGAGATGCTTGATGAAAAAGGCTTAACTTGTTTTGAAGAGACTGTTGTTAGTAATATGTACACTAAAGAGACTTTCTATGATGCCTTAAAAGTAAATGATGAAACTATTATTGGAAACTGGAGAAAAGGTGATCTGTGTTTTGAAGTTGCAGAGATCTTAGCAAGATTAACTCCTGGTGTTATATGGAAGACAGAATTTGGAAATGGCGAACTGGAGCATTTAGCTGAAGAACTTTCCAAGGTAAACTCGGAGAATGTGGCTTGGCTTCTCCTTGCAGCCTATAGTAAAATACTAGATGAGTGAAATACACTAAAGACTGAACTTTTGGGCAAAAAGAAAGCAGAAACTGATTCCAGAACTTCCAAGTTTCTGGAAATCAAGTTCCCAGATGAAAGTGCCCCATTTGAGGACTTAGCTAAACCTGGAACTTGTAAATCAGAATTGAAGATGCAGTTATCTCGGAAAGACTTGTGGAAAGTCTTACTTCTGATGGCTTGGACCCCTGCTTCTTGCATGCTAAACCAACAAGGTTTTTGAGAACACTGTATGAACAAAACCACTGTTTGCTTGGACTAAAAAGCACATGGAAAGGAGACATTGAAGAAGAAACAGCTTTAAGGAGAAAACCATGGAAGCTGAGATGTGGAATTAAGACATCACCTTGGGCCGAGAGAGGAGCCCCACCCATGTGTACAGAAAGGGTGAGTTTGCCCCAGCAGTTGAATAGGATGGATGTTCCCACCCGATGTCCTGGGAGAGTTTTGTCACCCCAGGGTACAGGGAGGGTGGAGCACATTCCTCAAAGATTAGGGCAGTTAAGGTCAACACCCCATAGGTCTGAGAGGGGTGTACCTGTCCCCCATGGATTAGAGAAGGCCAGGTGGTCAACCCATTGCTCTGAGAGGGTTGAACCTGTATGCCAAAGGTTAGGGGGAAATGTTGTCTTCACCTCACTGTACTAGGGGGGCTAAGACTCTAACCCAAAGACTGTGTAAGTTGTGGCAATCACCCCAATACTCTTGGAGGGTGAGGTCTAGAGCTTGGTTGACACCCAGATGCTTGAAGAGGGTGGAACAAAGAAAATGGCCCTTGGGCAAGCCTGTGGAAAGTGTGGGTCCCCATGTGGCCCCAAGGAGAAGAAACCATCATCTTAAGAATGACTCTCAGACTTTGAAATAGAATGGAGGATGCCCTGCAGGTTTACTGAACTATGAGGATCCATGATTTATGTTTAACATCCCAATTTCTCCTTATGATAATGAAAATGTTTATCCATTTGTGTATTGGACACAGTTAAGTGGTTTTGTAAATTTCAGAGGTCTATAGCAGACAGGACTTTGCCTCATGATGAACGGTATTTCTTTAAAATGATTGTGATATGATTTTGTACTTGTATTGTTACTGATTTAAGGTTTTTTCAATATTGTAATGTGTTTTTGGAATTCAGAGGGTGGAGTGTAGTAGTTTGGAAGTTTAATTAACTATGAATTCCAAAAGTAGATATTGGATCATGCTTGTAAACTGGTCTGTTAATCTGGGCATGATTAAGTTATGATTAAGTTAAGGGCGTTAACTGGGCCATGTCAGTAGTGCATTGAGCCCCACCCCGTGGTGGGTAGGGAAATCAAATATAAAAGGCATGGCAAAGAGCAGTTCTGTTGTTGGAGTTTTGATGCTGGAGCCCAGGGAGGTGAGCAGACAGAGGAGCTTGGTCATGAAGAAATAGAGAAGGCCCCAGGATAGAGAAAAGCCATTCTCCTGATAGTCTACAGCTGGCCTTGTAAAGAGAGGCAAAACCTAGAGAGCTTCATAGTCTACAGCTGACCTTGTGGAGGAACCAGAGACGCTAAGCCCAGAGAGAAACACAGCCCCGGGAAAAGAGGAACCCAAGAAGCTTGAACCCTGGCAAATGTTGGCAGCTGTCTTGCTCCAACACGTGGCAATGGACTTTGGTGAGGGAAGAAACTTACACTTTATGGCCTGGTAACTGTGGAGTTCTACCCAAAATAAATACCCTTTATAAAGACCAACCGATTTCTGGTATTTTGCATCAGCACCCCTTTTGGTTGACTAATACAACCCCACTGAGCAGAGATTCTGGATTCAATGTTTGTAGCTCAAGTGGTTAATTAAAAAAAAGCCCTAACAGTCTTTTAGGTGTTTGGAAGAAACATGGTAAATTACATTAAAAGAAGTTGAAATTTCAGAATTTCCTTGTTCTATTGTAGAGGAAGCTACCCAAAGGCTTAGAAAGTTTGGAATGTTAGAGAGGATTTATCGTGTATGAACTGCTCACTCACTGTGGAAGCATCAAAGGGACACATCTTTAATGACAACAATGAGAAATAAACTTGTGATGGGAGCCCCAGGATCCTTGAAGAGGTTTGTGGTCATTCTTCTCTGTTGACCAGAAATAAAAGTGGAAATTTCTACCACTGAACTAGGATTCCTAAATGAAATGGGAGTGTTTTAGTTAGCCAAAGGGGTGCTGATGCAAAATACCAGAAATTGTTGGTCTTTATAAAGGGTATTTATTTGGGGTAGAAGCTTACAGTCACAAGGCCATAAAGTGTAAGTTACTTCCCTCACCAAAGTCTGTTGCCACGTGTTTGAGCAAGATGGCTGCCGGTCTCTGCAAGGGTTCAGCCTTCCTCTTCCTCCTAAGGCTCCATGGTCCCGGCTCCTTCCATTCGTTTCTTTCCAGGCTTTCTCAGCTGTTCAGGCCTCTGGTCTCTTCAGCTGCAGACTATCAGGTGAATGGCTTGACTCTCCCCAGGGCTCCAGTGTCCAAAACTAAACTCTCTGTGTTCTCCTTCTCCATGTGTTTACTTCCATGTGAGAGTCTGTTTTATCTCCACCAAGGTGCTGGGGACTCAACCTTGCACGCCCTAATGATGTGGTCAAATAAAAGCCCTAACTTTGATTTAATAAAGTAAAAGTGAAACCTCTGAATCTAATACAATCTAATACACCCAGAGGAACAGACCAGTTTACAAACACAATCCAATATCTATTTTTGGAATTCATAAACAATATCAAACTGCTACAGGGGGTAATTGGATCTCAGAGTTTCAGGGACCAAGTGGCAGCACTTAATTGCCAAATACAAGTTGGGTATGATTATTGTAATGTGCAGTGGGGTCAAAGCAGTAATCAGAATAATATGACTCATATTATGACTCAACTAGTTGTCTGGTTCATCATGGTGTCCCTAGAAAAGAAATAGATGGACAGTCTACTAAATTCTTACTTGATCTGTATAAGCAGAAGTGTTCAGAGTCAAGTGAACAAAAGTCTAACTTGAATCACCAAAACAGAGAGTCATGGCACCTCTAACAATTCCCAGACTTGAGACAATTTACAAACCCAAAACCCCTTGAATGAACAGATCCTGCTACACTGCCAAACTTTATGCTGTTAATCTATCTCCCATCCTTCCCAAAGAGACTTTTACCAGAGTTACCATACTTTTGAGAAAAGGAAATAATCAGACTTTGAGGAGATTACTGGACACTGGCTCTGAACTGACACTGATTCTAGGATATCCAAAATGTCACCATGGTCTGTCAGTGAGAAAAGGTGCTTATGGTGGTCAGGTGATCAATGGAGTTTTATCTCAGGTCCATACTGAAATGGGTCCAATGGGTCCCTAAACCTGTCCTGTGGTTACTTCCCCAGTTCCAGAATACATACTTGGAATAAACATACTCAGTAATGGCAAAATCTGTACACTGGTTCCCTGACCTGTGGAGTGAGGGCTATTATAGTAGGAAAGGTCAAGTGAAAGCAACTAGAATGGCACCTACCTAGGGAAATAGTAAGCCAAAAGGAATACCACATTCCTGGAGGTATTTCAGAGATTAGCACCAACCCAAAGACTTGAAAGATGCAGGAATGATGATTCCCACCACATCACCATTCACTTCACCTATTTTGCCTGTGCAGAAAACATATGGATCTTGGAGAATTACAATAGATTATTGTAAACTTAACCAGGTGGTGACTCCAATTGAAGTTGCTGTTCCAGGTGTAGTTTCATTGCTTTAGCAAATTAACACACCCCCTAGTGCCTGGTGTGCAGGTATTAATCTAGCCAATGTTTTTCTCTTAATACCCATTAGTAAAGACCACTAGAGCAGTTTGCTTTCAGCTGGTAAGGCCAGATATACACCTTCAATGTCCTACCACAGGGGTATATCAGCCTTCAGCTCTATATCATAATCTAATCCACAAGGAACTTTCTTTTCCACAAGATATCACACTGGTCTGTTACATTGATAATATTATGCTGATTATATCTAGTGTCCAAGAAATAGAAACTACTCTAGACACATTGGTAAGACATTTGCATGTCAAGATACATCAATTATAAACATATATGTATCTAACAGAGCCCCCAAAATATGTGAAGCGAAAATTGACATAACTGAAGAGAGAAATAGACAATTCTACAATAATAGTCGGAGATTTCATTACCCCACTTACAATAATGGGTATTGGTACCAATTAAAGCAGGGGTTATTTGCCCAATGTGCATGGAAGAACTATTTATGTGACACTGGAGTTTCCAAGAGAGAAAGAGTTTATTGCTAAGCACAAAGCAAGGAGATCAGAAGGCCTATTGGCCATAAATCTGTCTCTCCGAACTGAAGAAACTCAGTATTTTATAGCATTCAAACAAAGGCAGGCAGGCTCAGGATGATAATGAACTTAGAGATAGTCTAATTACTGAGCATAAGTAAATTGATTACATGTTCAGTTTACTTGGTTTAAAGCTTAGGCTACTGCACATGTCAGGTGGGCCAACTATGATTAGAATTTCTTTGGTTTAGCCAGATAACTTAGGAATTGATGTGGTCAGTTCTGATCTGATTCATTTTAATCAACAAGGGGGCTACGTGCAAGGGCACCCAATTTCAGGGTTGCAAAATAACATAATGAGATACAAACAGGGACGGTAACGAGTTGTCTCATTACCATCCAGTTACCGGGTAAGGTCATGCAATTTCAAAACATAGCATCGCTGTTAAAGAAACATGGCATTTGGGTTACAGTTCAGTGATTTACAAAAGTTAACGATATCTGCTTCTGGTTATGTAAAAAGGCTAACATGCATTACTATAATTCAGTAAGCTCTCACAGTTATTGGTATTTTCTTTGGGCCACATTGCAATATATCAGAAGGTTAGCAATTGCCTAAAATACAATTCAGGGAACTAAAATACATCTGTTAATTTTTTGGTTACAATATCCACATGCAAAAGAATGAATCTGGACCATTACCTCATACCATATATAAAAATTAACTCAAATGGATCAAAGACCTAAATATAAGACAAAAAAACTATAAAACTCTTAGAAGAAAACATACGGGGAAATCTTCATGGCCTTGCATTTAGCGTGGTTTCTTAAATGACACCTAAAGTACAAGCAACAAAAGAAAATATATATGTTGGAATTCGTCAAAATGAAAAACATTCATGTATGAAAGGACACTAAAAAAAAAATGAAAAGACAACCCACAAAATAGGATAAAATATTTGCAAATCATATATATGGTAAGAGTTTAATAGCCAGAACACATAAAGAACTCCTACAACTCAACAACTGTTGGCATTCAAGAACTGGGTCTGTGAAAACGGTGCCGCGGATGAGAAAGAAAGAATAAGACAAAGAGAAGAAAAACTGGGATCAGGGGACTCTCCGTCCGATATGGAGAGAAGAGCCCAGCCACCTCCTAAAGTGTGGCTTTTATTTGGCTTTAGAACAAAGAAAATACGTGTGAGCATGTGCAAGGGCAATAGATACTTGACAGTTACATTTTACTGAAATTAACAAGTCTTAAAGGTCAATGACTCAGCTCTTTTACATTTCTGCAATTCACAGGCAAGCTCAGGATGTTTCCCACCCAGCTCCTGTTAGCATGAAACTCCAGAACTTGTTTATTACATTCCAAGGTGACCTTCTTTTCTATCAGTAGTCATGGCCTTTAATTGAAACTCCATCAAACAACAACAAAAAACAATTTAATAATAGGCAAAGGAATTGAATAGACATTTCTCCAAAGAAGAAATACAAATGGCCAACAAGCACTACATTAGTCATTAAGGAAATGCAAACCAAACCCACAATGACATAGCATGTAACAACCACTAGGAAGGCTATTGTTTTTTTTTTTTAAATCAATTTTATTGATACATATTAATGAAACATACAATTCATCCAAAGTGTACTATCAATGGCATTTGGTATAATCACATAGTTGTTCATTCATCACTTAAATCATTAGAGCATTTTCATTATTTCAATACTAATAAACAAAAAGACAAACAAGAAAATTCTTTGCCTCTCAATCTCTCTGTTTCCCCTGCTGTACATTGCTGCTATTTCTGGCAATTCATGCCTAATTATTTATTTATTAAGCCGTTTTATTGAGATATAGTCACATATCATACAATCTATCTAAAGTGTATAATCAATAGCTTTTAGTATAATCACAGTGTTATGCATTCATCATCACAAAAAATTTTAGAATTATTTCATTACTCCGAAAAGAAAAACCCCACACCCCTTAGCATGCCTTCCCTAGCCCTACATTATCAGTAATCAAATTTCATCTTTATAAATTGATTTATATTTACATTTTATATAAGTGGAATCATACAATATGTTACACAATATATTTAGTTCATAGTAATGCAATCATACAGAATTTGTCCTCTTTTGTCTGGCTTGTTTCACTCAACATAATGTCCTACAGGTTCATCCATGTTGTCATATGATTTTATGACTTCATTTCTTCTTACAGCTGCATAATATTCCATCGTGTGAATAGACCACAGTTTGTTTATCCATTCATCTGTTGATGGACACCTGAGTTGTTTCCAACTTTTGGCAATCGTGAATAACACCACTATGAACATTGGTGTGCAGATGTCTATTCGTGTCACTGCTCTCAGTTCTTCTGGGTATATACCCAGTAGTGGTATTGCAGGGTCACACAGCAAATCTATATTCAACTTCTTTAGGAACTGCTAAACAGTCCTCCACAGTGGTTGTGACATTCTTTATTCAGAAAGGGTATTATTTTTAAAACGCAAAATAACAAGTGTTGGCAAGGATGTGGAGAAATTGGAACACTCCATGCATTGCTGGTGGGAATGTAAAATTGTGCAGCCTCTTTGGAAAACAGTATGGCAGTTCCTCAAAATTTTAAACATATAATTACCATACAACCCAGCAATTCAACTCCTAGGTATATACCCCAAAGAACTGAAAATGGAACCAAACAGGTACTTGTACACCAATGTTCATAGCAGCATTAATTGCAATAGCTAAAAGCTGGAAACAATCCAAGTGTCCATCAACAGATGAACTGATAAACAAAATGTGATATCTACATACATGGAATATTATTCAGCCATAAAAAGGAATGAAGTTCTGCTATATATTACAACATGGCTGAACCTTGAAAACATTATGCTAAGTAAAAGAAGCCAGACACAAAAAGACAAATATTCTATGATTCCACTTATATGAGGTATCTAGAATAGGCAAAATGCATATATACAAAAGGTAGAAGTTATCAGGGGCTGTGAAAATGAGGAAAAGGGGGAATTATTGCTTACTCCATACAGAGTTTTTATTTGGGATGATGAAAATTTTCTGGGAATAGATAGTGGTGATGATTACAAAACATTATAAATATACTTCTTATAGGTTGAATTTTGCCTCTCCAAAAAAAAAAAATATGTTGAAGACCTAATCTCTGATCCTATTTGGATATAGGAACTTTGGTTATAGGAAATTTGAAGATGTGATTAGTTAAGATGAGGCCAATATGACTAGTGAACTTATAAGCAGGGGAGAGGGGGCAGATGTGGCTCAACTGGTTGGGCGTCCGTCTCCCATATGGAGGGACCCGGGTTCGCTCCCCGGGACCTCCCGGTAAAATTAAAAAAAAAAAAAAAAAAAAAGCAGGGGAGAATTGGACACCAATAGACATGTAAGAAGGCCACATGAAGGTCTTATGAGGGCCTTGTGAAGATGGAGGCAGCTGCATCTACAAGCCAAGGAATGCCAAAGTTTGCCAGCATACACCAGAAGCTAAAAGTGACAAGGAACAATTCACCCCTGTAAGGTTTCATATGGAACATGGTCATGCTGGCATCTTGATTTCTGACTTCTAGTCTCCAGAACTGTGAGACAATAAACTTCTGTTGTTTTAAGCCATTCATCTTGTGGTAATTTGTTATGACAGCCCTAGCAAAGTAAGACAGTATCTGATGCTTGTGATGGAATGAAGCTACATGGACCCCAGAAAATCATGTTCTTAAAGCTAATCCATTCCTGTGGGTATAAACCTATTGGAAATAGGGCCTTTTTTTATTAGGTTACTTCAGTTAAGGCATGGCCCAGAGTGGGTCATAATCCTCTTACTGGAGTCCTTTATAAGAGAATGAAATTCAGACAAAGAAAGAGAAAGCCACTGATGCAAGAAGCTGAAGCCATGAAACATGGAAGGGAAGGGAGAGACCAACAGATGCTGTCATGTGCCTTGCCATGTGACAGAGGAATCCAGGGTCACCAGCAGCCAGACTTTAGGAAGAAAGCATCACGTGATGACACCCTGATTTGGGCATTTTTCTCAGCCTCGAAACTGTAAGTTTGTAAGCAATAAATCCCCATTGTAAAAGCCAACCAATTTCTGGTATATTGCTTTCAGCAGCCTAGCATAGTAGAACAGATTCTGGTACTGGGAGTGGGGTGCTGCTATTGCAAATACTAAAAATGTGGGAATAGCTTTATAAATGGGTAAGGGGTAGATTCCAGAAGGATTGTGAGGTGCTTGATAGAAAAGGACTAGATTTCTTTGAAGAGACTGTTGGTAGAAATATGAACACTATAAAGGTATTTCTGATGAGCCTTAGGCAGAAATGAATGTGTCATTGCAAACTGGAAGAAAGGTGACCCTTGTTTTACATTGGCAGAGAATTTGGCAAAATCAAGTCCTGATATTGGACGGAAGGCAGAATTTGTAAGTGACAAGTTTGGATATTTAGCTGAGGAGATTTTCAAACTAAATGTGGAAATTTCAGCCTGGTTTCTCTTATAGCTTATAATAAAATGCAAGAAGAAAGGGATAAGCTGAGAACTGAACTCCTGGGCACAAAGAAGTCAGAAATTTATGGTTTACAAAATTCTGAGCTTCTGGGAAATAAGTCCCCTGATTAGTGCTCCATATGAGAATTTAACCTAACATGGAACCAGTCTACCATTTCAGCACAAGTCAGGATTGGAAGTACAGTTATCCAGGAAGGATCTTTTGAAAGTCCTATTGTCTTATGGCTAGGATCCCTGTGTACTACATGTGAAACCACCAAGCTTTTTGTGAGAGCTGTATGAATGGAACCACTGCCAGCCTGGACTAAAAGGGACAAAAAAGGACCAGGAAGCTGAGGTCTGGATAGAAGACATCTCCTCATACCAAGAGAGCAAGCCCACATGTGTGTAGAAAGGGTGAGTATGCCCTGGAGATTGGAGAGGGTGGGCCTTCCACCCTGTTGTTCAGGAAGAATGTTACCATCCCAGTTTTCTCAGATGCCTAGGGGATTGAGGAGAGGAAAACTTTTGTGCTTCAAAGGACACCATCAAGAAAGTGAGACAAGAACACAGAGAATGGGAGAAAAGAGTTGCAAATAGTATATCTGATAAAGGACTTGTAATCAGAACATATAAAGAACTCTGACAAGAGCATTTAAAAAACACTGTATTAGTCAGCCAAAGGGGTGCTGCTGCAAAGTACCAGAAATCTGTTGCTTTTTATAAAGGGTATTTATTTGGGGTAGAAGCTTACAGTCACAAGGCTATAAAGTGTAAGTTACTTCCATCACCAAAGTCTGTTGCCACGTGTTGGGGCAAGATGCTGCCAGTCTCTGTGAGGGTTCAGCTTTCCTCCTCCTCTTAAGGCTCCATGGTCCCAGCTTCTTCCAATCTCAGCTGTAGGCTGGCATAAGGCTCATCTATCTTCCAGGGGCTCATCTCTTTCCGGGCTCAGTTGCTCCACTCTTCTGCACAAGGCTAGCTGTAAACTATCAGGCAAATGGCTCGACTCTCTCCCTGGGGCTCCAGCATCAAAAACCTAAGCTCTCTCCTCTGCCCTGTCATGAGTTTCCATCCACCAAGGGGGCAGGGACTCAAACTCCTCCTGATGTGGCTGAATCAAATCCCTAATCTTAATTTAATCAAGGAAAAGCGAAACCTCTGAATTTAATATAATCAAAGGGTATCACACCCATAGGAACAGACCAGTTTATAAATATAATCAATATTTCTTTTTGGAATTCATCAATAATATCAATCTGCCACAAACACCACAATTTAAAAATGGGCAAAGGAAATATCAGGGGACTTCCAGGGCAGATAGTGGGGTAGGCATCTCCAGGACTCAGTCCTTCCACCAAAACAACTATCAAACAGTCAGGAACTGTTTGAAGTAACTATTTGGAAACTCCAGAGGCCAAAAGAACACTGTACAGCATGCAGGGAAGAGTGGGATGGAGAAGCTGATAAATTACAGAAAAGAACTGTAAATCACTCTCTCTGTACTGAGAGAGCAATTTACCCGTGCCCATCTCCCACTCTCATGGCAGGCCACTGTGGAGTCTTGTCCCTGGCTAGTGGCTAGTGACAGAAAGGGACTTAAAAATACTCTTCCCCAAGAACATGAGTGTACGCTGCCAATCACTGATCACAACTTTTTATCAGCAAATTCAAATCACTGGGTCTTGGTTCTGAGGGCAGGTATTGTTTCAACCCATCCCAGACAAAGTCAGAGGCAGCCATTGTTTCAACCCTTCCTGGACAGGGACAGAGGTGGTGGATATTTGAAGATGTAGCACTTCCTCAGGGCTATGGGGGACAGTTAGCTGAAGGGCTGCATTTGTTGCACAGACCAGGAAAGATCAGCTTTGGGGAGCCATTGGAGAAGATTTTGGTGCCCTTCCTGACCCCCTGCACAGAGCACTTTGGAGCTGATCTGCACCCAGTTCATGGGTCCCTGAACTGTTTTGGCTCAGAAAGATCAAATAGGGAAAGTCTTTCCCAAGGTGACACTTCTCCCAGAATTTGCCCTCCAGGCAAAAGCAGTATGAGACAATGAAAGGAGTGTAAAAAATTATAGAGGCAGACAGACTGAGACAAAAGCCTGCCAGCTTCAGATACCCCGGAAAGGGAGGTTTGTCCTCTGGGAATTAGAGGAGACATCCAAACCCCTATAAACAGGGGAACTCCAAAACAACGGACAAGCAAAAGGCCAGGACAAGACAGAGACCAAATAAGACAGGGAAAATCCTGTACAGTGCATTTGCCTTGGGGAGACCATCCTGATAGGAGGGCAGAAGCTCAAGAAAATCTCTGTCTTATCACCAGCTGGTTACAAAACAAAGAAACAGACATCCCAGGAAGTAAATGCCAGACGTAACATTTTAAATACTAAAATCTACAGTGTACAAACAAAAGAGTACAAGACAAACAAAGAAAGAGGAAATGATGTCAACCCAAAGGAAGAGGATAAAAATACAGAAAACACCAATGAGGAAGAGGAGAATGTGGCCATACTGAAAAAAGCCATTTAAAAATAATTTTTAAAAGGCTTAAGGAGGTGAAGGAAAGCACAGAGAAAGATATACAGGATATCAGGAAAGCAATGAGTGAAAAATATTAGCATCTAAGTAATGAGATAGAAATGTTTAAAAGGAACCAAACAGAACTACTGGAGTTGAAGACTACAATAACTGAAATGAAAAATTCCCAAGAGGGTTTCAAGAACAGATCAGAGCTGGCAGAAGAAAGAATCAGTAAACTTGAAGACAGGCTGAGGAGCATAAAGCAAAAAGAAACATTAAAAGCAAAAATAGCCTAAGACATTTCTGGGACATCATCAAGCACACCAATATAAATGTTATGGGAGTCCCAGAAGGAGAAAAAAAACAGAGAAAGAGGCAGAAGGAATAGTCAAAGAAATAATGACAGACAACTTTCCAAACTTAGCAAAAGACATGAATATGTACATCCAAGAGGCTCAGAGAATACCAAACAAGATAAACATGAAGGAAAATATGCCCCATCATATATTCATTACACTATCAAATACAAAGGACAGGGAGGGAATTCTGAAAGCAACAAGAGAAAAACAATGTGTTATATACAAGGGAGTCCCAATAAGACTGAATGCTGATTACTCATCAGAAACCATGCAGGCAAGAAGGCAGTGGGGTAAAATATTTAAAGTGCTGAAGGAAAACAACTGCGAGCCAAGAATTTTATATATGGAGAAAATCTCTTTCAAAAATGAGGGTGAGGGGTGCCCATATTCCACTGGCGGTGCAAGCTGCCTCAGGAGCTATTCCACGGCTGGAATTGGAAGCTCCATTTCCCAGGAAAGGGGGAGAAGGAGACAGCTGGGCACCAACTTCAGCTGCTGATTAGTAAATTCGGCTAGCTAAAGTCGAATCCTAAGAACAGCTAAAGTTGGGAAACAGATTTGGCCCAAGCAGTTGGGCATCCACCTACCATATGGGAGATCCCAGGTTCAATTCCCGGTGCCTCCTAAAGAAGACAAGCAAGACAGCGAGCTGACATGATGGGCTGACACAACAAGGCAATGCAACAAAGAGACACAAGAAGGAAACACAATAAGAGACACAACAAGCAGGGAGCAGAGGTGGCTCAAGTGATTGGGTGCCTCCCTCCCACATGAGAGATCCCAGATTTGGTTTCCAGTACCTCCTAAAAAGAAGACAAGCATACACAGGGAGCAGACAGCAAGCACAAACAATGGGTGGGGGGAGAAAAAAATAAATAAAATAAATCTTTAAAAAAAAGAGCTGAAGATTGAACCTGTCCAAGTTGGAAAGAGGCCAGTAGCAGCCATTTTAACTCCACCCCAGCATGAAGGGAAGCGGGCTGATTGAAAATGACAGTGCTGGTAGGGACTGTCTCCTTTCCATGCAGATCAGAGTGCAGCTCTAGCCTAAGCCCCAGGCCCACCTCCAGCAGGGAAGAAGCTCAGGGCACCTGTGCTAGCCCCTCCAGGAAATTACAGGCCACAAAACAGAGGCCGGTGATCATCCTACTCTGGTGATGCAAGCTGCCTCGGGAGCTATTCTGTGGCTGGAGTTGGAAGCTCCATTTCCCAAAAACAGGGGAGGAAGAGATGGTTGGCCACCGATTTCATCTACTGATTAGTAAATTCGACTGACTAAAACATAACCCTAAGAACAGCTAAAGTTTGAACCTGTCAAAGTCGGAAAGAGGCCAGTAGCCACCATTTTGACTCTACCCCTGGCATGAGGGGAAGTGGGGCTGACTTAAAATCACAGTGACAGTAGGGCTTCTTTCCACTCAGATGGGACTGTAGCCCTAGCCTATGCTTCAGCCCCACCTCTGGCAGGGAGGAAGCTGACAGGATATCCACTGCCTCTCTAGGTAATTGCAGGTATAGTTAGCTGGCACAGACTGAATAGTCAGAAGTCTACCAGTCATTTTGGACCCACACAGCATAGATTGCTGCCCACACCTGCAGCTCCATCCTCTCCCCAGGCAGGAAAGGAAGGGGCGTGAAGCTTCATCAGTCTCTCCAGGCAACTACAGATGGTCTTGGCCTGCACCACTTGGATTATTATACACGGTTGTGGCTCTGTCCCTACCCCTGGCAAAGAGGAAAGGTGGGAGAAGATTCATCAGTCCCTGGGGCAATGTGGGCAGCTTGAGCCTCCACAGTTTACAGCACCAACTACATCCTCGGCTCCTACTACACAACCAGCAAGGGAGAAAGGGCAAGAAAGCCCTAAATTAAAGAGAGAAACTGCACCCAGAATAAATACATCTAGTAAGCCAGATGCCAAGACACCAACAAAAAATTACAATCAATACCAAGAAATAGGAAGATATGACCCAGTTAAAGGAACAAGATAAGCCTCCAGATGAGATAAAGGAGTTGAGACAACTAATCATAGATATTCAAACAAATCTCCTTAAGAAATTCAATGAGATGGCTAAAGAGATTAAGGATATTAAGAAGACATTGGGGGGAAGCGGCTGTGGCTCAATCAGTGGGGCTCCCGTTTGCCATATAGGGGGCCCCGGGTTCGGTTCCCAGGGCCTCCTGGTGGGGGTGAGCCCGCCCGCCCGGCGTGGTTGGCTGGCCCAGCGAGCACGGGCAGCAGGGGGGGGATAAATGAATAAATAAATAAAAATCTTAAAAAAAAAAAAAAAGAAGAAGACATTGGGTTTATATGGCTCAGAGACTTCAAAGTGAGTCGGGAGGTCATCCCAGAGGTAACGCTTATGCACATCTCAGCACGATCTCATAGACGGCCAAAGTGGATACTACCCCCAAATAGTGGGGCTCCTGGGGGCTCTGGAGACACCCAGGTCCTATGGTCAGAGCAGATAGCACCGGAGTTTGAGGCCTTGCCAGTGGGCCCTACTTTGGAGTTTGTGCTCCTGAGAGTGACGGAGTTGGACTCAGTTATGGCTTCCCTACACACGGCTCATCTGTCCCTTCTATTTAAACCTATACTTGGTGCTGGACTTGGTAGGTGTACGTCCAAGAGACTTGAATCTTTGGGCTGTCCATGTGCCAGCTGGGGTTGAGCCTCAGCAGAATTGCAACACCTACTCTCCAGCTCATTAGACTCACCCAGGACAACTAAGAAGGAGGTGAGGATGGACAACTACCACACCAAGGAAATGAGAGAGTCTACAACTGCAAGCAAGAGAGTCCCATCCATCAGCTGTATGGGATCAAAGCCCCCTCTCAATTAGAGGTGGAGTGGGCCTCACCATCCAAGAATCCTCAGGATTGGGAATGAACTATGGACTACAGTGGACTTACTAGTATTCTACAATAGATATGTTGTAATTCTAGCAATGGAAGAAATTACAGCATTGATATAGAGGCAGTGGTCACTGGAGGCTCTGAGGACAGGGAGAGGAAAAAACAGGTGTAATACGGGGACTTTTTCAGGACTTGGGAATCGTCCTGAATGACATTGCAACAACAGATATAGGCCATTTTATATCTTCCCATAACCTACAGAATTGTGTGAGAGAGAGTGTAAACTACAATGTGAACTATGGTCCATGCTCAGTGGCAAAGCTCCAGGATGTGTTTATCAATTGCAATGAATGTGACACACAAATGAAGGATGTTGTTTATGTGGGAGGGTGTGGGAGGTGTGGGGAGTGGGGCATATGGGAATCCCTATAGTTTTTGTTTAACATTTATGTAATCTAAGTATCTTTTTAAAAATTAAAAAAAATATATTTAAAAAAAAGAAGACATTGGATGAGCACAAAGAAGAATTTGAAAGCATACATAGAAAAATAGCAGATCTTACCAGAATGAATGTGTGGGGAGTGAGGCATATGGGAATCCCCTATATTTCTTTTACATAACATTTATGTAATCTAAATATCTTTTAAAAAATAAAAAATATTTTAAAAATACACTGGAGGGAAGCGAATGTGGCTCAAGCAGTTGGGCTCCCGCCTACCACATGGAAGGTCCCGGGTTCGGTTCCCAGTGCCTCCTAAAGAAGAAGAGCAAGACAGCAAGCTGACGCAATGGGCTGGCATGGTGAGCTGATGCAACAAGATGATGCATGAGGAGACACAATGAAGAAACACAATGAGAGACACAAGCAGGGAGCAATGTGGCTCAAACGATTGGGCACCTCCCTCCCACATGGGAGGTCCCAGGTTCAGTTGCCGGTGCCTCCTATAAAAAGAAGACAAGCAGACACAGAGAGCACACAATGAGCAGACAAGGAATGCAAACAATGAGGAGGGGGAATAAATAAATAAAATAAATCTTAAAATACACTGGAGTCATAGAACAGCAGATGTGAAGAGGCAGAAGAAAGGGTTGGTGAGCTTGAAGACATGGCCTCCAAAAGCAAACATACAAAAGAACCAATAAAGAAAAGAATGGAAAAAATTGAGCAAGGACTCAGGGAACTAAATGACAGCAAGAGACATGCAAACATATGTGTCATGGGTGTCCCAGAAGGAAAAAAGAAGGGAAAATGGACAGAAGGAATATTTGAAGAAATAATGGTAGAAAATTTCCCAACCCTATTGAAGGACATAGATGACTGTGTCCAAGAAGCACAATGTACTCCTATCTGAATAAATCCAAATAGACCAACTCTGAGACACACACTAATCAGAATGTCAAATGCTAAAGACAAAGAGAGAATTCTGAGAGGAGCAAGAGAAAAGCAATGCATAACATATAAGGGATACCCAATAAAGATTGAGTGTCAATTTCTCATCAGAAGCCATGGAGGCAAGAAGACAGTGGTATAATATATTTAAGATACTGCAAGAGAAAAACTACCAGCCAAGAATCTTATATCTAGCAAGAGTATCTATCAAAACTGAGGGCAAGTTTAGAATATTCACAGATAAACAGAAACTGAGAGAGTTTATAACAAAAAAAAATGGCCTTGCAGGAAATACTAAAGAGTGTGCTACAGTCTGAAAAGAAAAGACGGGAGAGAGAGGCTTGGAAGAGAGTCTAGAAATGAAGATTATATCAGTAAAAGTAACTAAAAGTCTCAAAAGAGTGGTGAAAATAAAATATGACAGATAAAACCCAAAGGTCAAAATGGGTGAAATAAGAACTGCCTTTACAGTAATAACATTGAATGTTAATGGATTAAACTCCCCAATCAAAAGACACAGACTGGCAGAATAGATAAGAAAATATGAGCCATCTATATGCTGTCGGCAAGAGACTCACCTTAGACCCAAGGATACCAATAGTTTGAAAGTGAAAGGTTGGAAAAAGATATTCCATGCATGAAATAACCACCAAAAAAAAACCAAAGTAGCTATACTTACATCAGATGAAATAGACATTAAAAGACACTACTAATGCACAATCTGAGGAGGAAGTCAGGAAAAAAATTCCATTTACAATAGTGACTAAAAGAATCAAGTATTTAGGAATAAACTTAACCAAGGACGTAAAGCACTTGTATTCAGAAAACTACAATGCATTGTTAAAAGAAATCAGAAAAGACTTAAATAATTAGAAAAGCATTCCATGCTCATGGATTGGAAGACTAAATATCATTAAGATGTCAATTCTCCCCAGATGGATATACAGATTCTATGCAATTCTGATAAAAATTCCACCAGCATTTTTTAAACAAATGGAAAACACAATTACCAATTTTATTTGGAAGTGTAAGGGGTCCCAAATAGCCAGAAACATCTGAAAAAGGAAAAGCAAAGTTGGAGGACTCTTACTTCTGGACTTTAAATCATATTATTTAGGTACAGTGGTAAAAATAGTGTGGTACTGTCATAAAGATAGACACATACACCAATGGAACCAAATTGATGTTTCAGAAACAGATCCTTACATCTATGGTCAAGTGATTTTTGACAAGCCTGTCAAACCCATCAGCTCAGGCAGAACAGTCTATTCAATAAATGGTGCTGGGAGAACTCGATATCCATAGCCAAAAGAAAGAAAGAGGACCCCTATCTCACACCTTATATTAAAAATTAACTCAAAATGGATCAAAGACCTAAATATAGAAGCAAGAAACATAAAGCTTCTAGGAGAAAATGTAGGAAAACATCTTCAGGGCCTAGTGGTAGGTGGTAGATTCTTAAAGGAGATAAGAGGAGAGCTGAGAAGGACTACTGATGTTTAATGTGTATAGAGGCTTTAATTAACTTTACTGTAAAAGTATGGAAATGTATAGGGTTAATGGTGTCACATTATAGTGAGTAACAGGTGGCTTATAAATGGGAATGTGGCTGGAAGGGGTAGTATGGGGATGTAAATGTCAGTTGAAAGAAGCCTAAAGAATAATCTAGGGACTGAATAGCACAGTGAACCCAGAGGTCAATGAGAATTATGGGTGATTGTACATATGCAAGAGTGTCCTTCTGTGAGCTAGAGCAGATGTATGTCACTATTGCAGAATGATGGGAATGTGGAGAAGCATGGGGAAAAGTAAAACTGGAGTGACCTATGAACTGTGGTTAACAGCAATACCGTAAAATTCATGCATCTATGCTAAAGATGTACTGTGTTGATAATGGGGGAGTATTGAAAAAGTGTGCCAAATGTATGCTATGGACCATAGTTGGTGGTAATAGTCTGATTATATTATCTCATAATCTGTAACAAATGTTCCACCATGGTGTGGTATGTTGATGAAGGGGTGTTGTATGAGAATTCTACACATGTGCATGATTGTTTTCTAAGTTCACAACTTCTGTAATAAAAATATATTTAAGGGGGCAGATGTGGCTCAAATAGTTGGGTGTCCATCTGCCATATGGAGGAAACTTGGTTCGATCCCCAGGACCTCCCAGCAAAATAAAGAAAAATATAAAAGGCGCACGTGCCACCAGGCCAACTGAGCCACGCAGCAAGATGATGACATAACAGGAGAGAGACACAAGGGAGAGGCAAGATGAGACGTGCCGAAAAACCAGGAACTGAGGTGGCACAGGTGGCAGAACGCCTCTCTCCTGCATTGGAGGTCCCCAGTATCAAATCCCAGTGAAGACAGGAGGAAAAGGATGAGAAAAGAGGGCAGGAAACAGACACAGAGAATTGCCCAGTGAATGGACACAAAATAGCAAACGGGGGGTGTGTGCTTAAAATGGATAAAGTAAATAAATAAATCTTTAAATATATATATATTCTTAAATAAGGTGGGTTGAGAGGAAAATACACCAAATGTAAGATATGGACTATAGTTAGTAGTCAGGCTTTGACAATATTCTTTCAAATGCCTCACAACAATGCAAGGTATTGGTGGTGGGGTGAAGTATGGGACCCCTGTATGATGTTATGCATGTTTGTTTTGTAAGTTCACAACTTTTACTATACACTTATTGTTTATGTATGTTCATGTATGAATGATATAAAAAAATTTTTAATTATAAATAAATGAGGGTGAGATTAAGACATTCTCAGATAAACAGAAGTTGAGGGAGCACATCCCCACTAGACCGGCCCAACAAGCAATGCTAAAGGAAGTTTTTCAGACTGAAAGGATAGGACACTAGACAGTGGTTCAAAGCAGCATGAATAAATAAAGACCTATGGTGAAGTTAATCATTTGGGTAATTATAAATGCCAGTATTATTGTATTGTATTGTTTGGTATATAACTCCACAGCTTACTTCCTACAGGTGCTAAAATGCAAATGCATAAAAAGTAATATGGGGAGCAGATGTGGCTCAAGTGATTCAGTGCCTGCTTCCCACATGGCAGGTCCCGGGTTTGTTCCCCACTGCGTCCTAAAAATAAAAGCAAAACAATAAGCAAACAAATGAAACAACCAACTCAGGGGAGCCAATGTGGCTCAGTGGTTGAGTGCCAGCTTCCCACATATGAGGTCCTGGGTTCAATCCCCGGCCCCAGTACCTCAAAAAAAAAGAAGTAATATGAATCTATGTTTTTTGATACACAAAGTACAAAGATATAAGTGGTAACAAGTACAAAAAATGGTGGTGGGGGGGACAGAGGGGTATAGGAAAAGTATATGTGAATGCTAGTGAAGTTAAGTTGGTATCAAACCAATTATAATTGTTTTATATTTAGGATGTTAAATTTTAACCCTATGGTAACCCCAAGGAAAACAGATGAAAAATATATCCAGATAGAAATGAGAAGACACTTACTATGATACAACAGAAGAAAGCAAATAAATATAAAAGTAGGCTTAAAAGGAAGTTAGGGACAAAAAAAAGGCATAAATCTTATTTATACAGAGGCTAAATAGCAAACTGGCAGAAAAAAGACCAGTATTATCAATAGTGACTTTAAATGTAAATGAATTAAACTCTCCATTTCAAAGGCAGAGATTGGTAGAATGGATAAGAAAGCATAACCCAACTCTATGATGTCTGCAATAGACTCACCTTAAAGTCAAAGATACAAGTAGTTTGAGGATAAAAGGATGGAAAAATATATACCATGCAAGTAGTAACCAAAAGAGAGCTTGAGTGGCTATACTAATATTGGATAAAATAGACTGTAAGTCAAAAACAGTTGTGAGGGGCAAAGATGGTCAATATATACTGATAAAAGGGACAACTCAACATAAAGATGTGGCACATATAAATATATATGCACCTAATAGCAGAACCCCAAAATATATGAAGCAAATACTGACAGATTTGAAGGGCAAAACTGATGGTTCTACATTAATAGCCAGAAACTTTAGCACACCACTCTCAATAATGGATAGAACATTTCCTCAGAAGATCAATAAGGAAGTATAAGACTTGAATGATATACTAACCAGCTAGACCTAACAGACATATATAGAACACTGTACCCAATAAAAACATAATACACATTCTTCTTGTGTGCACATGGATCTTTCTCCCAGATACAGCATATGTTGGGGCACAAAAAAAGTCTCAATAAATTCAAAATTATTGAAATCATAAAATGTATATTATCCAACCACAATGGAATGAAGCTAGAAATCAATAACAGAGGGAGAAATGGAACATGCTCAAATATGTGGAAATTAAACAACATACCCTTAAACAACCAATGGGTTAGAGAGGAAATCACAAGCAAAATTTGGAAATATCTTGAGGCAAATGAAAATGAAAATACCACATACCAAAATTTATGGGGTGCAGCAGAGGCAGTACTGAGAGGGAAATTTATAGTTCTAAAATACTTATACTTAAAAAGAAGGGGGAGAATGGTTGTAGCTCAAGTAGTTGAGTGTCTGCTTCCCATGTATGAGGTCCCAGGTTTGATCCTGGTACCTCCTAAAAACAAACAAAAAAACCAACTCTCATTGGGGAGCAGATGTAGCTCAATGGATAAGAGCCTGCATCCCATGTATGAAGTCCTGGGTTCAATCCCCAGTATCTCCTTTAAAAAAAAAAAAAAAAAAAAGGGAAAGAAAGAAACACTTCAGGTGAGAGACTTAACCTCAAAACTGGAAGAACTAGAAAAAGAAGAGAAAACTAACCCCAAAGCAAGCAGAAGGAACAAAATAGCACAGATTAGAGTGGAGATAAATAGAAAAAAAAAATGAATAGAGAGAATCAACAAAAGCAAAAGTTGGATCTTCGAAGAGATCAACAAAATCGACATGGGAGGTGGGCAACATGGGAATCCCAGTGGGTTCCGTGTAATATTTTGGGTATCTAAGCACCTCTTAAAATATATTTATATATATACATAAATAACATTTTTGTAAGCAAATGCACATATATACATATATATTTATATATCATTTTGCAAATGTTGGTATGTATTGTGAAAATTTTGATTTTTACCCACAATAAAAAAAAATAGAAAAAAAAAATGAATAGAGAGAATCAACAAAAGCAAAAGTTGGTTCTTCGAAGAGATCAACAAAATCGACAAACCTTTAGCCAAACTAACAAAGAAAAAAGAGACAGGATACAAATAATGAAAATCAGAAATGAAAAGGAGGACATTACTACTGACCCTGATAAAATCAAGAAAGACTATAAGTGGATACAATGAACCAATAAATTAGATAACCTAGATGAAATTGACAAATTCTTAGCTCCACATAAACTACCTGCATTAACTCAAGAAGAAATAGATTTCAACAAGCCAAATACTAGTAAAGAGATTGAATCAGTAATCAAAAGCTCCCAACAAAGTAAAGCCCAGGACCAGATGGCTTCACAGGGGAATTCTACCAAACATTCCAAGAAGAATTAATGCCAATTCTGCACAAACTCTTCCAAAAAAAATTGAAGAGGAAGGAATACTCCCTGACTCATTCTATGAGGTCATCATCACCCTCATACCAAAGCTGGAAAAAGATACCACAAGAAAAGAAAACTACAATCATCCTAAAGATACTGAGCTTGAATTTGTGAATCAAGGGATGTGATGATAACTCAAGAAATATAATTCAATTAATAAAGAATAATATTAGTACTCAAAAAAAAAGAAATATCTCTTATGAATATAGATGCAAAAATCCTCAACAAAATACTACCAAACCAAATCCAACAGCATATTAAAAGAATTATACACCATGATCAACTGGGATTTATCTCTGGTATGCAAGGTTGGTTCAATATAAGAAAATCAATTAATGTAATGCACCATATTAACACAATGAAGGAAAAAGTCCATATGATTATTTCAATTAATGCAGAAAAGGCATTTGACAAAATACAGCACCTTTTCTTGATTAAAAAAAAAAAAGACAGGGAAACAGCTGTGGCTCAATCAGTAGGGCTCCCGTTTACCATATGGGAGGCCCCGGGTTCGGTTCCCGGGGCCTCCTGGTGGGGGCGGGCCTGCCCGCACGGCGTGGTTGGCTGACCCAGCGAGCACGGGCAGCAGGGGGGGGATAAATGAATAAATAAATTTAAAAAATCTTTAAAAAAAAAAAAAAAAAAAGACACTTAGAACACTAAGAATAAAAGGAAACTTCCTCAACATGATAAAGGGCACATATGAAAAGCCCACAGCTAACATC
The DNA here is from genome assembly GCA_026826555.1 of Tolypeutes matacus. Taxonomy (NCBI): domain Eukaryota; kingdom Metazoa; phylum Chordata; class Mammalia; order Cingulata; family Chlamyphoridae; genus Tolypeutes; species Tolypeutes matacus. Next base: position 7,341,887 of record JAKSZT010054419.1, on the reverse strand, counting down.
CTACGTACTACTTACTGGTAAAAGACTGAAAGCTTTCCCTCTAAGATCAGGAACAAGACAAGGATACCCACTGTAACCACTCTTATTCAACATTGTACTGGAAGTTCTTGCCAGAGCAATTAGGCAAGAAAAAGAAATAAAAGGTCCCCAAATTGGAAAGGAAGAAGTAAAACCTTCCTTATTGTAGATGATATGATCCTATATACAGAAAATCCTGAAAAATGCACAACAACTTATTAGAGCTAATAAATATATTCAGCAAAGTGTCAGGGTACAAGACCAAGACCCAAAAATCAGTAGTGTTTCTATACACAAGCAAAGAACAATCAAAAAAAGAATTTAAAAAATTCACTCAAAATAGCAACAAAAGAACCAAATATGTAAGAATAAATCTAACTAAGAATGTAAAGTACTTGTACACAGAAGACCACAAAACATTGCTAAAAGAAATCAAAGAAGACCTAAATAAATAGAAGGATATTCCATGTTCATGGATTGGAAGACTAAATCTCATTAAGATGTCAATACTACCCAAAGCAATTTACAGCTTCAATGCAATCCAATCAAAATTCCAACAACCTTCTTTGCCATAATGGAAAAGCCAATCATCAAATTTATATGGAAGGATAAGGGGCCCAAAATAGCTAAAGCCATCTTGAAAAATAGAAATGAAGTTGGAGGACTCATACTTCCCAATCTTAAAACTTATTACAAAGCCACAGCAATCAAAACAGCATAATACTGGCACAAGGACAAACATATAGACCAATGGAATGGAATTGAGAACTCAGAAATCAATCCTCACATTTATGGCCAACTGATGTTTAACAAAGTGGTAAAGACCACTCAACTGGGAAAGAACAGTCTCTTCAACAAATGGTGCTGGGAAACCAGATCTCCATTTGCAAAAAAAAAAAAAAAAAAAAAAAAAAAAAAAGGAGGAGGGGGACCCCTACCTCATACCATATACAAAAATCAACTCAAAATGGAACCAAGACCTAAATATAAGAGATAGAACTAGCAAAGTCCTAGAAGTAGGGAAGCATCTTCAGGACCTTATGTTAGGCAATGGCTTCTTAGACGTTACACCCAAATCACAAACAACAACAACAACAAAAATAGATAAATGAGACCTCATTAAAATTTAAAAAAAAACTTTTTTTCCTGAAAGAACTTTATCATGAAAGTAAAAAGACAACATATTCAATGAGAGAAAATATTTGGAAACCAGAGAGCCAAGAATGAGAGAAGAGTTTAGCATCTTACCTGCACACCTGGCTTCCTCTCCTCACCTTCCTGTTCTTGGCTGTGCTTGCCACCCAAAACATCTTCCACCATGGCCACCTCATCAAGTCCCCACTTGAACAACAGCATCAATCAGGTTTACATGGCCCTGCCTCAGGTTGAGAAAGTCCAAGCCAGGTATATATGGATCAATGGCACTGGAGAAGGACTGTGCTACAAGACCCACACCCTGAACAGTGAGCACAAGTATGTAGAAGAGCTGCTTGAAATGGAATTTTGATGGCTCAAGGACTTTTCAGTCTGAAGGCCCCAATAGTGACTTGTATCTCAATCCTGTTGCCATGTTTCTGAAGCCTTTCCACAAGGACCCCAACAAGCTAGTGTTCTGTGAAGTCTTTAAATACAACTGAAAGCCTGCAGTGACCAATTTAAGGCACACCTGTAAACTGATATTAGACATGGTGAGCAGTGAGCACCCTAGGTTTGGAATGGAGCAGAAATATACCCTGATGGGAGCAGATGGACACCCCTTTGGCTGGCCATCCAATGGCTTCCCTGGGCCCCAAGGCCCATATTACTGTGGTGTGGGAGCAGACAGAGGCTATGGCAGAGACATTGTGGAGGCTCACTACCAGGCCTGTTTGTATGCTGGCATCATGATTGCAGGAATGAAGGTCATTCCTACCCAATGGGAACTACAGATAGGACCCTGTGAAGGAATCGACATGGGATGCCGTATTTGGGTGGCCCTTTTCATCTTGCATTGTGTATGTGAGAACTTTGGCATGATAGCAACCTTTGATCCTAAGCCCATTCCTGGGAACTGGAATGGTGCAGGCTGCCATACCAAGTTCAGCACCAAGGCCTTGCAAAAAGAGAATGGTCTGAAGTACATTGAGGAGTCCATCAAGAAACTAAGCAAGGGACACCAGTACCCCATCCATGCCTATGATCCCAAGAGGGGCCTGGACAATGCCTGATACCTAACTGGATCCCACAAAACCGCCAACATCAATGATTTTTCTGCTGGCATGGCCAACCATGGCACCAGCATCCATATTCCCCAGACTATTGACCAGGAGAAGAAGGGTTACTTTGAAGACCACCACCCCTCTGTCAATTGTGATCCCTTTGCTGTGACAGAAGCCCTCATATGCATGTGTTTTCTCAACGAGACCAGCAATGAGCCCTTCCAATACAAAAACGAAGTGGACTAAAACTCCAGCCATCAAACCCCTCCCAGTTCTTTATCCCACGCCCAGTTTTCCTCTCTCCCAATTGCCCTACTAGCTGTAACTCAAAGGGCAGACTATCAAGGTCTTTTCATTCCTCATGTCCAGTCAATAACTCTTGCGTTTGGGGGCCAAGGTAAAGGGGACAAGTTCTTAATCTCTGCATACTCACTCTACTCCCTTTTTTCCGTATCCATGAAGCTTTGAAGACTGAGGAAATAGTGCATTAGTGGGGAGGGGGGTGTGGGGAGACATAACCATAGCTTCCATTTAATCAAGTATGTTTGTCCAGTAGGCATAGCTGTATGGACAGAGAGCATCTGTGTCTGTGAAGGGAGAGCAGGACATTTTTGTGTGAGGTAGCTGGAGGTGAAGGGGGCCTGACTTACTCTGTAGTTAGCTTAGAACACACACACTCACACCCTTTTGGTGGGAAATTCCGTTTTTGGAAAAGAGTGTAACGAAATTTCCTTTTAAAGTGGAAATTATAGAGAAGGAAGGGTTAGGGAGATCAGGAGAAAAATGCCCTTGATTTCTTGGCTGTTATGCTTCCCTTGTTTGGGGCTAAATGCCCTAGACTGAAGACGAAGCTCAGAGAAGTAACTGATGGATATCCCTACCTTAAGAGGAAGAAAAAGTTCCTATTGCTTGGTCCTCCATTTATAACACAAAAACATAGTAGTGGGGTCGGATGTGGCTCAACTGGTTGGGCGTCCGTCTCCCATATGGAGGGACCCGGGTGTGATCCCTACTATAAAAATAGTATTATTTTTATATTTAAATGTAAAAACAAAAAAATCAAATATATATGTGTGTGTGTTGGATATGTGTATATGTGTGTTTTTCAAAAGGAGAAAACCGTTCTAATCACCAGGAGGAAAATTTGATGCACGTAGTCTGGTTAGAAATAAGGATCTTCTTTTGAGTGGGAGTGGGAGAAGTATTACTTGAAAAGTTGGCTATTCAGGGCCGTTATTCCATCCCTACCACTTAAGGAGTTTGGTTGTGACCTGCCCACCTTTCTGAAGGGAGTGGAAATTGGTTCATTAACAATTGGAAGCAGGTTATAGCAGTAGCAATCACCTGAGCCTGGTGGTTCTGGTTTAAAAGACACCCATGTGCTTGTACACACACAGGGGCTTAGCAATATGAGTTGGCTGGTCAATTTAAGCATGCTCCCAAAAGGGGCATTGGGGTTATTTTCTGATGGGACTAGCATGTCACTAATGCAGGCCTTGTGATATATTAAAAATATATATTTTAAGCAAAACAAGTTTAGATTTTAATCATATTTGTAAGGTTTCTAAGTCTTTCTGTTTTACAGGCTTCAACTGTCTTCCCATCTCTGCCCTTTGAGGAGATGGAGAAGGCTGGGAGTCAGGCAACTGTAATTTTGTATTCTAAGGTCTTCTTCTGTGAGTACAAGATATTCTTTTCCTTTAAGATTTCTGAAGAGTTATTTTTTCTTTTTTAATAAAAAAACAAACCCTACCTTAATCCCTACATTTTTCCCTACTGTTCTCTGGTTATTTTTGTATTGGCTGCAGAAAGTAGACTGTGGTTTTCTCTTGCCATGCAACTTCTAATTGCCATGTACAGTATGTTCACAGTTAGATAATTCCTCATTGTAAACAAACTGTGTAACTGCTCAGAGCAGCTCTTATAAATCAACCTAACATATATACAATTTTTTAAAAATTGGAAACCACACTTCTGAGAAATGATTAATATCCAGTATATATAAAGAAATCCTTCAACTTAACAACAAAAAGACAAACAACTCAATTTAAAAATGGGCAAAAGACTTGAATAGACATATCTCCAAAGAAGATACACAAATGGCCAGAAAGCACACGAAAAGATGCTCAACACCATTAGCCATCAGGGAAATGCAAGTCAAAACCACAGTAAGATACCATTTCATACACATTTAGAATGGCTGCTATTTTAAAAATTGAAAATAACAAGTGTTGGAGAGATTGCAGAGAAATAGGAACACTCATTCATTGCTGGTGGCAATGTAAAATGGTGCAGTCACTGTGGAAGACAGTTTGGCAGTTCCTCAGGAAGCTAAATATAGAATTACCATACAACCCAGCAATCCCACTACTAGTTATATACCCAAAAGAATTAATTGCAGGGACTCAAACACATATTTGCACACTGATGTTCGTAGTGGCATTAACCACAATAGCCAAAAGGTGGAAGTAACCCCAAATGTCTATCAACTGATGAATGATAAATAAAATGTGGTATATACACACAACGGAATATTATTAAGCCATAAAAAGGAATGAAGTCCTGATACATGCAACAACATGGGCGAACCTTGAGGACATCATGTTGAATGAACTATGCCAGGCACAAAAGGAAACTATTATATGATCTCACTGATTTGAAACAATTAGAATGAGCAAACTCATAGATTCAAAATCTAGACTATAGGTTACCAGGGGACAGAGTGGGGATAGGGAATGGTAAGTTAAGGCTTAAAATGTACAGGGCTCCTATTTGGAATAATATAAATGTTTTGCTAATGGGTGGTAATGATGGTAGTACAACATTGTGAATGCAATTAACAGCATTGATATATATCTAAATGTAATTAAATGGAGAAATATTAGATTGTATATATAATAAGAGTAAATTTTTTAAAAATCCATGGAACTACACGACATAAGCAGTGAACCCTAAGTTAAACTATGGACTTTAATTAATAGTACAATTATAAAAATGTGCTATCATTGATTGTAACAAATGTTTCACACCAATGCAAGGTGTTAATAATAGGGTGGTGTGCGGGAATCTTGTATTTTATGCATGATTGTTCCGTGGGGGGTGGGGTGGGAGAGAAGCTTACAGTTACAAGGCCATAAAGAATCCAACTCAAGGTTTCTTTCTCACCAAAGTCAGTTGCCACGTGTTGAAGCAAGATGGTCACCAATCTCTGGCTGGTCTCTGCCTTCCCCTCGGGGCTTCCTCTTCCTTTTAAGGCTCTGTCGACCCAGCCTCTTAAGCAGGGGTTCTTAACAGAGGGTCTGTGAGCTTGACTTGAAATTCAAAAAAAACATTATTCTTGTGGGGACGTATTGGTGCAGGTGTGATATATTTATTAATAATACACAGTATAGTGTGGACTTGGTAAGGGGTCCATGGTTTTCACCTGACTGGCAAAGGGGTCCATGGAAGAAAAAAAGTTAAGGGGGTTGGATGTGGCTCAACTGGTTGGGCGTCCGTCTCCCATATGGAGGGACCCGGGTTTGATCCCCGGGACCTCCCGGTAAAAAAAAAAAAAGAAAAAAGGTTAAGAATCCCTGCTCTTGAGGCTTCTTGCTTAAGTGAAGTCCTATTTCTCCTGGCATAGGGCTTGGTTTCTTTCCAGGCCTCCTAGAGCAGTCTCGGCTCTCTTCCCAAGGTCAGCTGTAAGCTATCTGGTAAAATGTCTCATCTCTCCCCCAGGCTTTAGCTGTTTGAGCCTTCTCCTTTTTGTCACATGGCAGGATCAAAAATGACAGAGCTCTCTCTTCTGTGTGTCTGTCTGTCTGTGTGAGTGTCTATTTATATCAGACCCAGCAAGGGGGTGCGGACTCTGCCTGAGTCATGCCTCACTGACATAGTCGAATCCAAAGCTCTAATCTTAGCAGGTAATCTAATCAAAGACACCTCAGCTGAATTTAATGCAATCAAAGGGTCTCACACTCAGAGGAATAGACTAGTTTACAAACATAATCTTTCTCTTTTTGGGGATTCATCAAATAATCTCAAACTGCCACACTGGTGATGAAAACAATGTTCTAAATTGGCCATGGTGATGGTTGTATGCATCTATGAATATAGTAAAAAGCATTGACTTGTGTATTATTACTAGGTGCATTTTTGGTATGTGCACTATATTTCATGTTGCTGCTTTTAAAAGCAAGGAATAAGTTTCTTTTAAGTTATCATGTGTTCATTTATTTGTTTGTTGTAATCTTTGCTTTCCATGTTTTAGGTGTCTTCTAAGAAGCCCATTTAGTAAAATGTACAGGTATTACTCCATAAAAATTAGTTCAGGGAAAATATAGACATAATGGACACAATGCCAGAACATATTTGAGATGTAGGCATTTGTGCCCTATGATCCTGCAGAGTAATTAAAACTGAGCTGCAAGTTTGTTTCTGATCTTCCTGGTAGACATACTCAAAAAGGAAATGCAGTCATTTGCTGGATTAATATTGGCTACAGAGGGAAAACATAACAATTCTTACAGAGTAAAGACTACTTGGTACTTGAATTTCATAAACAAATTGGATATTGATATTGATTATAGATTAGATGACCTTACAATTTATCATCCAAGTCTGGACACATTGGAAATTATCATCAATAATTATGCTGGAACAACAGGTGTAAACTGGAACAGGTGGTCAGCCTAAATAAAAAGATAGAATGTAATTAACTATGACCTTGTCACAAGTACATGATGAGATTTGCCACAGCCATCTTCTAGAACAGTGGTTCTCAGTGTGGTCCCTGGACCAGCATCATCAGCATCATCTGAAAGCTCACTAGAAATGCAAATTATCAGGGCCCATTCCAGACTACTGAATCTGTAACTTTTGATGTAGGGCCCCGCAGTCTGTGTGCTGACAAGGTGATTCTGGTACATGCTCAAGTTTGAGAAGCACTGGTTTAGAACATCCTTCAAAAGAAGGCAAAGGCATAAGGCCAAAGCAGAACTCAGTGGATAGAGTTCTTCACGTACAATTCTCACTAATGGTCTTTTTTCATATTTTCATATGGGTGTAATCTATCCTACATTTTATTTCCTCTGGAGCCTTTTGAGACTGCTTGGGCCTTAGATCGTTCGTAGTTAAAAGAATGTTTGGATGCGGATGTGGCTCAAGCGGTTGAGTGCCTGATTCTCACATGAGAGGTCCCGGGTTCAGTTCCTGGTGCCTCCTTAAAACAAACAAACAACAACAAGAAGAAACAACAACAAGCAAACAAACGAGGGGGCGGGGAAACCAATTCAGGGGAGCCGATGTGGCTCAGTGGTTGAGCACTGTCTCCCCATATAGAAGGTCCTGGGTTCAATCCCCAGCCCTGGTACTCTTAAAAAAAAAATATATATATATATATATATAAATATATATATGGTCCTAGAATATGTCATTTTCAGTCTGTGTTTAAATTCTGTGTTGTGTCCCTGTTTGTGGTCTGTTGCTCTCTTTCTGTTGTTAAAAAAATATTTTCATTTCTTTTTTTTTTTTTTTAATGCTGCAAAGTTAACTATTTGGTTATACAGAAATAGATTTCCTTTTTTTAAATCTTTTTTAATTTAAAACCTTTTAGATTACAAACATTCCTCGTAACTATAGTACCATTCTTAAGAGCAGGAAATGAACATTGGTACCATATTGTTAAGTAAACTATAAGACCTAATTAGAATTTTACCAGTTTTTCCATTAATGTTCTTTTCTGTTCCAGGATCTCCTCCAATCTGTGACAATTTCTCAGTCTTTCCTTTTCTTTCATGACCTTGACACTTTGGAAAAGAACAGTTCAGATATTTTGAAGAATGTCTCTCGAATTAGGTTTGTCTGATATTTGCTCATGATTAAATTGAGATTATGTGTTTTGGGCAAGAATACCACAGAATTGATACTGTGTTCTTCTTAGTGCATCTTATTAGGAGATACATGGTGTTAATATGTCTTATAACTGGTGATGTTAACCTTGATCACTTGGTTAAGGTAGTGTCTGCCAGTTTCTCTATTGTAAAGTTTCTATTTTTCCTGTTGTAATTAATAAATATAATGCGAATATTCTCACTGTCCTGATTTTGTGATAATCAGGGTAGGCTAAACATTCACTATATTAGAAACCATGCATGTGTCCCCAGACCTAGTTTTTCTCCCTAGGTCTGGTTTTTAGAATGCTGGTGATAAACTAAGCCTGATTTATTATATGACCATCCTGTATGGGAAAAGACTATAACTTTGGTATCTTTGGTCAACCTTGAGAGATATAGCAGGGGGACGGATGTGGCTCGGGTGGTTGGGAGTCCATCTCCCATATGGAGGGACCTGGGTTCAATCTTCGGGACCTCCCAGTAAAAATTTAAAAAAGAAAAATATAGAAGGCGGGCGGGCTGCCAGGCCCCATGCGCGGGTGTGCTGCCAGGCCCCGCGAACGTGTGAGCCCCCCGGGCCCTGTGCATGGGTGCACTGCCAGGGCCTGTGAGCCATGCAGCAAGATGATGATGTAACAGGAGAGTGGCACAGGGAGAGCCAAGACGAGACACGTTGAAAAACCGGGAACTAAGGTAGCACAGGCGGTAGGACGCCTCTCTCCCACATCAGAGATTCCAGGGATCGAATCCCAGTGAAGACAGGAGGAGAAGGACGAGAAGAGAGGGCAGGAAACGGACACAGAGAGTTGCCCAGCGAATGGACACAGAAACAGCAAAAACGGGGGGGTATGTGATAAAAATGGATAAAAGTAAATAAATAAATAAATCCTTTTTTTTTTTTTTTAATTGAGGGTAAAAATCAAAATTCTCACAATACATACAAACATTTGCAAAATGATATATAAATATATATGCATATATGTGTATTTGCTTACAAAAATGTTATTTATATATATATATATATACATATATTTTAAGAGGTGCTTAGATTACCCAAAATATTACACAGAACCCACTGGGATTCCCATAAATCCTTTTAAAAAAGTATAGGAGAGTAAGATATGGACTATAGTTAGTAGTAACACTTGGACGATGCTCTTTCATAATTTGTGAACAAATGTTTCACAATAATGCAAAGTATTTGTGTGGAGTGATGTGTGGGAGCCCTGTATGATGTTGTGCATGTTTGTTTTGTAAGTTCACAATGTTTACTGAACACTTATAGTTTATGTATGTTCATGTATGAATGATATACTTCAATAAACTGTTTAAAAAATAAATAAATATATTAGGGGAGATACTTTGAGACAATGCAAATATCCTATTTCTATTCAAGCTTTTGTCCACTAATTTTAGCATTCATTGGTGGTTATTGCCTACAATTATTACTCTGGTGTTTGCCCAATGATGACTTTGTATTTACTTCATTCCTTCTACATTTATTAACTGGAATTCTTCTATGAGGAAAAACTCTCCCTTTCTTCTCATTTATTTATTTATTCAATTTATTTAAATCTGTATGGAGAAGGATATTTTTGTTTTTATTCTATGGATTATACTCCAGTATATCATTATTTATTTTCTTGCTCAAATTGTTTCAGCTTTGGCCATTTGGAGCTCCTTCAGGTTGGTTCACAGATCCTTTTGACATAGCCTATCTCTTTTTTTTAAATAATTTTTTAAGATACTTAGATTACATAAATGTTACACAAAAGATATAGGGATTCCCACATGCCCCATTCCCACAACTCCCACACCCTCCCACATGAACATCCTTCATTAGTGTGGCACATCACCTGCAATGGATAAACACATCCTGGGGCTTTGCCACTAAGCATGAACCATAGTTCACATTGTAGACCACACTCTCTCCTACCCAGTTCTGCATGGTATGTGATGATATAAAATGGCCTATATCTGTTGTTGCAGTGTCATTCAGGATGATTCCCAAGTCCCGAAAAAGCCCCGGTATTACAACTGTTTTTCCCTCTCCATCCTATCTCTTTTTGAGCACTTTCTGGCACCACAAGATGTTCCAGCCTTATCTGGTATTTTCCCTGCCCCAGTCCTGGACTCAACTATTTGTCCAAAAATCCCTGATTCCTTTCATTGGAAAATATTATGGAGAAACCAAGATCTGGGAACTAAGTGTACTCATTGGTCAAAATCTTTTACAGACTGTCGTCACTAGTGAAAGATTCTTCAACCAATCATTATGTCAACTGACACAGATGTTTTTCTATCTTCATATTTTGAAGATCGGGGATCTAAACTTACCCAGAAAGCTAGAAAAGCACCGTTTGTCCCCATTGGGATGGCAGGTTTTGCAGCAATTGTTTTATAGGGATTATACAAACTGAAGAGCAGGGGAAACACTGAAATGTCCGTTCACCTGATCCATATGCGTGTGGCAGCTCAAGGCTTAGTTTTCAGATCAGTGATGTTTGATGTGGGCTATTCCATGTATCGGGAATACTGGGAAAAACCTAAAGTTTAAGAGAAGACATGCTGGCTTGGTCTTGTTGGTGGTATTTGCTTTAGTTAGACACCTCAGATTGAGGTGACACATATATGCTGAAAATAAATCATTTGAGTAGGTTCGGACAATAACACGGTATTTTGAATATTGGCTTCCTTTCTTTCAGCCTTGATTTGCCTGGAGACCAAATTACTAGTGACTCGTTCACTAACTAGGGTCATTCAGGGGAGTCAAGTTATCACAAGAGAAATATGTCACCCAAATTCTTGTGGTAATGGTAAAATACCCTGTATTAGTCAGCCAAAGGGGTGCTAATGTGAAATACCAAAATGGGTTGGTCTTTATAAAGGGTATTTATTTGGGGTAGAAGTCCACAGATACCAGGCCATAAAGCGTTAAGTTTCTTCTCTCACCACAGTCCATTGCCACGTGTTAGAGCAAGACAGCTGCCGGCGTTTGCCAGGGTTCAGGCTTCTGGGGTTCCTCTCTTCCCGGGGCTGCGTTTCTCTCCGGGCTTAGCCCCTGTTTCCTCCACAAGGTCAGCTGTAGACAATCAAGCGAACAGCTTGCTTCTCTTCTCCTGGGGCCTTCTTTCCAACATCAAAACTGCTTCTCAGAAGACTGCTTCAACTTTCCTTTGCCTTACCTTTTATATTCAATTCCCCACCCACCAAGGGGTGGGGCTCAACGCCCTAATCCTAACCTAATCATGCCCAGATTAACAGATCAGTTTACAAACATGATTCAATTATATTTTTGGAATTCATAATTACATCAAACTGCCACATACCCACATTCTTAAACTCTTATGTTGGAATTAGTTCTAAAAAGGACAGCAGGCCAACCCTGAAATACTTCCAGTTGCTGCAGAATATCACATTGTTTGGTTGTTATTTACCCCAATTATTTTTTTTCTGCCTACTTTGTGGACTGGTCTAGTATTTTGGTTTCTAGGGCTGGTTGACTCTCTTTTTTAGGGGGTTTGGGTACCAGTTGGCAGGGAATTGAACCCGGGACCTCGCATGTGGGAAGCCGGTGCTCAACCACTGAGCCACATCGGCTTCCCTGAGTTGTTTTTTTTTTTTTTTTGCTTGTTTGTTTTGTTTTTTCAGGAGGCATAGAGAACCAAATGGGAGGTGGGGTGCTCATCCTCTTTAGCCACCTAACTCCCTGGTTAACTCTTAAAGAACCCTTTCAGAAAAGTGCATGGAATATAATATTGCAATGCCTCCCACAACTGAAAACGAGCATGTGTTTAAATCAAACCTAAAAACATGGTAACAGAGCTGTTTAGAAGTAGTATTTATTTTAGAATCATACTTATAAATAAACATGAGAATAACGTAATCATGGATTCCAGTTTAGCTCTTTTGTAATTGCAGGATTATATATTTTGCTGTTATTTGAATAATTTTTAAGTGTCATCTTGAAATAGAAGTATGTATTTAAAGTGTTCTTTCAAAAGCAAAATTGGGAGAGGATGTGGCTCAAGCAGCTGAGTGCCTGCCTCCCACATGGGAGGTCCCAGTTCAGTTCCTGGTGACTCCTGAAAAAACAAAAACCAGCAATGTGGCAGTTTGATGTTATTATGAATTCCAAAAAATATAATTGAATCATGCTTGTAAACTGATCTGTTAATTTGGGCATGATTAGGTTAGGATTAGGGCGTTGAGCCCCACCCCTTGGTGGGTGGGGAATTGAATATAAAAGGTAAGCCCTCTCTTACTTGGAGTTGGAGTGGACATCACCATCCCAGTCGCCTCTGGATTGGGGGAAGAACTATGGACTAGAGTGGACTTGATGGTATTCTCTTGCTCACATATGGTGATTCTTGCAATGCAAGAAATTATAACAATGAGGTGGAGCCAGTGGCCACTTGACAGTTTTTGGGTAGGGAGGGGATGAGCAGTTGAAATACAGGGGCTTCTTTGGGAGTTGGAGGTTGTCCTGAGTACTGTTGTGGCAATGGATGTAGGCCATTTTAAATCAGCACACACCACTCAGAACTGAGTGGGAGAGAGTGTGGTCTACAGTGTGAACTGTGGTCTATGGTTGGTGGCAAGGCTCCAGGATGTGTAAGTTCATTGAGGTTGGTGGGCCACACTATGGGAGATGTTTGTGTGGGATGTGGTGGGAGGTGTGGGAGGTGGGCAACATGGGAATCCCAGTGGGTTCCGTGTAATATTTTGGGTAATCTAAGCACCTCTTAAAA
>JAKSZT010054419.1:7282415-7328644 GCA_026826555.1 Tolypeutes matacus | reverse complement strand
AAGGCAAGGCAAAGGAAAGTTGAAGCAGTCTTCTGAGAAGCAGTTTTGATGTTGGAAAGAAGGCCCCAGGAGAAGAGAAGCAAACTGTTCGCCTGATCGTCTACAGCTGAACTTGTGGAGGAACCAGGAGCTAAGCCCGGAGAGAAACGAAGCCCAGGGAAGAGAGGAACCCCAGACGCCTGAACCCTGGCAAACGCCTGCAGCTGTCTTGCTCTAACACGTGGCAATGGACTGTGGTGAGAGAAGAAATTTAACGCTTTATGGCCTGGTATCTGTGGACTTCTACCCCAAACAAATACCCTTTATAAAGACCAACCCATTTTTGATATTTTACATTAGCACCCCTTTGGCTGACTAAAACAGAATTTGGTACCGAGGAGTGGGGAAGTGCTTTTGCATATACCAAAATGTTGGAACAGTTTTATAAATGGGTAAGGGGTATTTTTTGGAGGAATTGTGAAATGCTTGATGCAAAAGGCCTAGATCGCTTTGAAGAAACTGTTGATAGCAATATGGACGCTAAAGAGACTTTCTATGATGCCTTAGAAATAAATGATGAAACTTTTATTGGAAACTGGAGGAAAGGCGATCCATGTTTTAAAGTTGCAGAGAACTTAACAAGATTAACTCCTGGTTTTATATGGAAGACAGAATTTTAAAATGGCTAACCAGAGCATTTAGCTAAAGAACTTTCCAAGGTAAACTCGGAGAATGTGGCTTGGCTTCTCCTTGCAGCTTATAGCAAAATACTAGACGAGAGAAATACACTAAGGACTGAACTTTTTGGCAGAAAGAAAACAGAAACTGATTCTGGAACTTCCAAATTTCTGGAAATCAAATTCCCAGATGAAAATGCCCTATTTGAAGACTTTACTAAACTTGGAACTTGTAACTCAGAATTGAAGATGCAGTTATCTCGGAAAGACTTGTGGAAAGTCTGTCTTACTGTCTGATGGCTTGGATCCCTGCTTCCTGCATGCTAAACCAACAAAGTTTTTGAGAGAGCTGTATGAACAAAACCACTGTCAGCTTGGACAAAAGAGGACATGGAAAGGAGAGATTGAAGGAGAATCAGCTTTAAGAAGAAAACCGTGGAAGCAGAGATCTGGACTTAAGACATCTCCTTGGGCCAAGAGAGGAGCCCCACCCATGTGTACAGAGAGGGTGAGTTTGCCCCTGCAGTTGAAGAGGGTGGATGTTCCTACCCGATGTTCTGAGAAAGTTTTGATACCACATGGTGCAGAGAGGGTGAGTTTTCCCCAGCAGTTGAAGAAGGTAGATGTCCCCACCCGATGTTCAGGAAGAGTTTTGCCATCCCAGGGTGCAGAGAGGTTGGAGCACATTCCTCAAAGATTAGGGCGGTTAAAGTCAACACCCCATTGGTCTGAGAGGGGTGTACCTGTCCCCCTTGGATTAGAGAAGGCCAGGTAGTCAACCCATTGCTCTGAGAGGGTTGAACCTGTATGCCAAAGGTTAGGGAAGGCTAGGTGGTCAACTCGTTGCTCTGAGAGGGTTGAGCCTGTATGCCAAAGGTTAGGGGGAATGTTATCTTCACCTCACTGTACTAGGGGGGCTAAGACTCTTAACCCAAAGATTGGGTAGGGTGTGGCAATCACCCCAACACTCTTGGAGGGTGAGGTCTGGAGCTTGGTCGACATCCAGATGCTTGATGAGGGTGGAACCAAGAAAATGTTCATTGGGCAAGCCTGTGGAAAGGGTGGGTTCCCATGTGACCCCAAGGAAAAGAAAACATCTTCTTAAAAATGACTCTCAGACTTTGAAATCGAATGGAGGATGCCCTGCAAGTTTACTGAACTGTAGAGGATCCGTGACTCATGTTTAACATCCCAATTTCTCCTTATAATATTGAAAATGTTTATCTTTTTTCTTTCCATTTGTGTATGGAAGCAGTTAAATGGTTTTGTAAGATTCAGAGGTCTATAGCAGATGGGACTTTGCCTAAAGACAAACTGTATTTCTTTAAAATGATTTTGATATGATTTTGTACTTGGATTGTTACTGATTTAAGTTTTTTTAAATATTGTAATGTATTTTTGGAATTCAGAGGGTGGAATGTGGCAGTTTGATGTAATTATGAATTCCAAAAATATAATTGAATCATGCTTGTAAACTGATCTGTTAATCTGGGCATGATTAGGTTAGGATTAGGGCGTTGAGCCCCACCCCTTGGTGGGTGGGGAATTGAATATAAAAGGCAAGGCAAAGGAAAGTTGAAGCAGTCTTCTGAGAAGCAGTTTTAATGTTGGAAAGAAGGCCCCAGGAGAAGAGAAGCAAGCTGTTCGCCTGATCGTCTACAGCTGAACTTGTGGAGGAACCAGGAGCTAAGCCCGGAGAGAAACGAAGCCCAGGGAAGAGAGGAACCCCAGACGCCTGAACCCTGGCAAACGCCTGCAGCTGTCTTGCTCTAACACGTGGCAATGGACTGTGGTGAGAGAAGAAATTTAACGCTTTATGGCCTGGTATCTGTGGACTTCTACCCCAAACAAATACCCTTTATAAAGACCAACCCATTTTTGATATTTTACATTAGCACCCCTTTGGCTGACTAATACAAGCAACAAGCAAAACAAATGAAAAAACCAACTCAGAGAAGCTGATGTGGCTCAGTGGTTGAGAGCTGGCTTCCCACGTGTGAGGTCCCAGGTTCAATACCCAGCCCCCGGTACCTCAACAACAAAAAAAAAGGCAAATGAAGACTTTAAATGTGTACAGTAAGTTTATTTTCTCTATAAGATTCACAAATGTTAAACAACACATTACCTGTATTTGAAGTAATTAGTGATTTATGTGCAGGTTGGTTTGGTCAGACATTGTACACAAACTAGACATACTACAGAATGTTTTGTTGCACTCGTGAAATTCTCTTATCTAACTGAGTTTACATTCCATCGTAATAACATGGCAAATGTGTTATTAAAGTGAGTGAACACTTTTAAAGCATAACCTTTTCCAAGTGTTACTTAATGTATCTGCAGAGTCCAGTTAAGGAACAGAAAGCACACAGTATTTTGAGGAGAGAATGTTTAATATAAGTAATTATTAACTACAACAGGGGTTTGGAACAATGGGAGATTGGCTAATAAGAGGTAAAGAGAACTCTAAAGAAAAGAGGAATAGCATATAGAGAGAGTATCCATTATTCCTAATGCTGACATAGAGCACCTAAGAAAGAGGCTACTCACCTGTCCCCCCACCTCCTTTTAGATCCAAACCTCATCGAAGAGGGCAAAGCAACAACCCACTGGATGACAGAGAAATTTGCTGTGCTGGCAGGACTCATTGGAAATCTTCCTTCTGGGATACAGGGGGAAGCTGTTGATGGGCAGGAAACATGCTTTGGAATTCACAGAAAAGCCACCCGCGGTATGCCAGGGGAAGCTTCTCATGGAGATGTGTCACATGCTACCGGCTGCTGAGTGCTGCTAGACACCACTGGCCACGTAGAGCTGCATTGCAAAAGCCCCAGGTGCTAGAAGTGCCTGGCCAGAGGAGAACGCTAGAACCAGGAGGAGAAATCTGTTTCTCCTCCACTGTCCTTTCAGTGCTCTCTGCTGATTACTGGAACACTTAGGCTAATTCTTTTCTTTTCCTTCCTCTTCAGTGTCATTGCATTATTCTTTTTTTTTCTTTTTTTTCCTGTTAGTACATCACCTTTATTTTTTAAATGTTATTGTAACATATATACAACTCAAACTTTCCCATTTTAACCACATTCAAACCACGTTGAATTCAAGTGTACAATTCAGTAATATTAATTACGTTCACAATATTGGGCTACCATCACCAACATCCCCCCAAATTTTTCATCACCTCAAACAGAAACTCTGCATCCATTAAGCAAAAACTCCTTCTTCCTTTTCCTTCCCACCCCACCCACTTCGGCCCCTGGTAACGAGTAATCTATCTGCTTCTATGAAAGTTGCTTATTCAAGGTATTTCATATAAGCGAGATCATACAATATTTGTCTTTCTGTGTCTGGATCATTTCACTCAAAATAATGTCTTCAAGATCCATCCATGTTGTAACATGAGGGTTCTTAATTTGCTAGGGCCGCTATAATAAATACCACCCACACACTATTTGGCTTAAACAAGAGAAATTTCTTTTGTCATGGTTTTGAAGGCTAAAAGCCCAAACTCAAAGTCTCAACAAGCCATGCTTTCTCCCAGTCTACAGTGTTCTGGTGCTGGCTTGCCACAATCTTTGGGGTCCTTGACTTACATCCCTGCCTCCATCATATAGTGATTTGTCCTGTTCTCTGGCTTCTTACATCTGGCTTCTACTGACTTCTGATTTCTACTGACTTCTACATCTATGTCCAATTTCCTTTGCTTATAAGGATTCAACCAGAAGAATTAAAACCCAACCTGATCGGGAAGCGGCTGTGGCTCGGTCAGTGGGGCTCCCGTTTGCCATATGGGAGGCCCCGGGTTCGGTTCCCGGGGCCTCCTGGTGGGGGCGGGCCCGCCCGCACGGCGTGGTTGGCTGACCCGGGGAGCGCAGGCAGCAAGGGGGGATGAATGAATAAATAAATAAAATCTTTAAAAAAAAAAAAAAAAAAAAACCCAACCTGATTCAATTTAGCCACAATTTAACCAACAATAACATCTGCAAAGGTTCTATTTACAAATAGGCTTTCACACACAGGAACAGGAATTAAGACTTGAACATGTCTTTTGTAGGGATATAATTCAATCCCCAACAAAGGGCAGGCTGGTTGATAGTCTTTTTTTTTTTTTTTTTTTTTTACCGGGAGGTCCCAGGGATCGAACCCGGGTCCCTCCATATGGGAGACGGACGCCCAACCAGTTGAGCCACATCCGACCTGTGGTTGATAGTCTTAACAAAGTCTTCAATATCCTTACTTATATTCTGCCTACCTATCCTATAAGTCATTGAGAGAACTGTGCTGTAGTATTTATAATTGTGGATTTATCTATTCCTCCTTGCAATTCAATCAAATTTTGCTTGATATATTTTGAAGTTCTGTTATTAGTTTCCTAAAAGTTTAGGATTATTATGTCTTTTTTATTAAGTGGCCCCTTCACTATTATGAAATGATCCTTTCAAGAAGGAAAAAGATAAAGTGACTCAAATGGATTTTAAAATTTTTAATCCAACTTATACACACTAGTGAGCCACTTGAGAATAGCTGAGACAGGATTTGAGTTTATATTGGGCAAGAAAAAGAGAGTGTATATCATGGTGATCCATCCCAAGTTGCAATTTTCTTTAAGAATCAGGAAATACACAAAATTTTTAAAACACACACAAAAAAGAAAAAAAGATTTAAAAAAGAATCAGGAAATACAAATAGTTAAAAAGCACATGAAAAGGGCTCAACATCACTAGCTATTAGGGAAATGCAAATCAAAACCACAATGAGAGATCATTTCATCCCTAATAGAAGGCCCACTATTTAAAAAACAAACAAACAAACAAACAAACAAGTGTTGGAGAGGATGTGGAGAAATAGGAACATTCATTCACTGCTGCTGTGAAAGACAGTTTGGCAGTTCCTCAGGAAGTTAAGTATAGAATTGCCCTATGATCTGGTAATCTCAGTACTAGCTATATACCCAGAAGTATTGAAAGCAGGGACACATACAGACATTTGCACACTGATGTTCATGTAGCATTATTCACAATTGCCAAAAGATGGAAGAAACCCAAGTGCCTGTCAACCGATGAATAGATAAACAAATTGTCGTGTATACATACAATGGAATATTCAGCTGCAAGAAGGAATGAAGTCCTGATGCATGCAACAACATGAATGAAACTTGAGGACATTGTGTTGAGTGAAGTAAGCCAGACACAGAAGGACAAATATTGTATGATCTCACTGTTGGAGAAGATGCTGAGAGCCAGAGCATAAAGAGTTAAGCATTTAAAAAGCATGCTTGCTGGCAGAGAAACATCAGTAAATGTCTCCAAGGACACTGCATGCTGCAGCTATCAGTGGAAGGAGGCAGAGCAGAGTGAACTCACCACACAGATGTTATTGTCTGAATTCCCAAGAAAGATTGGGAACTCACAAACAGGTAGCGCTCTCATGCACCAAGCTGAGAAACTAGTGAAGAACTCCCTACTTTTGTTATCAGATTTGTAGTATAAAAAGCAGCTTCAGGGGGGCGGATGTGGCTCAAATGGTTGGGCGTCCGTCTGCCATATGGAGGGACCTAGGTTCATCCCCGGGACCTCCCGGTAAAATAAAAAAATATATATATATAGAAGGCGCATGGGCTGCCAGGCTCTGTGTGCCGCTGAGCCGCCAGGCCCCGGGAGCCTGCAGCAAGATGATGACGTAATAGGAGAGAGACGCAGGGGAGAGACAAGACGAGATGCTCCGAAAGCTCCAAAAACCAGGAACCGAGGTGGCGCAGGTGGCAGAACACCTCTCTTCTACATCGGAGGTCTCCAGGATCGAATCCTGGAGGAGAAGGATAAGAAGAGATGGCAGGAAACAGATACAGAGAATTGAATGGACACAAAACAGCAAATGTGGGAGAGGGGGTTTAAAATGGGTAAAGCAAATAAAGAAATCTTTAAAAAAAAAAAAAAAAAGCTGCTTCAACCTAAATAAACTGGCCTGCATTCCACATGGAGTGAGGTCCCCTTGCCCAATCTTTCTCTGGATAATTCCCGGCACCGTCTAACTCCACGTTGACAGATGGCGCCCAGGGTGGTCTTTTCTCATCGTCTTTTTCTCTGGATCAGTGCCGTGGAAGTAAGGACTGTTGTTGCTGGGTCGGACAGTCCTTGAATCTTATGTGGTGAGTCGATTAATCTTGATAACCAGGGTAATGGGAAATCAGTCAACTCAATTAGAGGAATATTCCGAAGTTTTGAAGACCCTGTTAAAGAGTACAGGGGTATCTGTGATGACCCACGAGTCACTAGAACTGTTTTCTCTTGTACATAAACATTGTTATTGGTTTCAGCCGCAAGGGCGGAATGTGTTAAATTTGAAACAATGGAAACTAGTAATGAAATCATTGCTGCGAGCTTATCAAAAAGGGGAAACAGTTCCTCTTCAAGTATGGTCTTTGTATAGTCTTATTTCTGTTGCTCTTGAACCAGTACAGTCAGATGAAAATGAAGATATTAAAATGAATACTGCTATTGCTAAAACTATAGCAGAACAAGCTAATGATGATTTTAATGTAAATATATATGAAAAAATTAATGAACAGGCAAAAACAGATAAACTCATGTCTAATAAAAAGAAAAGAAAAAGGGAGTTTATGGAACTTTTCCAGTGGTCGTTAAGCCGTCCGCTCCAAAAGATGATTTATTGTCTTTTGAACCAGCGTCTGCGCCTTCTAAGGTATCTACTGATCCATTTTTTACAACATTTGATGATCCTCCAAAAGTTTCTGTTTTTGTGCCAGCACCATCCTCTTCAATTATGAAAAGTATAGCACAGAGAAGTAGAGAAGGAAATTCAGAGGTTATGCAATATTTTTTTACTTTTCCAGTAACAGTAACTCAAATTCCAGTAGATGCTAACAATCCCCAAGGGGGTGTACAATAAGAACATGCTCCTATTCCTTTTAAAACTATCAGAAAATTAAAACAAGCATGCACTCAATATGGTGTAAATTCTCCTTATACTCAAGAATTGGTGCAAAAAATGGCACAAACAGATTAATACCCTGGAACTGGGATTTGTTAGCTCAAGCTGTTCTTAATTCAGCAAAATTTTTACAATTTAAAACTTGGTGGGCTGATGAAGCTAATATTGTAGCACAATGAGATCAACAGCAAAATCCACCAGTGCCTATTACTGCTGAACAAATATTAGGAACAAGTCAATGGGCTGGGATTCCTCGGCAAGCTCAATACGATGATATTGCCATTGTACAAGTGCGATTGTGCTGCCTAGCTGCCTGGCAATGAATCTCCACCCCTGGACAGGCTGTACAAACATTTTCAAAAATTGTTCAAGGAAATACTGAGCCCTATGCTAAATTTGTAGCAAGGCTGGCAGATGTAGTCAACAAGACAGTAACTCAGCCTGATCTTAAAGAAATGCTTATTCTAATGTTGGCTTTTGATAATGCTGACAGTGAGTGTAAAAAGGCTTCATGTCTGATAAAGGCAAATAGAAGTACTTTACAAGATTATATAAAAACATGCCAAAGCATTGGGCCTAATACCTATAACATGAACCTTCTTGCAGCTGCTCTAAAGGGATGTAGTCCAATGATTAATAATTTAAATTGCTTTAAATGTGAGAACCCAGGTCATATAGAAAAAGATTGCTGAGCCAAAACTAGTGTAAGAGCTCCATTTAGCGGCAATAATAAATCAATACCAACTCATGTGTTGTCCAAAATGCCAAAAAGGGTTACACTGGCCCAAGGAATGCCATTCTAAATATCATAAAAATGGCAGTCTCATTAATAAGTTGGGAAACTTCCAAGTGGGCCTTGCTTAAGGCCCTCAGACAAACAATATGAGCACATTTCCCAGCCTAGCTCAAATCTACCCAGTCAGCAACAGAGCAGTTCACTTCAGCCTGTAACAGAACTTAAGGCAGTTACCAAAAGCAGTACAGCTGTCGATTCTTCCTCAGCTGAAACTAAGTTTATTACTCCTTCACTGAGCATACCAAAAATAAGAACAGGAATTAAAGGGCCTATCCCAGAAATCTGAACTTCGAGCCTAAGTGTACTCCTAAAGAGTAGTGATCCAAAATATACATGTAAAATATCTGTATAAACTGCTAAATTAGAGCTTAACTGTATTTATGCTGCCTAAGTTGTCCTAGC
This sequence comes from Tolypeutes matacus, assembly GCA_026826555.1. Taxonomy (NCBI): domain Eukaryota; kingdom Metazoa; phylum Chordata; class Mammalia; order Cingulata; family Chlamyphoridae; genus Tolypeutes; species Tolypeutes matacus. The sequence goes on along the minus strand of JAKSZT010054419.1, from coordinate 7,319,845 downwards.
TGGTTGCTAATTATGAACAAAAGTGTTTCAAAAAACAAGCTTATATATTACAGGCAACACAGATTCCAGAAAAAAATCTTAAAAACAGTAAAATCAAAGATGTGAAATGATGGAGGGCTTGAAGACAGCCATACCAAAGGAGTAAAAATTATGGGTAAAATTAGTAAGCTTTATGTTTCTGTTACTGTGTCATAATTCTTTTTGTATTTGTCTGTTTGTTCAGTGTCAATGTATATTTTAATACCTCCGGATGGTAATATTAAATTGATAAATGAAGATTATTATAAGAGCTCTATTCAAATGGCCAAAAATTATATAAGCGCTTCTATTAATAAATAAATATGGATATTAGTTTAAAATGATAAAAATAGTTATACTCAAATCATTATTCTAACAAGTTTGTTTAATGTTGATGGTAATTATATGTCGTCAGAAGTTTGCTTGGAAATAGTTTCCAAAATCATTGTGGTAACTTAAGTATGGAAGGTATATAGAATGTGCTTTTATTATTAAAGAAAAGAAAGTTAATTTTATCCTAAGATAAAATAACTAATTATTAAAACAAAGTAAAATGTGGGACAAAACCTGAATAAATATAAAAGTGCAAAAGGCTTGTAAGAAAGGAATTTTTGTGGTCAAAGCTAAGTAAAATTTAAGCAGTCTATCTACAAAAATTTAAAAGCTTTAATGTCAAACAATGTAATAATATAAAGTTAAAGTTATATTCTTTCTCAAAGTTTCTCAAGTTAGTAGTCTGTTTTAGTAAAAGTTTACAAAGTTTTTCTCCTAAATAATCAGTATGCAATAAAAAAAAAGTCTGTTTTATCAGAATAGCTTCTTCTACTTTAACCTTCTTATTTCCATGGAGAAACAGGCCTTATCACTTTTAAAAAGAACACAATGTTCAAACCTGCTTTCTTAAAGTCAAATCCTGAAAGATAGCTTTTATTTCAAACCGTCACATATAAGTTGGTCTTTTACCTTAAAAAAGGTAAAATACTAAAAATAGTTAAGTTCATGTGATATAAGTTGAATGAAGTATTTAAAACTGTTGTATAATTAAAAGAAATTTTCTAATTTTATAACAACTAAAGTTATATGAATAAAAAGTTCATATAAATACTTTAAAAGTGTATAAAATTCCTGAAAATGTAATAATGTTTCAATATAATATTAAATAAAATATAATGTTATTAATCATAATTTTTAGTTATAACTACAAAAAGAAAGCAGCCATTAGAGGCTGCCAGGGTAGTGCATAACAGTAAAATATAGTAAAATAAAATAACACCCCTGCAACATGCAGCAGTCCCAAATGTTGCTAGTTTGTTGCAAAAAAATTAATATCCAGTTATGTCACTCTCACTTTGTTTTAAAACTTGCTAAAGCTTTCTTTAATATTTTCTTAAACAAGTCAAGCCAGCCCACATTCCCCTTCCTGTAAAATAGCCAACAATAAATCAACTTTATATTCAACACTGTAAGCAACAGCCCCAATTCTAATTATAATGTTAACAACAAAACCAATGCAAGTATTAAAATTACAAGTTAATGTATTACCCCACAGCCCAAATAGGAAATACTAATTTTTTTTACCTATGCCTCAAACTACACAAAATAAAGAAATTGAAGTCATTCTAATCATGCTACTAAGAATCTTAAACGCTTAAGAAATAAAAGTTTATTCATTGGATGTCTGTTGTATAATCTACTGTAGTTATGAATTATGTATAATATACTTAAATACTAATCAAAACTTTACTACAATACATTGCATGCTGAAGTAATTTAATAACTTGTATATTACACATAAATGTGTTTTATTAAATGTATATGTAAATCTCTTGTTTTGAGTTTCGACAGTCCTGAAACCAAATGTAGTAAAAAACAAGTCTGGCAAGTATTGTTCAAGCCTAAAAAGTAAAGCATCATACAGAAAACTTTGTTAATCAACAAACCAATGCCTTGCTAGTTAACACTTTTCACATTTCAGGAAAAATATTGGAAATTAAAATAATAATGGGAGGCGGCTGTGGCTCAATCAGTAGGGCTCCCGTTTACCATATGGGAGGCCCCGGGTTCGGTTCCCGGGGCCTCCTGGTGAGGGCAGGCCCGCCCACACGGCGTGGTTGGCTGACCCAGCGAGCGCAAGCAGCAAGGGGGGGGATAAATGAATAAATAAATAAAATCTTTAAAAAATAATAATAATAAAATAAAATAAAATAATAAGCACATCAAGGATGTTTTGTAACAAATTTAAAAAGATAAAGTGCATTTCAGTGGGTGTTGTATTCCTCCCTGGGAGATGCATAAACCTTAAAATGTACTGCCCAGAGAGTGTTGTGTTCCTTCCTAAGGAAACTGGCCCCTTCCTCGGGAATTAGCAAAATACTCACAAGTTGGCATCTATAGTATCAAATTCATTAATCCTAAACACAGTCAACCAAAACTCTAGTATCAGTTGCTACTTCAACAATTCAACACTTCCCAGCTAAAAGCTAAATATTGGTAAGTATATATATACAACTGCTCTATTTATCTGTCATTCTATAACTTTATTCAATATTGATTTAATCTTTTAATTAGTTATGTTATTTGTTTCTCACCCTAATTGTCAATATAAGCTTATTAAACTAAATATATATTAACATTTATCTTTTTTTTTTTTTTTAAGATTTTTTATTTATTTATTCATTTATCCTCCCCTTGCTGCTTGTGCTCGCTGGGTCAGCAAACCACGCCGTGCGGGCAGGCTTGCCTTCACCAGGAAGCCCCGGGAACCGAACCCGGGGCCTCCCATATGGTAAACGGGAGCCCCACTGATTGAGCCACAGCCGCTTCCCTAACATTTATCTTGTATCCATCCAAGACTCTAGCCAAAAATAAGCCAAGTATATCAGTGTATCCCCTGATTTAGTAAGCATGTAAATGTATATATACATCAGCAGTAGAGCATTTCTGGCAAAAATCAGGCAAAACTACAGAAACAAATATTGGACAACTAGTTTATTGAAAGCATAAAAATAATAATAAATGAGAGAAGGCAGAAGTTAAGTTAAGATATAGGGTCGAGGTTTTGCTCTTATCATTACAGATAAAGGAGACCAGCTTTGGGTCCTGTCCAGACATCTGAAACCTAGACATGAATAAGCTGAAGAAGCTGACACAAGAAGCAGAAAAGATGGTAACTTCTAAAAGGCAGAATGTCGCTCTAACACAGTTATCCTTTGCTATGCTTACCTTGACAACCACAGCAGTAAGTAGTGCACCTTCACATAATTATACATATTGGGCTTATATTACTAATTCACCTCTTTTAGAATTGTTCACTTGGGGGGACAAATCCTCCCCTGTTTATATTAATTAGTCTTTTCATTTTCCTGGGCCCATTGATTCTCGCCTTCCTCTAAAACCTGAGGAAGAAGGAAAATTTATTGACAATTTAACCTTGCCTTTTCTTGAATGACCTATCTACATAGGATCCATCGATCCATGTATACAGCCCCCAAATCATAGTACAAAGTGACAAATGGCAAAAGTTTTGTTCAAGTCTTTTATTTCCTCACTGATCTCTTCTGTTTAGATGTTCTATCCACTATAGACAATAGTGTATTGAAATATCCTATTATTATAGAAATGTCTAATTGTCCCTTCATATTTGTCAATATTTGCTTCATAAATTTTGGGTCCCTGCTGTTAGTTGCATATATATTTATACTTATAATTGTTATGTCTTCTTGTTTAATTGACCTCTTTGTCAGTGTATAATGACCTTCTGTGTCCCTTAAAACATTTTTCAATTTGAAGCTTATTTTATCTGATACCAGTAAAGCTACCCAAGCTCTCTTTTGTTTACTACTTGTGTGGTATATTTTTTCCATCTTTTCACTTCCAACCTAATTTTTGCTTTGAATTTTGGGTGAGTCTTTTTTAAACAGCGTATATTTGAGTTTTGCTTTTTTTTTTTTTTTTTTTTTTCATCCATTCTGTCATTCTCTGCCTTTTTGACTGGAGAGTTCAAGCCACTTATATTTAAAGTAATCACTGATAATGCAGTACTTTCTTCTGCCATTTTACTCTTTTGTCTTTGTAAGTCTTATACCTTTTTTGACCCTCCATTGCTCCTTTAATGCCTATTTCCATATTTATTTTGGTTTTTGTATTGTACCATTTTTAGTCCCTTCTCATTTCTTTCTTAAAGTATTTTTTTTTTCATGTATTTTGTTTGTGGTTACCATGGGGCTAAAATTTAACATCCTAAATCTATAACAATCATTTCATTTGATACCAGCCTGTCTTCAATAGCATACACATACACTGTTACTATATACCCCTGTCCCCCCAATTTTTTTAATAGTTTTTTTAAATTAATTAATTAATTTTATTTTTACTGGGAGGTCCCGGGGATCGAACCCAGGTCCCTCCACATGGGAGATGGACGCCCAACCATTTGAGCCATATCCATCCCTCTGTCTCCCCAATTTTTTGGTTCTTGTTACAAATTATATCTTTGTACATTTGTGGTGGTTTGAAACTGTATGTACCACAGAAAAGCATGTTATTAAAATTAATACATTCTTGTGGGTGTGAATCTTACCTTAAGTTAAGATGTGACCCACCGGGAAGCAGATGTGGCTCAAGCAGTTGGGCACCCACCTACCACATGGGAGGTCCCGGGTTCAATTCTTAGTGCCTCCTAGAGAAGATGAGCAGACAGAAGATGAGGGGAGGGATTAAAAAAAAAAATCTTAAAAAAATATAAAAGCCAACTCATTTTATTGTATCTGCTTTCAGTAGCCTAGCAAACTAAAACAACAATGTATGCCCAAACCATCAATTTGTCATTACTTTTTATGCATTGGCATTTTAGCACCTGTAAGCAGCAAGAAGTAGAGTTACATAAAAAAAAATGCAATACAATAGTACTTACATTTATAATTACCCATATGGTTAGCATTACCCTAGGTCTTTATTTCTTTATGCTGCTTTGATCCACTGTCTAGTGTCCTTTCCTTCAGTCTGAAGATCTTCCTTTGATATCACTTGTTGGGAAGGTCTAGTGGTAATGAACATCCTCAGCTTTTGTTTATCTGTGAATGTCTTAATTTTTCCTTCATTTTTAAAAACAGTTTTATTCACACACCATAGAATCCATCTGTATTAGTCAGCCAAAGGGGTGCTGATGCAAAATACCAGAAATCAGTTTTTTGTTTTTTTTTTTACCGGGAGGTCCCGGGGATCGAACCCTGGTCTCTCCATATGGTAGACAGACGCCGAACCTCTTGAGCCACATCCGTTTCCCAGTTGGTTTTTATAAAGAGTTTTCACTTGGGGTAGAAGCTTACAGTTACCAGGCCGTAAAGCATAAGTTATTTCCCTCACCAAAGTCCATTGCCACGTGTTAGAGTGAGATGGCTGCCGACGTCTGTGATGGTTCAGGCTTCTGGGTTCCTCTTTTCCCGGGGTTTGTTTCTCTCTGGGCTCAGGTCCTCTGTTTCCTCCACAAGGTCAGCTGTAGACTCTGAGGCTCTCTAGGCTTTGCCTCTTTCCACAAAGGCCAGCTGTGAACTGTCAGGTGACCGGCTCTGTCACTCTCCCTGGGGCTCGATTCTCTCTGGGCTCAGGTTTGCTTCTCTGAGTGCTTAGTTCCCCGGCTCCAGCTCAAAACTCCATCAAGACTCCAACACACTCCTGCTCTGCTGTGTGATTTTATCTGTGAGTCCCCACCCACCAAGGGGCGGGGACTCAACGTCCTACTGACGTGGCCCAGTCAAAGCCCTAATCATAATTTAATCATGCCCAGGTACAGACCAGTTTACAAACATAATCCAATATCTATTTTTGGAATTCATAAACAATGCCAAACTGCCACACCATTCAAAGTGTACAATTAATGGCTGTCAGTATAATCACAGAGTTGTGCATTCATCACCACATTCAATTTTAGAACATTTTCATTGCTCAGAAAAGAAAAACTCAATACCCTTTATATTCCCTATTATTTATACTTAGCATTGGTGTGCTACCTTTGTTACAACTGATGAAAGGATATTAAAATATTACTAACTATAGTCCATAGTTTACATTTGGTGTATTTCCCCCTGTATACCACTCTATTATTTATACCTCATAATAGTGAGGTACATTTGTTCTAGTTCATGAAAGAACATTCTTATATTTGTACTATTAACTACTATCATTGTCCAAAACAGGGTTTACTGCGTTATACAGTCCCATGTTTTATCCTCTAGCTTTCCTTCTAGTAATGTACATGACCCAAAACTTCCCCTTTCAATCACATTCACAAACATAATGTGCCACTACCTCTATCCATTTCCAAACCTTTACAATCAACCTAAATAGAAATTCTGCACAAATTAAGCATCAGCTCCTCATTCTCTACCCACATTCTATCTCCAGGTAACCAATATTCTGGATTCTAATTCTATGAGATTGGCTTATTATAGTTAGTTCATATTAGTGAGATGTTGTAGTAATTCAGCATGGAGTTAGACGGTGCCAGGAATTATCCAGAGAAAGATTGGGACCAGGGGACCTCACTCCATGTGGAATGCAGGCCAGTTTATTTAGGTTAAAGCTGCTTTTTATACTACAAAGCTGATAACAAAAGTAGGGAGTCCTTCACTAGTTTCTCAGCTTGGTGCGTGAGAACACTACCTGTTTGTGAGTTCCCAGACAATCTTTCTTGGGAATTCAGACAATAACATCTGTGTGGTGAGTTCACTCTGCTCTGCCTCCTCCCACTGATAGCTGCAGCATGCAGTGTCCTTGGAGACATTTACTAATGTTTCTTTTCCAGCAAGCATGCTTTTTAAATGCTTAACCCTTTATGCTCTGGCTCTCAGCATCTTCTCCAACAATTCCCCCTTTTTTGTTTTTTGTCCAGGGTAACTGTGCCTGTCTTAGGTTACCCTCCTCTGAAGGTCTTACCCGTCTCTGGACACCAGCCAAGCTGCCATGGACAGGGGTTCGAGAGTCAAGGGTTTTAAGCAGAATCAAGTTATTGGCATGGCTGGTCTTTTCAGCCCTATTAATGCGGGACAGCAGGGCTTTGTGAATGCCTCCCAATACAGTTAAGAGTAGCAGAGCACCAATGATCACCACACTGAAGTTAGCAAGTACAGAGGTTGATTTCCACCAATGTAAGGGGTTTATGTTATTCAATTGATCTGTCACTGATTATCAAAATTCACTACCTGGAAGCGTAGTAAGTTGGTTCTGAGACATGCTTAAAATCTTCTTTTGCAATTCTGTAATTTCTATAGATAAATTTGTGTGATGACCTATTAAATGATTTTTAATTTTTTCCCATTCATAATGGGAATCATTGTATGGGAGAGGAGTGATACAAAAAGCACTTTCATTCCAATCACATCTCAAACCTTGTTTTAAATTTAGATTATATACCTGATCTCCCATTTGTGTAACAGCCATCTCTAAGTCATTAAGTCTATTGTTAATCTGCTCATCAATATATGCCTGACTATGCCATAGCTCACTAGTATTATGATGCCAATTTTTAACATATTGTTGTGTTTGGATATTCTCATGTAGGGCAGTTCCTGCTACAGCAGCAGCGGTAATAATATCTATAAGCCCTAATACAGCAGCTATAATTAATCCAATTAAATGTTTGCTTCTTTTCAAATAATGATTTAGAAAGTGCCAAAGGATTTGGCTCTCAGGGGAAGAATGCCAGCAGCGATTCATGCAAACCGGAAGCCATATTCCATGACGCCGTCATCCTATTAGAACCGCAGTAGAACTCTCCTGTAAAACAGATTCTGATACACAAGTGTAAAGGGAGCAATTGCTGCAGAAAAACCATGTTTGATTAATGCTCACTGTTCCTACTATAAAAACAATGGGATCCCATACACATACTTTAAGAAATTAAATGGATTTTCTTTTTAAACTGGTAATATTAGTTTTACTGCCTTGCCATTCAAAAATTGGGCTAGTTCCCCAAAATAATTTCCACAAATAGTTTTTAGTTTTGATAAGTTTAGTGTCCCATAGTTGTGGGATAAATCTTCCCTGATGAGTCCAATTTAGTGATGTATTTATACTTATGATATCCCCAAAATTCCAAAAATAATGATAGCTTTCATTAGTTGTTTTTGTTGCATTACTAACTTTTCAACTTATGCCTGTGTTTACATTAGGTTTCGGTATCCCTATAAGGGCCCAATTCTTTACAATTGTATAGGAATTATTAAAGAGCACAACCTCAGATGAAACATGGCATGATATAAAAATTATAATAATAATAATAAGGTGGGTTGGGGGGAAAATACACCAAATGTAAGATTTTTAAAAAAGAAGAAAGATCTCAAATCAGAGACCTATCTTCAAAACTGGAAAATCTGGAAAAATCAGAACAAACTAAATCCAAATCAAGCTGAAGAAAGGAAATAATAAAGATTCAAATGGAGATAAATGAAATAAATATTTTTTAAAATACAGAGAATAAACAAAACCAAATGGTGGTTCTTTGAAAAGATTTTAAAAAATCAATAAATGGTGCTTGGAGAAGTGGATATACATATCCAAAAGACTGAGAGAGGATCACCATCTCACACCTTATACAAAAATTAACTCAAGATGGATCAAAGATCTAAATATAAGAGCCAAGACCATAAAGATCTTGGAAGATAATGTAGGGAAGCATCTACAGGATCTTGTATTAGGAAATGGTTTCATGAACTTTACACCCAAAGCATGAGCAACAAAAGAAAAAATAGATAAATGGGACCTCCTCAAAATTAAAACTTTTTGCACCTCAAAGGAGTTTGTCAAGAGAATGAAAAGGCAGCCTATTCAATGGGAGAAAATATTTGGTAACCATATATCTGAAGGCGTCTAATATCCAACATACATAAGGAAATCCTACACCTCAAAAATCAAAAGAAAAACAACCCATTTAAAAAATGGGCAAGTGATTTCAACAGACACGTCTCCAAAGAACTACAAAATGGCTAAAAAGCACATGAAAAAATGTTCAACATCCCTAGCTATTAGGGAAATGCAATTCAAAACTATAGTGAGATATCATCTTACACCCATTAGACTGGCAGCTATTTAAAAAACAGAGGACTACAAGTGTTGGAGAGCATGTGAAGGAATGAGAACCCTTATCCACTGCTGTTGGGAATGTAGAATGGTACAGCCATTGTGGAGGACAGTTGGAAAGCTAACTATAGAATTGCCATATAATACAGTGATTCCACTGCTGGGTATATACCTAGAAGAATTGAAAGCAGGGACACGAACAGATATATGCACACCAATGTTCATAGCGACATTATTCACTATTGCCAAAGTTAGAAACAACCCAAATGTCCATCGATAGATGAATGGATAAACAAATTGTGGTATATATACATAATGGAATATTACTCAGCTGTAAGAAGGAATGCAGTATTAACACACAGGATAACATGGATGAATCTTTAAGACCTTATGTTGAGTGAAGCAAGCCAGGCACTGAAGGACGACTATTACATGACCTCACAGATATGAATTAAGCAAATTGAGCAGACTCACAGAGCTAGAGTCTGGAAAATAGGTTTAAAGGAGACAGAAAGGGAGAAGAAGGTTGTGAACCAATGCCCATATGGGCAAAATCTATGATAAGGTGGAAGGGTGTAGTTGTGCAGTGGATGAGCATGACAGTGGTGCAGTGATGTTTATTGGGTTGGGTGGTGCTGGTTTGTGAGGCAGGTAAGGTAGGGAATGTGGGTTGGACTGTCCATGGAATTGGAGGGAGGGGTGGGGAAGGGAGAAGGTGAACTCTCGGGATTTGCGGGTATGTGGTTGAAACTACAACGTTGGGAATGCTCCTTTGACAAATATGGCGAGGAAGGTTACTGGTTTAGGGTGTTGGATGTGGGGGGGCATGTGGGACAGGGCACACCTGTGGCAGGCTTCTAGGGAGTGTGTGAGTGTTCATCTTGTCATAGTGTGTTGTATCACTGGTTGGTGACCCACATAATGAGTGAGAAGGTGTTGGACTCCCATCCTGGGGAGTCCTTCTATGTTCTCAAATAGAGGGGCGGGAGTCTCTCAGAAGCATAGGCAGTGCCTAATAGGGGAGCACAGGCCAGTATGCCAAGCCCTCAATGTTGTTGCAAGTAATCATGAATCTTGCTCTTCAAGGAGTAAAACTTGGTGGTTGCTGTGGGTCCCAAGGGGATGGGGACAGAGGAATAGAATAGATGGAACATGGGGCATTTTGGGGGCAATGGAAGTGTTCTACATGATCTTGCAATGATGGATACAGGCCATGTTAAATATCATCAAAATTTATAAAAGTGTATGGTCCAAAATGTAAACCATGGTTAGTAGCTATGTTTCAATATTTGTACATCAGTTGTAACAAATGTACCATCCACTTGTAAAATGTTACTACTAAGGGAAAGGGGAAAAGGAGGAGGATGTTGGGTATATGGGAATCCCCTATATTCTGTACATCACTTTTCTGTAACCTAAATCTTCTTTGATGACAAAATGAAAAAAATAAGACATTGGGGGAATAAATGAAGAAAATGTCACTGTACATCCAAGACAACAGATCTTACAGTGATGAAAGACACAATGTCAAAAAAAATTTTTATTTTATATATTTTTTATTATTCCAATTTTTTTATTTTTGTATTTTATTTATTTTTAAAACTATCATAATTTAATTTTCTTATTAATTGTATTTGGTTATTTTGTTGGCTTCATTTTTGAAGAAGTTTTGGATCACAGAATGGTTACAACTGTGGCAGGGGAGGATCATTGGTGTGGGGTATCAGTGATGGGGGATACAGGGGAGGAAGTTCACCTGGGGCATACATATAAGGCATATGACTGTGTTCAAGTGTTCACAGGACATTGTCACGGTGGGTGGAGATCCACACAATAGCCGAAAGAATATCAAATTCCAATCCTGGAGAGCTCTGCCACATTCTCTAATGGGACAGCAAGAATCCCCTGAGTACAGGGGCAATGACTAGTGAAGGAGGATGGACCATTGATGGGCCCTTGATATTGATGACTGTACTTATGAACCTTTACTTTAGAAATTGAAACTTAGCCTAGTATTATAGGAAGCCTAAGAGTTACCTCCTGAGACCCTCCTTGTTGCTCAAATGTAGCCTCTCTCTAAGACAAATTCAGCATATAAATGCATTACCTTCCCTCCAGCATGGGTCATGACTCCCGGGGATTAGCCTCCATGGCACCAAGGGATTATTACCAAGCACCAACTAGCAATGCAACTGGAAAAAGACTTTGACCAAAAGGGGGGAAAGGGTAAAGACAAATGAGTTTATATGGCTAAGAGACTTCAAAGTGAGTCAGGAGGTCATTCCAGAGGTTACGCTTATGCATGTCTCAGCAGGATCTCACTGGCTGCCAAAGTAATATTGCCTCAAATAGTGGGACTCCTGAAGACTCTGGAGACATCCAGACAGTATAGGCAGAGCAGACAGCTCAGGAGTTTGGTGCCATGCCAGTGGGCCCTACTTGGGAATGTATGCTCCCCAGTGTGACAGAGTTGGACTCAGCTGTGGTTTCCCTACACATGGCTCTTCTGCCCCTTCTACTTGAACCTATAGTTAGTACTAGAGTTGATAGGTGTTTGTCCAAGAGACTTAAATCTTTGGGCTGTCCATGTGCCAGTTGGGCCCTGAATCTCAACAGAGTTGCAACACCTACTCTCCAGTTCATTGGACTCACCCAGGACAACTAATAAGGAAATGATGGTGGACAATGACCATCCCAAGGAACAGAGAGTGTCTGCAACTACAAAGATAGTCCCATCTACCTGCCCCATAGGATCAAAGCCTCCTCTCAATTAGAGGTAGAGTGGGCATCATCATTCCAGAATCCTCAGGATTGGGGAATGAACGATGGACTAAAGTAGACTTACTGTTATTCTACCATAGAATTATTGATTCTAGCAACGGAATAACTTTTATCATTGATGTGCAGGCAGTGGCCACCGGAGGTTCTGAGGGGAGGGAGAGGGAAAAACAGGTGTAATGTGGGGACATTTTTGGGACTTGGGAATTGTCCTGAATGACATTACAATGACAGATACAGGCCATTATATATCTTGTCATAACTTACAAAATTGTGCGGGAGAGAGTGTAAACTACAATGTAAACTATAATCCATGCTTCGTGGCAATGCTCCAAAATGTGCTCATCAATTGTAACAAATGTACCACACTAATGAAGGATGTTGTTAATGTAAGAAAGTGTGGGAGGGGTAGGGAGCGGGGCATATGGGAATCCCCTATATTTTTTGTGTAACATTTATGTAATCTAAGTATCTTTAAAAAAATTTTTAAAGTATATTAAAAATATATTTTAAAAATTTAAAAATCAATAAACTTTCGCTAGACTGATGAAGGAAAAAATAGCACACAAATAACTAAAATCAGAAATGAAAAGGGGGATGTTACTATTGACCCCAAAGAAATAAAAAGGTGTATAAGAAGGTATTATGGAGCTGGGAGGGGCAAGATGGTGCAAAGTAGGACACTCCGATAGTCAGCTCATCCTACAGGGCAGTTAGTAATCACCCAGAGCTATCTAAAGTACCTGTTTGGGAGGCCCAGGATACCAGAAGAGCATCCTGCAGCATCCTTGAAAGAATGGAAGGAGGAGACTGCCCATCTGCAGTGAAGTTGCGTGAGTAGAGCACTGCATGCTGCTGAGACCAGTGCCCATCCCCCTGCTGGCGGTGCAAGGTGCTTTGGAAGCTATTCCGTGGCTGGAATTAGAAGCTCCATTTCACAAAAACAGGGGAGGAAGAGATGGTCAGGCACTGACTTCAGCTACTGATCAGTAAATTCGGCTGGCTAACATCCAATTCTAAGAACAGCTAAAGTTTGAACCTGTCCACGTCAGAAAGAGGCCGGTAGCTGCCATTTTAACTCCACCCCTGGCATGAAGGGAAGCGGGGCTGATAAAAATCAATCACAGTGAAGGTAGAGACCCGCTTCTTTTTTTTTTTTTTTTTTTTTAAAGATTTTATTTATTTATTTATCCCCCCCTTGCTGCTTGTGCTCGCTGGGTCAGCCAACCGTGCCGTGCGGGCGGGCTTGCCCTCACCAGGAGGCCCCGGGAACCGGGCCCGGGGCCTCCCATATGGTAAACGGGAGCCCTACTGATTGAGCCACAGCCGCTTCCTTAGAGACCTGCTTCTTTCCACACAGACTGGTTTGCTGCCCTAGCCTAGGCTCCAGCTCTGCCTCTGGCAAGTAGGAAGTTGAGGGAGCCTGCACCAGCCTCTCTGGGCAATTGTACTTGCTTTTGGCCTGAATGGACTAGATTGTTAGGCTCTATCTCCGCCCTCCCCAATAGGCTAGGAGGGGTGTGGTGATTCCCCAGCCTCTCCAGGCAACTGTAGGCACTTTCAGCCCACAAGTACTAGATTGCTGGACACCTATGGCTCCATCCCTGCCCCTGACAGGGCAAGAGGGACAGTGCTCCCTCAGCCTCTCTGGACTACTGCAGCCACTTTCGGTCCACATGGACTAGACTGTTGGACACATCTGTGGCTCCATCCCCACCACTGACAGAGCAGGTGGAGGGACAGGGCTCCATCAGCTTCTCCGGGTAACTGCAGCCACTTTTGGTCCACACAGACTATGCTATTGCACACACCTGTGGCTCCATCCCCACCCGTGGCAGGGGAGGAGGGGGGCCGGTGTTTCATCAGTCTATCTGGGCAACTGTGGTCAGTTTTCACCAGCACGGCTTAGTTTACTGCCCACACCTACGGTTCCATCCCTACCCCAGGCAGGGGAGGAATGAACATAGAGCTTCATCAGTCTCTCCAGGCAACTACAAACAATCTTGGCCTACACGGCTTGGATTACTGCACATGGCTGTGGCTCTGCCCCTACCCCTAGCAGGGGAGAAAGGTGTGAGGAGCTTCACCAGTTCCTAGGTGTGAGGACGGTCATATTCGGGTGATGGCCTCGGCCGCAGCCAGCTGCAGCCAACTGGCTGTTGGCGCCAGTGAGGCGGCCACAGTCTTCACTTATCCTTGGGCCTGTGTCCAAAAGTAGCTGATAGAACTAGCTTGCAAATGTTCCCTAAACAATCCTGGGGTCGAGGACACCTGAGGAACAATAACATAGTATGTTAAATAATCTGATTGACATGTTATTCGCACCATTGTATCAATATGTTATTGCATGCCAAAAATGAGATCATCTGTGCTAATAAAAACCAACAGGTCAACCTGAAGGCTGCTGATTGTTTGCTACTCGGCTGCAGCCTGGTATGGACCGTTATACTTCTCCTCCTCGTGTGTTTTTTCCCTTGCCCTCCTTGCAAGTCCCTGTTTTGGATGCAATTAACACTAGGGCAACAACGGGCAGCTTCAGCCTCCATGGCTTACATTATCAACCACATCCTTGGCTTCTATTCCACAACCAGCAAGGGAGAAGGGGCAAGAATAGATGAAAAAGAGTGGAAAAAAATCAGATTGGCTAAACACAAGCCACTATAAAGTTCCAAACTAAGTTGAACCAAGTATCAAAGAGGGGCTGTAGCACAAAGCCAATCAAATAGAAAACCCTAGACTAAAGTGAGAAGCTGAGCCCAGAATAAATACATCTAGTAAATCAGATGCCAAGACACCAACAAAAAATTATAATCCATGCCAAGAAACAGGAAGATATGGCCCAGCCAAAGGAACACGGTAAGCCTCCAGATGACATAAAGGAGTTGAGACAACTAATCATAGATGTTCAAACAAATCTCCTTAATAAATTCAATGACATGGCTAAAGAGATTAAGGGTATTAAGGAAACACTAGGTGAGCACAAAGAAGAATTTGAAAGTATACATAGAAAAATAGATCTTATGGGAATGAAAGACACAATAAATGAAATTAAAAATACACTGGAGGGAAGCGGCTGTGGCTCAATCAGTAGGGCTCCCGTTTACCATATGGGAGGCCCCGGGTTCGGTTCCCGGGGCCTCCTGGTGGAGGCAAGCCCGCCCGCATGGCATGGTTAGCTGACCCAGCGAGCACAAGCAGCAAGGGGGGGATAAATGAATAAATAAAATATTAAAAAAAAAAATACACTGGAGGCATATAATAGCAGATTTGAAGAGGCAGAAGAAATTCTCGGGGCAGTCCCCAGCCAATGACTGAGCAAGACTGGGGTACAAAAGGCTAGATGGTATTCCTCTGATAGGCAATCTTTGCTCTGGAGCCCCCTAGTGGACTAGCTGGGACCCTGTCAGTCTGGCATCATAGTCTGATAGCTCCCTCCTCCGCCCAATCCCGCTTCCGCCCTTTGCCTTTCACAGGTGTTACTCCCCAATAAACTTTCTGCACTTTTAACTCCATCTCACGATCTGCTTCCCGGAGGACTTAACCTGTAACACCAATAGTAGATTACAACTTGTCTGGTCTTTTCCAACCTGATAGATGAAAATTTGCATTTCACTGTTGCTTTCTTTTGCAGTTCTCTTTTATGATCAAGGATGCACACCTTCTCATGTATTTAAAAATCATTTGGAAAAAAATATATTTAAAAATCATTTGCATATTTATGACTCTTTGCCTAGCTTCTTTTTTACTATGGAAGTTGTAGGTTTACAGAAAAGCATAAAATGCAGAGTTCCCATATATCAACTTGCCTAGTTTCTTTTTAATTGTTGATCTTATATTGATTTATAGGAGATTTTTATATATTAAGTAAACTAGCCATTGATTGTTATCTCCTGTGAATTTTCTTTGAAGCTTGTCTATTTGCTTTAAGGTTTTTTTAATTAATCATGCATGAATCTTAATTTTTACATATACAAATATATCAATATCTTCTCTCACAACTTCAGAATTTTGTCATGATTAGAAAGGACTTTGCCATAAGAGAATAAAAAATAAAAATATTTTTCCCTTTTTTTTCTTCTAGTATGTTCATGGTTTCATTTTAACCTGGAATTTATTTTAGTGTAGGAAGTGAGGAAGAGTTCTAAATTTATTGTTTCCCAGGTGAGTGTCATAAGATATTCCCTTCTGCTGAGGAACTGGTATGCTTTTTCCTCATGGACAATATAAATCATATAACTCACCCCATTTCCCTTTTTCTATGGCTGTAGGAAAATCAGAGACAAATTCAGAGCTAAGCACAGAAATGAATTCCATCCCTACATTCCAATTTTGCCCTAATAATAATCTATTTGCTTTAATTTTCTGTGGTCCTATCTTTACTTTTCCACTTAATAGGATATAGTCTTTTCAGGCTCTAAATATCCTGTGAAAAATAAAGTAGGCAGTTAAGCTATAACTCACCTGGCCCTCCGTCATTTCTTGTTCTTCTTGGGAAGAGGCAAAGAAAGATCTGTAAGTCAGAGCTGGGGGAGACATGGGGGTAGGAGGTTAGAAGATATAAATGGAGATAGGAGAAATAGTCTTCTTCATATCTCCCAGAAGAACCAGCCTGAAAATGCCCACCTATAAAGCCAGGTAAGAGGTCACAGGTGGAAGCCAGGAAGGTCCATGTGGTTATAGCCCCATCCTGTGTAATGGTGACTGACATAAATGTGTAGGGCAGGGGTCAGCAAACATTTTCTGTAAAGGACCAGATAGTAAAGATTTGGGGATTTTCAGGCCATATGCAACTACTCAACTCTGCCATTGTAGTGTGAAAGCAGCCACAGGCAATAGGTAAACGAATGAGTATGTGTTCCAGGAAACCTTTATTGTTGGACCCTGAAATTTGAATTCATGCAATTTTCACATCACAAAATATTCTTCTTCTTTTTACGTATTTCAGCCATTTTAAAAAATGTAAACAGTATTCGTAACTTGCAGGCCATAGGAAGACATCAAGGGTCAGCAAAGTATGGGCCATAGTTTGTTGACTCCTAACGCAGGGCTGATGTGGTTTGCTTTTGGAAAAATGTGTAACAATTGTGACTTAATACTTCATTTACAGTGCAGTGACTTCCTTTAGACTTATAAATTCTACTTCTAGAAATTTATCACAAGGAAATAACCATGGTTGTATGCAAAAATTTAAAAACAAAGATTGTTACCCCATCCTCGATTATGACAATGAAACACTGGATTTATTAAAGCATCAATAACAGAAGAGTGACTCAAAAATCTGAGGCCATCCAATGGATGGAATGCTATGCAACCATGTCAACAATTATCATGCAGTCTGGAAAGAGAGAAAGCAAATGTAGCCAAATATTAACAACTGGTGAATCTAGTGAGGGTTATATGGGTGTTCACTGTCAACTTTTCTGTAGATTTGAATGTAAAAATAAAGTTGGAAACATTTTTTTAAAACAAACCATCTTTATTGATACATATTAATAAAGCATACAATTCATCCAAAGTGTACAATCA
Organism: Tolypeutes matacus; assembly: GCA_026826555.1. Classification (NCBI taxonomy): domain Eukaryota; kingdom Metazoa; phylum Chordata; class Mammalia; order Cingulata; family Chlamyphoridae; genus Tolypeutes; species Tolypeutes matacus. The sequence continues at coordinate 7,302,448 of JAKSZT010054419.1, read as the reverse complement.
ATGGTATTTGGTATAATAACATAGTTAGGCATTCATCATTTCAATTATTATTAGAGCATTTTCATTATTTCAATAATAAAAATAAAAATAAAAAAATTCTTCGCCCCTCAATCTCTCTCTGTTTCCCCTGCTATACATACCTGATGTTTCTGGCTATTCTTGCACAATTATTTATATATTTTTAAGCAGTTTTATTGAGATATATTCACATACCATAGATCTATGGCTTTAGTATAATCACAGTGTTGGGCATTCATCACCACAAAATATTTTAGAACCATTTCATTACTCCAAAAAGAAAAACTCCACCCCCCTTAGCATGCTTTCCCCAGCCCTACATGATCACTAATCTAATTTCATCTTTATAAATTGATTTATATGTACATTTTATATAAATGGAATCATACAATAAGTTACATGACATATTTAGTTCACAGTAGCACAATCATACAGTATTTGTCCTTTTGTGTCTTCATTCAATATAATGTCCTCCAGGTTCACCCATGTTGTCATATGCTTTATGACTTCATTTCTTCTTACAGCTGCATAATATTCCATAGTGTGAATACACCACAGTTTGTTTATCCATTCATCGGTTGATGGACACCTGGGTTGTGGAAACATTTTTTAACGTAAAAGTTTTTTTGTGAAATTTAAGTTAATAGACTTGCACAGACCTACCAACAGTCCATCAAAACTGTTAGGGGAAGCAGATGTGGCTCAAGTGATTAGGCTCCCATCTACCATATACGAGGTCCAGGGTTCGATTCCCAGGGCCACCTGGTGAAGGCAAGCTGGCCTGCACGGTGAGCTGGCCCAAGCAGAGAGCTGGTCCACGTGGAATGCTGGCCCACGTGGAGTGCTGGCCTGCGCAGGGGTGCTGGCCTGCACAGAGTGCTGGCCTGCACAGAGTACTGGCCCGAGCGGACAGCTGGTGCAGCAAGATGACACAACAAAAAAAGACACAGAGGACAGACAATAAGAGACACAGCAGACCAGGGAGCTGAGGTGGTACAAGAGACTAAGCGCCTCTCTCCCAGTCCGGAAGGCCACAGGATCGGTTCCCGGTACTGCCTAAAGAGAAGACAAGCAGACACAGAAGAACACACAGAGAGCAGACAGCAAGCGCAAAAACAATGGGGAGGGGGAGAGAAATAAATAAATAAATCTTAAAAAAAAAAAAAAAAAAAAAACCTCTGTTAGGGGAGCAGATGTGGCTCAAACAGTTGGGCACCTGCCTCCTACATGGGAGGTCCCGGGTTCAGTTCCGGTGCCTCCTAGAGAAGACCAGCAGACAAGGAGCAGACAGCAGGCAGGGAGCAGACAGATGAGGGAGCCATCTGGGGAAGGATAAAAATAAATTAATTAATTAATTAATTAATTAATCTTTAAAAAAAAAAAACTCAAAATCTGTTAGTGTTCTCCCTGTTGAATAAAGATAACTTTAATACTCCCTTTTCACTGGAAAGTGGTATAGATTTACAAGGTAATATTTGTCTATCTAGTGTCTATTTCAACCACATACTAATTGTAATAAGTATATTTAACATGAAATTTTCAAAAATATATATATATTTTAAATCTCACAATATTTCCTTTACAATTTCCTTTAAATCAAGAAAGACTTGATTTGCTTAAGTTTTGCGCATTTGAGAAATAAACCTTGCCTTCACATACAAAATACATCAATTGTCTGGAAAGCCTTCACTGATGGAGGTGGTAGCTCTAGGCCCTACAAGTGGGAAAACATTTGAGGGATCTCCGTTATCTGGGTCCTTCCTCAGGTTCAGGCTGAAATTGCTGGACTAGATGAAAATCTTTCACGGGAAGTAAAATTCACTCAGTCACTTGAGTGAGTAAAAGTAAATAAAAAGCTTTAAATAAAACACACAGGAACTATTTCTAACTACAAGATAGCCGATCTTGGCTGGAAGACTTCAGCGACCCTCCGTTTTAACCTCTCTATTACATGAGGCAATTAGACATAGCACATTGTACGCCGCAAAACTGGAGTCATCAAAGATGAATTTTGGAAAATTTGTCACCGTTTAAAAATTTTTAAACGTTCACATTCATTGTCATTACCAGGTGTCAAACCTAAATCTCCCGGGTGAAAATTCAAATCCAGGTTGATAGATCACATGGGATGCGCTCCCTTCACTGCAAACCAGAAGCATCATAAATTCTTACAGGTCTCTGTCCTCAGCACTCCTTTTAAATACTAAATGCTTCACTCCCCTTCTCTACCTCCGTCTGTAAGTTCTCTCTCAGAACCCGCCAGATCCCATTAAACCCCAACCCCACCAACCGTGCATGCTCCCCATAAGCTCCGCACTTAACTTCCGTCGTTTCCCTATTAGGCTTTTTATTGCCATAACAGGGCCTACTCACACGCTCTGCAGTCTCCACGTTCGGGTCGGATCCCGCAAAGCCCCACTCTTACCTTCTCCCCTCTGGCCGGTATTCTTCCGCTCAGGACCACCCCCCTCCCCACCTGGCTATTTGGTTGCCCAGCCCCCTTCCCGTTACGTCATTTACCCGCGCCACCCGGAAGCCGCGGTTCTTAGCAACTCGCCGTTCTTATTCCCGGCGGCTCTAAGGTAAGGACCGTGTTTGGGTGTCCCTGAGTGGCAGTGTCCCAGAGCTGGGAGGGACGGAAGGCGGAAACTCCAGCATGGGTTGAAAGAGCCTATTTCCAGCGTCGGGAGGGTGGAGATGTACTGTTCATGAGGCCAAACTGGAGTGGGCAACATGGTCTTCCCCCTCCTCACTCGCCAGGAGCCCATCATGGCGACGCCCCCTAAGCGGCGGGCGTTGGACGCCACGGGGGAGAAAGTGCTGCGCTATGAGGCTTTCATCAGCGACGTGCTACAGCGGGACCTGCGGTGAGTGACAGCGCAGCGGACACGGCGTTCGGAAAGGTCCACGTGGTGGGCGGGGTGTTCAGAGTCGGGACCGAACCTGCTGATTGGTGAGCAGGTGTTTGGAGCCCGGCCCCGCGTCCCCTTCCATCGGGAAGGAGGAGCTACATCCGGGGTGTGATGGCGTTCAGCGTGGAGGGCAGGTCTGCGCCTGCGTGGCCTATGAAGTTGCCTAATGGCTGAAGCTGGGTTTCCAGAGCCAGGTTCGAATCCCGGCTGGGCCACTTGCTATTCGTGTGAATACCTTGTACCTTGCCTTTCTGTGCCTCAGTTTCCCCAGCTGTGAAATGGGGAAGTTGATGAACTTCATGCAGTAGCCTTGGGTTTTCAATGAGTTCAAGCATTGTAAAGAATTTAGCGGGAAGTGGATGTGGCTCAAGCAGTTGAGCTCCTGCCTACCACATGGGAGGTTCCAGTTTGGTTCCCAGTGTTTCCTGGAGAAGACTAGCAAGAGAGCTAGCTGACGCAACAAGATGAGGCAAACAAGGAGACACAAAGAGGAAACACAATAAGAGAGACAACAAAGCAGGGAGCTGAGGTGGCTCAAGCGAGGTGGCTTAATCTCTATCCACATGGGCAATCCCAGGTTCGGTTCCTAGTGCCTCCTAAAGAGAAGATGAACAGACACAGAGAGCAGACAGCGAGTGCAAAAAAGTGGGGCGGGGGAGTAAATAAATAAATCTTTAAAAAAAAATTTAGCATAAATGCTGAAAACATACTAGAGGTTCAGCAAGTATGAAGAATTATTAATATAATTAATCCAAGTGGGAAGTGGTGCTCAGAACTAGGTCTCTGAGCATCCTAAAAGAGTTGGAGTTTTCAAGGATGAAGATGGGACATTCTAATCAAAGAAAGTCATTTGGGGTGGAGTATAATATTAATAGTAATAATAGCTATCATGTATATAGAGCTTACTGTTTGGAAGTAACTTCTAAGCACTTTATTTGAAGCATTCATTTAATCTTCCTAATGACTTTGCGGTAACAATGTCATTATCCCTATTTTATAGATGGGGAAACTGAGTCCCAGAGAGGTTACTTGTCAAGGTCACACAGCTAGTAAAGGGAAGATCCTGGATTCAAACCCAGGTAGTCTGACTCCAGAGGCCAAAATCTTAACTTCTGCACCAAAATGCCTCTTCACGGTATGGTGACATGAGGGTCTTAGAGGGTCATGATATGAGGTGTCCCAAGAGAGACAGGATCACCTATTGGTCACCATTGGACTCTCACCCCATCAGAAAGGTGCTGGACCATCGCGACAAGGTATATGAGCAGCTGGCCAATTACCTTCAACTGAGAAATGTCATTGAGCGACTCCAGGTAAAGACAAGGGTTGGGTACCTTTCTGTGGGCAAGGGAGGGAGATGGGAGGAGAGACCCCAGACCAAAACCTATAACCTGATGTAAAATCTGACAACTAACCCCTACCTCTTTCTCCTTGGCCCCACAGGAAGCTAACCACACGGAGTTATATATGCAGGTGGATTTGGGCTGTAACTTCTTCGTTGACACAGTGGTGTGAGTGCCTACCCATCTACCCAACCCTGAGTCCACAGGCTTCCCCCACCTTCACTTAACAAAATATTTTTTCATCATCTGCTATGAACCAGGCACTGTGCTAGGTTCTGGGAGGTGTGACAGTGAATAAAATAGGACAGAATCCCTGCCTTCCCAGAGCCTCAATTTGGGGAAGGCCAGGGGAGGGGAAGAATCAGAAAACATCCTAAACTATATGGTATGCTAAACGATGAAAAGAAATTTCCTTGCCTCCTCTAACCACTTTTTCCTCAGCCCAGACACTTCACGGATCTACGTGGCCCTTGGCTATGGTTTTTTCCTGGAGCTGACATTGGCAGAAGCTCTCAAGTTCATTGATCGTAAGAGCTGCCTCCTCACAGAGTAAGTCCTATCCATAAGGGTAGTGTCTAAAAACACCACCATTATCAGCACCCTTCTTGCTCTTTCCATGGCTGCCATGGATGATACTTAGGAACCCAGCTCCTCTCCTTCTCAGGGCTGGAGCCAAAGAAAGTGGCGACGCAAAGCTTAGCACCAGGCACAGCACATAATAAGCATTCAGTAAATGGTATTTGTATTGTTCATTCACACAAACATTTATTGGGCATCTCTTGGGTGGGATAAAGGCATTGTGCTCATGTAGGACAATAGCCTTATGCTTATGAAATGAACACAGGAGTGTTTATTGGTAAAGTGTCATGACACCTGCAATTTTCAGATGGTCCAGTAAAAAAGCATCAGTACATGTAGAAAAAGAGAAAGCAGGTGTGGCAGAATGTTCATGAGCTATGAATCCGGGTGAAGGGTTTACAGGTGTACATCATACTATTTCATTGTTTCTGTAGGATTGAAAGTTTTAAAATTTAAAAAGTTTTAAAAATTATTTTTAAAGTTGCTTTGTTCAAATCAGGATCCAAATAAAGATCATATAACAAGGTCCATATATTGCATTTGGTTGATAGGTCCCTTAAGTCTCTATTAATATATTTCATTTTCTAGGGGTGAGAATGGCTTTGATGGCTATAGAAACCAAATTAGGGTATATACAACCTTCCCTCCACCCCCCAGAAGTTTAGATGTGAATTAAAGGAGGGAGAAATGGGAGGGGTTGGGGAGGGCATTTGTTTTTGAAGAATGGTCGGGTAATGGTGATAAAAAATAATAGCAAACACATAGCACTTACTATGCAAGGCTAAACATCAGACATTTTTCACTCTTTCAAAACAGGTTGAAAATGGTACAGTGTCCCAGTTAAATTTTAATGGCTTAGTTCATTCGAACACTGCTAAATGTTTAGTGAAAACCTCATCTAGTATCCAATTCACTAAATGTTTTAAAAACCTTATAAAACGGGGAAGCGGCTGTGGCTCAATCAGTAGGGCTCCCGTTTACCATATGGGAGGCCCCGGGTTCAGTTCCCGGGGCCTCCTGGTGAAGGCAGGCCCGCCCTCACGGCGTGGTTAGCTGACCCAGCGAGCACAAGCAGCAAGGGGGGGGGGGGGATAAATGAATAAATAAATAAAATATTTTAAAAAATAAATAAATAAATAAAATGAATGAGGTTTTTTTTTTAAAAAAAAAACCTTATAAAACGAACAACATTATGTTGACTGAAGCAAGCCAGACACAAAAGGACAAATACTGTATGAATGCGTTAATATGAACCAAATATATTGTGTAATATATTGTTTGATTCAAAACAAACAAAAATTTATGTGTATCCATTACAAAAAATAAAAAAATTAAAAGAAAAAAAACCAAAACAAACAACATACAATTATCATAATGCCAATTCATTTATTCATTAAATATTTGAGTGTTCTAGGTCCTAGAGGTACCACTGAACAAAACATAAAAATCCCTTTCTTCACAGAGCCTGTATTCTAGTAGGGAAAACAGACAATAAACGAGCTGGTTAAGCAAACTATATAAGTACGTCAGGTGGTGGTTAGTGCTTAGGAGAAAAATCAGTGAAGGGGGACGGGGAGTGTGGATTTAAAAATTATTTTTAAAGTTGCTTTGAAACTTTAAAAACTTTGTTTTAAAGTTGGTTTGAAATGTAGCTAGTGAAGGCCTCCCTGAGAAAGTGTCCAAAAGAAAATTCCATATCTTCCTTCCCCCTACCAAACTTGTGTACCTAGTCTTCCCCTTCTCAGTCTCTGGGAACACCAGCTTACCAACTGCTTGGGCCTTGGCATCATCCTTGAGTCCTCTCTCTCATATCTGACATCCAACCCTTTTGCAAATCCTTCTGGCTTTACCTTCAAAATATATCCTAAATCCAATCATTTCTCATCACCTCATCTGCTGCTGCCAGGGTCTGAGCCTCCATCTCCCACCTGGACTACTGCAACAGCCTAATCACTGGACTTCCTGCTTCCACACTTGCTCCCCTTATCCCCATTTAAGTCTCCTCACAGCAACCAAATGGATTTTCTTCAAATCCTCTGCTCAAAACTTTCCTATGGCTCCCATCTTACAGTAAAAGCCAGAGTCTTTAGTATGGTCTTGTAGGCTTTACATGACCTGCCTCCCCTCTTAACCTCTCTGACCTCACCTCTTACTACAGTCCCCCTTTGCTTATTCTTCTCCAGCCACTCTGGCCTCTTTGCTGTGACTCAGACATGCCTGGCACACTCACCTCTCTACCTTTTGCTGTCCCTTCTTTCCAGAACACTCATCCTCCAGATAGCCACATGATTAACTTCTTCACTTCATTTTTAAGTCTTTGCTCAGATCCTTCTCAGCGAAGCCATCTCTGGGCACTCTGTTTAAAATTGAAGCCCCTACTCCTGTACTCCTTAACCTCCCTCATGGTTTAATTCAGTCACTGCGCTTATAATCATCAGATATACTATATATTTTGTTTCATCATTTCTCTGTCTGTCTCTCGTAACAAGAATGTGAGTGCCACCAAGCCAGGATTTTTGTGTTCACTACTGCCTCCCCAATGCCTAAAAACGTCCTGGCATACAGTAGGCACTCAGTAAATGTCTTTTGAATCAGTGAAGTCCAGATGGTGGCCAGGCCTGGTGACCTGTGAAAATCATCCAGGATGAACATCCTTCTTGAATGGTCATCCTCATAATCATCATTGGGGCCCACTTCCCCCTTTCTTGTTTCCCTCATCCAGGCTCAGCGACAGCCTCACCAAGGACTCCATGAATATCAAGGCCCATATCCACATGTTGCTAGAGGTGAGAGCAGCTCACTCCACTCCCAGACTCTCTCTCCAGATGTGTTTAAGATGGTGACCTGAGGAAGGGAAGGACCATTTTTCCTGCTAAACTGGAGGCCTGCTGGAGCTTGGCTGACTCCAAGGGAGGGGAGGTCAGAGCCAGCCTGGGGTGGGGCCTGGACCCAGTCTCTGTTCAAACTCTTCTGTCCTCTTTTTCAGGGGCTTAGAGAGCTACAAGGCCTGCAGAATCTCCCAGAGAACCCTCGTCACTGACTTCCTGCCCCACTTCCCCAACATTAAAGAGCCTGAATGCCTTTGAGTCCCATGGCCCTTCTTTTTCCCCTCAACCCCTGCTGGTTGCCAAGGTGCCCTGTTTCTAGAGCACACTGTTACTAAGAGGCTCAGAGCTCCCAATCTCAGTATGGAACCTGTAAAGTGCCCCAGAAGCCCCGCCTCCAGCTTGTTGCCTGGCAGCATTTGCCACTTGCTTTTATTCTCCGCCCTGTTGCCTGGCAGCATTTGCCACTTGCCTTTATGCTCTGCCCTCTCTTCTGTTGCCTTGGCAACCTGGACCCCCCCCTCCCACCTCACTCTATCTTCCATTACTTTTCCTGGACACCACCCTTTGAATTTCCAAAGGTTCAGGGCGGAGGTTTGTTCCCAAGGCAGTCGGCCTTTCACTCCTGGCCCTAAGGTTTACCCCTGCCCTACGTCCTAGTCGCTCTTCATATACTTCAGTTACACCCACGCCCGTCTCAACCCAACCTTGGCCTCACCCCTACTTCTAAATGGTTCAAGCTTCCGCCAATAGGCGCAGAGTTGGGCTCTGCCCCCCGCCTCCGCTAGGTTGAGTCCAGCTTCCCGCCAATCATCGCAGAGCTAGGTTCCGCCCCTTGATAACTCTGGTTGCAGCTCGGCCCTGCCCTCTTTGTAGGCATTTAGTTTCCTCCACTCAGTGCTCCTTCTCGTGTCTTGCAGCTGTACCGCCCTCCTACCTCCGCTCCAGTCTAAATTAGTATTTTCTAGCCATTCCTCATATAGAGTTCCGCCGCCCCTTCCCGTGCGCTGCTACTCCCACTTCTATACAAGTTCTGCTTCCGCTGAGTAGCGTGGAGCGCGACACCGCCCCCTGGATGTTTTGGCAGCTGTCTCGGAGACCCTCCTCGGCCAATCAGCAAAAGGCAGCCTCCCCTCCCCCTGGCCTAACCAGGCTGTCTATCTTGTCCATCAAGCCCATTTAGGCCAATCAGGGCGGGCAGACGCCCCCAGACTCTGTCAATTGCTCAGTAGCTTATCAGTCCCTGAGCCAATCAGCACGGCGCGCCGGCGGGGCCGGATTCGCCCCCTCCCCCGACCTTCGCACGGCCATCCGCGTTCCATCAATTCCCCTCAGGCCAATCAAGGCCTAGCTCTGAGGGTTAGGACCCGCCCTTCACCCCCACCGCCCGGAGCCGCACGTTCGCTCTGTGCGGCTGGGGCCAACCAGCGAGCGGCGGGACGCTGGGCTCCGCCTCTATGGGCCCACGTGAGCGGTGGGGAAACGCAGGGGCGGCTTGTAGGTGCCGCCGCCGCCGCTACCACCGCCGCCGCCGCCTCCGAGCCGGGCCTGGGGGGCGGTGGGGCCGCGCATGGAGCCCCCGCCCCCCGGAGCTGCTTAACACTGCCACCGGCGCTGCAACGCTGTGCACAGGTGAGCCCCGGGCCTGAAGGGTGGGGGGCCGTGTCCATGACCCCTCGTATCCTTCCCGCCCCCGCGCAGGGGATGTGGCTTGGCCCGTGGCCCGATGGTATTCGACTCCCCACCAGTACCACCACGGCTGGTGGATCTGCCCGTGGCGTGGTCCCCTCCTTTTGCCCCTTGTAGTGGATCTGATTGTGGCCTAACCCCCCCTCACGTTTTATAATGGATCGGTCTGCGTGCTTGAATTTCTCCCCATCCCAACTTAGAGTGGGCCCGTCCATATTCTTGCCCCCACCCCTACTTATAGGGGATCGGTCTGTGGCATTGTCCGACCCCTTTTTATATTAGGTGAGTCTGCGTGCTTGTATTGCTCCTGTCCTCAACTTTCAGGGGACCCGTCTGTGGCCTTGTTTATTCCACCTCTCCTTTTCCTTGTAGTGAATTAGTCCGTGGCATTGTACCCCCACCCCTCTGGAATAGTCTGAATTTGTTTTCCTTCCTCCTCCAGTCCCCCAGTGCATCGGTCCATGGCTTTATCTCCCCGCCTCCCCCACCCCCACCCCCCACACACACACCCCATTTTATAGTGAATCAGTCACATCCCCCTAGTCATCAGTCCATTGCCCTATCTCTTCTCCCTTTTTGTACACTGTCAGTGAGCTTCTCCCATCCTTTTAATTCTGGGTCAGTCTAGTGCTTTGTATCTCCCCATTTCCAGGAGCCCAGGTCATACATAGCCTTGTGCCTGTTTCTTTTTAATCAGTCTGTGCAATGGCTTTTCTCCCTCTCCGCTGTAATGCATCAGTCAGTGAGCTTTTCTGCTCCCCTTCCCTCCAGTTCCTGAGTTCCCTCCAGTTCTTGAGTCCATGACCTTATTCTGCCCCACCACCACCACCTTTGTGGAGCTTTCCTGCTACCTGTGTGTTTACATTTACATACATCCCCACACTTACCCTTCCATGAATCCAGTGCTTTTATTTTTCTCCTTCTTTCCTTGTGCTGGCTCAGTTCATGACCTTCCCTGCCCCCCACTTTTTTAATAATAGTGGATCAGCCTGTGTGCTTGTTGAACCCAGGTCTTTTTTACTCTAGAACACACCACCCCACACTCTTAACCACCAAGACATTCTGCCTCATAAATGAACACAATGATAATGATAATGCCAGTAGGAGCTAACATTTAACAAGCATCTACTATGTACCAGGCATGCTTTTTTAAGTGTTATATATTAATGCACTCATTTAATCTTCACCACAACTCTATGAGATAAGTACTATTATTATCCCCATTTCACAGATGAGAAAACTGAGGCATGGGGAGGTTAAAAACCTTACTCAAAGGCCACCCAGTAAGTACCAAGTTAAGTTGACCCTCAGGGCAACGGGATAATTTTTGAGGCTTCCCTCTCTAACCTCATTGTATACCCCACATGAGCCCCACTCCATAAAAAACAAATTAATTCCCGTCTTCAAACCTTAATTCTTGTTGTTCCCTCTGCCTGCAGAGCTGTTTCCACTCCACACCTTGTCCCAGCACCCACCCACCCCCAGTCCCAGCAGCTACATGGCCTTAGGTTACTGGTTTAACCACCTTCTCTCTGCACCTGTTTTCTCTCTTGTAAAATGGGAGAATCAGAACGAGAACCCACCCCTCCCCAGTGTATTTAGAGAATTCCTGCATTAATAACAATAAAACGAGGTACCTCTCTGAACTGACCTCCTACACCTCCACCCTCTCCCTAACTCTGCTCCAGCCCCACTGGCCTCCTCCTCATGGTCCTCCAACACACCCTGCACGGTCCAGCCTCGGGGCCTTTGCATTGGCTATTCCTTCTGCCAAGAACACACTACCCCCACATATCTCCTATGACTCCCTTCAAGGCTCTGTTCAAATGTCAGCCTCTCAGTGAGGCCCTCCCTGACCATCTTTTTTTAAAAGAGATCCCTGGACCCACATACCCAGCAGGACTCAGGCCTCTTCCCTGCTATGTCTCTTTGCCCTTTGTCACTATCTGACACACTGCATTGTTGACCAGTTCACTGTGTTTATTGTCTGTCTCTCCCCCATTAGAATGAGAGTCCCATGAGGACTTGCAGTTTTTGCCTGCTTATTCACTGCTGTGTCTCCAGCACCTAAAAATGTACCTGGTATACAGGTGGTGCTCATTAAAAATGTATTGTGTGAATGAATGGAAAAATAATTTCAGACAAAGCAGGGTGGGAGATAGCGATGAAGAGGGGACATAAGAGTCAGTTAAGGGAAGCAGCTGTGGCTCAATCAGTAGGGCTCCCGTTTACCATATGGGAGGCCCCGGGTTCGGTTCCCAGGGCCTCCTGGTGAAGGCAAGCCCGCCCGCACGGCGTGGTTAGCTGACCCAGCGAGCACAAGCAGCAAGGGGGGGATAAATGAATAAATAAATAAAATCTTTAAAAAAAAAAAAAGAGTCAGTTAAGAATCTAGTTAGCTGAGACTGTTCATTCAACAAACAGTTACTGAGTACCAGGCACTCTTCTAGAAGGTGCCGAGAATATGGGAGGGAACAAAACAGGCAGAAATCTCTGCCCTTGTGCAGCAGACATTTAGTGGGAGAGACAACCTATATAAATACAACAATAAGTAAAATTAGATAGTATTTTAGAGAAGTGCTATACAAAGAAGGGAAGGTAGACATTGAGTATTGGGGTGTTTGGAAATCTAAGGGTGGCCAGGGCAGCCTCACTTGGAAGGTGATTTGTGAATTAAGGCCTGAATCAGGAGGCGAGGGAGAGAGCCATAATGTCTAGGGGAAGAGTGTACAAGGCAGAGGGAACAGCCAGTGCAAAGGCCCTGAGGTTGGATAGTGCCTGGCATGTTCAAGGAACATCAAGGAGGCCAGTACAGATGGAGTAGAGTGAGCTGGGGGGAGAAGGGTAGGACGTGAGGTCAGAGAGGTGATGGAAGCCAGATGGTATAGGCAGGGGAAGGGCAGGGGGGATGTGTTTTGAGAGGGAGAAGGTTGGCATACTAGCTAATAGCTAACATTTGTTGACTATCTGCCATGTGCCAGAGATGCTTTTCTAAGTCCTTTATGTGTACTTTTCTAAGTCCTTACAAGGACTTATGATTTAAACCCTTGACATATTTAATCCTCACAAAACCCTTTGAGGAGAGTTGTATTTTTGAGAGGAAAAGATCCCCATTTTACAGATGAGGAAACAGAGAGAGATTTAAGTATCCTGTTCAAGGTCACACAACTAGAACAGGATAGAGGAGTATGACGCTGATGATCCAGGGAGAGGAGTAGATTTGCAAGGGCAGACAGGTTATTCTGCACATTGGATCATGCACAGGAAGAATGAGTTCTACCTAGGGAGAGAGCAGAACTGGATGATTGTGTAATAAAGGATTTCATCAGGTGCAGGATGAGGAAAGGACAGCCCTGGCAGGGAGAACAGCACATGCATATCCTCAGAGGTGGGAATTCTCCTGGTGCATTAGGGGAACTGTGAATAATTAAGGTGGCCACGATATAACATGGCAAGCTTGTGCCCCCCTCAGAGCCTTTGTACATGCTATTCCATCTGCCTGAAACACCCTTCCTACAGACATCAACATAGCTTGCTACTACTTCTCCTTCAGGTCTCTGTTCACTGTCACCTCCTCAGGGAAGGCATCCCTATTACCCTCTAAGATCTTATCCTTCTATGGTTCTCTTCAATAAGAGCCAGTGTTATAAGGTGGTTAGGATCACTAATTGGAGCCAAACTGCCTGAGTTTGAGTCCCAGCTCTGCCAGCTTCTATCTGTCTGACCTTGGGCAAGTGACTTCTCTGTGCCTCCATGGTCTCATCTGAAAAGCGGGGAGAATACTAATAATATCCACCCTACAGTATTGATTTGAAGATTAAACGAGGAAAATTACTAAAACAGTGTGCAACGCATAGGTAAGGGCTGTGTGACTGGTTGCTATTTTTTTAAATTAATATTATTATTCATAGCAGATCCAGAGATGTCTAACAGGCCTCTGAAACTGACCATCTTCAGAATTGGCCTCCTGATCTCCTCCGCTACAGCCTACTCTCCTACAGTTTTCCCCATCTCAGTTGATCACAACTCCACCCTTCCAAGTGAAGGGTGGAATCACCCTTGACGTCTCTCTGTCATCCACCGCATCCTGTCAGCAAATCCTGCTGGCTCTCTCTTCAGATTTTATCCAGAACTCAGTCACTTCTCACCACTTCTGCTGCTACCACCATCCATCGTCCCTCACTTGGACTATTGCCATAGCCTCTTCAGCCCCTACAGTCTGTTCTCCTCATACCAGCCAGAGGGATCCGGTTAAACTCCAAGTCACAGCATGTCACCCCTCTGTTCTCAACCCTCTCCTGGCTCCTCTCTTATTCAGAGTAAAAGCCAAAATCCTTACAATGCCCAAAAAAGCCTTCCTCAATCTGACCCCTGTTACCTCTCTGTTCTCATTGCCTATTGCTTTTGGCCTCCCTCGCCCCACTACAACCACACTGCACCCACCTCTCTCCCTGTAACATGTCAGGCACTCTCCAGCCTCAGGGCCACTTACAGTGACTGTTCCCTCTGTCTGGATTGCTGTTCCCCCAGATGTTCCCAAGCCTGACTCCTTCACCTTTTTCAGGGCTTTGCTCAAATGTTCCCTCCTCAGTGACTACTGTGCCCTGGCTACCCAGTTTGTAATTTAAAAAATAATATTTGTTGTGGTAACATATATAAAAAACACAACATTTCCCATTTGAACCATTTTTAAGTGTACAATCCTGACTACCCTTTTAAAAATAGCAACTCCTTCTGGCTTTATTTTTCTCCATACCTCTTATCACCATCTGACATACTCTTCACTTGTGTATCTTGTTTCTTGTCTGTCTTCCCCCACTAATGTGTGAATTCCACTAGCGCTGGGATTTTTGTCTTGTTTTCTTCATGCCTGTATCCCCAGCACTTGGCCCACAGTAGGCACTCAATAAATGCTTTCTAAGTGAGTGAGATGAAGAGACGTAAACATATTTGAGTAAGGCATGTAACTAGGACTCTTATTAGGAGTTAAGGTGAAAGATGGGATAATAAAACAAATTCAATATCCTGTGTGCTATTGAGGCTTGAAACGTACCATCATATTTCACTTAACTGATACGTTCTGTTGGCAGCCAAATGAGGAACTGGTGAAATTGCCTTTCTTGGCCACCAGGAGTCACACTGAACCCTTGGGGCCTCTGAACCAAGTGGGCTTTAAAAGAAACTCAGGACAACCTCCAACTCCCAAAGATATCATTTTGCAAATGTTTGTATGTATTGTGAGAATTTTGATTTTTACCCATAATAAAAATAAATTAAAAAAAAAAAAAAAAAAAAAAAGAAAGAAACTCAGGTGAGGTCTCCAATGACAAGACTCTCCAATCTGGACAGGTCCGTGGCTTTGTGACTTGTATAATTGCCTAAAGCTGTGTCTGCTCAATGAATTTCAAAACAAATTGGTCGTAAGAGGATCAAACTGTATATTTCATGAGAGATTAAAGAATGAAGTTGTAAATAATAGAGGGAGGTTCTTTGAAACTGGCTGATTTGGAAAAATTTTATTCTTAACCCAACCATCCCAGCCAGCTAAACAGTTGATGTATGAAAGCTCATCTCCCCCTGGAATAGGAAACCCATGTTTATTTCCTGTTTGCTCTCAGGAAAGAGAGCAAGTATGGGGGTTACAGGGAGGGATCCTGTTCTCTGTGGGACATGCTGAGAAAAGGCAGGTATTGCGAGGGGGCAGTTTAGCCTAATGGTTAGAAGTTTTTGACACCTGGAAGCTGACAACCTAGGTTCAAATCCTGGCCCTGCCATTTATAGCTGTGCGAGCCTGTGCAAGTCTATAAATTTGTGCCTCAGCTTCCTCGTCTATAAATTAGTGATAATAAGACTGCCTACTCCTCAAAGTTCTGGTGAGGGATAAATGAGTCATTACCTATAAAATTAACAGTACAGGTCTATATTCCCTTATCCAAAACCCTTGGTGCCAGGTGTGTTTCAGAATTTAGAATTTGGGGGGATTAGAAAGGTAACATGGTACATATACAATATGTTACATAACAGCCTTAATAGGCTCCGTAGTCAGCCACATTCATATTTCTACAGTGAAATGTATGAATAGTCACGCTCATTAAGAATCAGTAAATGGGAAGCGGCTGTGGCTCAATCAGTGGGGCTCCCGTTTACCATATGGGAGGCCCCGGGTTCGGTTCCCGAGGCCTCCTGGTGGGGGCGGGCCTGCCCGCACGGCGTGGTTGGCTGACCCAGCGAGCACAAGCAGCAAAGGGGGGGATAAATGAATAAATAAATAAAATCTTAAAAAAAAAAAAAAAAAAAAAAAAAAGAATCGGTAAAGACCAGAAGGGGCCGTGTGTCATTTTAAATCGGGTTTTGCCTGCCAAAAGCATCACAAAGAAGCTTTCTGTTTTTAGAGGTTTTTGAACTGTGGAATAGCTGATCAGGAATTATGAACAAATGAGTAGCTATTACTTCTTTAGAACTTACCATACTCCAGGCATATTATATTTAAGGTATTATTATTGTCTCTATTTTACAGACGAGAATGTTATTTATGCCTATTTTACAGATGAGAAAATTGAGGTACAAAGAAGTTAAAGAATATGCCTAGGATTGGTGGATTTGGGTATCTGGGTGGGGGACAGGTTGGAGTTCTCTGGATGAGTTTTGTATTATTTTTGCAACTGTCCTGAAAGCTTGAAATTATTTCAAAATGAAAAGTTTGTAAAGAAGAAAAAAAAAGAATATTCCTAGGGGTCACACAGCTAATAAGTGACAGAACCAGGATTCGAACCCTGGCAGTCTGGCTCCCAAGCCTGGGTGATCATCCAGTACACTCTTTTGCTTTCCTGCTGAGAGCAGTACCTGGCATGTATAAAGCACTCAATAAATGTTGGTTTTTGCTGCTGCTGTTATTATCAAGTAGAAGAACATACAGAGACAGTAACTGGTCAAGGAGTGGGGGGTAGGATGGAAGAGAGCAGAGATTTACTTCCGGGAAGGCTTCCGACAGGAAAGGACCGCTGAGCTGACACTTGAAAGCTGAGCAAGATAACCATAGAGGTAGAGGAGAGGAGCTCCAGATGGAGTGACCAGCCTTTGCTTGGGTCTGACACACGTTTACCATGTGGGAGGCCCCGGGTTCGGTTCCCAGGGCCTCCTGGTGAAGGCAAGCCCGCCCGCATGGCGTGGTTAGCTGACCCAGCGAGCACAAGCAGCAAGGGGGGGATAAATGAATAAATAAATAAAATCTTTGGGAAGCGGCTGTGGCTCAATCAGTAGGGCTCCCGTTTACCATATGGGAGGCCCCGGGTTCGGTTCCCGGGGCCTCCTGGTGAAGGCAGGCCTGCCCGCACGGCGTGGTTGGCTGACCCAGCGAGCACGAGCAGCAAGGGGGGATAAATTTATTAGAAGCTAAAATGATAAGTTCAGGCGAGGGGACTGTATTAGTTTTTTTTTTTTGTTTTTTTTTGTTTTTTTTTTTTAAGATTTATTATTTATTTATCCCCCCCCCCTTGCTGCTTGTGCTCACTGTGTCTGTTTGCTTTTGCGTTTTTCTGTGTCTGCTTGTCTCCCTTTGTTGCGTCATCTTGCTGCGCCAGCTCACTGGTCCACATGGAGCATCAGCTCACCGCGCCGTGTGGGCTGGCTTGCCTTCACCAGGAGGCCCCAGGTTCGATTCCTGGGGCCTCCCATATAGTAAACGGGAGCCCAACCAATTGAGCCACAGCCGCTTCCCTGTATTAGGTTTCTATTTCTGCGCTAACATCACACTTAGTTGCCTAAAACAGCATAAATGCATCATCTTCCAGTTCCGTAGGTCAGAAGTCTGACACAAGCCTCGCTGGGCTAAAATCAAGGTGTTGGCAGGGCTGCGTTCCTTCCTGAAGACTCTAGGAGAGAATCCATTTCCTGCCTTTTCAAGTTGTTGACAGAATTTAGTTCCTTAGAAAAAAAAAACAAAAAACAAAAATAAAAAAAATAAAAAAAAAAAGAATTTAGTTCCTTGCAGTGGTAGGACTAAAATCCCTGTTTCCTTACTGGCTGTCTACTGAGGGCCATTTCCAACTTTAACAGGCCGCCCTCATTCCTTGGTTCACAGCCCCCTTTCTCCATCTTCAAAGCCAGCAATGGTAGGTTGAGTCCCCCTCATGCCTTGAATCTCTCCTGCCTCTTCTCTGAGCTACCTTTCTGCCCCCCCCTTCTGCTTTTGTAGAGCTCGTATGATTAATTAGGCCCACCCATACAATCCAAGATAGCCTCCCTAGCCAAAAGTCTGTCATCTTAATGCCATCTACAAAGGTCCTTTTGCCATGTAACGTAACCTATTCTCAGGTTCCGGAGATCAGGATGTGGACAAAGATTCACATTTGCCCCACCCGCAAAATATATTCATACCATCCCAGGGTCCCTGTATTAGTCAGGGTTCTCTCGGGAAACAGAATCAACAGGAGATATCTGTCAATAATATGAGATTTTAAAAGAGTCTCTCACGCGACCGTGGGGACGCACAAGTCCAGGTTCCACAGGCAGGCTGCAAACCAGGGGCTCCGAAGAAAGTCCAATGAAAGGTCCTTGATGAGTTTCTGGGAGAAGTTGGCTGTCCAACCATGAGCTGGGAAATTCTCTCTGAATGTTGAAATCACTTCCCCTTTTAAGGCATTCAACTGATTGGATAAAAGTGTCACCCACTGATGATGTAATCTCCCAGATTGATGCAGATGTAATCAGCCATCCACGCAGTAAACTCACTGGTGATCAAAGTCCATAAATGCTCTTGTATTACAGTTAGCCCAGTACTTGCTGGACCAAACACCTGGACACAATTACCTGGCCGAGTTGACACATTAACCTAACCATTACAGTCCCCAAAAGGCCCGTCCCATTACAGGGCTCATTCAAAGCCAGGCTGCTGAACTTAGAACTTAATCTGAGGCTGCTCAGGGAACAATGGCGGGGTTTGGGGACAGAGGTGAAGGCAAGAGGACAAGAAAGGAATCCTCCCCCTGCTGACCTCTGCCCTGTCCTGTGTCCACAGCCTCTCTGCTCTGAGCTGTCTGCCCTCCAGGTACCCCTGGAATGGCGTGAGTGCTTCCCCCAGCGATGGACCCCTCTGTGACGCTGTGGCAGTTTCTGCTGCAGCTGCTGAGAGAGCAAGGCAATGGCCATATCATCTCCTGGACCTCACGGGATGGTGGCGAGTTCAAGCTGGTGGACGCAGAGGAGGTGGCCCGGCTGTGGGGGCTGCGTAAGAATAAGACCAACATGAACTACGACAAGCTCAGCCGGGCTTTGCGGTACTACTATGACAAGGTAAGGCCTCCGTCACCAGTGCCAGGAACCCTCAGCATTGATAGCAGTTATTCCATTTTCTTGTCTTGAGTGCTGTAGCCATGACTTTGAAAATGACATTAAAAATTGCCACTTCTTACCCCATCCTCTGGCACCCTCAGACCAATGTCGGGCCCCTGAATAGTTATAGCAGTTATTTTCTCTCTTTGACTTACTGCTTTGGCTAACCTCTTCATGGCATTATGAATACTGACCCCTGCTCACCCCATCTTCTGAGATACCCGGAGCAGTGCTGTCCTGCCACATCCCACACAACACCTAATTTGCTTGCCTGATTCCTCTGGCCAAAACTTTCAAAGCACTAATTATAATGAGCCTTCCTCATTCTGTCCTCTGGAACCCCTGCACCAGTACCAGACTCCCCAGGTTCTTTCATATTCTTATCTTCTGCCTAAAATCAAAACCTCCATGGCAATTGCAGGCTGACCTTTTCCTCACCTCATCCTCTGGAACCCCCAATATTTTTATCATTTAATTTCATTTTCTTCGCTTATGCCTTTAGCTAAAACTTCCGAAACAATACGTATCATGCCAGCTCCATACCCCATCCTCCTGGATCCCCAGAGCAGCACTGCTCCACCCCAATATTTTATATCAATTATTTGACTTTATCATCTTATTCCTCTATCTAAATTTTAAATATTCCTCATCCTATCCTCTCAGACCCCCAAACCAGCACTAGATTCCACCACCACCACCCATATTTATACCAGTTATTCCTTTTTATTTCTTTAGCTGAAACTTCCCAAACAATATTATTGAATATCCCTTTTCATTCCTCTTCTGAGAATGAAACCCGCCCTGTGACATACCTGACTAGTATTAAGATACCCCCAGAGTGCGCTGGTACCCCCCCCAGGCTCCCCTTGCCCCCCAGAACAGCCCTTGACCTGTGCTGTACACACTTACAATTTATAACATTTATTCCACTTTCATATTTTATTCCTTAAGCTCAAACCTCCAAAACAATATTAATAATGAGGCAACCTCACCCTATCCTCTGGGACCATCAGAGCATCCCTAAGACCTCCCAGAACTTCTTGAAATACCCCAAACATGCTCTGAGACTCACTCAAGCCAGCTTTGAGATTCCCCCCAATACTTGGGCCAGTATATTAATGTTCTTATTTTTACTTTCAGGCAATTCATTTTCTTACTGCTTTAGCAAAAACCTCCACAACAGTATTAATAATGAGACTTCCTCACCCTGTCCTCTAGCATGATCTCACCCTTTTTCACTTCTGTGTCAACAGCTTTAAATAAGCCTCTATATAAATAATAACTCATCATTCCTTTCTTCTCCATCACTTCAGTCTCTTCCAACATTTATATCTGTT
>JAKSZT010054419.1:7184786-7282405 GCA_026826555.1 Tolypeutes matacus | reverse complement strand
AAGGAGCCCAAAAATTGAGAAAGAGATGGGTGAGATGTGGAATGGGCTGGCAGGGGGAACATGTGGGGAGGCATACACAGAAGAGGGACAGTGGCTATGTTAAACGACAGGAAAGGGACAAGTGGGAAGAAAAACACTAGAAGGGACACACCCTTCCACCCCCTCCTCTCCTACCCACACCTTTCCTCCACCCTGCCCCTTTCCTCTAAGGCCTTCTATCCTGTCTCCTCCCTCCCCAGAACATTATCCGCAAGGTGAGCGGCCAGAAGTTCGTCTACAAGTTTGTGTCCTACCCCGAAGTCGCAGGGTGCTCCACTGAGGACTGCCTGCCACAACCCGAGGTGCCTGTTGCCTCTGCTCTGGCAAATGTGGCCCCTGCTGCTATACATGCCACCCCTGGGGACACCACCTCAGGGAAGCCAGGCACACCCAAGGGCGCAGGAATGGCAGGCCCAGGCGGCTTGGCGCGCAGCAGCCGGAACGAGTACATGCGCTCAGGCCTCTATTCCACCTTCACCATCCAGTCCCTGCAGCCACAGCCCCCACCTCAGCCACCCCCACATCCTCGGCCTGCTTCAGTGCTTCCCAACACCGCCCCTGCAGGAGCAGCAGCACCCCCCTCAGGGAGCAGGAACACCAGTCCAAGCCCTTTGGAGACCTGCCTGGAAGCAGAGGAGGCTGGCCTGCCTCTGCAGGTGAGGAATGCAATATGGAAATGAAGTAAGAGCAGGGGGTGAGAAGAGACATGAAAGTCCTACTGGAGGAGATGGGGTGGGAGGAGGGACATGGGTTCCACTGGAGAGGAGACCTATAGAAGTCCTGAGGAGGAAGAGGGACATCAAATGTACTACAATTAGTAGTTACCTGGCATGTGGTAGGTGCCCTGAAAGTTATTTGCTTAATGCAGTGGGTCTCACACACAACCACCTGGATGGCTGTTAAAACACAAATAGCCAGACTCTCACCCCCAGAGTTTCTGATTGTGGTACTGGGGAGGAACCCGAAAATTCGCGTTTTTCACAAGTTTCCAGATTCATCTAATGCTGGTCCTTAGCGCAAGTTTTTCACAGCCACTGTTTTAATGAATGAGGGAGATATCCGTGGAAGAGCCCCCCACCCAACCGGGGCAGCTCCGGCTGCCCATCAGGTTGTCTTTCCCCAGGTGGTCTGCCCCCAATGGGAGGATCTGCCCCAGAGGACACCCCGCTTCCTTGCAATGTGCAGTCATGCCCGCAGTACCAAGCCCAGCCTTCCCAGGGAAATCGTTCGCTGGCCCGTAGGGGAAAGCCTCGCTACCCCAGGAGCCCTGACGCGCCCCCTCTACACCCGCCCCTCTCCCAGGTCATCCTGACCCCGCCCGAGGCCCTGAACCCGAAATCGGAAGAGCTAAATCTGGAACCCGGGCCGGGCCGCCCACTGCCCCCAGAAGTGAAAGTGGACGGGCCCAAGGACGAGTTAGAAGCCGCAGCTGGTGGGGAGGCGGGGTTTGTGCCGGAAGCCGCTAAGGCTGGGCCGGAAGTCCCTCCCGCCGAGGGTGGCCCGGCCCGGCTGGCCGCGGTCGTTATGGAAACGGCAGCGCAGGCGGCGGGCCTGGCGGCCTCCACGACTTGCGGCACAGAGATCGCCCAGCCGCAGAAGGGCCGGAAGCCCCGGGACTTGGAGCTTCCACTCAGCCCTAGCTTGCTGGTTGGGCCGGGACCCGAACGGACGCCGGGATCCGGAGCCGGCTCTGGCCTGCAGGCGCCGGGGCCAGCGCTGACGCCCTCCCTGCTCCCGACGCATACATTGGTGAGTGTCTGCGGAGGGGCGGGGCTGAGGTCCTGGACGGAGCGGATTGACACGCGGCGAGCGGCTGGGAGGAGTTAGGCTGAAGCCGAGGTTGTCAGCGGTTGTCGTGGGGGTGTGTGTGGGGGGGGGGTGGCTCGCTGGAGGGTGGAGTGTGATTGGCTGAGCTGAGATTCCAGTGCGGGGGCGGCGGGGGGGATTGGCTGTCGGTATGAAGGGCAGGTCTGGGGGATTTTTGTGGGCGGGGACTGAGGGTTGAGAGGCCTCACGTGGGAACTGCTTCTGGGTTGGGGCGTGGCTAATGGAGCTTTAGTGGGTCTATTTGATCTGGGATTTAGCTAGTGGGCGATTTCCTATGAGGTATATGGTTAGGACGTTAAGAGTTGGAGGTTGAGCCTGAGCTGTTGGGCTCGTGACTTGTGAGGTTTGAGAGTAGTGGCATGTGGACATGATCTTGTGGGTGGTCTTGCCCGATGAAGTCTCAGGACCTGGGGTGATGGGTGATGGGCTCTTGGGAATTGGGGGAGTGGGGGTGTTTTGTGTAAAGTTTGAGGGATGCCTGCGGGCATGGCCTTAATAGTTATGGCCGAAGCCTGTGAAGTTTTGAGGTGCGACCTGGAGAGTCTGAGTGGGAAATTCATAGCAGAGCCAGAACAAAGTTCCTTCCGTCTTCTCTTCCCACACCTGCCCTCTGCTCACTTGAATTCCAACCATCCCTTCCCCGCAGACCCCGGTGCTGCTGACGCCCAGCGCACTGCCCCCCAGCATTCACTTCTGGAGCACCCTGAGTCCCATCGCGCCCCGTAGCCCGGCCAAGCTCTCCTTCCAGGTAGGATCCCCTCTGCCCCTCTTGGAGAGGGTAAGAGACCTTAGCATGGCCCCAATCTGTGACCTCTCCCTATTTCTGCCCCTAGTTTCCATCCAGTGGCAACACCCAGGTACACATCCCTTCCATCAGCGTGGACGGACTCTCGACCCCCGTGGTGCTCTCCCCAGGGCCCCAGAAGCCATGACTTCCACCACCACCACCACCCCCTGCTGGAGCCACTCCATCCATGCCCCCCAACTTCTCTCTGGCCAGCTGTCTCAAGGAGAAACACAGTTCAACTGACAGACTCATGCGCTGGTTGTGATGGGGTGGGGATTCTTGGGAAGGATCTCTCAATAATCCCCTCCGCCCCCTACCCCCCCCCACACACACAGAAAAACACCAACTTTGTTCTTCCTTGTCAGTTCCCCAGTGGCCGACCTTACACATCCTCTACTTTAGCGGTAGGGGCAGTTTATTTATTTATTTTTTGAAGGCCACTGGGAAGAGCCTGGCCCATCCCTTTTGGGGGTGGTGGTGAGGACATTTTCCCAATTTCCACATTTTTCCCCCAAGACAAGACATTTGGGGTCTGGCATGAGGAGGACTTTTCTTTATTTATTTTTCAGCCAGCCCTTGGGGAGAAGAGGTGGCCCTTTCTCCATTTTGGGGTGTGCGTAGAAAGCTAGCTTGCTTTATTTTACTATTCCTGGACATACCCAGGGTCCAGGAAGAATTTGCACCATTTTACGGTTTGGGAGACCTGGCCAAGGAAGAATCACCCCCTTGGAATAGGAGTTTCCACCTCCCCAACCTTTCTTTCAGACAGTTTGTCCTTTTCTCAACCAACTTTCTGACCAGGGAGGAATGCCCCCTTCCTCTTCTCCCCCCTGAGAAGCCATTCCTTTGTCTGCCAAACTCCTGGGGTCCTGCCTGTTACCTCCCAATGGAGGGTTTTTTTGGGGGTGGTTCCCGTCTGGGGGACCCCTCCAGCCAGTACTCCAGGTCTCCCTGGCCCCCCACCTTCTGCCATTTTGATAGTATAATCTATTTTTAAACAGGACTTTTCAATAGGGGAGAGGGGGGCATCTCTTCCTGTATCTGAGATGGGGGTGGGTGGGAAGGAAGGGATTTAGGGGGAATCTTCCTGCCACCCCCAAGTGTTTATTTTTGATACCAAACGTGTATTTTCAGCTCCCTCCCTCCCAGCCCCCCAATTTCCTGCGGGCGGGTATGAAGGACCCTTTAAGTGGCCCTGGAGTTGGGAGGGAGGAATGGGGGACATAAAGCCTGTCCTGTCTCAATTCCAGGCTAGAGAGGGTGGGTTCAAAAGACTCTTGGGCTCACCTCCTATCAGCAATGGCCCAGCCCAGGCCTGGGGACCTGGGGGTTGGTGATTCGGGGGACAGTGCTACGCCTGTCTCCACCGTTTGTTTTACTTCCCCAAAATGGATCTTTTTTTTCTAAGAGTCCCAGAGAATGGGTAATTGTTCCTGTAAATATATATTTTTAAAGGTGATGCTGGAGGCTGCTGACATTTTTTTTCCCCTGATATCGTCAGAACTAACTCATGACAGGCATGGCTTTGTGTGAAAGGCAGTGAGGATGTGAGGCAGAGATTAATTGTAAGAGAAACAGCTTGATGGTGTGTGTGTCAAAAGCAGAAGTAGAGATACAAATTGGCAACTGTGTGTGTGAGAGAGAAACTGCAAAAAGCTGTGATGCAAAAAAGTGTGAAACCATGTACAAGAGTGTAGAAGCTGTGACCCCAAGCTTTTGACTTTGTGTCTATGTGGGAAACTAGCTGTGTGTCAGGTGATCACTGTAAGACTGAATGAGTGATTAAGATAACCATGAACGAAAATGGTGATATGTGTGAAATGTTTCTGAGAAGGCAGTAGGGACTGCACCATCAGTCACTGTTTGAGAAGCAAGACTGAAAACAATGTATGAGAGTCTGTGAGCATAAAGCTATGGTAGCGATTGTCAGAGACGGTGTGTAGGTAGGAAACCTCGCTATATGTAAGAAGGTGTCTTAGTGTTTGAGAAATGAGTTGTGTGTGAAACTGTGTGACGCTATGGCAACTAAAGTAACGGGAGTGGATGTGTGAGAAGTATGAGAAAAAAATGGCATGAGGCCAAATGGGTGACTGAGACACAAAATATGAGAATGTGTGATTACTGTATGTATGAAAACTATTCATGAGAGACGATAACAAAGTTTGTATATGTGAGAAACTGAGAAAAAAATGGCTGGGACTGGGAGAGTATGAGAGACTGTAATTGTGTATGTATGTGAGTAAAACAGAGATGAGAGACAAATTGACTTACAGTTACTACTACATTCTAGTGACTGTATATATGAGAGTATGAGAGAAAAAGATGGTGACTGAAAAGGTATGAGAGACCACATAATTGTGTCTGTGAGTGAAAGAAAAAAACTGTTCATGAGAAACTGTGGCAACCAGAAGTCAGTGACTGTGTGCGTATGTGTTATAGTTTGCTGAGGCTGCCGATGCAAAATACCAGAAATGGGTTGGCTTTTATAAAGGGAATTTATTGGGGCAAAAGCCAAAGTTCTGAGGCCGCAAAAGTGTCCAAATCAGGGCATTATCAGAGATGCTTTCTCACCAAAGGTTGGCTGCTGGCAGATCCTAGACTCCTGCCATGTGGCAAGGCAAAATGGCGGCTCTCCACCTGGGTCTCTGCCTTCTCCTCCAGGCTGTTTTCTCTGTCAGCTTCGAGTTGCTCCGTGGGCCTTGCCTCTCAGGGGCCTCTTTCCGTGCCTCTGTGCTCCACTGATTCCAGCCTCCGGCCTCTCTCTCAACCTCTCGGGGCTTCTCTAGTCCTCTCACATGGCAGGGTAAAAGTGGCAGCTGTCTTTCTCTGTGTCTTTCTGCTTCCAGTTCTCAGTTTATATAAGAACCCAGCAAGAGGGCAGAGACCCAACCTGAGTCACACCTCACTGACATAGTCCAATCAAAGGCCCTAAAGTGATCTAATCAAAAGGTTCCTGGGGGAGCGGATGTGGCTCAAGCAGTTGGGCACCCGCCTCCCACATGAGAGGTCCTGGGTTCGGTTCCCCATGCCTCCTAAAGAAGATGAGCAGACAAAACAAGCAGACAGACGAGGGAGCCATCTCAGGTGGAGGGGAGTCCCTTAACTAAGTCTAATGCAATCAAAGGGCCCCACATCCACAGGAATGGATTAGTTCAAAAAACATGATCTTTTTTGTGAGTCACAAAACTTCAAACTGTCACAGTATGCGTGTATGAGAAACTGAGTGAGAGGAAATTAGTGACTGAGGCAGTGTCTGAGACTATGTGTGAGTGGGGAAGTTGTAAAACTGACTGTGAGAGAAAATATGTGTAGTCATGTGTATGAAACTGTTAAGGGAGTTACCATCACAGCAATTGTAAATCAACGACTGGGTACAGTAGAAGTTGACACTGAGAAAATGACCTGTGACTGACTGGTGACAGAGTGTCAAAGGCTGGAGTGGGTGTTTGGAACCTATTGGGATAGACTATAGTTGTAACTGCAGATAAAATATTAAGTATATGAAAATGACTTTGAGGGGAAAAAAAATGACTGAGACCAAATAGGTGGCTGAAACTGTCTGAGGGACTGATTGTGGATGAATGTGAGACCAATTAGGAGAGACTGTCACTGAGGCTGTAAATCGTGGATTGCGTTTGTGTGTAAGAAAAAAATGGGAGAGGAAATGAGTGAGATGTGGTATAAGGTCAGGGGCTGTGACTGTATGTGTGAATGAAACTTCACAAGGCTTTAAAAGTGATTCTAAATAAGTGACTGTGTCTTTGAGAAAACGAATGGGACCAAATGTGTGGTTGAAACAGCTTCTGAGACTGTAATTGTGCATGTGTGCACATGATAAGCCAACTGCATTAAAAAAATGATGATGTGAACAACTGAGAACAGGATGAGAGACCGATCATGTGTATGAAGGTGTTATTGAGAGACTAACAGTGGCTGTGAATTGGTGACCACGCATATCAGAAGCTGACTGAGGGAAAGTGAGCGTGAGACTGAATGGGTCTGAGTATTTGAGAAGCAGCTCGAATGGGTATGTGTCAAAGTCTTCACAAGGGACTTTAGAAAAGGCTGTGTGGGAGCGGGTGTAGCTCTGTGGTTTGAGCACCTGCTTCCCATGTATGAAGTCCTGGGTTCAATCCCTGGTACCTCCTTAAAAAAAAAAAAAAAAGAAAGAAAGAAAGAAAAAAGGTTGTAAATCAAGGACTGGAAGCTGATTGAGAAGAAATGTGAGACTAGGTGACTGATACCAGTGTCTAAGATAACTGTGTGATTATGTATGTGTGTGAAACTTCCTAGAAGTCTAGTAGAGGCTACAATCAGGGTCTGGAGGTGTGTGAAGAAGTGGCTTGAGTGAAGGTATGAGAGGTGGTGATTTTGCCTATGTATGTGAGAAACTTCATGAGAGACTGTAGTGGTGACTAAATCCGTGACTATTTGTGTGCCTGAGAAAACAAATGAGACAGTGTGACTGTGATTGCATATATGTGAAAAACTGGTGAGAGAAAATGTTGGTGAGATTGACCGAATGAAACAGGATAGTGAGATATTGTGTGTGGGAGACTGTGGTCAGATTGTGAATCGGTGAGAGAAAATGACTCCCTGAGTGACAGAGCATGCCTGAGAGCCTGTATGATTGAGTATGTATGTAAGCCTATTTGTAAGAGACGACAGTAGAAGCTGTAAATCTAGAACATCTTCATATATGTAAAGACAAGTGAATGAATTACTGAAACTGGATGAGACACTGTATGAGACCACTGATTGGATGTGCCAGACCTAGGAGAAAACCCTCTTGTGTTTGTCCTTTTCCTTCTCAGCCTCCCTGGGCTGGCTTCTCCCAGTTCTCCAAAACTTGAAATGCGGGGCTTCCCCAAGGCTTTGCCTCAGGTTCCCTTTTCTCTTCTCAAAAGCCCTCTCAAGTGCTCGCTTCAGCAGTGCATATACAAAAGCCTTTTCTGGGGAAACCCATCCAATCCCAGGACTTGAAATACTACTTACCCATGATGGTGCCCACATTTTTGCCTCCACACCAAGCTGTTCCTCTTAGTAGTTACCAGAACCTCTGAAGTTGTATGTGTTTCTTTCATTTATTTACTCATTCAGCAGACATTACCTACTGTATGCCGATGACAATCTAGGCCCTGGAGACACAGCAGTTAACATTCGAGTAAAAAATCTCTGCCCTCCTGGAGCTGATATTTTAGTAAGAGAGACAGATAAGAAACGTAAATATATAATAACAAGTAGTGAGGCAGTCAGTCATTAAATGAGACAAGACTCTCTCACTCTTTGTTTAAATAAGGAATCTGCAGTCATTTTCTTGCCTGAACTCGTTTGGGAGAAGATGAAAGTGCCAGCAATCCTCTTCAGCAGGGAATCCTGTGAGTATGCCATTTAGGAACAAAGGGAATATCGATTATAACTTTATTACCAGGACAACAGGTGATTAAATAAAGCAACCAACCAGAATTACAGGTTTCTCTGGGAGTTTGTTTTCACAGGGTAATGCTGCACTGATATCTGAAGTCAGAATCTTAACAAGACCACTTTGTTCAAATCACAGTTTCAAAGGCAGGCTTATATTATTTGAGAACAAAGTACATCCATAACAGACAGCAATTATTAACACACATCTTAACTGCCCATAAAACAAGACTGATATTCTTGCAGAAGTTCTGCTTTAATACCTAACCAAATAAAATTCTTTTATCCCATTTTAATTGGCAGAATGGTATTTCTTCCTCCATGAATGTAGGAGAAGTGAGACACTGCCTCCATACCTTTCTTAGACAACTTCTTGCTAATTAAAGATTCTCGTTTTCAAAGCAGGCTCTGGAGTTTCACTCATTAGACTTTATTTAAAAAAAAAAAAAAAAAGGAAAATGGCAGATCTGTGGAGCTCAGTTTTACCTGCAGGAAAAATGGGCTGAAGCGGAATTAATTATTAATGGTAAAATAGGGAGCACGTAGAATTGTTTTCTGGAGAAAGAGGGGTCAGGTGCTAGAACAGGCATTACGAAATGTGGCCCCTGGACCAGCAGCATCAGTGTCACCTGGAAACTTTTTAGAAATGCACACTCCTAAGTCCCATTCCAGACTGACTGAATTAGAAACTCCGGAGTGGGGCCCAGCAAGCTGTTTCAACTAGCCCTCTAGATGATTCTGAGGCACATTAAGGTTTGATAGCCACTGGGCTTGAAAGTGACAGGGATGCCACACTAGAAGGGTAGGTGGAGAAGGCCTCTGTGAGGGAGGTGACATTATGTCTCCTTCTCTAGAATGTCAGCTCCTCAAGGGTCAATCTCATTCTGTGCACTGTCCAGTGCCTAGAACAGCATCTGGCACCCAATAGGTACTCAACAAATGGGTTGTGGAATGAATTTACCTAACAAACAGTGCCTACTATATGCCAGGCACGGTTCAAAACACTTAAAAATCCCAACTCCCAATCCTTGCCACAAACCCTACGATTTAGGTGCTGTCAGAATGCTCATTTTACAGAGGAGGAAACTGAGGCTCAAGGAGGGCAGTGTTACTCTGCTGGAATATGGTAGAGCTGGTTCTCTCCTAACTGCCCCCTCCACAGACCCCGAAAGTGTCCCCAACTGGGCCCCCGGGGCAGCAGATGGCCCCATTGGCTCCTTTTACATCCCTCCTCTCACTCCTGTCACTTCCCCTTCTCACTTCCCTTGTGCTAACCTCCCACACCACACACTAACCACAGGGAAGTTCACTTTCCTGAAAGACCGCAGCTGAGGTTAAGTCAGGCTAGAAGATGAAGCAATTACCCCATGCCCCCTCCACCTGTGAGCACGCCACGCTCATTCCACCCTTCTTCAACAACCCCGTGAGGTTGGCCCGGTATTTATGGTATAGGTTATGAAGCTTACAGATGGAGAAACTGAGACTCCAAAGAGGTAGAAGTGACTTGCCCAAGGTCACACAGTGAGGAAGTCTGTCTTGCACCAAACAATGCTCCATTTCCCCTCAGTAAGAATTTGCCCAAGGAGCACTGACGGAGCCCTCCAGGGTTGCCAGGCAGAGTGCTAGGCACTGGGAAGGTGGTGACAAACAAAACAAGACAGAGTGAGACCGGAAATTGGGCAGGGAAAGTAGAGGAGGCCCCAGGACAGAGACACGGTCAGGGCAGCAGAGGCCTGCACGGCACTCTCCCCTCCCCCATCTACCCTGGCACCTTCCCAGTTCCTCCCGCAGCCTGGTTCCTCTTTTCCTCCTGACTCCAGGAGGCTGGGCAGCCCAGATAAAGCCAGGCTTCCTCTCTGGCGGTGGCACAGTGCTCAGCATGACCGCTCAAGCCCAGGCCTCTCGGTGGCAGTTGCTGCTGCTGCCGCCGCTGCTGCTGCTGCTCACCCTGCCAGCCACAGGTAAGTGAGTGAAGACCTCACAGGCCCCTAAGGATGCCTGGGCCCCACCACACCCCTGACCTTGCTTTCCCAACCCGGCCCTGTCACAGGCTCAGACCCCGTCCTCTGCTTCACCGAGTATGAGGAATCCTCGGCCAAGTGCAAGGGCCTCCTGGGGGGAGGCGTCAGTACCGAAGACTGCTGCCTCAATCCTGCCTATGCCTTCCAGAAGCGGGATGGTGGGCTCTGCCAGGCATGCAGGTTAGGGGGAACCTGGGGGCAGAGGGTGGGTGGTGGTGTGAGGAGGCAGAAAGGACTGTCTGTAGGGTGACCCAGGGCTGAGCTCTTCGCTTCTCTGGGATTTTCACTCTGAGGCCCTGACTGGAACCTCAGCTCAAGATTTCTCAACCTCGGTGCTAGTGACATTTTGGGCCAGAAGATTCTTTGTTGCAGGGGGGTGGGGCTGTCCTGTGTGTCGTAGGATATTAGCAACCCTGGCCTCTACCCAACCAATAGATGCCAGTAGCAGCCGCCTCCCCCCCAACTGTGACAACCAAAAATGTCTCCAGGGGCAGATGTGGCTCAAGCGATTGAGCTCCTGCCTCCCACGTGGGAGGTCCTGGGTTCAGTTCCCGGTACCTCCTGAAAAAAAGAACAAGCAACAAGCAAAAGAGACAAAAAAAACCAACTCAGGGAAGCCATTGTGGCTCAGTGGTTGAGCACCGGCTTGCCACATACAAGGTCCCAAGTTCAACCCTCAGCCCCAGTACCTGGAAAAAAAATT
Source organism: Tolypeutes matacus (assembly GCA_026826555.1). Taxonomy (NCBI): domain Eukaryota; kingdom Metazoa; phylum Chordata; class Mammalia; order Cingulata; family Chlamyphoridae; genus Tolypeutes; species Tolypeutes matacus. The sequence goes on along the minus strand of JAKSZT010054419.1, from coordinate 7,271,607 downwards.
AAACACTTAAAAAAAAAAGTCTCTAGACATTGCTGAATGTCTCCTGGGAGGCAAAATCACCGTTGGTAGAGAACTGCCACCATAGCTCACACATCTCGAGCCCTTCCTACATATTGGAAGCAGGGCAGGGAGGGCGCAGCTGAGGGATTGCCGAAAGTATGCCTAGTCCCGTAATGGCGATGACAGTTCTTCTTTATTGTATTGTGTGCTTACTGTATATGGACTCACTGTGGAAGTGAAAGAGCCTGGAGAACTCAACGGGCAGCTGCAGGCCCCTGATTATGATGACCCTCGACATTCATTGAGCACATCAGATATATCAGATGCCTTGCAGAGGCAGGGAGCAGCTTGAGGGTTTCCAAGGGTAGCTGTAGTCTCTGAATCAAGATGCTAGCTTTATTGAGCCCTTACTGTATACCAAATAGGTTGCCTAAATGCATACTGTATATACTAGCCACGTTGGCGGGGGGGATTGGGGGATTTTTTTTTAGGGCAGCTCTGAGCTCCAAGGCATGTCAACAGTTCTATCGCAGAGTGCTACTCAGTGCTGTGCAGGGGGCTGCGGGTAGGTCTGGAGTATTTTTTTTTTTTTTTTTTAACAACAAAACAGGCAATTTTATTTACCTGTTTTTGTTCTGTCCTTGGTTTTGTTATTAGGATAATACTAGCCTCTTAATGGAGTATTTCTAAAGGGGCCTCTGAGCCCCTTATCAGGATGATGGCACCTATTAAGCACTTCCTGTTTGCCTGCCCCCATGCAGGGTGGTGGCCAGATGGGTTTCTCACAGCAGTTCTGAGCCCCTATTCCTTACATTTGGCTACTGCATGCATTCCAAGGGTGACTCCAGGTCCCAAATCATGAAGAGTAAATGACATTTATTAAGCACTTACTGTATGTCCACCTCTACTCACTCACTCAATCAGCATCCCTAAGGGGCAGGTGCTCGGATCAATCCATTCCACACACATTTATCCAGCACCCCACACGTGCCCACCCACACTCTGCAGCCCCACCCACCATCCGTGCCACCTGCACGTTACCAGCCCCAGCCAGAGTGGGGCACATGTGCTCCTCTCCGCAGGACCCCACGATGGTCCCAGTGGTCCGTGTGGGCCCCCTGCTCAGTGACCTGCACTGAGGGCTCCCAGCTGCGGCACCGGCGCTGCGTGGGCTGGGACGGACAGTGCCCTGAGAAGGTGGAGCCTGGGACCCTCGAGTGGCAGCTGCAGGCCTGTGAGGACCAACCGTGCTGTCCTGGTGAGGAGTCTCAGCGAGGCGGGCAAGAGGCCCCAAGGGTGGGATCGTGCCTGATGGATCATGAGGAACAGTCGGGGGTTGGCCAGAGTGGCTGGAGGAGAATGAGCGAGTGAGGGGGCAAGTAATAGGAGGTCAGAGAGGTGAGGGGGGCCTGACGGCATAGGGCCCCGTGAACCACGGTGAGGACTTTAGCTTTTACTCAGTGATTAGGGTTGTGGACGGGAGAACATGATATAACTTGAGCTCTAAAGGAGGGATCAGTATGAAGGTTACAGAGAGAGTCTAGCCTGGACCACGATGGAGAACCAGGTGTGGTGGCAGAAAATGTGGGGAAGGGATTGGCTGACAGACCAGATGTGGGGCACATGAGAGAGCAAGCAAGCTCGGAATGACACCCCCACCTCCATCCTGTCTTCCTTTCTTCTTCCCCTATCCCCAACAGAGATAGGTGGCTGGTCCGACTGGGGGCCCTGGGCCCCCTGCTCTGTCACCTGCTCCAAAGGGACCCGGACCCGCCAGCGCAAATGTGACCACCCTGCCCCCAAGTGTGGAGGCAGCTGCCCAGGGGAGGCGCGCCAGTCAGAGGCCTGTGACACCCAACAGGTCTGCCCCAGTGAGTGAGGGCAGCCACTGGGCATGGGGTAGGGGCAGCCAGGGTGGGTCTGTGGCGTTTACAGCAGGGAACTGCCAGGGCGGGAGGGCCTCAGCATGCATGACCGCACCTGGCTTCTCCCCACCCCCATCCACCACAGCACATGGGGCCTGGGCCGCCTGGGGGCCCTGGGGCCCCTGTTCAGGTACCTGCCACGGTGGACCCCACTCACCTGTGGAGAGACGGAGCCGCACCTGTTCTGCGCCTGAGCCCTCCACAAAGCCTCCCGGGAAGCCCTGCCCAGCGCTCCCCCATGAGCAACGGGCCTGCGTCGGCCTGCCACCCTGTCCAGGTATGCAGGCATGAGGCCTTTGACATTCTGCCGACAGAGCCCTTGATTCAGAGCACAAGTACTCTGCCAGTTCCCGGGCTAGAGGTCCTAAATAATGTGACCCTGGAGCTCTTCAGTTGGAGGCAGTCTGCTTCAGGGGTTTAGGGGCTACAGTGGCCTTTCTCCTTACTCTCTTTTCCCCCCAACAGTGGCTGGGGGCTGGGGGCCATGGGGCTCCATCAGCTCTTGCTCTGTGACCTGCGGCCTCGGCCAGATCATGGAACAGCGGAAATGTGATCGACCCGCTCCCCAGCACGGAGGTCCCACCTGTGCCGGCGATTCGACCCGAGCCCACATCTGCAACCAGGGCGTGCCCTGCCCTGGTCAGCACCTCAGAACATACCACTTCCATGCCTAAGCCTCCTTGCCCATCTGTTGCCTGGTTCCTGCCACCGAGTCCTCATTCCTGCCTCTAATAACTACATTCCTGGCCCGATGACTTGGTTCCACCCCTGATCCCCCATTCCCACTTCTCATAAGCCCTCTTTTCCTCCCCCCAGCCCTCATTTCTTTTTCTTGATTCCCTCTCTGGCTCCCTGGTTTGGTCTGAGCCCCTGGTGCCCCCTGTCTCTGCAGTGGACGGCAAGTGGGAGGCCTGGGGGGAGTGGAGCCCCTGCTCCCGTCCAAACATGAAGTCCATCAGCTGTGAGGAAATCCCAGGGCAGCAGACACGCTTGAGGATCTGCAAGGGCCGCAAGTTCAATGGTCAGCGATGTCCCGGGAATTATCAGGATATCCGGCACTGCTACAACATCCAGCGCTGCCGCTGTGAGTCTCCCACAGACTCCACTGTGAGGGTGGGGCAGCCCGTGCCGGAACAGGGGTCCTCTGAATCCCTGCCATGGACCCCCTGTCCCTGCAGCCTCTCTCTCACCTTCCCAGTGAGATCTCCAACACTGATTCAGTGGCCCCCTTCCTTCTTTCCAGGGAAAGGCTCATGGTCGGAGTGGACTAGCTGGGGGCTGTGCACACCTCCGTGTGGACCCAACCCCACCCGCAGCCGCCAGCGCCTCTGCACGGCCCCACTTCCCAAGTTCCCGTGAGTAAGGGGGCAGAGTGGGTCAGCAGTCAGGGTAGGGGAAGTCAGCCACCCCCAACCAGGGCTTCCACCACGGGGCCTGAGGTGCTTGCCTCATCTCCCAGCTGCAGAAAGAGGGGAGAAACTAAAGAAAATGAGAGAAAAAGATAGTGGGGGAGAGTGAGCAGCCCCCCGCAGTCACTCATTCAGGCACTCAGCCATTTTGCCATTCTTTCGGCCCTTCTTGTGTCCATTGACTCATCCCTCTCAGGTACCCAGGCTTTGATGGCCTCGTTCAGTCACTCAGTCACTCATGCCTCCATTCACTGACTCATTCCTTCAGTCAGGCCCCCATTCACTCACATGCTGTCTCACTGTCCCCAAGGCACTCCAAGGCCTGACAGGCAACAATGGCAGACACCCAGCACCCAGGTGGACAGGGCCCTAACAGTAGGCATATGAGGGACTGCCACCTCAACCAGGTCCAAGAAGCCCCAGCAGGTAGGGGCTAAGAAAGGCAGTCCTGGCATCAAGACTGAGTGAGTGGAGTCCTGGACCCAGGATGATCGGCCACCCAAAGTGTTTCCATGTGACCAGAGTGACCCAGGTGTTGAAGAGGGTTAAAACACTCATTCATCCCTTTCTTATTTCCACATACATCAAGATTAAGTGGGCTCTTCCCAACTCACAAAAGGCCTGCCATCTGGGATGTGGTATCCCAGCTGTAGGGTTTAGAGTGGGTCCTAAAGATGAGTTAGGGGTGTTGAGTGGAGGCACAAAGGACTTGACTGGGTGAGAGAGTGACTGGAGGAATGAGTGATTAAGAGGATCGGGGTGGGAGTGAATGAAGAGCCCACCAAGCAGGAGAAATCACCCAGGCCAAGGCCTTTCTGGACATGGCACTGCATCTGGATAAAGCAGAGAGAGAGAGAGATCAGGCTTGGGGACAGGGATGGGGCCCCAATGACAAGGACTTGAGTGTCAGGATTTGGTTTTATCCAAGGGGCAGCGTGGAGAGTTTTGGAGGTAGAAGAAGGTAGCACATGTCAACAATAATAACCAGCATTTATTGAGCACTTAACTGTGAGCCATCACTGCTCTGAGCACTTTACCTCAATCAACTCATTTATCCTCAAGCAGCCACGTGAAGTAGGTATTTTTTTAATTGCCATTTTTGCAGATTAGGGAAAGTGAGATGCAGGGAAGGTAAAGAAATTGCCCAGCATCTCTCAGCTAAAAAGTGGTAGTGGGCACATAGTAGACAATATGAGTTTGTTGAATGCTCTCATGCCTTCCCTGAGCTCCTCCCGTGTTCACCGACACCCACCCCCCACCCCCGCAACATTCCAGGCTCACCTTTTCCGCGGTCGAAGGTCAGGGTGAGAAGAACTTGACCTTTTGGGGTAAGCCGTGGCCCCAGTGCGAGGAGCTACAGGGGCAGAAGCTGGTGGTGGAGGAGAAGCGGCCCTGTCTACACGCACCTGCCTGCAAAGACCCTGTGGACGACAACCCCTAACGCCTCGGCCTCCCGACTCTGATCCCCTGACCTCCCAGATCTCAATAAACCGACCTCTCCTAATGTTCCTTGAAGGAGGAAAAGCTCCCCAGGGGTGGGGCAGTAGCATCTTAGAATCTAAGGCAAAGGGCTCCGCACGGGCCCAGTCGCGGAGGCGTGTTAGGGAAAAACCATGTTTCCCGCTGTGGCCCCACTTTGGCAGGAGCAAAGGCGAGTGTACAGCCCTTAGCCGCTGCCCTGGCCCCAAGGTCTGCTCCCCGCCCCCTTAGTGCCCCGGGACCCGCCAGCACGTCCCTCTGCAGAGCTCCGCGTTACGGGTTTTCCGATTGGCCGCTCGTCTTGGGATGCACTTTCTGATTGGCTGGTGTGCTTGTCAGTGGCCATTTCCCGCCACACCCACCTTCGGAAGCAATCCCTAGGTTCCCACCCGCGGGAGCCTGGACTCGCCGAGCCCGCGCCAATCGGGATTGAACGGCGGGCAGAGGGGTGACCGCAGTTGGCTCCTCGCTGCGCGAGCACCTGCACCCACCCACTCCCAACAGCCCCATTCCAACGCCACAATTAGCGGCGGCAAATAACTGCGGGAGGCGGGAGGCGGACCAAGGACGTGCTCTGAGCTGGGACGGGGGTTGGAGTCACTCCTGTGCACTAGAGCTAAGTCTGGGCACCAGGGTTGGTAGGAGAGGACGTCTGAGCCAGTACCTGTCTCCCCAGTGAGAGGGGTGGGGGGGCAAGCCAAAACATACCTTTTAGCCTTTGGTCAATATTTCATTCATTAGCACCTACTGTATACTAAAGCCAGGGCTGAACATCATGGGGGGAGGAAGTAAAGGAGAGATGTCTGAGCCGTACCTGTGTCCACAGCGAGGGAACAGACTCAGAATAGGTGACCCTTTCGTTTGAATGTTTGTTCAGCACTTATTAGTGGCTACTGTATGCTAAAGACAGTGCTAGGCATCATGGCGGAAAGGGAAGAAGAGGAGTCAGAGCCACCTGCAGAAAGGGGCTGTGGACCTGTCTCCACAGTGAAGGGAACAAACCCATACCCCAATGCTCTTAGCATCTGCTCGTCCATTTAGCACTTCCTGAATGCTGGGCCCCTTGTGATGAGACAAATCATAATGATTTGGGTAAGAGAGTTCTTAACTATGTGCTTGGTAGTGTTTTAAGGCTTTCCATAGCACGAACTCATTTAATCTTCACAACAAACCCATGAGGATCAATATTATTATTATCCCTATTTTACAAAGGAAGAAACAGGCAGGGAAAGGTGATAGACTGGACATGTCTGCAGCACGATGGATTGTGGCAAGGACTTAAATGTCAGCAGCAATGTTTAGGACCTTGTACTGTGAAGGAGGGGGGCCTCTGTGTGGGAGGGTTTGGATGGGAGATTTGTGATACCAGGAGTCTGTCAGGAAGCTCACTTGACTTTTCTGGGCCGACTTCCTCTTGTGTAAATGGGCCAGTTGATGTGTTGTGGTGAGAATGAATTTGGTGAGTACTTGGTCCCCTTGGGAGGGCTGGGCCAAAGAGAGATTCTGATTGCTACTACAGGGTACGAGAGAAGTGTGTGCTTACAGGAAAGTGGCAGTTTGGCTGTGGGTGTGCATTATGAGGTGCACATCTTTTTGTATGTGTGATTGCAGACCTGTGGGTCTGTGCAAGAATTAAGCATATATTGAGTGTATGTGGGGTTCGTGTGAGGTTGCAACTGTGTGCCATAACAGTATATGAATTATAGATGTACGGGTATGTGTGCACATGTGCGTGTGTGTTAAAGTGTCTACCTACCTTTATGTGTGAGGTGAATGTACAGGTGTGTGAATTTAGGGTGCCTTGAATGCACATGATATGCATGTGGGTTACAATGGTGTGTGGAGGCAAGGAAGTGTGAGCAGTGTGTGTGTAGAATTACAGTGTAAACATGCGTATGATGTGAGCAGATGAATGTGTGTGAATTGAGGGTGTATTGAGTCTATGGTGTGCAGAGTTGCGACTATGGTTTATGAGTTCGAATTCTATATGTGTTATGTGGATATAAAAGTGGGTATTAGGGATGTATGATGTGTTTGTAACTGTGTGGGGGGTGTGGTTTGAGTGTGTATTTTATAACTGTTAAGGGTGTATGCGAGTGCGTATGTGCATATGATGTGTGCACAAGCGTGCTAAGTAGAGGACGTGTGAATTGGGGCTGTATTGAGTGTCAATGCTGAGGGCATTACAACTGTGTGGGGGCATATAACTGTGAATTATGGATGACATGTGAAAGCGTGCATATATCATCTGTGTCTTTAGGGTGTTCATTGTGGCTATGAAAATGAGTTAAGGTTCTAGATAAAGGTATGGATATATAGGTGTGTAAGTCATAAACATGGATCCAATACTGAGTATGCACACAAAGAAAAATACTCTTGGAGCCCCGTCTCTACACCCATTCCTGCTGGAGAAGAGGGAGACAGTGCAGAGGAATCTTATCTCTGCCTCAGGGAGATGAGACATTCCTAGGGGGACTCTTCATTCCTCTGTAAAAACAATCTACAAAAAAATTAATTTCTGGAAGTTGAGCCACCTGCAGAAAGGGGCTGCCCCCAAGGGCGATGAGTACCGGGAACAGGGCCTCTGGGAAGAGGCACAGTCTGGAGACAGATTCCTGAGGAACATGAATTTGAGCCCAAAGGCACCAGGAAGGTCTCTGGGCCTGCATCTGCTCCCGTCCCCAGAGAAGACACCATGGATCCAGCACAGCATGTTTGCTCCAGTTACTGAGAAAATAAATAAATAAGGAGCACACATTTCAAAATGCTGGAAAATACCCTATTCATGAGGCGTTCCCCATCTGGGAAACTCTAAGATTTGGAATGCCAGAGAGGGCATCCTAGAAAGATGCAGAAAGAAGGGCCAAAGCAAAGGCCTGGAGGTCGGACTTAAGCTGTCTGGGATAGAAGAGGGATGCAGAGGATGGTCTGGGAAATACTTGACTTAGGGACTGTTGGAGAGTAAGGGAAGAGGGGCCCTTGAGAAAGAGAGGGAAAGGGCATCCTGGCAGAAGTCACAGCACATTCAAAAGCACAAAGGCTGTCCCCCACCCCATCCCACTTCTCCTTGGAGTGAGTCAGCTGATCACCCCTTTGCTACAAATGAGGAAACTAAGTGACAGAGGGACTAAGTCACCTTCCCAAGTGAATGATGGAGACCCAATTTGAACCCAGGCACTCTGCCTTCAGACTCCACACTATTACTGCCTCTTTAAAATGGGCCAATGATTTAGTGAGTGAAGAACGAATAAACGAATAAGTGGATAATTCATCTGAAAATCCTGCAAACAAAAGAGACTTCAAGTCTACCTACTTCTCTCCATATATTCTGCCACCTCCGAGTGTCTGATGCTCTCTATGGCCCACAAGGCTATACCTAATCTGGCCCCTGCTAACCTCCCTAACTCTTTTCCTACCATGATATCCCTTGCTTGGTTTGTTCCTACCAAATGTGTGCACAAGCGTGCTAAGTAGCGTGAAAGGAACTGGCTGTCCCTTTCCTTTTCCTGGCACATTCTTTTTTTTTTTAGCTTTATTTATTTACTTTATCCATTTTAAACCCCCCTTTCCTCATTTTTGCTGTTTTTGTGTCCATTCGCTGTGTCTGTTTCCTGCCATCTCTTCTCATCCTCCTCCTCCAGTCTTCACCAGGATTTGATCCTGGAGACCTCCGATGAAGGAGAGATGTGTTCTGCCGCCCGCGCCACCTCAGCTCCTGGCTTCTGGAGCTTTCGGAGCATTTCGTCTTGTCTCTCCCCTGTTACGTCATCATCCTGCTGCATGGCTCCTGGGGCCTGATGGCTCAGCGGCACACAGAGCCGCCCATGCGCCTTCTATATATATATTTTTTATTTTACCGGGAGGTCCCGGGGATCGAACCCAGGTCCCTCCATATGGCAGACGGACGCCCAACCATTTGAGCCACATCCGCCCCCCCTGGCACATTCTTAAAAGAAAAAAAACAAAAAAACAAAAAACATGCCTGAATCACAAAGTGAATATGACACTGTGGAAATGAATTGGAGTTCTCCGTTTCCCTCAACTGTAAAATGGAAGTGATATTGCCCGCCCCATAGGATTGTTGTGTAGGGTGAATGAGAATGCATGTAAATGTCTTAGTTCAGTGTTAGGTATAATCAGTCAATAAATTATTATTTTTAAATGGATTTGTGCTTTCATTGAAGTCAGGGTCTTGTAGGAGTTGACCAGATGGCTTCCACAGCCCACCTCTTCCCTGACTATAAAGGTCATTTGCTCACTTGGCAAATATTATTCGGCACCTGCTGAGTACCTGTCCTGGGCTGGGTCTGCCTCTGTGTGTGGGAAGTTCTCAGGTGCAGGGAGAGACAGCCATGAACACTGATGACACCAGGTGGTTAGCCTGGCTTTTGGCTGTGTCCAGGGCAGAGAGATGGAGGCACATCAACGGAGTGTGTAGGGGGGGAGTGGAGGACGGGGTGGACATGCATCAGGCTAGAGCTGCACAGAATATGTGTTGTAGATCTAGGTGTGTCCATGATTATCTGTGGCTGTGTGTTTTGTCTGAGTGTGCATGCTCGTGTGAGTTCTGGGTCTGTGTGTCTGTGCAGTACCTGTGTGTATGCATGTGTGTATGCACACATAACCATGTGTGTTACCCTGGGTTTGTGTGTGTCTCTTTTTAAACCTAGATCTGGGTGTGTTCTCTGTCTTTTCATGACCCGTGTGCTTCCTTACTTTTGTGTGTGTCATTCCCTGTGTGCCTCCAGGGCCCCCTTCACCCGGGACAAGTGTGTATACCCCACCCAAGTGTCCACCTCCGCGTGTCTGATGCTGTCTACGCCGCCCTCACACCCCTCTCTATGCCTGGCTGAGCCTGCGTGGATGCTGGAGACTGATCTTCTCCTGGGGCACTACCGTGTGATTCCACCTCTCATCGTGGGGGGGGGGGTTATTTCTCCACTTTTGTGTCTCAGGGTGTGCCCTCCACCCCCTGCCCCAAAATGCCTTCTGCGTTGAATATCAACACCTGGAAACCGAGTCTCTGCGGAGGGTCCTGAGTGGGCGAATGGATGTGAGGACCAGGATGAGGCGGATCAGGGGATCCTGCCTGACAACCGGCCCCGACCCTCGGGAAAAACACTCACCCCGCCCCCACTCCCCAAATTGCGCAGCCCCAATCGGAGGGGGGAGGGGAAGCAGGATGCGGCGCTGCGCGTGCGCACTTCCGCTTTCAGCACCGCGGACAGAGCCTTCGCCCCCGCCTACCAGCGCACACCACCGCCGCCCTGGCACTGAAGGCGCGCTGACGTCACTCGCCGTTCCTTCGCAAACTCCCCTTTCCGGCTACCTTGGTCGCGTCCGCGCTACCGGCGGCCCAGCCAGACGACACCATGCGGCGTGCGAGATAGGGGGGCACGGGTGCGACCATCCGCGCTGCGGCGGCGGCGATTCCGTGCTGCCTCAGTCTGCGGCGGGCAGCGGAGGAGTCGCATCGTACGGGAGAGAGCAGCTGTGCTCTTGGGACCCGCGAGGTCCGCCCCCGCGGCCCTAGCTAGACTGCCCCCAGGACCCCCTACCCCGCGCCGCAGCCATGAACTACCTGCGGCGCCGCCTGTCGGACAGCAACTTCATGGCCAATCTGCCAAATGGGTACATGACAGACCTGCAGCGCCCGCAGCCACCCCCGCCGCCGCCCGCTGCCTCTAGTCCCGGAACCACGCCCGGCCCCGCGACCGCCACTACCGAGAGGGCCTCCTCCGCCGCCCCTGTGGCCTCTCCGGCCGCCCCTAGCCCCGGGTCTTCAGGAGGCGGTGGCTTCTTCTCGTCGCTGTCCAACGCGGTTAAGCAGACCACAGCAGCCGCGGCCGCCACCTTCAGCGAGCAGGTGGGCGGCGGCGCTGGGGGCGCAGGCCGCGGGGGCGCCGCCGCCAGGGTGCTGCTGGTCATCGACGAACCGCACACCGACTGGTAAGCCATTGCCGAGGACATCTCCCCGCGGGCCCGGGTCCCCAGGTCGTCCTGCAGCGAGCAATTATCAAAGCGCCGCTTGTGTACCGGTCACCTGGCCCCCTCCCCCAAAGCCTTTTCCTTTAAATTATTATCTTGGGAGCTTCTGTGTGCCCCGCCCTTGCCCCCACCCACCCACCCAAGGGCTTCTCCATGGATGGAGGGAGCAATTATGGAATGCCTGCTGTGTACCTCATCCCGATCCACCTCCCCAAAAGCCTTTGGCTTCAATACACCCTGTGAACATTTGAAAGCCTAATATATTTCCTAATCCTCCCCCAACCCTAGCCCTAAAGGCCTTTTCTGCTAATGGATCTTGGAAGCATTTATCAAGTACCTGCAATGTGCCTTATCGAGGAGGCCTTCCTCAAGGCCTTTGCCTTCACTGAATTTTGTGAACATTTATTATGAGCCTGATCTGTGCCCTGTCCCCTCCCCCCCAATCCTTGACCTAAAGCCTTCTCTCTAATGAATCTCGTGAGCATGTACCCAGTCTGTTGTGTGTCCCACCCTCAGCCCCCTCCTCAAAGACCTTTTAAACAGTTCAGTGAACATTGATTGAGTACCTCCTGTATATACCACCCCAACTTCTCGCCAAAAGCTTTGCCGCTAGTGGATCTTGTGAGCCTTTATTGAATCCCTTCTGATGCCTCAACTCCGGGCCCCCCTCCTAGGGCCTTTCCCTTGAAAGATTATAGGAAGCATTTAATAAGTGTTTGCTGTATGCCCCATCCCAAGCCCCTTTCCCAAACAGAACCTTTTCTTGTGCTCATGAGCATTTTTGAATCTTCAGACCTTTTCCTACAATGGATCTAGAAAGTGTTTATTGAGTGCCTCCTCAATTGAGTAGCCCCCATTCTCAAGCTACTTCTTCAGAGGCCTTTCCTTCAGTGGATCCATCAAGCATTTATCAACTGCCTGCTGTGTGAACCTTCCCTAAAGACTCTTAGCTCCAATATGTTCAACAAACATTTATTGAGTGCCTACTGTGTACCTTATCCCCAAGCCCTTTCTCTGATGCCTTTTCCTCTGGTGAATTCACTTTGCATGTATTAAGTACCTTGTGCATGACCCAACCTTAAACCCTCTCCATAAAAGCCTTTTCCTTTAATTAACTCAGTGATCAGATATCTAGCACTTATTGTGTGCCCCATTTCAGTCCCTCTTCCCAAAGACCTTTCCTTTTAATCGCTCCATGGAGCATTTATGGAGCACCTTCAATGTGCCTGATTCTGTGCCTTCTCTACAAAAGCTTTTTCTCTTTCCCATGGAGAATCACACTTACATAGATCAAGTCTCTGCATCCCTATTCTCCTTCCCCATCCCTATTCCCCTTTCCCAGAGGACTTTATGAACATTTTTCAACTGATTGTATCCCCAGCCTCAATTCCCCCTCCCCCAAAGGCCTTTTCTTGTATTGGATCCAGTGAGCATTTATTCATTGTCTGCCACGTGTTCCATTCTAATCACCTTCCCCCAAAGACCTCTTCTGTGAGCACTTATGGAGTGGCTTCAGTGTGCCCCATGTTCACACCTCCTCCCCAAAGTCCTTTTCTCCGAGTAGACCAAGGGAACATGTATGCAGTGTCTGTTGTATTTTGGGAGTACACTCCCCTTCATTACTCCTTGGAGAACCTACCCCAACCATAAGGCCTCTCCCCAAGGTCCTGTCCTTTAATAACTTCAAAGCCTAAATTTTAGGGGTTACCCTTTTCCCACTCCCTTCAGAACCCCTAGGATTCCCTCTCCCAACCTTGAGTTCATATCCCAAAGAGCCTTTCTTCTATGTAAGCCAGTATACATTTATTAAGCACCTGCTGGCTGAGTCATTCTGAACTCTGGAAGTTCCTGCCCCTGCCTCAAGAGCTCTCTCTCCAGGGCTCTGCTACAGCCTAAACTTATTAAGTACCAGCTCTTTACTGGTTAGATAACCCCTCCCCCCAGGAACCTTTACCCACCAGCCTTTCCTTCTGTTCGAAGCCATTTATTCTTTCCGCAGATATTTGTTGCATACTTTCTATGTGCCAGAGTACAAAAGGCATTAGTTAAGCACTACTGTATACTAGGAGAACCCTCCTTCAGCTCCCCTTCCTTCTAATCCCAACCACTAGCTGGCTTCTCCATAACTTTTCCTCCATTCAACCCCACAATCATTTGGTGAGCACTTATTGCATACTACTAAGAACCCTGTATTCAATGTCTCTTCTCCCCCTCTTGGAACCCTAATTCCCCCTTCAACAGTCCCTATGCTGCCTTTCACACTACACAATCCTGAAAGCCCATGATGTGCACCTACTGTATTCTGGCTAGTCCCCCTCTCCCATTTAGTAGCCATCTCCTCCATTGCCCTTTTTCCCCAATTAATCCAGAAAGCCCTTATTAGTCTCCTGCTGTTCAAACAGCACATCCCCATCCTGGCAGTAGGCTCCTCTACTCTTTTTTCCATCAATCCACGAGGCATTTATTAAGCACCTGATGTAATTCCTTTACCAACACCCACTCACACAGGTACCATCTTGCTGGCTATATTTGCTTCACTGAAGTCAACAAACCTTAATGAGGTCCCTTCTGTGTATTGGTAACCACCCTCTTTTAGGCTTCCTTTCTCTACTCCCATCCTCCAAATAGGTTCTTTGCTGCATCATTCTTCATTCCTTCAAGCATTTATTGATTACCTACTGAATACTGAAAAGTTCCTTCTCCTTTCCATAACTGCAACTCCAGTGTTTTGCTTTTCCCCTTCTAATCTGTCCAGCAAGCAATGATTGAGCTCCTGCTGAAATCACTGAAAGAGCGTTCCCTTCCCCTTCTGCATCCCAGAAGCCTCCTTTTTATCCCAGAAGTCCCTCAAGTCTTTTCTTCCAGTCAATCTAGCAAATATTTACTATATTTTTGCTGTCAACAATTTTCACTTTCATATATGGATTACATTAAGCAAACATTTGTTTCATGTCTACTATATGTGGAGTGGGGCGGGGTGGACAAAGAGAGGGAGACTATGAACACCAGGCTCAGCGTGGAGAACAGAGACCTCTGCATCATCAAGTTACAGACATTAAGAACCATGCAAGTGTCAGGGGCTTCAGCCTGGAGGAAAGGAGGAATTGTACAAACTCTGCAATGGAGAGAGTGCCTCTATACAGTCTAATTCCTTTCCCTACAAACCTCACCATTCCGATTGCTTCCTGGGTCTTGATTGCACCACGGTTTAAAGTTGCAAACTCTGAATTGAGACTCACCTCTCCCTTTTAGAGATAATTTAGTACAGTGTTTTTCAAACTGTGGGTCACCTATTGGCTTGTGACCAGCCTTTCATTTTCTTCATGAAATAGAATAAATGAGAATAGAAAATAACTGAGTGTATTTCACATGGTAAGGGTATTTATTGTTTAGCAAAACTGTTGTTCCAGTAAGATATATAATCTACATATAATCCATGTGTTACATAACTGGTTTAGAGTACATAATACATACAGTATATATGTGTATGTTTTTCTTCATGAAATAAAATAAAATAGAAGAGGAAAAAAGAAAACAGAAACTAGAATAGGAAATATCAGACTGCATTGCACAAGGTAAAGGTAATTATTTACAGAAACTTTCATTCCAATTATGTACATACATACAAATTCTACTATACATTCTATGTACATATACACTTAATATGTAATATATAACATATATGTTACATAAGATGTATTCTATATTTTATTATATTTTGCTGTATAACATACAATATGTATTGTATAATATACATTACATATATAGGGTATATTATTATGTATATAGTGGTTATATAAACTATATTTCTTATTGTGGTTTGTTTTCTTAGGTAGAATTCTCTGGAAGCAGATGCTGAGACTCTGAGATTTGTGTGCAGGAGATTTGTTGGGGAGAGCTCTTGGAAACAACACCTGTGGGAGACTGAGGGAAACAGGATTGGGTAGAGGGAAAAGTTGAGCTGTGATGCAGTCACAACTGAGGTCTCAGCCAACCCTCTGGGGAACTCTGGAGCTGGGATGGTCCTTCAAAGTTTTCCTAATTGAGGTGGGGTGGCCAGGCTTTTGTGTTCCTGTATCAGTCAGTCATTGACTGCAGGCTGCCCCCTGGAAGGAGGCGTAATCTTGGATGAGGCAAATCCCTGCTACAGAGGGCAATTCTCAGTGAGTGACATAACTGTGAGCCTTCAGCAGCAGATATTCCCTGAAGCTGCGGGATGGATATGAGGACCTGAAGGAGGGAGGGAGGTGAAGATCTATGTGGAGCACATGGTCCACCCTTTGTATTACTCAGATCCACCTGCTTCTTATAATAAGTTCACCCCATCTGGGAACAGCATTTCCAGGATTCTTACTGGTCTTGTGTTCTGGGGGAAACTTAGCAAGAGCAAGGTTAGTGAGACAAACTACAATCTCCACTGCTGCAGTTGATTTCAAGACCGTAAATGATATTCACTACTTCCTCTACTATACATTCTAGATTCCCCTCACTCTCAGCCAGTACCTCTTTTGGTCTCTGTTGCTTACCTGGTGGCTGATCCATTCCTTCATCTTTGGGAGGTCTGAGCCCCTGGTCACCATGCCCTCCTTAGGCTGCAGCTGCTGTATTAGTCCATTTACCAACAGAGTTTAGCAAGGAGTACCAAGAGATGCCCAAGTGAGTCATCTGCATGCCAAACATATTCCTCCCTGTCCCCACTGTGCAACAGCAGCCCTATTTTCTCCTTATGATCATTGTCAAGTACCTCTACCACAGTAACTCCTCCTCCTGTCCCTTGGCATGAGAAACCTGAAGTGTTGGGTGGCAGCCATAGCTTAGAGTTTAATGGGGTTCTTGCTCCATCCCCTGGTAGCAGCATTCCCTCTTGGAGAACCTGGACTTTTAATTCTGCAGAGTCCTGAGGGAATAGGAAGCACAGATAACAAAAGTGGATCACAGGGAGTGATGGTAAGCTGGGCGATTTCTACTTTACTCTCTGAGTTCCCAGACCCATGTATTCTACCTATTAGGAACAGCACATATACAAGGGTCATTGATTTAAGTTGTACACTATTTTGGAAGATGGTGCCCCATTCTTGTACTGTATCACCTCTAAACTGGGGTCTTAGCTGCGTCTTCAACAAGTTGTTCCATCACTCTCTTGGGCCAGCAGCTTCTGGTTGGTGTGCTCTGTGATGTGATCAGTGGAGCCCATCTTCGTATACCCACTATTTCACCTCCTTTACTGTGAACTGTGTCCTTTGGTCTGAAGCAATGTTATGTGAGAGCCCATGATGATTGGTAAAATCTTCTGTAAGCCCTTGGACAGTGATGGTCCTGCCTTTCCATATAAAGGCAAACCCATACATGGACAATTCCAGTCAAAATGAATCACTACTCTAACCAGAGGGGAAGTAGCTCAATGTAGCCAGTTTGGCACCAGTGGCTGGTTGGTCTCTTTGAGGGATGGTGTCTTATCGGGGACTCAATGTTGGTCTCTTGCTGGCAGGCTAGACATTTGGCAATAATGCTGTTGGCCCCACAGATAACCTCTGTCTCTGCTACTGTCACCACTTCATTAATGTGCCCATCTGCCAGCACTGGGGTGACTGATTATAGCAGCTGGTTGACATCATCTGGCTGATGCATTCTGTCTACATGGTTGCTTAGGGCGACTTCCATGGTGGATGCTGTCTTGTGGGTGTTAACATGCAATGCAAAGATCTTCACGCCTCATTTTTTGCCCACTACCATATATACAGTCCACATTCCTATATCCCAGATCTCCTTGTCCTGATCTTCCAATATTTTTCCTTCCAGATGTCTGACCAACCAGCCAAGCCATTCACCACTGCATATAAGTGAATATATATTCTAACTTGGGCCACTTCTCCTTCCACACAAAGTGCATGACCAAGTACACAGTCCAAAGCTCTGCCCATCAGGAGCTCTGCCACTGTCTTTCAAGGCCATGCCAAGTGGGGCTATAGTGCAGCCACTGTCCATTTTTGGCTTCTACCCACACACCAAGCCAGCCCATTTGTGAACCAAGCTTGGGCTTTTTCCTCTTTCATCAGCTAGTTGTAAGTAATCCCTTTGGTGAGCAGAGGGAGAGGCGCTAGTTTGCAACAGTTGTGGATGATGTGAGGATCTGGGTTACCTATTCATGCAGCTTGCTTGGTCCTGCTTGGGCTCAATCCTGCCTACTGGGCCATCTGACTTTACTACTTGGCAGATCTGGCAGGACTCAGCTCATAATGGACAGTTCTAGATGCATAGTCACTTGGTGCCTATAGTCAAGTATTCTGTCTCTACCCAGGGCCCAGTACTACACCAGGATTTGTTTCTTAAAAGGCATATAATTCTCTGCTGCAGATGGCATGGCCTTGCCCCAGAACCTCAGGAGCCTCTCACTTGAGCTTCCCCAAAGCTCCATACTGCATCTTTTTTATGACACCTCCAGTATTATAGGATCTGCCAGATCGTATGGCCTGAGTGGCAGGGCTGCTTATCCCACAGCCTGGACCTGCTGCAGAGCCCTTTTCTGCTCTGACCTCCACTCTGAGCTGCCAGCCTTACATGTCACCTGATGCACGGGTCAGAGCAGTGCAGTATTTCCAGGTGTGGAATATGCTGCCTCCAGAACCTGAAGAGGCCTACCAGGTAATGTGCTTTTTGTGTTCATGGCTGGAGATGACAGATGCAATAATTTGCCCTGTTCTTTGGAGGGGTTGCCCTGGCCTGCCCTGGGCCACTGGGTCCCTAAAAATTTTACAAATGTGTCACACCCCTGAGTCTTCACAGGGTTTACCTCCCACCCTCAGAACTACGTCTTACCAAGGCAATGTGCTGACCAGTTCTTGCTCATCTTGCCAGGGAGAATGATGCGATTGCTTTAGTGGTCCAGTGTGATATTTTGTGGCCTATCCAGATGCTCTAGGTCCCTTTCGGCAATATTATGACACAGGGCGAGAGACTTAACATAACCCGCTGGCGAGTCCGTAAACGAATACTGTTGTCAGTCTCACATGAGTGTGAACTGTTTCTGATCCTCTTTTCTAATCAGAATAGAAAATGCATTTGCCAAATCAGTGGCCACCTACCATGTACCTGAGGTCTTATTAAGCTGCTTTAGCAATGACAGCATGTCCGGTATAGCAGCTGCAATGAAAGCTACTACTTGGTCAAGCTCGTGGTAGTCTACAGTCATTCTACAGGATCCATCCAGTCTCCTCAAGGGCCAAATGGGACCAACACTTCTGCATCCTTTGGATCTTTAAGAGTGTCATGAATTTCCACCCTTACCCCTAGGATACAAGTATTGCTTTTTGTTTTTTGGTTTTTGTTTTAAGATTTTATTTATTTATTCATTTATCCCCCCCTTGCTGCTTGTGCTCGCTGGGTCAGCTAACCACGCCGTGCGGGCGGGCTTGCCTTCACCAGGAGGCCCCGGGAACCGAACCCGGGGCCTCCCATATAGTAAACGGGAGCCCTACTGATTGAGCCACAGCCGCTTCCCACAATATTGTTTTTGATTTACTGCTTTGATAGGGAGGGGAGGGCAGTTTCAGAGGCATCCATTCAGTCTTCCCAGTACAATAGCTCTTACGCCACAGGCCAAAGGGAACCCTGTGTAAGAGTTCTGACAATTAAAAATTATGTCCATTCCAATTATGCATTTTTTGAACAATTTATTGAAGTATATCATTCATACATGAACATACGTAAACTATAAGTGTTCAGTAAACATTGTGAACTTACAAAACAAACATGCACAACATCATACAGGGCTCTCACACATCACCCCACCACAAATACTTTGCATTGTTGTGAAACATTTGTTAACAAATTATGAAAGAGCATCGTCAAAGTATTACTACTAACGGTAGTCCATATCTTATTCCCCTGTACTTTTTAAAAAGGATTTATTTATTTATTTACTTTTATCCATTTTTACACCCCTTCCCCCTCCCCCCCGTTTTTGCTATTTCTGTGTCCATTCGCTGGGCAACTCTGTGTCCATTTTCTGCCCTCTCTTCTCATCCTTCTCTTCCTGTCTTCACTGGGATTCAATCCTTGGAATCTCTGATGTAGGAGAGAGGCACCCTGCCCGCGCCACCTTAGTTGCTGGTTTTTCGGTGCGTCTCATCTTGCCTCTCCCTTGTGTCACTCTCCTATTATGTCATCATCTTGCTGTGTGGCTCGTGGGAACTGGTGGTGCGCCCGCACACAGGGCCTGGCGGCCCACGCACCTTCTATATATTTTTTAAAATTTTTACCAGGAGGTCCCGGGGATCGAACCCAGGTCCCTCCATATGGGAGATGGACGCCAACCAGATATAGCCCCCTGCTATATCTCTTAAGGTTGACCAGAGATACCTAGAGTTACAGTCTTTTCCCATACAGGATGGTCATATAATAAATCAGGCTTAGTTTATCACCAGCATTCTAAAAACCAGACCTAGGGAGAAAAACTAGGTCTTGGGGACACATGCATGGTGGTTTCTAATATATCGAATGTTTAGCCCACCCTGATTATCACAGAATCAGGACAGTGAGAATATTCGCATATATTTTTCTTTATTAAAAATTTTTACCAGGAGGTCCCGGGGATCGAACCCAGGTCCCTCCATATGGGAGACGGACGCCCAACCATTTGAGCCACATCCGTCCCCCTGCTACATCTCCCAAGGTTGACCAAAGATACCTAGAGTTACCGTCTTTTCCCATACAGGATGGTCATATAATAAATCAGGCTTAGTTTATCACCAGCATTCTAAAAACCAGACCTAGGGAGAAAAACTAGGACTGGGGACACACGCATGGTTTCTAATATAGCAAATGCTTAGCCTACCCTGATTACCACCAAATCAGGACAGCAAGAATATTCGCATCCAATTATGCATTTTTGAACTGGGGGAATTGATGACTAGGTGAGTCTGTGGACTGGGGGGACCCACTGTGAGCAGGACCTGGGTCAGAATTTATTACCTTACCCCTACTGTGTTTCTCAACATTGCTGGCGCCACTCTCACGGGTATATTCCTTATTGCTTTGTTAAGTTGTGTGTATCCTCTGGGCTTTCTTGTAGAATGTAGTCAGCTCGTGAGTTTACCAGACTCATATAGTATAACTACTGTAGCATGTCTACTTCTCTGAACCCTTTGGTCCTTTCCTCCACAATCTGCCATGGAGGTTCTGGCATATCTGTTTCACTTAGTGTGGAACAGTGTTTTCTCCAGGCTTCCAAGAGTCATCCCAGTGTTTTAGCATGATCTCCTAAGATCCTTGCCAGGGTTTTAAATTCTGTATCCCAAGAAGAGGCTACAACTTTATGTTCCACCCCCTTGAGCCATTGTCCTCAGGATCCAGTCCCATGCGTAGTTTCCCAGGTCCTCCCAGTACATATTAACCAGATTGTTTGGCTTCTTCTGCATATAGTTCTTCTCCTTCCTTTATAAGCCTCTAATTTCTCCACTTGGGTCGTGCTAGGCTTTGACCTTGGTTATTGGTCTGGTTGCTGGGAGGGGAGGTGGGGATAGATTCTGAGAGGGCCAAGCATTGTTTTATAAGTCACCTGCTTCGTTTGAGGCCCCTGCATTATCTTCAAGCAGAGGGAATCTATATTCTAACAAGGGGGGTGGGGTGGGATACTTCTGCAGGCCCAGTGGGCTCAGGTGAATCAATACATTCAAGGATTTTAACTGCATCTGCCCAGATATCCTCAACCCAAGTCTCCTTCCCTATTAGGGCCCTGAGCATGGCAAACGTGCTGGGCCTGAGAATCCAACCTTCTCTGAAGCTCTGCTGTACTTACAGTTAAGTTCTGAGCCTGGTCCTTACCCTCTGTCCCTCTGGCTGTAAAAAATAGGGTTTCCTGGGAAGCGGCTGTGGCTCGATCAGTAGGGCTCCCGTTTGCCATGTGGGAGGCCCCGGGTTCGGTTCCCGGGGCCTCCTGGTGGGGGCAGGCCCGCCCGCACGGCGTGGTTGGCTGACCCGGCGAGCACGGGCAGCAAGGGGGGGATAAATGAATGAATAAATAAAATCTTTAAAAAAAAAAAAAATAAAAAAAAAATAAAAATAAAAATAAAAAATAGGGTTTCCTTAAATGTAGCAAAGGAGGTCCTCTGGCTTTCACATTTTGCCTTGAATTGGTTATTATTCGCCCTGGGCACAGCAGATCTTTCTTCAGCCAATCATTGGTGTTTAAAAAATAGTCACCCTACTCTGGTTACCATTGCCCTTATACCTTTCAGTTGCCAGGGATGTTTCGCCAGCCGCTGCACCCCTTCCACCAGTCTTCTCATTACAGTCTGCCATCGGTAAAGGTCACTGCTGCTCCAGATCCCCAGGAGCCTACATTGTGATCCTCCTGCTTGGGCTTCCCGTTAACATCACCCTACATCTCTTCCTACCACTGACACCTCCGGTATCAAAGGATCTGCCAGATCCTGTGGCCTAAGTGGCAGAGCTGCTTGCACCGCAGCGTGGAACTGCCGCAGAGCCCTTTGCGTTGCTCCAGCTTGTCAGGGGCTAGCTGTGCTCCACCTCCCACCCGTGATGGATCTTCATTACCCGTTGACTGCTCGGTGATCCAGCTCGAGAATCACATTAGAGTCTGCTCTCTGAAGTTTCATTTCTCTTGCTCATTTTTTTAAGTCTGGTTCCCTGGAAACAGACTTTGAGGCAGAGATTTGCATGCAAGATTCTTACTGGGCAGGGCCTTTGAGATCAACACCTGTAAAGAGGGTAAGATTGTGTTGAGGAAACTGACCCACCATGCAGTCCCATCAGAGGCTTCAGCTGATCCTAAGGGGAGCCCTTTTGGAGGCAAGGAGGCTGGCCTTTGTACCTCCTCAGAGACTACATATAGGCTAAGGGCTGCCGTCAGAAAGCAGGTGTAACCTTAGCTACAACAGTGGTCTGTGACAGCAGACAGTTCCCAGTCGGGACCCAACTGTGAGCTCTGAACAGCTGGTATTCCCAGCAGCTGGGAGATGGGTGCATTGGCCCTGGAGAGGAAATCTGAGCACAACACTACAGTGTGCTCTACACTGGTGGTCAAAAAAGTCTGAAAAACAGTGAAATACTCTGAATTCATCATCGTTTCATAGATGAAAAAGTTGCGGGTCTGAGAGATTGAGAGAGATTCTCTCCTGGCACTTGGAGAGAGAAAGAGAGACAGACAGACAGAAGAAAAGCTGTGCTTGGGGTCTTTCACGTGTGTTGGTGAGGTCACCAGGTTCATTTGTACTATATATGTCAGAGACTCTGATTGTGTGCTTGTCGGCAACCTTGGCAGTGTCTCCCCTCTTCAACCCCCATTCCCTGAGAATCTGATCGGAGATGAGGTTCTGTCTGAGTAGAAGCCTGTCAGGCAGGAATCCTGGGTTTGGGGGAGGAAGCAACTGGAAACTGAGCCCAGCTAGGGATGGGCCCAGGGACGGTGACATAGCAGATCGTGATGTGTTAGTGCTGCTCCTACTCCTCTTTGGATTGGATTCGCCGCCTCTTCAGCTGCGTTCCCTCCCGCACCTTCCAGTCCATCAGTGCTGGTTACAGCTTCTTTACCCCAGCCCACACCCCTCAATCTGTTCCTCCTTTGCTGGTACAGTTGACCAACTGTGGCTGTTTTTGTCCCTCTCAGCACACAACCACGTGGTGCATGTGCTCCCCCTTGGGAAGGGCCAGAGAACCAAAAGCTGCTTCGGGCCACACAAGCAGAACACAGGCAGAGAGACATACACAGACACTGAAGTATCCCCGAACACACGCTTCCTATGTATATTTTATAAGGCTCATTGCCGTTCACCAACTCCGTGAAATTTCAAAGTGCATGACAGAAAATGAAGCACTACTCATTTTGTGAAGCTGTTCACCATTTTTGATAGCAGTGCGGTTAGCAGACTATACTTTAGGAAGTGACTGCTCTCTGTGGTTTAAGGGAATATTTTACATTTCTCAGTGTCCTCTGACACTTACACACCTCCATGTGGATGACAGCAGACTTTATGGTTTGCAAAGCACTATTCATTTTTCCAAGTATTTCAACAATTATAAAACACTTTATAGTTTCTATAGTGGCACTGAAGGGGCAAAGGCTGGGGATCAAGGGACCAGCCTGGGTTTTGTCTTCCTTCCTGGGATTTGGGCATTGATGGATGTGCTCTGCTTTTCCTCTCCAGGGCAAAATACTTCAAAGGGAAAAAGATCCATGGAGAAATTGACATCAAAGTAGAACAGGTTAGTTGGTGCAGATGGACCTGGGGGCCAACTGTCCAGACTGCAAACTGAGTGGTCATTTTTGCATGATGTGGACAAATCATCAATTTCTCCCTTTCTCAGGCTGAATTCTCTGATCTCAATCTCGTGGCTCATGCCAATGGCGGATTCTCTGTGGACATGGAAGTTCTTCGGAACGGGGTGAAGGTCGTGCGGTGAGTATAAAAAGGTTACCTTGTTATAATGGGAGAAACATAAGGACTCCCTTGGAGGTGAGGAAAGGTCCCCACCTCCCCAGCCATCCTTCTGCGAGCAAGAGCTACAGAGATAGCTTTTCTTCTGAAGAAGAGCCAAAGATCTCAGCAACCCACAAGTCAAAATCGTCTCATCAATTCAGTAAATATTTGTTGAGCATCTACTGCATGCCAGGCATTGCTTTCATGCTCTCAGCATTTTACGGTCAACAAATGTTTATTGAGCACCTAGTGTGCCAGGAACTGTCCTAGGTGCTGAGGACCTTTCAGCAAACAAAACAGATGAAAAAGAAATCCCTACCCTTATGAAGCCTACATTCTACTGATTCTCCTGTGGGATACACACAGTAAAACACTAAGAAAATCAAATGGTGTAAAAATGCTAAGAAAAATATATACCAGTAAGGGGATATAGGGATTGCTGAATGGTGATGGATTCTGCAATTTGGATAAGGTGGCCCAATAATGTGGGAGACATTTGAGCAAAGTCCTGAAGGAAGTGAAGAGTGATCCATGTAAATATCTAGGGAGGGAAATGTTCCAGGTAGAGGGAACAGCCAGTGTAAAGGTCCTGAGGCTGGAATTTATTCTGGACAGCACAGTTTGAGGACAGCTAGTGGTCTGAGAGATTGTGACCAGGGAGCTGTCAAAGCTGACCTTGGTGAGGAGAGAGGAGCAGATATAAAAGGCTTAAGGAGACCGCCAGATGGAGAAAGAATAGAAAAAGTGCTTGTGGCAAAGGGAGCAGCTTGTGCATGTCTGCAGAGGTAAAAAACCACATTGCAATTTCTTGGAACTGTGGAGATTTAGAAACTTGGCCTTTGTTCCAAGAGTGGTGGAGAGCTTCGAGGGTGGGGATGGGGGACCATCAACATTCCTACCCCTGCCACCCCAGGTCTCTGAAGCCGGACTTTGTGCTGATCCGCCAGCATGCTTTCAGCATGGCGCGGAATGGAGACTACCGCAGTTTGGTCATTGGGCTGCAGTATGCCGGAATCCCCAGTGTTAACTCTTTGCATTCTGTCTACAACTTCTGTGACAAGCCTTGGGTGGTAAGTGATGGGAAGGGTGCTACCGGCAGAGGGAACAGCGCATGCCTGCATGCAGGAGTGTGAAATCACTCTGTATTTTTCGGAATCTGAAGAAATTTAAAAGCTTGGAGTCCCAACTTGGAGGCTCCCTCTAGGTGAAGGACTTGCTGACCCATCTTTCCTGGCTCTTGTAGTTTGCTCAGATGGTTCGACTGCACAAGAAACTGGGGACTGAGGAATTCCCCCTAATCGATCAGACCTTCTACCCCAATCACAAAGAGATGGTGAGTCTGGGCTTCCCATTAACATCACCCTACATCTCTTCCTAGAGGAGGAAAGTAACGTCTTGACTATTGCAGTAATATTACCAGTGGGCGTGTTATCAGTGGTATATCAGAAAATGCAGCTGGTGTATGCATGTGGAAGTATGAAATTGCTTCGTGATAGGGTTTATTAATATCTTGAATGTACTTATGGTTGCAGGTGTGAATTAAGTCATTGATACCAATATTTACCAGATGTATTAGTCAGCCAAAGGGGTGCTGATGCAAAAATACCAGAAATTGGTTGGTTTTTATAAAGGGTATTTATTTGGGGTAGAAGCCCACAGTTACCAGGCCATAAAGTGTAAGTTACTCCCCTCACCAAAGTCTGTTGCCATGTGTTGGAGCAAAATCGCTGCCGATGTCTGCAAGGGTTCAGGCTTCCTGGGTTCCTCTCTTCCCGGGGCTTGCATCTCTGTGGGCTCAGCTCCTCTGCTATCTCCACAAGGCCAGCTGTGCACTATCAGGTGAATGGCTCGTCTCTTCCCAGGGCCTTCTCTCCTTCCTCACGACCAAGCTCCTCTGTGTGCTTACTTCCCCAGGCTCCAGCATTAAAACTCCACATCAGAACTCCAACTCAAAACTCCAACTCTGTCCTTTGCCATGTCTTTTATCATTGAGTCCCTATCCACCAAGGGACTCAATGCCCTACTGATGTGGCCCAATCAAAGCCCTAATCATAATTTAATCATACCCAGATGAACAGACCAGTTTACAAACATAATCCAATATCTATTTTTGGAATTCATAACTATATCAAGCTGCCACACCAGGTCTTATTACTCATATTGCCTATTCTCACCAGAATTAAAAATTGATTGGGAAAAAAAAAATTGATTGGGGAGCAGATGTAGCTCAGTGGTTGAGCGTCTGCTTCACATGTACAAAGTCCCGGGTTCAATCTCTGATACCTCCTAAAAATAAATAAATAAACTAAAAATTGATTTCTAATGTAAATTAACAGAGCAAATATAATGAATCAAATGATAGTCACATAGAGAAATCAAATCGTTGTTACTAACCTTGTCAGATATTGCTGCTAATAGAAATTTTTACCAATATCTCAAATTAGGATTGCCAATACAAATTATCAGTTGCAATGATATAAAGTAAATTATGTTTACAAATAGAAATAGAATTATTGGTTACTATTATCATAAAATATAATCACTAATATTAAAGATTATCACCAATACTACAAATTATGGTTACTCATGTAAATTACAAGTACTGATGTTATGAACTATAGTTCTTAATTGAAATTGAATAATCATTACTAGTATCATCAAAGATTATATATTATTACAAATTATCATCAATATTACAAATTATGCTCTAATATAAATTATAAGTACCTATGTTTTGAATTATACTACACTTAATAGAAATTGAATTATCATTACTAATATTATCTAATATTATAGTTTATTACAAATCTTACAATTTAAGAATATCAATATAAAAGATACATTGTTAAATTGTAATTACTAAAAGAAACTAAACTATGAGTACAAGCATTGTAAAATGTCATTATAGATACAACAAACTATTATGAATTAAGATTACTAATATAGGGAAGCGGCTGTGGCTCAATCAGTAGGGCTCCTGTTTACCATATGGGAGGCCCTGGGTTCGGTTCCCGGGGCCTCCTGGTGAAGGCAGGCCCGCCCGCACAGCGTGGTTAGCTGACCCAGCGAGCACAAGCAGCAAGGGGGGGATAAATGAATAAATAAATAAAAATCTTAAAAAAAAAAAAAAAAAAAGTTACCTGGCTATTCAGGGACTTTAAAAAAAAAAAAAAAGATTGCTAATATAAATTATGAGTACCTATGTTTTATATTATATTATAGTTACTAATAGAAATCATTATTAATATGGTTAATAGTCCAACTGATATTATAAATAATTACTAATATTAAAGTTATATTACTAATACAAATTATGAGGAACACAGTTATGAATTCAGTTGTAGTTACAAATAGAAAAAAAATTTTTTTTAAGATTTTATTTATTTATTCATTTATCCCCCCTTGCTGCTTGTGCTCACTGTGTCCATTTGCTGTGCGTTTTTCTGTGTCTGCTTGTCTCCCTTTGTTGGGTCGTCCTGCTGCGTCAGCTCACCGCACCGCGCGGGCTGGCTTGCCCTCACCAGGAGGCCCCGGGAATGGAACCCCGGGCCTCCCATGTGGTAAACGGGAGCCCTATCGATCGAGCCACATCTACTTCCCACAAATAGAAATTGAATCAGTTACTAATGTCATCAAATTTGTTTAAAGAAGTTTTATTGAGATATATTTACATACCATACATTCCATCCAAAGTGTACAATCAATGGCTTTTAGTATAATCATTGTGTTGTGCATTCATCACCACAAAAATTTTTAGAACAATTTCATTTCTCTAAAAAGAAAAACTCCACACCCGTTAGCAGTCACCTCCCAATCCCTCTATCCTTCCCCAGCACTACATAACCACTAATCTAATTCTATCTTTATAAATTGATTTATATTTACATTTTATATAAAGGGAATCATACAATATGTAGTACTTGGTGTCTGGTTTCTTTCACGTAGCACAATGTTTTTTGTTTGTTTGTTTGTACCTGATATTAACAACTTGTAACAGTAACATACATTTGTTCAGTTTCAAAGGAAAACAGTCCTTATATATGCAATATTACTCATATTCATATTCCACATGAGGTTTCACTATGCTATTGAAGTGGGGCACTTCATCCAGAGAGAAACTCAGCACCCAGACAATGTGTTTAGGAGAGGAACCTTTTTTTCCGGCGGGCGGGGGCCTCCTCCAGCAGTATGGAGAGAAGCGACCCCCAGCTTCCCGCGGTGGGTTTTTATAGGGAATTTTAGCAGGGTCAGCATGATAAAGCAACTTTTCTTTGTGTTCAGATATCAGATTAGTTGATTAAAACAAAGCTTTAATTTTCTTGCTCCAGAAAGGGTGAGGGGCAGCTACAATTGTCCATATCCAGCAGAGCAAGCAAGCAACATTACAGAAGCTAATTTTTGCGATTAGCATCGGCCTTAAGGGGGTCTGGGTTAATCTTTACTAGGGGTGGGTTTTGCCATCTCCATGGTGGTGTGATAGGCCAGGCAGGGATGCATAGCCCGGGTATTGTTTTAAGCAGGTTTTGTGGGCCTTAGGAACTTCCATCAGTGTTACTATGTTTAAAAATCTCCATTACACTGTATCATCCCATGTTACATTTTTTCAGCCTTCATTCTAGTAATAGACTTTCCCTTTCAACCACTATCATTCCCCTGTAATAGCACTGCTAGTTACAAACAATATGATGTGCTTTCACCTTTTCTACTCATTTCCAAAGATTTTTTTTTGCAACTAATTTTGCACAATTTTACCAATGTTACAAATTATGCTTGTTTATATACCCATCACCAGTTAGTGGAATAAATAATTAAATATCAAGATTGACCCAACATTAGCAACCTGATGAAATAAGCATTGCTACTAATATTACAAATTGTTTCCACTATTACGAATTATGGTCACTGATATAAGTTAAAAGTATCAGTGTTATGAATTAAGTTTATTCATTAGTACAGATTGAGTCACTAATTCTCATGAAACCCAATTTGTATATCATTATTACTATTCCACATTCTTTGAGAGACAGTATAGCAGAGTATGATGGAGAGCATGAACTCTGTAGCCAGATGGAGTTCACCTCCACAACTTACTAGCTGTCTGACATAGGAAAAGTTACTTAAATGCTCTTTGCCTCAGTTTACCCATCTGTAAAATGTGTGCAATAATAATTCTTGCCTCAGAGGGTTGGTGTGAAAATTAAATTATTTAATAAATGTAAAGTGGTTAGAAAAGTGCGTCTGGCATACAGTAACTGCTATCTACATGTTGACAAAGTTCTCTTCTTTCCCTAGTTTGTTGAGTGTTTTTACCATGAAAGTAGGGTGGACTTTGCCAAATGCTTTTTCTGTTTATTGATCATGTGCTTTTGGTCCTTTGTTCTGTGAATATGTGAACATTGATTGTTTTAGTATGTTGAATCTTGCATTCTTGGGATAAACCCCACTTGGTTGTGGTGTACAATCCTTTCTATATATTGCTTGTTGCCTGTTGCCGTTCAGGAACTGGGTCCGTGAAAACGGTGCTGCGGATGAGAAAGAAAGAAACAAAGAGAAGGAAAAACTGGGATCAAGGGACTCTCCTTCTGTAATGGGGAGAAGAGCCCAGCCACACCATAGAGCGTGGCTTTTATTTGGTTTTTGACCAATCAAAATACATATGCGCATATCCAAAGGCAATAGATACGTGACAGTTTACATTTTACTAAAACCAGCAAGTCTTGAAGGGTTTACATTCCTGCATGTAGCAGATGTTGTAAATCTTATCTAACATACAAAATACTCAATAGAAGCTCAGGATGTTTCCCCACCCAGCTACTATTAGATCCTATCTCATCTTCAGACTAGTCTCTTATCTCCTACATTCCAGGGTGTCTCCTACATTCCAAAGTGATCTGCTTACTGTCAGTAGTCATGGCCTTTGATTGAAACGCCATCATTGCTGGATTCATTCATCTTGTTAGTATTTTGTTAAGGATAATGGTGTCTATATTCACAATGGGTATTAGTGTGTTCTTTTCTTACGATGTTTTTGTCTGGTTTTGGCATCAGGGCAGTGTTCCCTCCTCTTCAATTTTTTTTTGGAAGAGTTTGTGAAAGATTGATGTTAATCTTTCTTTCTTTCTTTTTTTTTAAAGATTTATTTATTTTTTAACTTTATTTTGTACATTTAATTGAAAATATAAACAATTAAAAACTAAAAAGTAAATGCAGATGAATAAATATATACATTTCTCAATTAAATGTAATGGATACATATAAATTTTTTTTTTAATCAAACAGTATATTACACAATACATTTGGTTCATAGTAAAGCATATGGCAACATGGATGAACCTGGAGGACTTTATGTTGAGTGAAGCAAGCCAGACACAAAAGGACAAATACTGTATGAATGCATTACTAAAGATTTATTTTATCTATTTATTCCCGCTGCCCCTCCATTGTTTGTGCTCACTGTCTGCTCGTCTTCTCTTTAGGAGGCATCAGGAACCGAACCTGGGACCTCCCATGTGGGAGAGAGGTGCTCAATCACCTGAGCCACCTCAGCCTCCTGGTGTGTTGTATCTCTCATTCGGTAGAATTTGCCAGTGAAACCATTTATTCCTAGGCATTTCTTTGTGGGAAGTTTTTTTTTTTTTTATTGTAATTATTACTAATTCAATCTCTTAACTTGTTATAGGGCTGTTCAGATTTTTTATTTCTTCTCGAGGCAATTTAGGTAGTTTCTGTCTTTCAAGGAATTTGTCCTTTTCACCTAGGTTTTATAATATGTTGGCATGCTATGTTCCTAGTATTACCTTATAATTCTTTTTATTTCTGTAAGTTAGTAGTAATGACTCCTCTTTCATTACTGATTTTAGTATTGTGTGTTTTTTTTTTTTCTCCTTTTTCCTTGGTCAATCTAGCTAAAGGTTTGTAAACATTGTTGATCTTTTCATAGAACCAGTTTTTGGCCTTATTGATTTTCTCTATTGTTTTTCTATTCTCTATTTCATTTATTTCCACTCTAATATTTATTTGCTTCCTCCTGCTTGTTTTGGGTTTTGTTTACTCTGCTTTTTCTAATTTCTTTTTTTTTTTTTTAAAGATTTTATTTTTATTTATTCATTTATCCCCCCCTTGCTGCTCGTGCTCACTGGGTCAGCCAACCACGCCATACGGGCGGATCTGCCCTCACCAGAAGGCCCTGGGAACTGAACCCGGGGCCTCCCATATTGTAAACGGGAGCCCTACTGATTGAGCCACAGCCGCTTCCTCTAATTTCTTAAGATGAAAGATTAGATTATTGGGAAACGGATGTGGCTCAAGAGGTTCGGCGTCCATCTACCATATGGAGAGACCGGGGTTCGATCCCCGGTACCTCCCAGTAAAAAAAAATAATAATAAAAATAAATAAATAAATAAACAAACAAACAAACAAATAAATAAATAAATAAAAGAAAGATTAGGTTATTGACTTGTGATCTTTCTTGTTTTTAAATATAGGCATTTTCAACTATAAATTTCCCTCTAAGCACCACTTTGGTGATATCTTATAAGTTTTGGTATGTTGCATTTTCCTTTTAATTCATCTCAAAATACTTTCTAATTTCCCTTGTGATTTCTTCTTTGACCCATTGGTCATTTAGGAGTGGGTTGTTTAATTTCCACATATTTGTGAATTTCCTAAATTTCTTTCTGTTATTGAGTTCTAATTTCATTCCATTGTGGTCAGAGAACAAACTTTGCATGATTTCAATCATTTTACATTTATTGAGATTTGTTTATGTTTTAACATATGGTCTGTCTTGTAGAACGTTCCTTGTGCACTGGAGAAGAATGTGCATTCTGCTGCTGTTGGGTGGAGTGTTCTATAGTTGTCTGCTGGGTCTATTTGGTTTATAGTGTTGTTCAAGTCTTCTCATTCTTTATTGATCTTCTGTCTAGTTGTTCTATCCATTATTTTTTTTGTTGTTGTTTTTACCTTGAATTTTATTTTGTTGAATATCAGTGTTGTCAATTATAATTCATTTAATTATAAATTGCAAGACCTGTTTTCTTAACCTTCTATAATTATTTTTAAAATGAAAGAAAAAGAGAAACATATACAGAATGGTGGGATAAAAGCCTCCAAAATTTCACAGCTCCATTAAAGCAATGAGAACACTGACAAAAATTGTCAAAATCAACTGTTTCAGAAATCTGGAAAGTAACCAAAGTCTTGCAACAATGTAAGGAACTGTACTCAAGTTCCTTGGTATCCTAGAAAACCATCAGCTTCACAACTATGGTAGATGTGAAAGTCAGCAGACTAGCAGTCACTAGAGAGAGAAGATGTTTGGTGCTCCCCAAAGCCCCTTTTCAGAGAATTGTCACTGCTTGGGCTGTATGGAAGGTCCATTAAAA
Source organism: Tolypeutes matacus (assembly GCA_026826555.1). Classification (NCBI taxonomy): domain Eukaryota; kingdom Metazoa; phylum Chordata; class Mammalia; order Cingulata; family Chlamyphoridae; genus Tolypeutes; species Tolypeutes matacus. The sequence continues at coordinate 7,239,984 of JAKSZT010054419.1, read as the reverse complement.
TTTCCATTCTCGTGATTATCTTTATTTGAACTGATTTAGAGCTTGCTCTATGAGACCAGCCATATCCCCAAGATGATAATATGTTATTTGCAATTGTTTAATAGCATAGCTGCTGTTTTAAATATCTTCAACCACTAAAGAAAACTATGTCTAAATAATTAGAGGAAAATGTAAGAATGATGTCTCACCAAACAGGAAATATCAATAAATAAAGAGAAATAATTTTTTTTAAATGAAGTAGAAATCTTGGAGTTAAAAATTACAATAACTGGTAGGTAAAGTTTACTACAAGAATTCACCTAAAGATTTGAAATGGCAGAAGAAAGAACTAGTGGAATTTGAGATAGATAAATTGATGATATAGTCTAAGAAAAGGAAAAATAGATTGAAAAAAGTGAGTAGAGCTTCTGGACATTTGGGACACCATCAAGCATACCAATGTAAATGTAATGAGAAAGGAGAGAGAAAGGGGTAGAAAAAATATTTGAAAATATAATGGTCAAAAATTTCCCTATTTTATGAAAAACATTATTCATAGAATAATGAACTCCAAATAAGATAAACTGAAAGTTGTTCACACCATACACACCATAGTCAAATTGTCGAATGACAATGACAAAGAGAATCTTGAAGGCAGCAAGAGTCAAGCGACTAGTCACATACATGAAATCCTAAATAAGATTAACAGATAACTTCTCATCAGAAACCATGGAGGCCAGATATGAGATTATGGCTTCAAAGTGTTGAAAGAAAAAGAATGCCAACAAAGAACTATGTATCCAGCAAAACACAATCTATCCATTATTGAAAGCAGGGTATTGAAATTTCCACCTGTCATTTTTTTGTTTGTTTGTTTGTTTGTTTGTTTTGTTTTTTTTTTTAAAGATTTTATTTATTTATTCATTTATCCCCCCCCCTGCTGCCCGTGCTCGCTGGGTCAGCCAACCACGCCGTGCGGGCGGGCCCGCCCTCACCAGGAGGCCCCGGGAACCGAACCCGGGGCCCCCCACATGGTAAACAGGAGCCCCACTGACCGAGCCACAGCCGCCCCCCCACCTGTCATTGTTGAATGGTTTATGTCTTCCTTCAATTGTGTCCTTTTTTTTGTTTAAGATATTTTGGGGCTCTGTTGTTAGATAAATGTATATACTGATGGAATGATTCTTTTATCATGATAAAATTCCCCTCTTTATCTCTAGGAACAACTTTTGTTTTAATGTCTATTTTGTCTCACATTACTATAGCCACTCCGATTCTCTTTTGGTTATTGTTTGCATGGTATATCTTTTTCCTTCTGTTTACTTTCAACCTATTTGTGTCTTTGAATCTAAAGTGAGTCTCTTGTAGTCAGCAGATAGTCGGTTCAGGCTTTTCCTCCATTCTGCCAATCTCTGCCTTTTATTTGAAGTGTTTACTCATTTGCTCGATCCTACAGTGCAAAGAAAGTATTTTCAGAATTGTGATACCCATACTACTATGAAAAATAAGCCTACTAAGGTAGAGCTTGGATTTCATGTGCCTTTTTAATATCTTTAGACTGAAGGTATACAGTCAAAGTACCGTATTGAAAAGTTACTTGGTTCAGTTCTTTTTATTCATCATTCAGCATGGTTATGCTATTGTCCCGGCCCGCGGGACATCAACGAGGACCCGAAACCTGCCGAGAAAGAATGGTGGGACAAGAGACGCAAGGAATGACAGCAAGACAGTATTCTGATCAAGCTGCAAATTTTATTTGAAGGAGCAGGGCTTATATGCTGTTTGGAGAAGGGAAGTGAGTCGGGGCACTCCAAGATTGGAGGGTGCTGTTGCTGGGGTAGGGGCAGATTTTACTCTCGATGCTGTTGCTAGGGTAGGGGCAGATTTTACTCTCGTGCCCTGCGCCTGCGTATCGTTACAATCACCTAGGTAGAAATGGGAACCGGAGAACAAAGGAGCTACAATCACCTAGGTAGAGGTGGGAACCGAAGAACAAAGGAGCAAGGAGGAAGAAGAACAAGGAAGTGACAAAGCAGATTTTGTGCCTGCGCCATGTTGTGCTATGTAGCCACTGGTTGCTGTCGCTTAGGTTGTTGGCACCTCTCTTGGCAGAGTCCAGTGACGGCTCCCAACAGCTATTCACTTGATTTTAAATTTACTTTGCTTCTCTTTGTATTCAATTTTAGTTTTTCCCTATCCGTGCTGATTTAATGTTATATTTTTTAATGTAAGACATTAGCATGATTCCAAAGGTCAAAATATAGAAAGATATCCTCAGATAAATTTGAAAACTTGGATGAAATGGATAATTTCCTAAGGAGATACAGTTTGCCAGAATTGACCCCATTGGAACTTACCAGAACAATTGTCATAAAACCAATAGAGAGCCTTATTAAGGAACTACCCCCATAAAAAGGCATCAGGTCCAGATGGTTTCACAGGGGAATTCTACCTAACCATTAGATAACAGTTAATCCCAATGCTACATAAATTGTTCCAGGTTTTAAAAAATGAAAGAAAACATCCACATTATTTTTATAAAGCAAGTATAACAGTCATAGCACAGAAAAGATAATTATAGACCATTTTCACTCCTGAAAATCAATGCAAAAATCCTAAATAAAATATTAGCAAACAGAATTTAGAACCACATTAAGAAGAGAATATAGCATGATAAAATGAGTTTTATTCTGGGAATGCAATGATGGTTAAATATAGGTAATGTATTAAATAAATATATGATACAACATATTAATAGATCTAAGGAGAAAATCAATGATTCTCGCCATAGATATTTTAAAAGCCTTTGACAAAATTCAACAGCCATTCTGATAAAAGCATTGAAAAATAGAAATCAACTAATATCTCCTCAAAATGATAAAATATCAGCCCTAAAGTCAGCATCTTAATATAATGGGAAAACACTGAAGGCATTTCCACTAAGATCAGGAACAAGGCAAAGATGTCTACTATCTTCTTCACTCCTTTTTGTGATCCCAAAAATATACCTACAAGCTTTTATTTGGAGCTAGACAAGTTGCTACTAAAGTACATATGGAAAGGCAAACATGCAAGAATAACCAGGAAAACCCTGCAAAAGCAGAGCTATGAGGAGGGACTTGCTGTACCAGATATTAAAACATATTAAGGGGAGTGAATGTGGCTCAAGCAGTTGAGTGCCTGCCTCCCACAGGGGAGGTCCTGGGTTCGGTTCTGGGTGCCTCCTGAAAAAACAAAAACAAACAACAAGCAAAAGAAATGAAGAAGCCAACTCAGGGAAGCCGATGTGGCTCAGTGGTTGAGCACCGGCTTCCCACATATGAGGTCCCGGGTTCAGTCCCCAGTACCTAAAAACGAAAAACAAAAAACAAAAAAAAACATATTAAGAAGCTTTTATAATTTCAACAGTATGATACTGACACTTGACTCAATAGACAGACAGACCAAAGGAAGAGAAATAAAAAGCCCAGGTATGGACTCATGTGCATATGGAAATTTAATGGCGACTCAAAAGCCACTAGGGCAAAGAGGAACTTTTTAGCAAAGCTTTGTTTATGACATTTAAATTCTTCACCCATCAGAAATTGATTTTCATTTGCAGTGTGAAATAGGTAGGGCTCCAGTTTCATCTTTTTCCTTCTACTTTTCTCCCCCACTGACATGGTATGCCACCACTGTCATATACTAAACTGTCATATAAATGTGGGCCAGGTTCTGGATTCTGTTCTATTCCATTTGTCACTTTCTCTATACCTGTGCCAAGGCCACACTAAATTAATATATCTTTGCATTACTTCCTGATATGTGGCGGGTCATGTCATACCTCCTGGCTGTTCCATAGATGTGTACAAACTAATTTTATTAGAAATAGAGAGAACAGGACTTCAGGGGCCAGGAAGAAGACAGAGTTAATGGTGGGTGATGGTGGGGGAGGAGGAGGTGATAGCAGAGGCATTAGACTCCGTGCTGGCCTATTTCCCACTTTGCTTTCCAGCCCACTGTGCAGCATAGAGGGGCAGAAGCTAGGCCCAGATTTGTGGGAGCAGCCTTCTCCCATCCTGTGTTTTGAAGCTTTGGTGGGAAGGTTGCCCAGTCGCCATCATGTGGTGGGACACACATCTTGAGACTCTGGTTCTGATAGTCCTCCATCTATTCTCATCCAGGTGGCAGGCCACCAGGAATCTTCTGAGGGCTGCTCCACTCAGTTGTGTCTAAATAGTCTCTGAAGGTGGCAGCGGGAGAGGTCATGGGAAGACCCGGCTCAGTGCAGTTTGGCCTCTCTCCACCCCAACTTCCCTATCTGCTTACATCCACCTGGTCATGCAGACCTAGGGGTGGGGATGGGAGTGCTGTGGGAACAGGGGATCCTTCTTCCTTGCTACCCCCATTCCAGGTGATGTATGGTTCAGCAAATATTTATAGAGAGTTTAGGATGTGACAGGTGGAGTCCGACCCCAAGTCTTCTCTGGATCCAGTTTCTTCTCTGGGCCCAGGATCCATGGTCCCTGTGGAATGAGTAAAGAGAGGATGGCTTGGGGTTGTTACCAGTCGGTGTGGGAGTTCTCTGCCAGATGCGCACAGAAAAGCCAATTATGTGACAACAGAGTTTCAAAGAGAGAGTGAAGGGAAGCAGATGTGGCTCAATCGATAGGGCTCCTGTTTATCATATGGGAGGCCCCGGGTTCGATTCCCGGGGCCTCCTGGTGAAGGCAAGCCAGCCCGGGCGGCGCCGTGAGCTGACACAGCAGGACGATCCGGCAGGGGGAGACAAGCAGACACAGAAAAACGCACAGCAGATGGACACAGCGAGCACAAGCAGCAAGGGGGGATAAATAAATAAATAAACAAACAAACAAATAAATAAAATCTTTAAAAAAAGAGAGAGAGAGAGTGAAAGCAAAGCAAGGAGATCAAAAGGCCTATTGGCCATAAATCTGTCTCCCCAAACTGGAGAAACTTAAGTGTTTTATAGCATTCCAACAAAGGCAGGCCGGCTCAGGAAGATAACGAGGTTAGAGGTAGTCCAATTGCTGAACACGCGCGGCTTGATTACCTACCTCCATTACTTGGTTTAAACTGTAGGCTACTGCGCACGTCAGGCTGGCCAACTTGGATTAGAACTGCTTTGGTTTAGCCAGATAACTTAGGAATTAGGTCTGTAAGTTCTGAGCTGACTCATTTTAATCAACAGGAGGCTACGTGCAAGAGCACCCTACTTCAGGGGTGCAAAATAAGATAAGATAGAAGCGGAGACAGTAATGAGTTGTCTTGTTACCGCCCAGTTACTGGGTAATGTCATGCAGTTTCAAAACATAGCATCAGCATTAAAGAACCAAGGCATCTGGGTTACAGTTCAGTGAGTTTACAACAGTGACAAGTATCTGCTTCTGGCTACTTGAAAAGGCTAGCACACATCAAGACTATAGGTCAATAAGCTGTCGCCGCTATTGGTATTTTGTTTTGGCTATGTTGCAAAATATCAGAAGGTTAGCAATTGCTTGAAATACAATTCAGTGAGTCAAAACACATCTGTTAATTTTTCAGTTACAGGGTGAGATCAACAGGATCAGGGAGGTGGGAATTCCATGAAAGAGAGGGCAGGAGTGAATGAGCAATTGAAGGAAGGAGAAGGGGAGAGATGTCAATAGGATGGGAGGGTTCTCTTTTTTTTGGAGGGGGTGGGCAATTTTACTGAGATATGACAAGTTCCAAAAGCAGGGCATAAATCCTAAATGTACAGCTCACTGAATTTTCACCAAGCATACACCCTCCTGTCACCTGCACCCAGATCACAAAACAACAGGACCAGAAACCCCCTCCCCCCCAGCACAGTTAGAAGTTGATGGTGTTTGAAAGCCTTGAGGGGAGCGGTTGGAGGAAGTTGATGGGCTTAGGGAGGTTTATGAGTTGTAGGGAGGTGGAGAGTCCCCTGCTCACTATGGCTGAGCAAAAGTCCGGGTCTGAGGCAGGAGGCTGTCAAACACGAAGTTTCAATTGCAGACAATTTGGTCTCCAGGGCAGGCAGCCAAGTGCATGGCTTCATATTCTTCCTGCCAGTGCTCAGGGAAGCAGGCATCACTCCAGGAACACTGTGAAAGTTGGGATTCAGACAAGCCGCTTTGTAGGGGAGGTGGGGGAGCACCTGAAGGATGCCCTATTCTACACCCTCTGTCTCTCGGTTCCTACTCCTAGCAGAAGAGCAGCAGGGACTAAGGACCGGCAGAGGGACCAGGAGCCAGTAAAACGGAATAGCAAACAGGGAGGAGTAGAGAACAGGGAGAGAAAGCAGGGAATAGGACAAAGTAGACAACAGCAAAAAGGGAGCAGGGAGCACAGGAACAGAGAACAGCTGGGGCACACAGGGGACAGCTGTGATGGCAGGGATAGCTGAGGGGTACACTCAAGGCACAGTTGCGTCCTTCTGGCGGATATTCTGGAAACCTTTGCTCCTCACTGAGCGCCTTCCAGGGATACACCCCTGCATTTCATGAAGTGCAGGTTCCCATCCTCCAAAGAGCCTGGAGGGGACAGAGGCCATACCCTGAGGGTCAGTCAAATGTGACCAGATGTCCCTTGGCTCTAACATACTGTGGTCCCCAGGTGGTCAGTCCCAAATATTTGGGACACTGTGGGTGGGGGACAGAGTATGCTGTGGTTGGCTGAAACTGGGAGCACAGTATCCAGGAGTTGGAGGCTCCTGGTGTGGAGAATGCCCCCAGGGAGAGGACAGTTTATTCCAGAGCTGGTGTAGAGGGAATCCTGAGGGTGAGGGATCCACACATGGTGGGGACAGGCTGACCTACCTGCAATGGAGAATTACTCAAGGGGAACCTCTCCTTATGGATGTGACCACAGATGTCATTGGTGGGTGTGTAGATAGATGTAACCATATGACTCTGTTTTGTGGGGTTTCCATGAACCAGAGGTTTGAGGCCCTCTTAGAGCCCTGACTGTCTGTGAGGGAGGAATGGGGGAAGGAGAGAGGGACACTGGAACTGAGGAGCATTTATGGGGTGGAAAGCTAGGAGGGTTAGGATTACATCGGGAGCTTTTGGGCCTCAGAGACCCACCCTACTCCCCCAGCCAGAGAAAGGCCAGGGGTTTGTGTTTTGGTGGGGAAACAGATGTGGGGAGAAAGGGGAAAGGGTACCTTGGTGATTTTGATCTCATAAAGCTGCATGGTCTCAGTGAAGAGTTAAGCCACTTTTGACTTAGGGGTGGGAGAAATGTGTTGGGGAGTTGTGGGCGGGGGGGGTCCTTTGGGATTCAGGCGTTCAAGATTTCCCCAACTCCAAGTCTCCAGAAAAAAGTTTCCAGAGGACCTCCCTTCTGGTCTCTACTACCTCAGGAGACTTTATCTACTCTTCTGGAACTTCATTGTGAGCCCCTGTGCTGGCGGCCTCCCCAAGGTCTGCTCTACCCAGATTCACCCAAGTCTGAGTTACAATAAAATGGCATGGGAGTGTGGTTGGTAGCACCCTCAGGCCTGCCCAAGGGTGGTCACAGACAGAGCCAGGAGCAAAGCAAGGGCCAACGGGAAGGTGAGATTCAGAGCTGGGGACTGGGGACACGGGGAGAAGGTCAAGCATGAACTTTCTCCAGCCCAGCCCACCCCATCGCCACCACCACCAATCAGGAGAGGACAATTCAGGGTGCATCTAACACTATTGCTTTCTAGGGGCCTCCGTGGTAGGGTGGGAAGAAAGGACACTGAATCTGGGGTCCCTGGTACCAATGCCCTCCACCTCCATGAGTCAGAGCTATAGCTCTCCACAGTGGTGTTCAGGAGCCCCAAACCCAGCCTGTTTAACCTGTTGACAGGATAAGTAGTCAACAGAGAGGGGAGTGGATGTGGCTCAAGCAGTTGAGCACATGCTTCCCACATGGGTGGTCCCTGGTTTGGTTGCCGGTGCCTCCTAAAAAACAAGAACAACAATAACAAAAAAACAATAACAAGCAAACAAATGAAAAAAAAACAACTCAGGGGAGCTGATGTAGCTCAGTGGTTGAGTGCCGGCTTCCCACATACGAGGTCCCAGGTTCAATCCCCAGTCCCTCAAAAAAAAAAAAAAAAAAAAAAAAAAAATCCACAGAGAGGTGCAGCCCAGTTAGCATGAACCACACTCCTCTATTTGACTCTCTCAAGAGATCATACCTTTAACCTTCTACTGGTGTGGGGACATTGGTAGTTGGAGAGTGTTTCTGGGGCTCTAACAGCTTCTTACCCAGACTTTCACCCCATCTTCTTTATAAAAAAAAAAAAAAGTCCCACCTTTACCCCCATATCTGGAGAGAACTTGTGCCCTAATCTCTTCCTTTGGGGTGGGGCTCTACAATGTAACGGGTTTAGCCCTCAGATTTTCACCCCTGCTGGCACATGAGGTGTCCAGAGCTAGATAGTAAGAAGTGTCAGTCACTACTGATAAAAAGAAAGGACTTGTCTTGTATAAATCTACCTGTGCGTCTGTTATTTGGAGGAGCAGGAGAGAGGTGTCACCCTACGAGGTATATATTTGGAGCTGTTCCAGAAGGGGAACTTTCCGACTGGAGGTATCTAGGGATAGAGAAATGTGTCAGTGGGGGGGGGGAGTCAATCAATAGGAACTATATATTTTCCCTCCTGAGATGGCTCCCTCGTCTGTCTGCTCATTTTCTGCTTGTTGTCTCTCCTAGTCTTCTTTAGGAGGCACTGGGAACCAAACCCGGGACCTCCCACTTGGGAAGCAGGTGCTCAACTGCATGAGCCACATCCACTCCACCGGAAATATATTGATGGGTGGGTTTTATGAATGGAAAGATTTTTTCAACCAGGCTTATCAAGGAGATGTATATCAATGGCAGGTATTTCTGAATGGGGAGATTTGACCAGGGAGTTCCTGAATAGGAACATTTTGATGGGCGTGTCTGAATGGGGAGACTTTTCATCCCTAGTGGACAATGAGAGATATGCCAATGGGTCAAGATTTGTCAATAGAGGTGATCAATGAGAATTATATCATAGAAAGATACTTATGAACAGAGAGATTTGTCAGCCGGGTGTTCTGTAAGGGGATATGCCAATGGATGAGTAGCTATGAAGAGAGATTTGTCACTGGAGTCCATCAGTGGGTGATAACTTGCTGTCTGGGTATTTGTGAATGGGAAGATTTGTCAGTGGGGGTCATCAAAGGGGATATGTATCAATGGAATATTTATGAATAAGGAGATAGCTCAACAGAGGTATTTGTCAGTGGGATATTTGTGAAACATGGGATTTGTCACAGTGAGAAGGGACTTTTCAAAGGAAGGACTTACCAAGGGCTTGGGGATTTGTTATGTGCAGTCTTGGCAACAGTAGAGATTTATAAATGTGGTGATTGTGCACAGTGAGGACCTCATACTGGGCAACATTACCACAGGGGGGACGGTTGTCCTCCAAAGTCTTTGAAAATGTGGTATTTGTTAGTGGGGGGATTTGCACACTAGAAAGCAGTGTGCATGCATCATCATAATAAGAAAGACATTACAAACAGGCATATTAAATATTTGTTAATGTCTTTGGGAGAAATTATTAGGATCAGGAGTTTAACAAAGGTTTCCAGGGCCCATTCACTTATTACTATTAACATGGTACATTATTTCTAATATCTTAAATTATTCCTGATATTAAACATTACTTGCAATATTGTAAGTAATCATTACTGATAAGAATTATCACTACCAAGGTTATAGATTAAATTATACTTACCATATTTATAACTACTACTACTACTAGCTAATACTTCTGAGAGCTATGTGCTTAGCACTTTTCCAAGCACTTTACACAAACGGCTTCATTGAATATGCATATTGTCCCTTTGGGTTGGACATTATTTTTTCTTACATATACTTTTTTTTTTTTTTTTTTTTAAAGATTTTATTTATTTATTCATTCATCCCCCACCTGCTGCCTGCGCTCGCCGGGCCAGCCAACCACGCCGGGCGGGCGGGCCTGCCCCCACCAGGAGGCCCCGGGAACCGAACCCAGGGCCTCCCACATGGTAGACGGGAGCCCTACTGATTGAGCCACAGCCGCTTCCCTTACATATACTTTTTAATAGAGAAGTTGTATGTTTACAGAAAAATCATGCAGAAAATACACTTCTTGGGGTCGGATGTGGCTCAACTGGTTGGGCGTCCGTCTGCCATATGGAGGGACCTGGGTTCGATCCCCGGGACCTCCCGGTAAAAAAAAAAAAAGAAAATACACTTCTTATATGCCCCCTCACACACACCATTTCCCCTATTATTAACATATTGCATTTGTGTGGTACCTTTGATAAAACCGATGAAAAAATTAATATAATTATACCATTAACTATAGTCCATAGTTGACATTAGGGTTCATTGTTTGTGTTATACAGCCCTATGAATTTTTTTTTAATTAGACAAGTTGTAAGTTTACATAAAAGTCATGTAAAAAAGATAGGACATTCCCATACTCTCCCTATTGTTGACATTTAGCATTGGTGTGGTACCTTGGTTACAACTGATGAAAGAATATTAAAATAATACTGTTAACTCTAGTCCATAGATGGCTTTAGGTGAATTGAATTGGGCATGATTTTTATCCCCCATTACAGATGTGGAATCCAAGGCACAGTAAGGTAAAGTGATTTCCCCAAAGACAGAGAACTAGGGCACAGAAGGTGCAACCTTTGAATGCAGATGGTCTGGCTCCAGAGTCCATGTTGTTAACCACTGCACTTCACGGCCTATCTAGAAATAAAGTCATGATAAGTAATATTACATGTTCAGTCATTGTATAAGTGTTTCAAGGATTTTGACCTGGAAAACATACAAGGGGCTGATATACTCAGTAATCCTCCTCCAACCCTGTAATAGTCCTCAGAAGGATTCTGGGTAGGGATTGTTATACCCATTTTTTTTAGGAGGTACTCGGGATTGAACCCAGAACCTCGTACATGTGAAGCAGGCGCTGAACCACTGAGCTACACCCACTTCCCATGCATATACATTGTTTTTAAAGGAGGTACCAGGGATTGAACCCAGGACCTCGTACATGCAAAGCAGGCGCTCAAGCCCCTTCCCTTTTTTTAGGGAGAACTACTGAGACCCAGGTGAGGGCAGGGTTGGTTCCCAGGCTACCTATTGAGTTGAACCCCATGCTCCTTGCCTCACACAGCTGTAACCCCCACCTGTTTCCTCTCAAACCATCAAGAGTCTCTCTCAAGCAGAGATTCACACACAGACACACCAAATGCTGGGGGTGCTCAGTTTAATGGATGTTCTAGAAAGGCGATGGGAGGGGGAGGCAACATAGTGATGCCAGGACTGCAGATGCTGCCAGCGGCTCATGCCAGGGCACTGGCGCAGGTATGGTACGCTGTTCGGGGCTTGATAAAAAGCCGCAGTAGGGCCCGGTGGCCCTGAGGTGGTCAGCCCCGGCCATGCTGCACTGAGTCTGGGTACAGGGTGAGCAGGTCAGCAGGGGCATAGCCTCCATGCTGGGCTCCATCCTTCACTTCCCGCCTTCTACCTCACCTTCCTCCCAGCTCAGAATAGCAGAAGGCTCGGGGAACAGTGTAGGAATGCAGGGAGCTGATACTTGGGTTGGAGGATTTGTCAGAAGCTGCCAAAATGCTTGCAGGGAATAATGCCAAGGCCACTGGGGCCAAACCAGGGACTGGGCCTTCCCCTTACTCTTGGTCAGGGAAGAGGACCATTCTTTTGGTGAAAGGGTTCAGATCCTCCCAGGGCATAACTGAGGTGCAGATGGTAAAAGTGTTGCCTGCAGCAGGTGTCTCCTGCTGAGAGAGATGAGCACTGGGTGATCAAAAGCATCCACCACCCACCCCGGGTTCGGTTCCCGGGGCCTCCTGGTGGGGGCAGGCCCGCCCGCACGGCGTGGTTGGCTGACCCAGCGAGCGCGAGCAGCAAGGGGGGGATAAATGAATAAATAAATAAAATCTTTAAAAAAAAAAAGCATCCACCCATCTTGATCTAGGACATACCTTGGGCCCTGGGGGAAACTTCCAGGAGTGCAAAAGGCTCTGGGGCAGGACCACAGAGGATCCATGGCCCAGAATGTCTTGGAGGAGCCCTGGGTTACCAGTAGGGCTAGTCTGATGGGAGGGAGTTTGAGTGTCCTTTCCTTCACCAAAAAAGATATAGTGAAGTCCTTTTTTTTTCCAAGCAGATTCAGGCCAATAGGACGCCTGGGTGTCCCAGTGAATGTTTGCACCAGCCAGAAATTCTGGCTCCCCAGGTGTCTCACTTGAGATGGAGCATCTTTGGCATTTAAGGAGCAGAAGCCAAGGACTGGGAAGGGCCCGGAGGAGCCTGGGACCAGCTGTGGGAACAGGAAGGCCTAAGGAAGGGAGTGTTCCGAGGGCCCCTCTCTCGTGTTTTATGGGGGAAGATGAACCAGAGAGGTTGAGGGTTGGGTCTAGAGGCTCCAGTTTTGGTGAGGGGGGCAGCTGTGCAGGGGGAGGTAGGTGGAGGGTGTGGGCTGGTGTACCTGGTCGGTCCTGATTTTGAAGCTTAGGTGTATTTCAATGCTGTAAATATTTCCTTCAAAGCTGGTCAGGGCAATGAGGGGAGAGCAGGGATGGGGAGAGGCAGGGAAAACGACAGAGCTTGGGGGTTGTCAGAGTATACCCCTCGCCCCATCTCAACTCTTCTATTCCCCATAACCACTTCCAAGGAATCTCCCATAGGCTATAAGGGTTGAGCAGAGCTACCCCTTCTTCCAGATTCCTTGGTTGGGTTATCATACTGGGGGCTCTGGTCCCCTGGGGGGGGTTCCCCTTTACACTCAAGTCAGACTCACAGTCCAAAACCTAAGAAAAGACTATTTTCTGCATGATTTTTCTGTAAACCTACAACTTCTCTAATAAAATATATATATATATATATATTTAAAAAAACCTAAGGGTGGGAACAGTCATCCTCATCTGACAACATCCGGACAATGCCTGAGGCAGAAAAGAGAGCTGTTTGCCAATCCCTAGGGTATTTGTCAATGAGCTTGTCAACTGGAGAGATTTGTGACTAGGGGAATATTTGCCATTGAGGTAGTGATTTGTCAGCAGTGGGAAGAATTTCTAAACTAGAGAGTGCTGTGCAAATAGGAATTAGAAATTAGTATATTAGAATGTTGTTGTTCTTAGGAGGTAACCGGGGATTGAACCCAGGACCTCATACGTGAGAAGCAGGCACTCAACCACTTGAGCTACATCTGCTCCCCTAGAATGTTTTAAAGTATTGAGTAGAGAAACTATCCAATAAGCCATGGTGGATAATGCAGGTTAAATGACCATTCTAGAATTGTAACAAATATACCACACTGATGCAAGGTGTTAATAATAGGGTGGTATATGGGAACTCTGTATTTGATGCCCGAGTTTTCTATCAACCTACAACTTCTCTAATTAAAAGCAAAATACTATTTTCAACATTTTGCATCCCTCACCCCCACAACTTTGGTTCCAGGGTGCCCCCACCAGGTCACCAGAGAAATCGTTTTGCGTACAACACTACACATGGACACAGCCGGCTAGGTGGTAGTTCTTTTTATTTCATGGTCTGGGAGAAAGGTGAGAGTGGGAAGGGCAGTGAACACTGGGCAGGCTCAGGCTTCCGCTGGGGGCAGGATTCAGGCCATCCGGAGCCTCAGGGACTGCCATGTGCACAGCCCTGGCTCCCGTGGCAGGCAAGCAAGGTGGCGGCTCTGGAAGCCCTTCTCAGGGCCGGCGAGGAGCTGGTCAGTCCACAGGCAATGAGTATCGCTCTCCAGCTTGCAGGGGATGGATAAACAGGGAAACACCTGGAGGAGGGGAGGGCAGCACAGTTCAGAGGGCTTCTTTCGCCTCCTGCCCCTACCTCCCCTATGGAGCAGAACTTTCCCCCTCCTCAACTTTCACCATCAAGCTTCTGGGAGACTTAGTGTCACCCCACCTGGGTACAGACTCCAGAAAGCTCCCCTCCCACGGGAAGGGAATAGTCATTGGTCTCTGTGGGGTGAGAGTGAGCCAGCAAAAGGACCAGTTTCCTGAGAATGGTGGTTGATGACAGTTACTGGGGGTCAGTCTCCTCAGGTAGGTCTCCTGAGGACAGGGAACACCTGGCAGTAGTAAGGAGCAGTGGGTGACTGGGGAAGTTAAGCACAGAATAGCCAGTGGGGTCCAGAGACAGTGGCATCAGAGGACATTCGGAGCCATCAGGGAACAGCCTTGGCACAGTCAGAAGGTCAATATAACAACAATCCCTTGTGTCAGGAACAGTCAGAGCTGCAGGAAACATTCAGAAGTGCTGGAGAAGAGCCAGTGGGCTTGGGGAACAGTGCTCTGGGTTCTTGGAGAACATTCCAGGGAACCCAGAAACAATCCCCACGGGTTGGGAACAGACAGAGAGACTGTAGAAAAGAAGCAAGAGAGAGTCAGAAGGACAGGGAACAGCCAGAAGGTCCAGGGGATGGCCAATCCCAAGGTATCAGACACAGGGCAAAGGAACAACCAGAATTTCCAAGGGTACAGCCTCAGGTTTGGGGGAATAGCAAGAGAGATCAGGGACCAACCTAGGGTTTGGGGAGCCCCTGTAGGGATAAGGAATAGCCAGAGGGAGCAAGAAACCCGGCCCAGATTTGGGGAGGAACCCAACTCTTTCTAGGGGGAAGGCAGGGCCCAAGCACTCACTGTGCATTCCTCACAGCCATCAGAGTAGGCCTTGGTGAAGCCCCGGCGCTGAGCGGAGCTCAGACTGCTCCAGGGAGCCACGAAGCTGCACGCAGTGATGTGCAAGTCTCCCTTCCGCAGTTGTCCTGGAAGGGGGGGGAGGGGGAAAGAGTCAACAGGACGCTTCTGATTGGCTGGTCCAGGGAAAGGGCGCCTCATTGGCGCCCCTGGAGCACCAAAGCCCCTGCCTTCTGATAGGCTGAAATTAGGGCGGTCCCCATTTCAACAGGGACCATTCCCTGGGCACGGTTGCCAGGCAGCCTTTGAGAACCGTGTTGGCGTGGCACCGGGCGAAGGGGCGGGGCCTCACCAGCGATGAGAAACTCCTCGCTGCGGTTCTGGGACCTGTGGAAGTATCCGCAGAGGCTCTCCATGGCAGGGGTGTGAACAAACCGGATATCAGAGGCATCCCCCAAGGCGTTGAACCCTTTGAACATCTGTTGATGGATGAGGGGAAGAGTATCCGTTTTACTGATATATCCTCCCATAGCATCCTGAGATCACAGGCAACTTCCTCCTCAACCTGTGGCCGAAGGCGTCTATTTTGATGGGGAGAAAGATGTTACGAAGTGCTGGGGAAGGGGCAAGATGAATACCTTGGTCATCTTGATCTCATAACGTTGGTATAAGGTGGTCTGGTTGATTTCTGCGGTTCCCACGAACTTGGCTCTGATGACTGCAGAAGAGGGCAAGAAACGAGTCAAATGGGGCTGCATGCAGCCCATAGAAATTAAATAATCACAATAATAAAACCAGCAAAGCACATACTTAAAAAGGGATTACTGCGTCGTGGACAGCACACTGAGCCATTTACCCCCTTCGTTAATGGATTCATCCATACATTAAGAGTCTACTCTTTGCAGGCACTGCTTTAAGCCTTTTTCACATAGTCTTTCATATATCCATTTGTTCATTCACTCAACGAGTATTTTGGAGCACCCACTCTGTGTTATGGGTGGTAGGGGACACAACAGTGAACAAAACACAAAAATCTCTTCCCTTGTGGAGTTGACATTCTAGCCAGCAGGGGGAGACAGGCTTGAAGCTAGCAAAATAAATAAGTACATGGAATGTTAGAAGGTATTAAGTGTGATGGAGAATCACAGAGATGGGGGGCAGGGGTTAAATTTTGAAATAGGATGGTCAGGAAAGGCCATCCTTGGAAGTGACATCTGAGGCAGCCACTCATGGGGATACCTGGGGGGTGGGTACCAGGCAGAGGGTGCAGCCAGTACAAAAGCCCTGAGGTAGGATTGGGCCTGGTGTAATCAAGGAAACTGGAGGAGGCCAGGATGGCTAGAGCAGAGTAAGTGCAGAGATGGGGGGAATGGTTCTAGAGGTGAGTGCATCCCTGTAACCCTCACCGGACTGAGAAGAGAACAGAGGCACAGAGTGTGTGGGTGCCGTGGGGTGCAGACTCACCGAGGTCCGAGCTGCAGAAGGCTGTCTGCGGGTGGGGTGAGGCACAGGTGCAGGCTCTGCTGGGAGCTATCAGGCACAGCAACAACAGGATGCCAGAGGCCAGGGGCGCGAAGGGGGCCATGATGGATTCTGTGGAAGGGAGCAGGAGGTCAAGCACCTCCCGGCCCAGCTGATCTGCTGGCCTGGGCAGGCCTCTTACCCCATTCTACCTCAGCGCATCCTGGAAGGGGCTTTGGGGATTTAAAGGGGATTGGGGATGTGGGGGGGGGGGCAAGGGAGTTTAGGGGGAGTGGGAGAATTTACAGGGCTGTGGAGTTTGGGTGATTTAGGGGATTGAGTGAAATGGGGGATTAGGGGGTCGTAAAGTTGGGGAAATAAGAGGGCTGGGGGAGTTTGAGGATTTAGGGGAGTTTGGAGGTAGGGGATTTGGGGTTTGGGGACTGGAGGAGATTTGGAATTATTTCAAGGTTGTGACCCTCGAGAGATATAGGGGGCTAGGGGAGTTTAAGCTTTAGGAAGATTGAAGAATTTGAAGGAGGTTAGGGGTTTAAGGAGTTTGGGGAGTATGGGGGGGTTAAAGGGTATTTGGAGGCGAAGGAAGTTTTGAGATTGAGGGGGTTGAGGTTTGAGGAGTTTGGGGAATTAGGGGCTGGAGGAATTTAGCGGAGTTCGTAAATTGGGAGTTTGTAGTATTAGGGGGTCCCGGGAGTGGGAGTTGGGGGTGGCTATCGGGTGGGGGGATTTGGGAGTGTGGGAGGGGGATTAGGAGAGCAGTTCCAACCCCCACCCTCTTCTCCCTTTACCAGCCCAGGGTCCCGGTGCCCGCAGTCAAGCCCGGCAGCCGAGCCTCTGCCACGGGAATGGACAAGCGTGGCTGCCGGCGTTCAAGCTCCAACCCAGCTCCAGGCTCTGCAGTGCCCCCTTGCCTACCTCGGAAGTCTCTCTAGGCGAGGGGTCTACGGAGATGGCGGCAGGGCCTGGGCGGTAGAGGATAAATGTCCACGCGAGGGGCGGGGGTGGCAGCGGCGCGGAAACCACAGGCGTCCAGGCTTCCTGGATGCATTACTCATCCGCCCACCATCAGCGCCAAGGCCAAGGGGAGGGCCGCTGGGCTGCGGCAAGGGGGATGCGCCCTCCTCCTCTCCCTCCCCCCGTCCTGGGGCCTCAGCCCCTAGCTTCGCCCCTCCCCCATCTCCACGTGGAGCACGGATCCTTCCGAGCAGCCTCAATGGAGGGCTTCTAGGCAGGATGCCCCCAAATCCTCTCACGTCTCCGGACCCGCTCCACATCCCTCGGCCACGGCCACGAGGCTGGCTGAAGTCCGAATTAATTTATTCCTTCAACAACCACGTATGATTGTGCCCCTACTGTGTGCCAAGCACACCAAAAACCCACCCCAAACCAAAAACAAACAAAAAACCATTCCTGCTAGATCTGACATTCTGGTGAGGAGCAGGGGAGGCAGATAGAAAACAAAGTCGAAACAATGTGAAGGAGAGAAGGCTCGTGAATGAAGGAGGAATACAAGGTGGAGAAACTGAAGCACAGAGAAGTTGAGTGACTTCTCCGAGATCACAGAGTTCACAACTGGTAGAATGGGGATTTGAGCTGAGGTGCCCAGGAGCCAGAGGCTGGGTCTTAACCGCCCCCTTACCCCGCAAAAAAACCTAGGCAAATAGCCAGCATTTATATGGCACCTACTATGTGCCAGGCAGTCGGCATGATTTATCTCATTTAAAGTTCACGACGTGGAGTATCCCCATTTTACAGATGAGACATTATGAGGCATGGAAGGACTAAAGAACTTTCTCTGGGTCACAAGGCATGGCTGGGATTTGAACCAAGGCTCACTAGCATCACGCTTTCAACCCAGGTGGGGCACAGTCCTGGCAAGCAGGGAATGTGCTGGTGAATAGATGAGCATATGGGGTGGAGGGGGTTGAATGGTGGTGAAAGACGCCAGTGAGTCAGGAAAAACGGATACCCACCCCATTCTGCCCTGCCCCTTCCTCACCAATCCTCCCACGGCCCTGTGGGGGGGGGGAGGCAATCCCTGCCCACCAGCTTCTGGATAATGCCAGAATCTTCCCTGGGGTCCTGGGGCCCTGAGGGCTGGCTAACAAACTTGGTTAATTCAGGGAGGGTAGACCAGTAATAAGGATGATGATAGTGTGGATAGCAGTCACTTGTTGAGCACTTACTGTATACTGTGTGTGAAGAAAATCTTTGTGTAAATTATCTCATTCAATCTCCATTTCCCTCTTTGCTAATAAAGCTAGATTAACTCCTCGGCATTTAGACCAAGAGTAGCTGGGAGGACAATAGCATCAAGTAGCTCTTACACTCAGAGCTTCCTGTGTATCACACATTGTTCTGCGTTGTATATGACTTCATTGGATCAATCCTGATCACCACCTTGTTGCTTGGTTATGAAGAGATATCAAAGCAATAATAGTTTTTTACTATTACTTACTGACGATTGAGGCTTACTGCGTGCCAGAAACTGGGTTGAGAGTTGTGTTTTTTTTCCCTGAAATAACGATTTTATTCCTCACAACATTCCTGTGAATTAGATGATGAAACTGAGACACAAAGTGGTCAGGTGGCCTTCCCAGGAATGAGAGTGAAGAAATGACTTTCTTGGAGGGCAGAAAAAAAAGGGGGGAGTAAGCCAAGAATTTGGAGAAGCTGGCTGTGAAAGTGGATGAATGCCTGGAGGGGGTGGGGTGAGTAGTGAGAGTGAGAGAGAGTGGGCTGAGTAAGTCAGTTGCGTGCCTAAAGGAGAAGTTCTGGAAGGGAAAGTCCTGATGCAGCCCCTTGCTGACAGGGAGTGTGATCCCAGTTGTTTCTCTGAAACCTGAGTCAGCACAGAGTTTTGCCGACTATCTACACATTAGAGATTGTGTGGGTCCGGGTTATCGTGCACGTTGTGAAACCGGTGGGGTTTCGTGGAGGGGTGTTCGGTGTGTGACCATCTGGGGAGCCAGATGGGGGTGGGGGCCCATGGACCCCAGCTGGGGGGAGGGGACAACAATCCCCACAACACATCAAGTACTTGGGTCTGTGTCCTTTGTACAGATCAGAAAACTGAGGCACAGAAAGGGGTTAAGTGACTTTCCTGGGGTCCTATATGGCCTTAGGAAAAAGAGAAAGGCCAAGATTCAAGAGCTCTCCAGCGGGACCCCAGAGTCTAAAGTTCTGTGCGTGCACACATGTGCAGGCACACACATACACATACACACAGTCTTGTGTTCAGAGGAAACAAGGGTTGTTTATGAAAAAAGGGGCCTAGAAACCCCCGGGTTGTGCATGTGTGTAAGCAGCTGTCTGGTGTGTCTCAGCCTCTGAAACTGTGTACCTCTCAGAATTCTGTGTATGTGCCTCTGAGAGTTGTGTGTGTGCCTCAGAGTGGTGTGTGTGCCTCTCAGTTCTGTGTGTGTGCCTCTAAGCGTTGTGTGCACTTCTGAGAGTTGTGTGTGTACCTAAGAGTTGTGTGTGTACCTCTCAGTGTTGTGTGTGTGCCTCTGAGAGTTGAGTTTGTGCCTTTAGGTGGTGTATGCACCTCTGTGTGTTGTGTGTGTGTGTTTCTGAGAGTCATACCTGAGTGTTTTGTATATCCCTAGGTGCTGCATTGCTTCTGGGAGTTATATATCTGCCTCTGTAAAAATGGATCTGCGTTGTATATTAATTGTGAAAGTTTTGTTCCCTTTCTCTGTCTCTGCTGGGTGGATGCCTGAGTATTACATCATATGCATGCCTCTGCATTGTTTCCTCGACATGCTAGCTAGAGGACCCAGAATACCCCATCCCAAAACTGAGCCTCTCAGCAACCACCCCCCCTCCCAGTGACGCCAGTCATTTGGGAAATGAGGTAGGTGGGGGTGGGGCAGAGGGAGGGTGAGGCCTGAAGGTCAGTTGGTCACTCTGAGCCTGCGGGCTTCCTGTGCCTGTCGGGAAGTGGGAACTGCCTCCACCCAGCACCCCCTACGGGAATGCTATCTCTACCCTGTCAGGCACCGGTCTCCACAGCTGGAGGGGAGGGCAAGGAGGGACCCTACGTGTGCATGCATGCCTGAGGTGTCTCCTGAACCTGAATGTTGTGTGTACACACACACCCGGGAGTGCTGTCTGTATACCTTGGAGTGCTGAGGATGTCCCTGACCTTGTGCATGCCTCTTTCTCTGTGTTGTGTGTATATGGTCAAGGCATGTTGTATGTCTAGATACTTTTTTTTTTTTAAAGCAATTTTATTCACACACCATTCAAAGTCTATGATAAGTGGCTCACAGTATAATCACAGAGTTGTGTTTTCATCACCACAATCAATTTTAGAACATTTTCATTGCTCCAAAAATAGGTATGCTTTTTGTGTGCCCAGGAGTGTGGTACGGGTCCCTGTGGTGGTGTGAACACCTGGAAGTGTGTGTGTACCTCGGTGTGTTGTCTAGGTCCTTCAGTTTGTTGTGCAGGTACCTAGGGGTGTGGCGTGAGTGCTAAAGATGTGTCCAGTTCTGTATGTACGCCTGTCTTTGCATCCTGTGGTTGTGCCTCTGAGGTCTGTTTGTCTCTGTGTTGCCTGGGTTATCCTTTGTATGTTGTGCATGTCCCTCTGACTGTTAGGTGTGTTTAGGTGAGGGGGGCAGTGTTGTGTCTGTGCCCCAAAGTGTTGATTGTGACTCCTAGGTGTGTATGCTGCTGGGTACTGAGGCCGGCCGGGAAGACTGGTGTCTGTCCCATGCTGTGAGCACATGGCTGGATGAATGGCTGTTGTGGTTGTCTGTGTGGCTCTGGAGAGGTAGGTATGCTTTGGAGCCTGTGTTTGTTGTGGGTCTCTTGTGTGCCTGTGTCTCAGTGTGCGTGGGCATCTCTGGGTTTGCTTGCGTAGCTCTGATTTCTGTGCATATGCGTGCAGCTCTAGGCTGTGGGTGGGTGGGTGACAAGGCTTGCATGCAAGGTCTGGCTGTGGGGTCCAGTTGCTACATGCTTACCACCAGCCCCTAAACACACACGCACACACATACTCACCTCTCTATCATTCACTCATTGTAAAAACAAACTTTCCTTTTTCTGGAAAGTCCCCCACTCATATCCCATGCCTAAGCCTGGGAAAGCATGGGCGGCCGGGAAGTCTGGACACTTGGGGGTGGTGCAGGGAGGGGCAGGCAGGCAGGGCTCTGGGTTCAATTCCGGACTCGAGGGGCCCTCTGTGACCCCCAGCTGCTGTCTGCTAACCTGACTCTTCTGGGAAGTGGCACATCAAATGGTTCCCGCTGGATGGGTTCCCCTGGGCACCACCTCTGCCCCTGGCACTGGGCCCTCCTGCCCTGACAGTGCCTCCTTTGACTTTCCACCCTATCCAGCTCAGCAGCACAACGTACCCTGTGGTTGTGAAGATGGGGCATGCACACTCCGGGATGGGCAAGGTGAGTCCCTGGGTGGGGTGCTTGTGCAGGTATGTGTATTTGTACCCAGTGTGTGCATCTGGCATTGTGTGTTTGTATACGGATATGTATTTGTGTAGTCAACACACACAAAATAATTCTGTATGATTGTGTGTCCTGGCGGAAGTCTTTCTCTAGTTGCATATTTGTAATTTTTGTTTGCTACATTCAGCTGATTTTTTTTGGTGGGCCCAATGTTCTGTCCCGCACTCAGCCCGATGTTGTGTGGCCTGTGATTCTGTCCATATATCCAGCCTTGTGTGTGCGTGTATCTGCAGGCCTCTGTATTGACCGTACACAGTCATGATCTTTATGTTCAGGGGGCTTGGGATCCTCGTATGTTTTCCATCCGATTTTGTCTCTGTGTATGTAAAAAATGGACTTGTAATTTGTATGTTTGAAAGCTTCTGTATGTTTGCATGTTGTGTGTACAACTGATGTGCCTGGGTACCCATGTGTGCATACTGTATATACACCCAATTTTTAAAAACAGTTTACAAGATATAATTCACATACCATATAGTTCAATTCTGGGTTTTTGTATGTTCACAGAGTTGTATTCACCCAATTTTGTGTCTATGTGTTAATGAAAGAAGCAGGAGGCCTAGAATTATACATCTGAGTGCCCTGGTGTGTCTGTTTCTATACTGCGTCCACTTCATTTTTGTGCACTCACCTCCCATGTCGTGTGTACACGGCCCCACCCCAAGGCACCCCACTGCTGCCCCTGTCCTGACCAGGCCCTGCTCCCTGCCCCCACTCCCACAGGTCAAGGTGGACAACCAGCATGACTTCCAGGACATCGCAAGTGTCGTGGCACTGACCAAGACGTACGCCACTGCTGAGCCCTTCATCGATGCCAAATATGATGTGCGTGTCCAGAAGATTGGGCAGAACTACAAGGCCTACATGTAAGTGGAGAAACCGAGGCCCAGGGAGGGGTCCCCCACCCTGTCCCATCCGTCCCAGACCTCTCTGAGCTTCTCTGGCCTTGTCTCCCAGGAGGACGTCAGTGTCAGGGAACTGGAAGACCAACACTGGCTCTGCAATGCTTGAGCAGATCGCCATGTCTGACAGGTGGGCAGCTGGAGCTGGGAGCGGGAGAGTGAGTGTGGTGGCACAGCTGCCCAGGTAAGGCCCTGATGGGTTTCCCTGCCCCACGTCTTGGCAGGTACAAGCTGTGGGTGGACACGTGCTCAGAGATTTTCGGGGGACTGGACATCTGCGCAGTGGAAGCTCTGCATGGCAAGGACGGCAGGGATCACATCATTGAGGTGGGAGCACAAAGGGATCGGTGGGAGCTTAGAGGGAGGAGCAGGGGCACGGCAGCAACACTCTGTAAACTGTAGCACACGTGGTGACTCCGAAGGTTCTTAGCACCTGGCAAAGTGCTTAGTAAACTTTGAAGTGCCTTGTGAACGGCCATGTGCCTGGCAAATAGCAAAACACTTGGTCAATTCTAAACTTCTCTGAGAACTTGGATGTCCTTGGTGAATGGCAAAACAGTTGGTAAACTATAAAGTGCTCTGTGAGCCAAGATATCTTGGTGAATGGCAAAGCACTTGGTAAACTGTAGTATTCTGTGAACTGGGAAGTCCTTGGCAAACTAGCATATATTTGTAAACTATAAATACTTTGTAAAGAATGGTGATTGATAGTAAAGTACTCTGTACCTTATCTTTCAGGAAGTGCTTGATGAACAGCAAAGTGCTTTGTAAAACTCTTAAAAATGGCTCTGTAAACTGGGAAGCCCTTGTTAATTCTGTAAGCAGTAGTGTCCTTTGTAAAGCACTCTCTAAAGTCTAAATACACCATATATCACATTGTCCTTTGTACAACGGGCAAGGCACTTTGTAAACTATAAAGTACCTCGTAAATGACAAAGTCCTCTGTAAAGGACAAGTACCTACTAAACTACAAAGCAGAAATCAGCAAACTTTTTTGGTAAAGGGCCAGACTGTACAATTTTAGGCTTTACGGGCCAATACAGCCTCTATCGCCACTATTCAGCTCTGCAAAAGTAACCATGGGCAATGTATAAACAAGTAAGTGTGGCTGGGTTCCAATAGAACTTTATTTATGGACACTGAGATTTGAATTTCATGTCATTTTCGCTCGTCATGAAATTTTCTTTTGAAAAATTTTTCCAACCAATAGAAAATGTAAAACCCCTTCTGAGCTCATAGGCCATACAAAAACAGGTGGAGTACCGGGTTTGGCCCTAGATTGCCGACCCCTGCTGTAAAGTAGCTGATAGCTAGGGTACGGGTACTGTGTAAAAGTAAAAGAGAAGCCTTCCTCACAGAGCACAGCCTCTTCAACCAACACTCATTTCCTTAGCAGTTGTCGCCATGCCTTTTGTCAGCATAAAGCTCTGGGTAGCTGCTACCTCCACATGTGCTTCCTGCCTCTTTTCCTCACTGGATCCCTTTTCCTCCCCCAGGTGGTGGGCTCCTCCATGCCGCTCATCGGAGACCACCAGGATGAAGACAAGCAGCTCATCGTAGAGCTTGTCATCAGCAAGATGGCCCAAGCCCTGCCCAGGCAGCGGCCGCGGGATGCCTCCCCTGGCAGGGGCTCCCACAGCCAGGTCAGGCCCCTGGCCTCCTGGGGCTAGTGGAGGGAAGCCCAGCCCTTGGGCACACGGGCTGATAAGCAATGACCAATTGTTGAAAAAAAAAATGGAGAGAAAGCTGCTACCCTGACTTTCCTGAGGGCCTCCTGACCCTCTCCCCTGGGAAGACAGACCCCCCCAACCCCCATCGGACATCCCCTGTGCTCAGCCACAAAGGAACAACCCATGACACTCTGATTGGCTGATGCTCCACTGGCTGCTAACTATTTTTAACCTCTCTCCTGCTCCACTCCTCTGCCCGCAGACTTCATCCCCTGGGGCCCTGCCCTTGGGCCGCCAGACCTCCCAGCAGCCCACAGGGCCCCCTGCTCAGCAACGACCCCCACCACAGGGTAAGTGAGAGGCCTTCCCAGCAGCCCCCACCATCTCTCACTTGCTCACTCTCATGTGTGCTCTCTCTCTCTCTCTGTGTCCCTCAGGCGGCCCTCCACAGCCGGGCCCAGGCCCCCAGCGCCAGGGACCCCCATTGCAGCAGCGCCCAGCCCCGCAGGGCCAGCAACACCTATCAGGCCTTGGACCCCCAGCTGGCAGCCCCCTGCCCCAGCGCTTACCAAGCCCCACATCGGCGGCCCAGCAGCCCGTGTCCCAGACCCCACCGCTGACCCAGGGTCAAGGCCGCCAATCCCGGCCAGTGGCAGGAGGACCTGGGGCACCTCCAGCGGCCCGCCCACCTGCCTCTCCATCACCCCAGCGTCAGGCGGGTCCCCCACAGGCCACTCGTCAGACATCTGTCTCCAGTCCGGCTCCTCCAAAGGCTTCGGGGGTCTCACAGGGTGGGCAGCAGCGCCAGGGCCCACCCCAGAAACCCCCAGGTCCTACTGGCCCCACGCGCCAGGCCAGCCAGGTGGGCCCCGTGCCCCGCACTGGGCCACCCACCACGCAGCAGCCACGACCCAGTGGCCCCGGCCCCACTGGACGTCCCACCAAGCCACAGCTGGCCCAGAAACCCAGCCAGGATGTGCCGCCGCCCGCCACCGCCACTGCCGGGGGACCCCCGCACCCCCAGCTCAAGTAAGGGGTCCCCTCACAGCAGCCCTCACCTTGCTGCTCACAAAGTGTGCTCCTGCACCGATCTGGCAGCCCCAGCTCCCAGGCTCCTCAGACGGAGGTCCTATGGGGGGGGGCTCCAAGAGAACTCCCTCTCAACCGGAGCCAACCCATCCCCCAAGCTTACTGCTTCTCGTGCTCCATCAGACTCCTCGCCTCCATCCCAGATCCTTTTCCCTCCATCTCAGGGATTTGGTCCCCAAGCTCCCAGAGAAACTCCACTTTCAGTTCATATTCCTCCCGTAAGGCCTTGGGAGATTCACCTCATCCACACCTCTCAGCCCATCCCAGGCACCTTGCTGACCTGCCTCCACTACCTCCTTGCCCATTGCGTCCCTCTCTCAGCCATCTGAGTCCTCCCTGCCAAACCCATTCTCTTCTTGTCCAGTCTCAGACTCCACTCGGCCCAAATCATAGTCCTTCCTTGTCACTTCAGTCTCTTCCCAGTTGTTCTTCAGGCCTTTCCCAGCAGGTTAGGCTCCTTTCTGGTCCATTCCGAAATCCTCCTGCTCCCACCTGTCTCCTCCTAAACCATCACATCCTCGCTCTTCCTCTCCAGATGAATTCAGCTCCTCCTCTTTTGCTCAAAAGTCTCCCCTGCCCCACCCAACTGCTTCTCCTTAGGCTTACCCTCCACCGGCCTGTCCAGAGTACCATTTACTTGGTCTAAGGCTCCTCCCACCCCATCCTAGACATTCCTCACCCTTAGACTGGAATTCTCCTGGCTCACTTCCCCTTGACCTGAAACTCTGAAGGTTCAGTTCAAGGGTCTTCCCGGACTCCTTGGCCCTCCCAGCCTGTCCCAGATCCTACCTCCTTGGCCCAAGGCTCTGCCCATTCCATCTGAGTCCTCCCAGTCTTGAGAATCCTTCAGGGTCCAGGCCTCTGGGGCTGGGTGGGAAGGTCACAGGCACAGCCCCAGGATCAGAGGGGCAGGGCTGGGGCCGGGCCTGGGGTAACACGTTGTGTTTCTCTCCCCTTCCTCCCCTTCCTCTCCACCCCCCTTCCTCCCACGCCTCCACCTTGTCTCTCTCTAGCAAATCCCAGTCTCTGACCAATGCCTTCAACCTTCCAGAGCCAGCCCCGCCCAGGCCCAGCCTTAGCCAGGACGAGGTGAAAGCTGAGACCATCCGCAGCCTGAGGAAGTCTTTCGCCAGCCTCTTCTCCGACTGACACCCCACCCTGAGAGCCCCTAAATCCCTGGGCAGCCCCTCTCTGGGCCCTGAATCTGTCACTTTTGGAACCTCCAAATCCCTTGAGAACCCCTCTCCTGGTTCTCCAAGATCCCACTTCCTATTCCTTGAGATCTCTAAATCCCTTGAGAAACCTCACTCCTGGTCCTAAATCCAAGTCTCACATCGGGAATGCCCCAGTCCTTTAAAATCCCTACTCTGGGTCACCTCAATCTCTCCTTCTCGGTTTTAGAACTTTCAAGTTCCTGAAGACCTCCAGTCCTGATCCCCCCAGAGTGGTTTTCTTTCCTGGAAGCTCCCAAATACCAGGCATCCTACTTCTGGCCCTAACACCACTGACTCTCCTCCTGAAATTCCTGGAAAACCCTACTCCTGGTCCCAAATCTCTTAAGTACACCTTGTTCCCCATCAAAGATGTCCAACTCCCTAAGAAACTCCTACTTTCAAACCCCTTTCCATGGATCGCTCTCTCTGGAGATCCACATCTTCAAAGGCCACCATCCAGCCCCATGAGGATTTCCCTTCACCTTCCCTCAACCCCATTCAACACCCTGGGAGCTCCTCCCATTTCTAGGATCCCCTCAGTTTCCCCAGGGACCACCCCTACCCAATCCCCTGCCTCTGACAGCTGTCGTGAAATATGCAAACTCCAATCACCCTCCCAGACTCCTTTGCACACAGAAGGCCAGTGGTCCCCCACTTCCCCACCTTTGCTGTGACGTCTGTGTCTGTGACTGACGTGGCCTCCTCTTGTGCCGTGCTTGGCATATGTGGTCCTCGTTCATCGTGCCGCCTGTGGTGATGCGTGCAGTGATGCTGTTTGTGTGGTACGCGCCTCCCCACAATCTCCACTTCCTGCCTGGACTGAAACACCACCCCCACCCTCTGCCCCTCAGTGGCTCTGAACCCCCAAGAGAAGAGTCGGGAAGCAAAATAAACAAGCAAAGGCCTAGCAGAATTCTGTGCTTCTTGGTGAAGAAAGAGGGGACTCCTTGAATGGGAGAGGAGACACAAAGGGGGGCCCCCGAAATCCTCATGGGGTGTTGGGGACCCCCAAATCCAGTGGAAGGCACATCAGACACAAATTCCAGAGAGGTTCTGAGTGGAATCTCTGCCATAAATCCCAGCCATTGGAGAGGAAGGAGCTCCCCAAATTTAGAAGTATCCCTGGAAGCCAAGAGGAACCCAAATAATGGAGGAGGCAGGGCCTCAGTCTTTGGAGGTCCTCCAATTCCAGAGGAAACTGGTAAAACACATGGGGGCCCCCTCACCCTCAGGGCAGGGGTGGGGGAGGCATGGTGGTGGTGGAGGATCTTGAGGCAGCATCAGGACAGAGAGAACATTGACCGGTTGGTGGGCGGAGCTCCTCGAGGAGGCAGGCTGAGACTGGCTACCCTGTGGCTGTAGGCAGAGTCTAAGGCACAATGCGGGCTGCGCTGAGGAGGCAGGCGGGCAGCTCGTCTGCCTGGGTGCGGTGCAAGGAAGGTTCCGAAGCACTCCGCTCGATCTTGGGGAGTGACCGCTGCAGCAGCTCAATGGTGGCCAGGATCTGGGGGCAGGTGGGGTGAGGAGGGGTGTCCAGACCCCCAGGGCACCCCAACACCCAAGACCCCAGACTCATGGGGGGAAAACACACATGTGCGGTGTTACATCTCCGAGCCTTGAACACAGTTCACGGTCCCACCTCTGTGTCTCCCTCTATCTCAGAACCGCCCCCCCCCCGCCCATGCCAAGGTATTCAGTGCTGCCCACCTGGGGGAAGAGGGGCCGTTCCTCCCTCTGGAACTTGAGGCAGTCAGACAGCAGACGCCGCATGGCCTTGGGACAGTTGCTGGAGATTTTGCTGAGGTCCGGGGACAGATAGCCACGGCCCACCATAAAGATAATCTGGGGGGATGGGGTGGGGTGGGGGATGGGAAGGCAGGAATGGGGTGATCCCGGGGTCCAGGCTGGTCCCAAGAGATTCTGGGTCTCTAGGGACTTGAGAGGCTCCTTTCTGGAGAACTCAGTATTCTGTGTATCAGGGCCCAGAGGACTGTGGGTATCTTGTGGATCCAAGGATTCTGGGTCTCTAAGGACTTGGAAAGATCCTCTGCTTTCAAAACTGAGGGACTTAAGTTTAGGAAAGTGAAGAATTTTGGGGTGTCTGGGGCCCAGAGGATTATGGGGGAACTCAGGGGCCTGCAAAGTATGAGTCTGGAGGAACATCAGAGATTCTTGGTCTGGGGGGAACGAAGGGATTCTAGCCCTTAGGAGCTTGCAGGTTTGTGGGTATCTGGGACCCAGAGGACTGTGGGTCCGGTGTGGCCTGTAGGATTTGAGTGTTCAGAGCACAAAGACGGTTGGCATCTGAAGCCTACAGGATCCTGGGTTTCTGAGGTAGTGGGAGATTCTGGGCCTTGAATCTGGAGAACTGTGGGAGTTTGGGCTTAGGGTGTTATGGGTACCAGAGCCTGGAGACCTGCTGGATACCCCAGGCTGGATTATGGGTATGTAGAAGCACAAAGGGATTCTGCTTCTGGGAGAATGGGGATTCTGAGCCTTGGGGGCTTAGGAGATTTTAAACACCTAGGCCAGAGGACAATAGGTGTCTAGAGGTCTAGAGGACTTCTGGGTGTTTTGGAGGCCTTTGAAGATTCTGGGTATAGGGAATTCAGGAGATTCGGGACTTTGGGGATCCAGAGGATTTAAGGGCATCTGGAGCCCAGAGGATTCTGGGAGAAGTGTGGCATTTGTGGTATGCAAAGGAGGGGATCTGAGGTACGGAGGCATGAGGGGATCTCTCCGCCTGGGGGACTTGGGTAAGGTGTGGGGCTCACCTGGTCACGGCTGCCAATGTGGCTATAAGGTAACGAGCCGGTCATGAGTTCATACAGCACCACCCCGTAGGCATAGACATCCGACTGGAAGCTGTAGGGGTTCGGGTCCTGCATACGGATCACTTCAGCTGCCTTCGATAGACCCAGACCAGGCAGGGGGACCATAGAGTCAATAGATGGCTGGCCCACAGTCCCAGATCCCACTGGCACACTGGGTACAGCTCTAAGCCACCCACTACTAGGTGACACCCACACCTGGCACAGGCATCTGTGTCCCCACTCCACACCCTAATGTCCCAGCTCTAGGAGCCCATGTCCATCTATGCCTCTTATCCAGCCTGGCCCAACTCACCATCCACAGCACGGAGCCCGATGGTTGCTCCAAGGGCTGGGCCCCACTCCACCGTGTCTTCACTGTGGCTAGGCCAAAGTCGCCAATCTTCACTGTGAGCCCCTCGTGTAGGAAGATGTCCACCAGGGTCAAGGGCCACTACGGGGACTCCCAACAGCCATGCCTCACACACCAGCCATACTTCTGATCTGGACCAGAAGCCCCACCCCACCCCCCAACGCCAAGGAAATTATCTACAATTTTGATTCAGGTGGGGAGTTCCCATCACGGCCCCCCTGTCCCACACTTGGACCCCCCTGTGACTGCTGACCAGGAAGCTCCTCTAATGGCACCCAAACCCACCATGCATGTGACCCTGCTCAGGAGCTTCCCTACAATGCCCTCCACCACCACCACACCTCACGCCCTGACCAGAGTCTCCAAAGGCAGTACCCAAACCAGCCACACTGGTGATTCCTGACCAAGAAGCCCCCTTAAAGATCCTGTGCCAGCCACAGCTCTGATGCCTGGCAAGGAGCCATGCAACACATCTCCCTCCTTGCCCAACAACCCCCAACCCCGACCCTAATCCCAGCCCTGACACAGGGACAGGTAGATACTGTTGGACTTTAGATCTCGGTGAATGATGTTCTTGGCATGGAGGTAGCTGTGGGGGTGGAGGCGGGTGGTGAATTGGCTGGGGGCCACCTCATTTCCTCTACCTCCTCCCCCTCCCAAATCCCTGGGACCAGAGGCTCACTCCATGCCCTGGGCCGTCTGCCGGGCCACATCAATGAGCTGGACCATGTCAAAGCGCGTGTCGGCCACGTGCAGGTGGTGGTAGAGGCTGGAGCCCTCGCACCACTGGGTGATGATGGCAAAGCCCGGCCGCGTCATGAAGCCCATGAACAGCAAGATGTTGACATGACGTGTCTTCCTGTGGGCGGGGAGGGTGGCGTCAGGGTCAGGGAGGAAAAATGAGCATTGGGAATGGCGCTGTTCCCTGAACTTCCTCTAGCATTCATTCTCACTCTGTCTTTTGGGAAGCTCCAGGCCAGAGGGTTGCTAGATTCAACGAAGGTGTGAAACGTGCATGTTGGCTAGGCTATGATTCTAGGGTGGTTATGTCCTCAGCTGCCTCATCAGTCTCCCAACGAAAGCATTTACTGTTCCGTTCCCATCTCTGTTTTTTTGTGGTGGTGGTGAAAAAGTCTTTATTTTAAGGGGAAAAAAATTGTGTGACCAAGTTGCATTTAGCAAAAGCCACTCAAAAGTAAATCCCAGTACAAAGAAAGGTCTAAGGCCTCACCAATTCCTCCAGTATTAGGATTGGGTCTTGATTTTCAAAACTTACCTTAAAAAAAAAAAAAAAAAAAGCTTAAACTTGACCTAAAAGATTTTATTTTATTTTTTATTTATTTTTATTTTTTAAGATTTTATTTATTTATTCATTTATCCCCCCCTTGCTGCTTGTGCTCGCTGGGTCAGCTAACCACGCCGTGCAGGCGGGCTTGCCTTCACCAGGAGGCCCCGGGAACCGAACCCGGGCCTCCCATATGGTAAATAGGAGTCCTACTGATTGAGCCACAGCCGCTTCCCTGACCTAAAAGATTTTAAATGAAAATAAACTGAAATGAACAATCATCGCTGACAGGCTCCTATTACCACCCGCCACGTGGCTGCCTCTGACCATTACCTGGGCCTGGGATCATCTTACAGACAAAAATGTGGAATACCAATCTTCTTCATTGATAGAGCAATATAATAAGGATAAATACAAGGTAAAAATATTGGTGGCACGTGATAGTTATTCCTGTCAACCTCTGTCAGAAGCTTAGAGGGAAAGAGCATTGAGTTATTGAGTTTGGACTCAAGGGATAGCCTGGGTTCAAATCCAGGCTTCACCAGTTACTCTCTGTGCAACCTCAGGGAGGACATTTAACCTCTCTGTGCCTCACTGCTGTCCACTATAAATTTGTGATAGTTCTATTTGTGCCCTCCTAGGGATGCTGGGAGGAGTGAATCTGTAAGGTACTCAGAACCACGCAAGACACACAGTCAGTGCTCTCTGTATTTCACTGTCCTTCCTGGTTGCTGCTATTGCTACTGGGTACCTGGGTCTCCTTCATGGAAACTTCTTCATTCCTTATAGGATTGGCTGCAATTGTAATGGTAACGCAAATGTAAGTAACATCAGTGATATGCTGTTGTACTGGTCAAGTCAGAGGATAGCAAAGCACACGAGGATTCTTAGCAGTGCTAAGATTGGGGCTCAGATACTAATATAAGGCAAATTAACAGCATGCAAAAAATCATCCCTATTTCACAGAGGGGGGCATCCGTTATGTGCCAATGTGGCACCCGTGATGAGGATAAATATTAATCGCAGACAAGGAATAGTGATAACGTCATCTCTTTAACATGACTGTACCCATTTAACAGATGGGAAAAGTCCACGCTGGCATCCCCAGGAGTGGTAGAAGCTATGGTGGCAAAGAGAAAAGGCCAGGGTTTCTCAGCATGAATGGATGAATGGTGTGTTAATTCTATGTTAATTATAGCAATTATAACAATTCAATGATGACTAAATTAAACAATCAATAATACTGTTCTTTACATGACGAGATTATTAGAATGAATTACTACCGAGAGCCAACCTAATAAACACGACAGTCACAGTAATGATATTGCCTAAGTGGACGGGAAGGTAGCATGCAAGCCTTCCTGGCAATGCGGTTAACTAACATTATGCTATTAGTAAGCATACGTAATAACATTAATGATACCCTATAATTAAACCCATTTCACATTAGGGAAATGAGAAGATCCACCTTTGGGGGAGGGGGCCAGAACTGCTGATTAACATCAATCCTAACACAAACAACATCTTCAGACATTCTCTAAACAGAACCACTTCCCAAAGGGGAAAGGGACACCCTTGAGAGAGACACAACTCACGATTATGGTTGTAACACCACACGAATGGTGGTGAGATCCACAAAGCACCCTCAAAGTGGCCTCTTCCCATACCGGATACACCAAGGCTTGTCCCCACCACCCTCACCCCTCCCTATCCACAGACACCTGTGCACTCACCTGAGCACCTGCATCTCGTTCTTGAAGGCCTGGGCCTGCTCGGCAGTGGGCTGGGCCACCTTGAGCACCTTCACAGCCACATCGCCATGCCACCGCCCGCGAAACACGGTGCCAAATGAGCCTGTCCCAATCCTTTTCAGCAGCTGCACTTCACTGGGCGGCACCTCCCAGTAATAGCCTGAGTCCCGGTACCCCAGGTTCTTCTGTGGGCCAGACAGGCAGCATCTGAGGGGCCTGTCCCCATCCCTTGCCCAGAATCCCACCTCCTGTGGTATCCCCCAAAATGGTTCCCCCTGGAGCTTACCACCTTCTTCTTGTCATCGGCCAGGGACTTCCGCTCCCGCTGCTCCAATGGTGACTTGGAATGTGGGGACTTCCTCCCCGAAGACACACTGGCCGGGCTGGGGCTCCCCCGGGGGGCTCCATCGCCACCACCTCTACTGCCAGCAGCTGAGGCTGTGGAGAGGATGTGAGTGGAGGGAAGTGGAGCAGGGGTGGGGCTCGGGGTGCAGGCAGGGGGTGGCTCACCATCGGTGCTGAAACTCTGGCCAGTGAGCTGGAAGAAGAGGGATGGGAGTCAAAGAGACACAGATGCCAACGGGAATGGCTTGCCTCCCCTGCCCAGTGGCCTCCCGGCTGCCCCCTTGCCAGCACCAACCTGGATGAGGCTGGAGTCCATGGGGGTGGTGGTGCTAACCATATGGACATTGGGAGTGGAGGTGGAACGGATGCGCTGGAGAGGGGCATTGGCCGGGGCAGGGAAGGGGAAGCATTCGGGGTCACTGCGCTGCGTGCAGGAGCTGACAGGGGGAAAGGCCATGAAATCACTGTTGAGTCGATCGAAGAGCCAACGAGGCCCCCTCCCCCGTCATAAACATGCAGTTAGCTCAAGCGGAGGAAACGTCCAAGGTTATTACTGTTATCCATTTGTTCAGTAAACATTTATTGAGTGCCTGTGGTATGCCAGACACTGTTCTAGGTGCTGGAGCTAAAACTGTGAATAAAACAAATAAAAGTTCTTGCCCTTCTGGGGCTGACATTCCAGGAGGCGGAGAGAGAAATTAAAAAACAAACCAAGAAATAGTTGCTCTGTCCGACGGGGATAAGTGCAATAAAGATAAGAAGAGAACAAAATAAGGGAACAGAAAGTGCCACTGGGGGTATCAGGAATGGCCTCTCTGAGGAGGTGACATTTGAGCAAAGACCTAAAGGGGGGACAGCGAGCCACATGGATAGTGGGGGGAGGGGAACAGACAATATTTTATAATTACATATTGTAATTACATGTTATTCAAGTATGGTATGTGTTATATGATATGCAACATATTATCTATATTAAAATGTTTTAAAATATACGTATCATAATATTACATGTAATGTTAAACATATATTATAAAAATATTTCTTTATGTTCATAATTAATCCATACACTCATAATTAAGAACAATCAACATAATATCCTGACTTTAGTATTTTATATACTATATAAAAATACAAATGATTATGTAACGTGATACATAATACAATAACATAAATATACCATTCAAATATGCACATTATAAGATACACGATA
Organism: Tolypeutes matacus; assembly: GCA_026826555.1. Lineage (NCBI taxonomy): Eukaryota > Metazoa > Chordata > Mammalia > Cingulata > Chlamyphoridae > Tolypeutes > Tolypeutes matacus. The sequence continues at coordinate 7,205,734 of JAKSZT010054419.1, read as the reverse complement.
TGTAAATGGACAGTATATAAACTTGTGATATTAGAGCAGTACTTGATATATAAATACTGTGTTATTATAACACTTCACATAAAGGAGAACTGAAAAGGACATAACTTATGATAAAATAACGTGTTGTCAAATGGAAAGGCTAGGCCAAGGTTATTCTGGAAGAATTACCAAAGTAGTAAGATGGCTATATATATTTAAAATTAATAATAAAAAGAATCAATTCTTTACTCTGTGCCAGATCCTGTACTAAGGAATGGACATGTCTTAACTCATTTAATCTTCCCCAGAATGCCATGTGGTAGAAAATATCACTACCCTTTCTTGACAGATAAGAAAACTGAGGCCCGGAGAGATCTGGTGATTTGCCCAAGGTCCCATAGTTCCATGCCCTTAATCACCTTGCTTGCACTTGTAGGTTCTCAATAAATGTTTGTCACGTAAACAAATTAATAAAATATGACGTGGTCCACGGGGGTCCCCAGATCTTTTTCTCCTGACAGTAGTCCTTCAGCTAAGGTATCCCTACCTGGGACCCTGGGGGGTTAGCAGCTCATTCAGGGGGCGGTTCGAGGGAGCCTCGTGCTGTCTGGAGACTCCCGACAAATCTTGGACACTATGGTAGAACCTTGAGGGCAAAAAGGGTGCAGAGGGAGGGAAATCGGTCAGCTGTCTATAAGGGCCTTGTGGTCGGGGCTCTGCCCACCCACCCACCCCAGGCTGGGCTCACTGTCGGCGGTTGGTGCTCATGTCGACACAGACTGTGGGGACCTTGGAGGAACAATGCTGGTGGAACTTGTAGCCACAGGTTTGACAGCGGAAGCCATGGAACAGAAACTTTAGACAGAAGTCACAGAATGCCAGGCTGAAGAACGTCTTCCGTACCTGCTGCCACAGAGCAGGGAAGGTTGAGGCCTGGTCAAGGACCCTCCCCCCACTCCCACGGCCTGCCCCACTCTCCACCCTACACTCACAAAATTGTGCATGGTCAGTGGGACGTCTTCGAGGACCTCAACAATGAGCTCCTCGCCATCCAGGGGGGCAATGGCTGTGTCCCAGGCAGTGACCGTCTTTCGCCTGCAGAGGGCATGGAAGGGAATGAGTGGAAGAGTAGACAGGGCCACGGAGAGGCTGGGAACTCCCCAGAAGTCCCTCTAAGCCCGCCATCCACAGAGTACTATCGGGCATGTTTAATTCTCATCACAGCAACCCTAGAAACTGGTTACCATCCATGTCCCCATTTTACAGATGGGGAAACCAAGGCCCAGAGAGGGTAAAGTAACCTACCCAAGGCCACAAGGGTAGTGAGTGGGAGGAGAGTGTGAAGAGTCCATGTTCTTAACCACAAGATTATAATCAAATGAGACAGTGAGCAGACAACTAAATATTAGAAGAGCTGAGCCAAGGACTGGTGAATAAATAAATAAAAAGCAAAATATGGAGGATAAAAAGTAAGGAACCCCCAAAGAGAGGAATAAACAGGAGGTCAGCAAGGCCCCACTCAGCAGAGAGTGGAGAAACTGAGGAAGGAGGGAGCTGGTGAATTCATTAATTAATATTGCAAGAACAAATTAGCTGAACTTCAGGAGGAGGTGATGGAGCATGGAGAGGACATGGGGGCCAAGCAGTGAATGAGCTGTCCAGCTTATAAGTCAAAGAACTACTGAAGCAATGAAACAAAAGATGGATGAGCTGATGAATTAATGGAAGGCTAAGGGAAGACTTCAGCAGAGTGAAGGAGGAGTCAGATGACTATGAAGAGAGGATGTGGGGGGAGGCTGAGCACCTAGTGGGTGGGTGGGGCACACTTACCCCTTGATAAGTCGGTAGACCACGCAGCAGTCCTGATTGAGACCCCGCACCTTGAGGGCCTTGTCTAGAGAGTCGTAGACACTCATGCCATCCCGGACGGTCACCTGCATACGTGTGTATCAGCACCCAACAGGGACACCCCACAGACTTCCCCATCCCCCCATGAAGGCCTCACCCCACCCCTTGTCACCCTTCTGATCGCAGGCTTACAACTGGGTTTATTCCCAGCCCCTGCCAGTTTTGTCCCCGTCAGACTTACCACTGTGCGTTGCTTGTTGGGCAGGTATACTTTGACGGTACCTACTGCCCGGGACAGCTCGGCCCCGTTGGCAGGGGGCGCCCGTGGTGGCTCCATTGAGCCTAGGACTTTGTCAAGATGGGCTGAGGTGGGGCTGGGCAGGTGCCATGGGGCTCCTAGGAGAAGACAGGCAGAGGAGGAATTCAGAGGTCCAATAACGGTAGTCTGGAAGCAAAGTGGCAGGGGACAAAATAAAATTCAACCTGCAGGCTCCATGTTGATCCAGCCCCTCCCCTGTTCAGACCCTCCTGTCTCACTCTTGAGCAGCCAAGGTCTCAGATTTACTGCACAGGGGGAGTGGGGGATGGGGTGGAGGGAGCACACTGTCCTGGAGGGCACCAGAGTACACAAGACTCTGGCTCTGAGCCCGGAATGAGTAGGGAAGTCAGTACACCCTGCACTGCGGGTGTTAGGTACATAATGAACATGAATAACCACTATCCTGGCTTTATAGTGGCGTTACCAGGTACTGTGGTGAGGGAGGAATGGGGAATAAAGGATCATCAGACACTGCCCTCGATTTGGGGGGGGAATGGTGGTTGCAGCAGTTTTCTTCAAGGACCCTGGGGGCTTCCCTCAGTGCTGGGGGGATAACGTTGATGGGAGGATCACAGAACCCGGGTTAGGTGGGTGATGGGAGTCACCAGACTAGGTGATGGGGAGTTCATACGGGGTCATGAAACACTGTGCTGAAGGGAGATGTAATAGGGGTCACTAGAGACCATAATGAGAAGACAGGTGGCTAACGGGGACCACTAGACATTGAGGTAAATGTAGGTGGAGTAATGGTGGATTCCCATTGTCAAGGCGAAAGGAAAAGGAGCATAACGGCGCATCATCATTGTTGTGAGATACATGGGAGTTATCGTGAGGGGTGGGGGATGAGGAATCTCCAACATTCTCCCTGACAACTAATGAGGAGGTCACAGACATATTATTGGCGTGAAGTGAAAAGGGGATGATGGAAGGAAGCTAAACGCGTTGAGGAGAGTTAGGGAGGCATAGTGGGGGATCCTCCTCAGACATTCTCCTGGTTGGTCAAATCAGGAATCGGGAAAGCGGGTAAGGAGCCACGTTTCCACGCACCACTCGGAATTGGGAAGGAATGGTCATCGGACACCTTAGGAGGGTTAAGAGGGAATCCAGAGCACACCACGCCACAGCCCAGGACCCAATCGGCCCAGTCCCGCCTACTGAAGGCCTGCCAGCTCTGCGCAAGCGCGCTGACACTTGCGGCGGGCGAAACCATCACCGGCCGCCTATTCCTGTCTTTCTCACCCCCCCCCCCCCGCGGTTCACGATGGTCTCGCCCCAGGTCAAACCACTCCTCCGGTTCCGGGCGGGGGGCGCCGGGGCCCAGGCGCAGCCATCCTGGAGCTGAGTTTTTGGTTCAGACTCTCTGCTTGTGCCCGGCGGCTGCTCCAGAAACCTAGTCTTGTCGGACCCGCCCTCACCTGTCACGCCGCCACGGCCGCCACCGCCTCCATCTTGGGCCTGTCTTCTTGCTTCCTCGCGGGGTCCGCCTCCACCGCCCCTCGGGCGTTCGCTATTGGCTCGGCCGGACTCAGCCCCCCATTCTTATTGGGTTGAGGTTACGCCTGTCAACGCAGGACCGGCGGAATGTGGGTCGTGTTCCGGATTAGGAGGGGCTGCCTGAAACGTCAGGGTCTGGGGCAAAGTCGCACGTCCTGACTCGCGCAGGCGCAGTTGGGGCGAAGCCTGCGCGCTATGGGCTTTAACCCCAATCGTGCCGTGGCGGAATAAAGGAGGGCGTTATTTTACGCTCACTTGGGGCTGACCTTAGGAGTTTAGGGAATCTGGACCGCGAGTCCTTAAGCGCCCTTTTTACGCCAATGACTGGGAGCCTTACGCACCCGTTTGGGATTTTCCTGTGTCTCAGTTCTTCCGTCTTTGAAATGGGTCGGCATCAGACCAAAAGAACTGCAATGTTTTCCAGCTCTAGGAGCCTGTAGTTATAGGCTTTGATAACAGCGGGTCTCGGGTGTGGCCGGGGCTGGGGGAGTGGCTCTCGGGAGGGGCAGCCTACTATTCTCAGAGGCTTCCTTGAGGAACTGGGTTGATGAGGATTTTAAAAGACGACTGCCAGGTGAAGAGGGGAGGGGAGTGTGGACCTGGAAGTATCGAAAGGGTGAACACAAATCTTAAAAAAAAAAAAAAAAGAATTTTCCCTGGTGCTAGAAAGGGAAAGAGACCCCCCCCCCTTTTCTTAGAACTTTCCTTAAAAAAAAAAAGAACAACGAAAAACTTGTAAAATTTTTTCTCTGTCCCTTTGAAATGTATGTAAATCTTTTAAAAAGCTAAATAAACTTTCGCCACCTTATAACTTGCGGAAGTTTTTCATGAGGGCCTTAGAACCATCTCTTTGAAATGTAAATATTAAGGAGGATAGCAGCCCCATTTACTGGTCTCTATGGGAGTTTTGCCTAGGTGCCTGGCTCCAAGTTTTAACTACCTGCTCGTCATAGAAATAGAAGACGTTCTATTATTATTATTATTTTGGATAAAGGCAATTAACTAATACAGATGGCCATCCCCAATTACCAGGTGAATTAGGATGAACTATATGTAGCATATAGTGCTGTCAAGTTTCCTACCTGAGGATAAGTTATCATTGTTTTTTTTTTTAATATATATATGTCATTGATCTTGAGAACATGTAATGGGTTGCATCTGCTTGCCTATATAAAAGGGTGAGTGGTTTTGTTGGTTTTTTTTTTTTTTTGTTTTGTTTTTTGTCTTTGCTGTCACTTTAGTGGATTTCTTGTGATACCCACTGTGATCTGGTTTAATGCTTATTCATAATAATACTACTGTTATTCTTCCCTACCTTTTTGGAGAGGACTCACTGGGTTGGCAGATTTAAATTTTAATTACTGCTCCAACAGTATGAACCACTTGGTGTATTTGAGTGACTGTCTTCTCCTATTTGGAGCCTCTGCATCCCGACATGATGAAATGGGAAAAATTAGAGGGAGCTCACCAGGTAAGGGGCCGCAGCATGCTTCATCTTGTATTTATTGATGCTTTCTCTGCCTAGAAGAAGTAAGTTCTACTTACTTGACTGTCACATCATCTCCATTTCACACTGCCCCTTTTCCATTCAGATCTCCACCATTCAATGGCTAAAATTTTAAAAAAAAGACTGTCAATACCCACACGTTGAACAAGAATGTGGTGCAACTGTAACTTTCATACATTGTTATTGGGAATGTAAAGAGGTATGACCACTTTGGAAACATTTAGGCGGCTTCTTATTAAATTAAACATAGATCTGCCATGCAGTCCAGCAATCTCAGATATTTACCTGAGAGAAATGAAAACATATGTCTAATAGTGTGCTGCTAAATGTTTAACAACCAGCTCTCCAGGAAAAAAAAAAGCTCTAATTTGTAGCATTTGCAATTTCTGTGTCGTAAATACTCCTACCATGACTTATTTCAAATTACCAGTATGATATCACTGAACCAAAGTTGGGAAGAGATGTGCAAAATTGGCTCTGGTAAACCAGCTCTAGCATGCTACTGTAATATGTCCACAAAGACGTTTACTCAAATGTTCATATTTACTTTATGCATAATAGCAAAAACCTGGAAACAGTCTGGTGGCCCCAAAACAGTAGACTCGACAAAGAAACACAGCAATGAAATGCTAAATGCTTCTCAGGAATGAATGGGAACGAAATACTGATGCATAGAAGAGCATAGATGAATCTCATAGACAAGATTGAATGAAAGAAAGCCAGACACAAAAGAGAAGTACTGTAGTATTACATTTGGATTCTAAACCAGGCAAAACTAATCCATGGTGAAGGAAAGTGGTTGTCTTGGGGAGGATTGACTGGGAAGAGCATGAGGGAAATTTCAGATGTGAGTAGATTGTTCTGTATGCATTTGTCAAAACTCATTGAACTTATACTGAAAATGGGTGCATTTTATTGTATACAATATACACGTAAATAAAAAATGCATAGCAAAAAAAAAAAAAAAAAAATGGCTTCAAACAACCAATCCTAAACATTTTTTACTAGAAAACTCAACTCCTGTTCCCATTTTTACCAAACCAATTCTAAACATTTTGATTTCTTACAAATGCCTACTGTTTAAAGAAAAAATTTAAATTCTTTTAAAATTCTCTTTTCTGACATTGATTCCCTGGACTTGTGGGCCTATCCCCCAGTGCAGGAGCTCTGGGAGCCACTTTGGAGTTATGTGGGGTCAAGAATTCCTCCTGTTGGAGCTCAGTGAGGGACTCCAAGTGCTGCCCAAGAGAAGGGTACTTTCAGGGCTTTGTTTGGGAGGGGAGTGCATTTTAAATTTCAATTCATTTAATTTGTTTAAAACTTTAATTTCTGATCAGTATTTGAAGACAGACTTCTGGCTCCATTGCCCATTGTTTACAAAAAAGATGAGCAAAATCTTGGTGCCAACTCACTGCACACGTGCGAGTTGGGGGAGGGGATGGGGGGGCGCAACCCACTCAAGGGCAAGCAATGCAGAAACTCTCTGCTTTTTCTCCCAAGGACTCATAGATGTGCTCTCAGTCAAGCATCTTACAGATACACCACAAGACATGAAGGATTTTTAAGCGATTTGAGGTTTCAGCAGCAGCAGCAGCTCATTATTAAAATCATCAGGGGGGTCGGATGTGGCTCAACTGGTTGGGCGTCCGTCTCCCATATGGAGGGACCCGGGTTCGATCCCCGGGACCTCCCGGTAAAAAAAAAAAATAAAATAAAAAAATAAAAATAAAATCATCAGAAGCACCGTGTATTAAAACCCTACTTTGGTGATGATTCTGAAATACCCCTGGAGATTATCCATCTAGAAATTTTTTAAGGATTTTTAAAGTGGTTGTTGGTTTTTCTTATTGTCACTCATTTTAGATTCTCAGAATTTAAAAACGCCTTTGGAAAAATTTATAACCCTAAGTGTTCACCGATGCTACCCATTTTGCAGATGAGGAGATTAAGGTTCACATTGCCCTTCCGGAGAGAGGGGCGGGGACAGAAGAGAGAGAGCTCCAGGAAATGAGGTTTAATAAAAAAGGGTTTAGCAAGGATGCAGGCCTGCGGCACCTCCTTAAGGAATCTTAGGTCCACCCCAGCGTGCCTGAGAGTCACACTCATTTCCCAACGCCACAGACCTCGTGGACCCCCGCCGCCGCCTGGAAAATACCGTCTCTGAGACCCCATCGCCGCGGCTTCCCTCTCAACTACTCGTTTCGGGGTGGGGTGGGGAAGGGAAATGACCTCGCATACCCATTTTACAGAGGCAGAGACCGAGGCTTAGATAAGTGCCCCACAGGCGTGACTCAGCCCGCTTAACCACTTGCTCCTTTAGGCCTACGCAGCGGTCTGCACCCATCCACTCTCGGCTCCAGGCCCTAGACAGGCAACGAGATCAGCCAATGGCAGGGCAGTGGAAGGCGGGCTTTGGGATGCCGCGGGCACTGATAGGCCTGACATCAGCTCCCGGGTGTTGTGTGAGACAGTTGACACTCAGATCCTGAGGAGCCGTTGACAGACCCGATAGCTAAGCGCTGGCTGGCGGTCCCAGCTAGTGGGAAGCGATGCTTCCCCGAAACCTGCTACAAAGGAGCAATTTCATGTTACTTTTTAATTAGTGACAGTGCAACTGTAATTGTCCTCTCTCAGGTCTTAATGAAGGCAGGGTATGGAAGTTTCCACTTCCGGATGTTCCTTGAAGAGATTTTTGATACACAGACCTGGGGTCAGAAGTTTTGTTTTGTTTTGTTTTTTTAAATTCATTGTATGCTAGAGACGGTACTTCCTTTTTTCTTTTTCCATAAAGTTAAACAAAAGTGCAGGTTTGTATATTGCAATTTCCAAACCCAAGGATCAGATCACTGGGGAAAAAAATTAATCCAAATAACGGTCCTATAATTTTGAATAATTTTGTTATTAAAGATTTACTCTGATGAGGGAATCCTTTGGCATTATTATATCTTTTAAAAAAAACTCAGGTATGGAAATATTTAATAGTCAAGAAAGGGATCAGCATAAACCTGCAAACACTGAGCAGTGGAGGCCACCTTTGAGATGCCATGGGCAGTGACACACTCCACCGGCCCAACCCTTGGGAGGGATTGCAATTCAATATGGTCAGCAGTTGTTTTTTTTTTTTTTTTTTTAATTTTTTAATTAATTAAACAGACAAAAATCAATGTCCCCAAAGGAAGTGGTTCTGAAATGTCTATTTTTGCTTTTGATCAGGAAAGCATTTTGTCAACATTTTCTCAAGGTTAACACACTCCAGGCACACACATATACACTGACCCACATGCCCATCATAGGTGGGAAAAAAAGATGACTATTTGCTGGTTTGCTTCACATATATTCAATAACTTTGTATTCAACTTAGAAAACCATTGTAAATGAAATTTCAAACAAATGGACTCCAAACAAGTTTTCATGAGCATGTTTATTTTTGGATAAATAACCCACACTGTACTCTTTGCTATATCATTGTTGATACAATATACATTTTATATATAGGCCCTGGTATATATAAAATAATTCCTTATAATTTTTGTGCCTCTCATGTAAATGCTGTATATCATCATGTGGTATGAGAAAATTAATTCTGAAACTACCCAGAATACCTTAAGACTGGGTCACTTGTCCAGTTAGAGTATGTGAGTATCCCACTGCCCTGCTATGTAGCTATGTGACCTTGGACGACTTGTTTATCCTCAGTGTCTCACTTTCTTCATCTTTAAATAGGTTTTTTTTTTTTTTTTAAAGATTTTTAATTTATTTATTCATTTATCCCCCCCTTGCTGCTTGTGCTCGCTGGGTCAGCTAACCACGCCGTGCGGGCGGGCTTTGCCTTCACCAGGAGAACCGAACCCGGGGCCTCCCATATGGTAAACGGGAGCCCTACTGATTGAGCCACAGCCGCTTCCCTTTAAATAGGTTTTTAAGCAGTTTTATTGAGATACATTCACATACCCTTCAGTCCATCCAAAGAGTACAATCAATGACTCTCAGAATAATCAGAGTTGTGCATTCATCAGCACAATCATTTTAGAACATTTTTATTACTCCAAAAGAAAAATCCCCTCCCCCTTAGCAGTCACCTCTCAATTCCTCTATCCTTTCCCAGCCTTATATAACCACTAATCTAATTCTGTCTCTACAAATTTATATTTACATTTCATACAAATGGAATCATATCATATGTAGTACTTTGTGTCTGGTTTCTTTCACTTAGCATAATGTTTTTTAAATATTATAATTTTTTTTGAATTAGAGAAGTTACAGGGAAACGGATGTGGCTCAAAAGGTTCAGCGTCCGTCTACCATATGGAGAGACCGGGGTTCGATCCCCGGTACCTGCCGGTAAAAAAAAAATAAATAAAATAAAATAGAGAAGTTACAGGTTTACATAAAAGTCATGTAAAAAATATTCCTATATACACCCTGTTGTTGACAGTTAGCATTAGTGTGACACCTTTGTTACAAGTGATGAAAGAATATTAAAATTTTACTGTTGGGAAATGGATGTGGCTCAAGCAATTGGGCTCCCATCTTCCATATAGGAGGTCCAGGGTTCAATTCCTGGGTCTCCTGGTGAAAAGGCAAGTTGGCTCGCGTGACAAGCTGGCCTGAGTGGAGAGCTGGCCCACGTGGAGTGCTGGCCTGCACAAATGATGCAACAAAAAGAGACACAGAGGAGAGACAAGAGACATAGCAGACCAGGGAGCTGAGGTGGCACATGAGATTGAGTGCCTCTCTCCCACTTGGGAAGGTCCCAGGATCGGTTCCCAGTGCTGTCTGAAGAGAAGACATGCAGACATAGAAAAACACAGCAGACAGTGAGCTCAAAACAACTGGGGGGGGCAGTGAGAAATCTTTTAAAAAATATATTACTGTTAACTATAGTTCATAGTTTGCATTAGGTGTATTTTTCCCATATACTACCCTGTTAGTAACACCTTGTAATAGTGACATACGTTTGTTATAATTCATGAAAGAACATTCTTATATTTGTACTATTAACCACAGTCATCGTCCACAATAGGGTTCAGTGTGTTACACAGTCCCATGTTTTATCCTCTAGCTTTCCTTCTAGTAGCATATACGACCCAAAACTTCCCTGTTCAGCCACATTCACACACATAAATCAGCGCTGTTAATGTGCTACCATCAACTCTGTCCATTTCCAAACATTTACAATCAACCTTACTAAAAATTAAGCTCAAAATAAGCATCACCTCCTCATTGTCTATCCTCATTCTATCTCCTGATAACATATTCTACATTAAAAAAAAAAAAAAAACATTTATTCTCACTGCTGTGTAGTATTTCATTGCATGAATATACCACAGCTCCTTTTTTGTTTATTTTTTTAGGTGTTGGGAGGCGGCTGTGGCTCAATCGGTGGGGCTCCCGTTTGCCGTGTGGGAGGCCCGGGGTTGGGTTCCCGGGGCCTCCTGGTGGGGGCGGGCCCGCCCGCGCGGCGTGGTTGGCTGACCCGGCGAGCGCAAGCAGCAGGGGGGGATAAATGAATAAATAAATAAATAAAATCTATTTTTTTAGGTAGTAAATGGGGATTGAACCTGGGACCTCATATATGGGAAGCAGGCATACAACCACTGAACTACATCCCCTCTCCAATGAGAGTTGTTTTTTTCGTTTGTTTGTTTGTTTTTAGGAAGTATTAGGGATGGAACCACTTGAATTACATCCGCTCCCAGTCTCAGGAATTTTGAGGTGTGTGTTTTGTTTTTTTTTTTTTTAATTCTGGCTGGGAAGAACAGTCCGTATTCCCATCCTTTACCTGTCACTGACCCTTCTAATTTTTTTTGGAAAGTTCTTTGCCTGGCTTTCCTCACACGTGTGCATTGATCAGTTCTTTCCTCATACGTATGCATTCTGCTGAATATTGGAAGGAAAACTCTCCACCATTTTCCAGGGCTCCTGCTTTCTTTCTGAAGCTGTCTCCTCTAGGGTACTCTCTCTTGTGAACTCTAGCTCTTTTGGTCTTCCTGGACTTTCATCTCCACCTCCTCCACTCAGCGAGTCCTCTGGGCCCCAGCTCAGTTCACCCTCCCTGTGCTGTGGCCTGGAAACTCTGTGAAGGTAGTAAGCTGGGACAATTATAGGGCTCACCTAATTTATTTCCCGTTTTTCAGCGAACAATGTCCTTCCTTGCCTGACACCCAGCGTCTTGAAAACCATTGCATTATTTATTTTGTCTGGCCTGTTTTGGTTGTTTCACCTCGGAGGGTAAATAGCATCCCTGTTACTCCCTCTTGGCTGGAAGTATAAGAGCCTGCTTCTTTCCTTAATGACTCTCCCTTCACACAATCCCAATACTTTTTCCAAAATAATGACATCACTCCTGCCAAAGTCTCTTTCAAAGCTGCTGTTTACACAAAACCTTGGGGTTTTTTTCCATACTGGCAGGAGAAGTTTCTCTATACAGAGCCTCCTTCTGTGTAGGTGCTGTGAGATGGGAGATGGCCCGTCTGTCATCCCTGGGTTCAATTCTAGGTGAGTTAAATGCTTGACCTAGAAATAGTCTAGGTACACAATATGCTTCAGCACCATGTTTCCTTCAAACAACTATTTTATATGAAATATAAATACTGTCAAGCCTAGAGAGGATATTATCTGATACTTCTGAAATTTTTTTTTGCTATGCTGTGGGATTCCATACTGAGCTTCAATATGTAAAGAAATTTGACCGATATGTTTATGGGGAACAAGTGCATTTAATACATTTAGCTTATTATTTATGGCAGACAATGAAGACATCTTCACCATATTTCTTGTTCAAGGATGGGGAACTTTCCTCTAGCTTACACATTTCTGTCTCAGACACATTCTCAATAATTGCGGAAAAGAGATGGTGGCTGGGAGGGGCCTGGAAAGAAAATATCCAAAATGGCTTTATTTCTATGTTCCCTTGAGAAATCACTAAAAAAACAAGGTCCTCATATCCATAAATGCACACTCACTGGAAAGTCTTTATAATTTCATAGATGATGCCTAATTTTCAAATTTAAATATCATTTTACCCCATAGGTAACTTTATTCAATACAGAAGAGAGAGAAAGAGAGAGAGAAGAGATGTGGCATTACTGCAGAGTGAGGTGTCCAAAGTTGGAATCAGTTCAGGCAGAGATTGGCAAAGATGAAACTGGAGCAAGTGAGGAAAATCAGACCCTCTTTCCTCCCTCCCTGGTCCCAAAGATGTGCACGTTGAACTTGCCAAGGGCAGAATGAGGGAACCTAGACCAGCCTTTCCCACAGGGCCTACCTGTATTAAAACCCATGCTGGCTGGGGGATGGATGTGGCTCAAATGGTTGGGCGTCCGTCTCCCATATGGAGGGACCCGGGTTCGATCCCTGGGACCTCCTGGTAAAAAAAAAACACAAAAAAAAACAAAAATAAAACCCATGCTGGAGGAAGCAAATGTGGCTCAAGCTATTGGGCTCCTGTCTACCGTATAGGAGGTCCAGGGTTTGATTCCCGGGGCTTCCTGGTGAAGGCAAGCTGGCCCATGTGGTGAGCTAGCCTGAGCGGAGTGCTGGCCCATGTGGAGAGCTGGCCCATGCAGAGTGCTGGCCTGTGCAGGAGTACTGGCACAGCAAGATGACGCAACAAAAAGAGACGCAGAGGAGAGACAACAAGAGACACAGCAGACCAGGGAGCTGAGGTGGCACAAGAGATTGAGCACCTCTATCCCACTCCAGAAGGTCCCAGGATTGGTTCCCAGTGCCGCCTAAAGAGAAGACAAGCACACACAGAAGAACACATAGAGAGCAGACAGCGAGCCCAAAAACAATGGGGGGGGGGATAAATAAATCTTTAAAAAAAAAAACAAAAAACCATGCTGGGTCCCACGATCTAATCAAAGGCCCTTAACTGAAGCAACCTGATCACAAATGATCTAATCAAAATGGCCCTGAACTGAATCTAATCTAAAGGTCCAATCTACGATGGGTTTACGGGCACAGGAATGGGTTCACTTTAAGAACAGGATTATGTGGAATCCACAAGTCTCAAACCAGCACACTAGTAGATAGAGCCTGTTTTCATGTTTACATGCCATCTGAATTTCCTCTATCATCAGTTACCTGTTTATACACTGATTTGCAAGAACTCTTTTCAACTTCTGCAGAGGGGTATTTTGAGAGTTATGTATGTTGTAAATATTTTCTCCCATTCTGTAGCTTGTCTCACTATTCAGTTGATAGTATAATTTTTTTTTTTTTTTTTTTTTTTAAGATTCCGTTCATTTATTCATTCATCCCCCCCCTGCTGCCTGTGCTCGCTGGGCCAGCCAACCACGCTGTGCAGGCGGGCCTGCCCTCACCAGGAGGCCCCGGGAACCGAACCCGGGGCCTCCCATATGGTAAGCGGGAGCCCCACTGATTGAGCCACAGCCGCCTCCCTGATAGTATAATTTGATGAACAAAATCTTTTAATTTAATGAAGTAAAGGAAACCACACTTTTATTTAAGTTTTATGCTTTTGGTTATGTTTGTTTGTTTAAGAACAAATTCCCTATCACCAAGTCATGAAGATATTCCCCTATGTTATGTACTAAAGGCTTTATAGTTCTGCCTTTCAGATTCAGATCTATAATGCCCTGTGAGTTGATTTTTTGATGTATGGTGTGAAATAGGGATCTAATTTCAGTTTTTTCCATACAGGTTCATGCTGACCCAGATCCATTTTATGAAAAGGCCTATCATTCCCCACTGCTCTGTAATGGCACTTTAATCAAAGCCCATGTTGGGCATGCTACTGTGCTTTCTTTCTTTCTTCTTCTTTTTTTAAAAACTGTAAAACAGATACCATTTAATCAAGTTGGAATTATACTTAAAAATAAATCAGGGAACAGACACAAAAGCCACATATGGTATGATTCCATTTGTGTGAAATATCTAGAGAAAAATCTAGACTAGGTAAATCCGTAGTGACAGAAAACAAATTGGTAGTTGCCAGGGACAGGGAGTGGGGGTTAGGGACTGACTATTTAATGGGTATGCTGTTTTATTTCGGGGTAATGAAAAAGCTTTGGGATTAGAGGTGGTGGTTGCACAGCATTGTCAATGTGGTAAATGCCACTGGATTGGACACTTGAAAATTTTATGTGAATTTTGACTCAATTAAAAAAAAAATCGGGGAAACTCTGAAGGGGGTTGCTAAGCAAGTTGTTGGTCCAGGGTGGAGTTGAAGGGTCAGTATCCTGCCTGCAGATGAAGTTGTTGCATTGATGGATCCCTGAATACTCTCCTTTTTTGCTTTGACGAATCAGGATCCTGTGAAGAAAAGGCAAAGAGATAAAAAGTAAAGAACAAGATGGTTTGGGGAGTGGATGTAGCTCAAGTGGCTGAGCGCCTGCTTCCTATTGTAAGGTCCTGGGTTCAATCTCTGGTGCCTCCCCAAAACAAACAAACAGATGCAAAAGCCAACTTTCACTGGGGAGCAGATGTAGCTCAGTGGTTGAGCACCTGCTTTCCATGTACAAGGTCCTGGGTTCAATCCCTGGTACCTCCTAAAAAAAATAGGGTGGTTCTGTCAGTGGGGACAAAGAGGAGATACTAAGCCTGAAAAAGGATGAAGATTGCAGAAAATGCTGCCTTTCTCTTATCCAGCCAGCCCCTTCTCCTGACTGCCACTGCTAATGGGGAGCCTCTTTTGGGTCCAAAGGCACAGAGTGCCCAGACACTCAGCCCCTTTCCAGGCACTACTGTGTTTTCTAATCAACTTCATGTAGCCATTCATCTATCTCTGCACCATTCTTGCACTGCCCTCATTTATATACATTCTGACATCTGGTGAAGCATGTCTTTCAAATCTGCTTTTCTTTAAGAAAAACATCTAGGCAATTCTTGACCCTAAGTCCACCACTTCCGGGTCCAAATGCAAAAATACAAACAGAGGACACATACCACACATATCCATGTATATGTTATAGATCAAACTAAAAATCTAAATACACATGTTGTATCTTCTTGCCATGACAAATAAACTTCAAAATGACAACATTGAGCAATATGGTCAAAGCTGTAGTTTTCAGATAACCGAAAGTCAGCAAAATATTAAAGGTGAGTAAATGTAACTATTATTGCCCAGGTGTGTTTTGTTGAACAGCTAATATTTTGATAAATACTAAAATGTCAATTCATATGATATATATATATATTTTTTTTACATGTTTATCCCATATCATATACTTTCCTTCATTTTAGTAAAGTTACTAAAAGCAAAATTTTCACAAAAGTTTTGTTCTGTTGACAGTAAGGAACTGAAGGATTAGAAATAAAATGCAATTGAAAGACATGCACAAAAGTTTAATATATTCCATAACAAAATAAATTAAAAGTAGAAAACTAAAATGATTTTTAACATTTAAAATTACTTGTCTTCAAAAATACTCAAAATTAACTATTAAAGTTAAAATTAATAAGTTATAAACAAAAAATTCTAAGTGCATCCAGATCTTGGGTTCTAAATTTCATTCCCCATTAAAAGGAACCTGGGGGCAGGGAGAAAAAATGAATCTGGAAAGTCTTTTTGTGCAGTTAAGTATGGAAGTGAGGGAAGCGGCTGTGGCTCAATCGGTAGGGCTCCCGTTTACCATATGGGAGGCCCGGGGTTTGGTTCCCAAGGCCTCCTGGTGAAGGTAAGCCCGCCAGCACGGTGTGGTTAGCTGACCCAGCGAGCTCAAGCAGCAAGGGGGGGGGATAAATGAATAAATAAATAAAATCTTTAAAAAAAAAAAAAAAAGTATGGAAGTGCTCAAACAATGATGAGGACATGTCCAAAGGACACAGGAGCCAACTCGAAGGGACCCTGACTAGTCAAATCTGGGACCAATTGAGCTTCAAAAGAAATACTGAAAATAACAGATTATAATAGACTATTCCATTTTAATAGAATAAGAATCTATGAGTCCATACTGATAATATATACACAATATACACATAGATATGTACATCTGTATGCATGTACACCCATTATACATACATATGAATGCATTACAATAGAATACAATTATTAAATGTAGAAGAAATGATGGAGTTAGAAAATCACCATTTTTCAACTATTCTTGATTCAGGCAAGAATAATCAAGGAATGCTAAATGGGAGGGGGGAGTTTGAGTCTGCAAAATATCCTGTTCATCCTCAAAGTATCTCTCTACAAGATACTTATTAATTTATAAAGAGAAAAATAATAACTTTACAATGGAGAAACCTGGCAAACAGCACCTTAACCAAAGTGATCTAAGCTAATATTGCAACAAATCTACTGCTCCAGATGAAAAGAAACTAGAATAATGTGAAAATTGAATGAAATGTGTGATGCTGAATTGGATCCTGGACGAGGAAAAAAATTAGTTATAAAAGACATTATTAGGGGGTCGGATGTGGCTCAACTGGTTGGGCGTCCGTCTCCCATATGGAGGGACCCGGGTTCGATCCCCGGGACCTCCCGGTAAAAAAAAAAAAAAAAAAAAAAAAAGACATTATTAGAAGAATTGACAAAATTTAAATAAGGATTGTAGATTAGATAATATTTGTATCACTGTTAAATTTCCTGAATTTGATAACTGTATTGTGATTTTGTAAGAGAATGTCCTTGTTAGTAGGAGATACACAATGAAGTATTTGGTAAGTTTTTTTCTGGTTTCTGTCACTTAGGATAATTCTCTTAATAAGTTTTTTTAGGGAAGCGGCTGTGGCTCAATCAGTAGGGCTCCCGTTTACCATATGGGAGGCCCTGGGTTCGGTTCCGGGGCCTCCTGGTGAAGGCAAGCCCGCCTGCACGGCGTGGTTAGCTGACCCAGCGAACACAAGCAGCAAGGGGGGGTAAATGAATAAATAAATAAAATCTTTTAAAAAAAATAAGTTTTTTTAAATTGGTTTTTAAAATTATATATAAATAAGGAAAAAATAAAAACAAAGCAAAACAAAAATAAATTATATATATTTTTTAATTAGAGAAGCTGTGAACTTACAATCATGCACAATGTGCAGAATTCCCACAAAACATCCTTCCATCAACACATTACATTGTTGTGGAACATTTATTACAGATTATGAGATAGTATCATCAAACTATTACCACTAACTATGGTCCATAGTGTACACTTGGTATATTTTTTCCATACCACCCTAATAGTAACTCAGTACTTTCTTTGACATTGATGCAAGAATATTACAATATTGGTGTTAACTATACTCCATAAGTTATATTAATTGTATTTTCCCATGCATCTCCATATTCTTACCACCCTGCAATAATAGTGTACATTTGTTCTAGTTCATAGAAGAACGTTCTTGTAATTGTACTATTAACCACAATTCTCATCCAGCTCTGGGTTCACTGTGTTATTCAATCCCTAGATTATTCTCTAGGCTTCTTTCAGTTGACATTTACATCCCTAGACTACCCTTTTCAGCCACATTCCCATTTATAATCCAGCTGCTACTCACTATAATGTGTTACCATCAACTCTACTTCCACACTTTTACAGTCAAGCTAATTAAACTTCTACATACATTAAGCATCAGTACCCTTTCTCAGCCCTCATCCTATCTCCTAGAAACTTACACTCTAGGTTTTAGCTCCATGCATTTATTCTTCATATTTAGTTCACAAGTAGTAAGATCATGCAATATTTGCCCTTTTGTGTCTGGCTTACTTCACTTAGCATAATGCCTTCAAGATTCACCCATGTTATCGTATGTGTCCCAATTTCACTTCTTCTTACTGCAGCATAGTATTCCATCATATGTATATACCATATTTTGTTTATCCATTCATTGGTTGATGGACAGTTGTGTTGTTTCCTTTTGGCAGTTGTGAATAACATCCCTATGAACATCGGTGTGCAAATGTCTGTTCACATCACTGTTTTCAGTTCTGGATATGTTCTTAGTAGAGGGATTGCCAGATCATATGGCAGTTCTATATTTAGTTTCCTTAGGAACTGCCAAACTCTCTTCCACAGAGGCTGCACCATTTTACATTCCCATCAACAGCGAAGGAGTATTCCTATTTCTCCATATCCTCTCCAACATTTTTTGTTTTTTAAATAAAGGCCTTTCTATGAAGTGTGAGACGATATCTCATTGTAGTTTTGACTTGCATTTCTCTAATAGCTGATGATATTGAACATTTTTTTCATGTGCTTTTTTGCCATTTGTATTTCCTCTTGGGAGAAATGTCTATTAAAGTTTTTTTTACCCGTTTTTAAATTGGATTGCTTGCTCTTTTATTGCTGAGTTGTACGATATCTTTATATAGCATGGAAATCAAACCCTTATCAGATATGTGGTTTTCAAATATTTTCTCCCATTGAGTGGGCTGCCTTTTCACCTTCTTGAGGAAATCCTTTGAATCACAAAAGTGTTTAAGTTTGAGGAGGTCCCATTTACCCATGTTTTCTTTCATTGCTTGTGCTTTTGGTGTAAGGTTTAAGAATCTACCACTTACCACCAGGTCTTAAAGATGTTTCCCTGCATTTTCTTCTAGGAGTTTCATGGTTCTAGATTTACTTATTTAGGTATTTGATCCATTTTAAGTTATTTTTTGTATAAGGTGTGAGATAGGGGTCCTCTTTCTTTCTTTTGGATATGGATATCCAGTTCTCCCAGCACCATTTGTTCTGCCTCAGCTGGGTGGACTTGACAGCCTTGTCAAAAATCACTTGACCCACGGAAATAAAAAGAATCATAAGAGGATATTATGAGAAACTATATGCCAACAAACTAGACAACCTAGATGAAATGGACAAATTGCTAGAAACACAAAACCAACCTACACTGATGCTACAAGAAATACAAGAACTTAACAAACCAATCACATTTAAGGAGATTGAATCCATCATCAAAAATCTCCCAGCAAAGAAAAGTCCAGGGGCAGATGGCTTCACAGGTGAATTCTATCAAGCATTTCAAAAAGAATTAACACCAATCCTGTTTAAACTCTTCCAAAAAATTGAAGAGGAGGGAAAATTACCCAACACATTTTATGAAGACATCACCCTAATACCAAAGCCAGATAAAGATTCTACAAGAAAAGAAAATTACAGACCAATCTCTCTAATGAACATAGATGCAAAAATTCTCAACAAAATACTTGCAAATCGAATCCAACAGCATATCAAAAGACTTATACATCACGACCAAGTGGGATTTATTCCTGGTATGCAAGGCTGGTTCAACATAAGAAAATCAATCAATGTAATACACCACATTAACAAGTTGAAGGAAAAAAACCACATGATCATCTCAATAGATGCAGAAAAGGCATTCAACAAAATCCAACATCATTTTTTGATAAAAATACTTCAAAAGATAGGAATAAAAGGAAAATTCCTCAATATGATAAAAGGCATATATGAAAAATCCACAGCCAACATCATACTCAATGGGGAAAGGTTGAAAGCTTTCCCCCTAAGATCAGGAACAAGACAAAGATGCCCACTGTCACCATTGTTATTTAACATTGTACTAGAAGTTCTAGCTAGGGCAATTAGACAAGACAAAAAAATTAAAGGCGTCCAAATAGGAAAAGAAGAAGTAAAACTCTCACTGTTTGCGGATGACATGATCCTGTATTTAGAAAATCCTGAAGTATCCACAACAAAGCTACTTGAACTAATAAATGAGTTCAGCAAAGTGGCAGGATATAAGATCAACATGCAAAAATCAGTAATGTTTTTGTATACTAGTACTGAACAATCTGAGGAGGAAATCAGGAAGAAAATTCCATTTTCAATAGCAACAAAAAGACTCAAATACCTAGGAGTCAATTTAACCAAGGAAGTACAGGACCTATATGCAGCAAACTACAAAACAATGCTAAAAGAAATTTAAAAAGACCTAAACAAAGGAAAGACATTCCGTGTTCATGGATTGGAAGAGTAAATATCGTGAAGATGTCAGTCTTGCCCAAACTGATTTATAGATTCAGTGCAATACCAGTCAAAGTCCCAACAGCTTACTTTACAGAATTAGAGAAGGCAATTACCAAATTCATCTGGAAGGGTAAGTGCACCCGAAGAGCCAAAAGTATTCTAAAAAAGAAGAGCAACATGGGAGGAATTTCACTGCCTGACCTTGAAACATATCAAAGCTACAGTGGTCAAAACAGCATGGTACTGGCATAAAGATAGACATATAGATCAGTGGAATAGAATTGAGAATCCAGAAATAAACCCTCACCTATACAGTCAACTGGTTTTTGACAAACCTACCAAGCCCACGCTGATGGGAAAAAAACAGTCTGTTCAACAAATGGTGTTGGGAGAATTGGATATCTATAACCAAAAGAATGAAAGAGGACCCCTATCTCACCCCTATACAAGAATCAACTCAAAATGGATCAAAGATCTAAATATAAAAGCCAGGACCATAAAACTACCAGAAGAAAATGTAGGGAAACATCTTCAAGACCTTCTAGTAGGTGGTGGTTTCTTGGACTTCACACCCAAAGCACATGCAACAAAAGAAAAAGTAGATAAATGGGACCTCCTCAAAATTAAACACTTTTGCACCTCACAGGACTTTGTCAGAAGGGTGAAAAGGCAGCTGACTCAATGGGAAAAAATATTTGGAAATCACATATCTGATAAGGGTTTAATATCCAGGATATATAAAGAGATGTTACAGCTCAACAATAAAAAGACAAATGACCCAATTAAAAAATGGGCCAAAGACTTGAATAGACATTTCTCCGAAGAAGAAATACAAATGGCAAAAAAACACATGAAGAAATGCTCAACATCACTCATGATTAGGGAAATGCAAATCAAAACTACAATGAGATAT
>JAKSZT010054419.1:7165994-7184386 GCA_026826555.1 Tolypeutes matacus | reverse complement strand
ACTTGCCACGTGACCCTGCAATACCACTACTGGGTATATACCCAGAAGAACTGAGAGCAGTGACACGAACAGACATCTGCACACTGATGTTCACAGCGACATTATTCACCATTGCCAAAAGTTGGAAACAACCCAGGTGTCCATCAACAGATGAATGGATAAACAAACTGTGGTCTATTCACACGATGGAATATTATGCAGCAGTAAGAAGAAATGAAGTCATAAAGCATATGGCAACATAGATGAATCTGGAGGACATTATGTTGAGTGAAGCAAGCCAGATACAAAAGGACAAATACTGTATGAATGCATTACTATGAACCAAATATATTGTATAACATATTGTTTGATTCAAAAAAATTTTTTATATGTATCCATTACATTTAATTGAAAAACGTATATATTTATTCATCTGTGTTTACTTTTTAGTTTTTAATTGTTTACATTTTCAATTATTAAATGTACAAAATAAAATAAAAAAAAGATCCAATTAAAAAAAATTGCTTGACCATGGATGTGAGGGTCTATTCCTGAACCATCAATTATGTTCCATTGCTCTATGTGTCTATCTTTATCTCAGTAGCATTCTGTTTTTACCACTGTAGCTAGATAATATGATTTAAAGTCCAGAAGAGAGAATGTTCCAACTTCTATCTTTCTTTTTAAGACGTTTCTGGCTATTTTGGGCCCCTTATCCCTCCAAATAAATTTGATAATTTTGTTTTCCATTTTTTTTAAAAAAAGGCTGGTGGAATTTTTATCAGTATTGCATTGAATCTGTTTTCCAGTTTGGGTAGAATTGACATCTTAATGCTATTTAGACTTCTATTCCATGAACATGGAATGTTCTTCCATTTATTTAGGTCTTCTTTGATTTCTTTTAGCAATGCATTGTAGTTTTCTGAATACAAGTGCTTTACATCTTTGGTTAAGTTTATTCCTAAATATTTGATTCTTTTTGTTGTTAGTGTAAATGGAATTTTTTCCCTGACTTCCCCCTCACGTTGCTCATTGCTAGTGTATAGAACCACTACTGATTTTTGCTTATTAATCTTGTATCCTGCCACACTGCTGAACTTGTTTATTAGCTCTAGTAGCTTTGTTGTAGATTTTTCGGGACTTTCTAGGTATAGAATCATATAATCTGTGAATAGCAAAAGTTTTACTTCTTCCTTTCCAATTTGGATGCCGTTTATTTCTTTCTCTTGTCTCATTGCTCTGGCTAGGACCTCTAGCACTATACTGGACTACACTGAACAACAGTGGTGACAGTGGGCATCCTTGTCTTGTTACTGTTCTCAATGGGAAAGTTAATAAGTTTTTAATATCTATGTTTATTCATATTAACCTGAAAATAAACCCAAGATTTCTTGTGTTTCAAGGCAGATTAGTTTTACTTACAGGAATAAACAGATCATTTTCCCTTTGGTCCAATTAGTCCCCTTTCTGGGGCACTGCAGTGAGAGCCAGGTGGACAGGCCTGCATGCACAGGGGTCATACCACAGGAGGGAAGCCACAAAATTAGGAATTTGGAGCTTATATAGAAGAAGGACAACTGCCTTCCCCTACTGAGAAAGGAAGAAAAACCTTTGCTCCCTAATCCTTTAAAATCAGTTGGAAGGTAAACGACTGGCCCTGGATTTCATCTCAGAAATGTAAATACATAACTCTGGGGAGGTAAATCTCTTGGAGGACCTCCTTTCATCTAATTATCCTTTAACTTCCAAGGTTTGTCTTTTAATCCAAGTTTCTTTGCTCAGAAAACCCTAACATAGTCATTTAAAATTTCCATCTATAGTCTTCTAGTGTTTAGGGGTAAAGGGGAATCGTGTTTGCAATATGAAAGAGGAGACAGAGAGGGGGAGAAGATGGTAAACCTTTTTGTGGGGTGGTGGTGTTGATTCATGGTGTGAAAGTGCCTGGCACATAAAAGGAACCTCTAAATATTTGATGAATAAGTGAGTAAAGGATCCTCTCATTCAAAATATTCTTTAGTGACAGAAAGTCATGGATGGGGTTTTCCCTCCTCCAGCTTAGAATCAAAATAAAAACAACAGCACTTCATGATTCAAGTGTTTTTGTTTTTTAGATTGTTTCTGGAAAAGAGATCTGTGCTGTTTGCACTTATGGAGATTCTTCCACTTTTTGGCTGGAAGGATAAAAAAACAATTCCTGGGAGCAAATGTAGCTCAAGTGGTTGAGTGCCTGCTTCTCATGTATGAGGTCCCAGGTTAGATCCCTGGTACCACCCAAAAACAAACAAACAAATGAAAAAAAAAACAACTTTCATTGGGGAGTAGATGTAGCTCAGTGGTTGACTGCCTGCTTCCTATGTATGAATTCCTGGGCTCAATCCCCAGTACCTCCTGAAAAAATGAACAATTAGACAAAAGCCAAATGAGACATTTTCTTGTACGTTATTTTATATTGCTCTAAGAATCTTTTAATAAAGATCATTTTTTAAATTCTCCAAGTGTTTTGAATGTTTTTGATAAATATTTTGATACATTTACTCCATCTTTTGACTTTTTCAAACTTCTATATTTTCTCTACTTGAAAGTAGAATATTCAAAACAAAATAACCATGCTAACCGTGCAAACTCTGGGAAATAAAAGAATGCAGCAAAATCAGCCCTAACCTCTTCAGTCAAAAGTAATCCTTTCTTACCATTGTGATATAGTCCTTTTTAAATGTATTTTTCTTAATCATTTGTAATATATTCCTATATCTCTTTCAAATACATTTTTAAATGAGACGAGGAATTTTGGGGGAATAAACACTGCAGTATAAAATGCTTGCATGCTCATTCACACAGTGAAAATATTTTCATAAGACACAAAGTTATTCTTAGAAACCACTTCTTCTGCCTCCTGGACTAAAAAGGGATGTAGACGCCATCTGATGTTACCAGGCCAGCTGTGACTGGAAGCTGATACCTCAGGGGTGGGGGTGGGAAGGTACCAGTCCTCAATTCCTGATTTCCGGTTGGTTTCTTTCTGCCCTGTCTTCTACAAATGCCTGATCCTGACTAAGAATACAGGGCCCTCTGCTGGACTAAATGTAAAATTCTGTCCAGGGAATTTTCTGAAAAGAAACAAGCCATGGAGAGAGGAGGGGAAACCCCCTTCACAAAACTTCTGAGAACCAAGGAAAACAACTAAATGTGCCTTTGATTTTGTATTACAAGTTGAGAACCGCTTGATACAATTCAAGATACAATATCTGGTCACCAAATTAGAAATCTGATTTATTCCTTCTCCTTTTTGTTAGTGACACAGGGGAGGTATTGACGTTAAGTTGTTTTTTTTTTAACTGAATTACTACAATGATGCATGTTTTATCATCACTCTGGAAAGCAATCTACATAATTCTCAACGTCTATAACTTTATTGTTTTCGGAATCGTAATTAACTTTGGGTTAATTCATATTCCACTTTATGTCCACCTGGGGATGGTGTAAAATATGTTCCTGTGACTCAGCGGTTGTCTTCCCAGAATCACTTGTTTCCAGCCACACCGGGGAGCAGAGGATGTCCTGAACCATTGGATTAGTGCTTTGAAACCCTTTGAAGAGAATCTCTAGGCATTGTAAATGTTGGTATAGGTCCATTCTTTTTTCCTCATATATCCTAGTTACTTAAGAAATTAACAAAAGAGAAGAGGGTAATATCTAAAAACATCATAGAAGGAAGCGGATGTGGCTCAGCTCAAGCAATTGAACTCCCGCCTACCACATGGGAGGTCCGTGGACAGTGAGCTGGCGCAATGGGCAGGCGTGGCAAGCTGACGCAACAAGAGACACAAGAAGAAAAAACATAATGAGAGACACAACAAAGCAGGGAATGGAGGTGGCTCAAGTAATTAGATGCCTCCCTCCCACATCAGAGGTCCCAGGTTCAGTTCCCAGTGCCTTCTTTTTTTTTTTTTTTATTTTCTATTTTTTATTTTTTTTAAAGATTTTATTTATTTATTCATTTATCCCCCCCTTGCTGCTTGTGCTCGCTGGGTCAGCTAACCATGCCGTGCGGACGGGCTTGCCTTCACCAGGAGGCCCCGGGAACCGAACCTGGTAAATGGGAGCCCTACTGATTGAGCCACAGCCGCTTCCCCCCAGTGC
Organism: Tolypeutes matacus; assembly: GCA_026826555.1. Lineage (NCBI taxonomy): Eukaryota > Metazoa > Chordata > Mammalia > Cingulata > Chlamyphoridae > Tolypeutes > Tolypeutes matacus. The sequence goes on along the minus strand of JAKSZT010054419.1, from coordinate 7,180,267 downwards.
CTTCTAAAAAAAAAAAAAAGAAACAAGGAAGACAAACAGACACAGCAAGTGCAAACAATGAGGGAGTGGGGACAAATAAATAAAAAAACAAAAAACATCATAGACTTCCATATAATAAGATATTCATACAACCATTAAAAAGAATGCAAGTACATCTAATCGAGAAATGTATATTTTTATTCAACTATATTTTCTTTTTCTTTTTAAATTATTGTTTATATTTTCAATTATTTCAATTATTTCAATTATTAAATGTACAAGATAAAGTTAAAAAAAGAAAAAGAAGAATACAATAACTTGGGAAAATGCCATTGTTTTATTGCTAAGTGAATAAAAATAAGTTCCAGAGCAATAAGTACTAATTGAACTTATTTTCATTAAAAAATTATTTTGGTATAAGTATAGCAAAATGGTCAGAAGCACACACAATTACATTTTTAGGAGGCCTAATTCACCAATTTTTTTCATGACTTCTGATTTGTCAATCAGAAAAATATCCACACTTGTTTTAATTTTTAAATTTATTACTTCTAAGGTGTTTTTTTTTTTGTTTTTTTTTTTTAACATTTAAAGCTTCTGTTCTCTTAGTGTGAAGAGTAAGATAGACATTGAGTTTTCATTTCCCCCCAAAACACCTATGGGGATACCCTGGGAATATTTTTAAGTTATTTGAATTCATCAGGAAAATAGCATATAAGGAAAATGGTGAAAACTTTTGATGGAAGAAACATTTCAGAATCTTCCAGCTGTTGTTTATCTGGGAATGTCTTAATCTCTCCCTAATTTTGAAAGACAGTTTTGCCAGGGTAAAGAATTCTTGATTGGCAATTTTTTGCTTCAGCACTTTAAATATGTCATCCCACCGCCATTTTGCCATCTTGCCTCCATGGTTTCTGATGAGAAATCAGCACTTAATCTTATTGAGGCTCCCTTGAATACATCACATTGCTTCTTTCTTATGGCTTTTGGAATGCTCTCTTTATCTTTGACACACAACAGTTTGATTATAATGTGTCATGGCATGGACCTATTTGGGTTTATCGAGTTTGGTGTTTGTTGAACATCTTGGATGTGTGTATTCATGTCTTTCATTAAATTTGGGAAGTTTTCAACCATTGTTCATTTTAATATTCTCTGCTCTTTTTTCTCTTTCTTCTCCTTCTCGGATTTCCACAATGCATATATCGGTAAGCTTGATGATATCCCACAGGTTCCTCAGGCTCTGTTCACTTTTCTTCATTCTTTTTTCTTTTTGCTCCTCAGACTGAATGATTTCAACTGTTTTGTCTTCAAGTTCACTGATTCTTTCTTCTGCTAGCTCCAATCTGCCTTTTTCTTGATTCAGCACTCACCGTGTACTGCAGTCCTTTAACTGTTTTCTGGAGCCTTGAGAAATATGTTTTTGCCAATTCTTGCTGGTTCTGTGGGGGGATAGAGCCTGAAGCATCTCACTTCACCATATTGATTGGGACAAGTATCCCTTATTGATATCTTTTATATATATATATATATATATATATATATTTTTTTTTTTAAAGATTTTATTTATTTATTCATTTATCCCCCCCCCTTGCTGTTTGTGCTCGCTGGGTCAGCTAACCACGCCGTGCAGGCGGGCTTGCCTTCACCAGGAGGCCCCGGGAACTGAACCTGGGGCCTCCCACATGGTAAACGGGAGCCCTACTGATTGAGCCACAGCCGCTTCCCTCTTATATTCTTGATATTCATCTTATGTCAATTATATGCATAGAAACTATCTTCTCCCAGTCTGTGGCTTTTCTTTACACTTTGTTATGGTATGTTTTTTAAAAAAGATTTATTTATTTATTTCTCCCCTCCCTTGTTGTCTTGTGCTCACTGTCTGCTCTCTGTGTGTTCTTCTGTGTGTTCCGCTCAGGCCAGCTCACTGCGTAGGCAGCTTGCTTTTCACCAGGAGGCCCTGGGAATCGAACCCTGGACCTCCTATATGGTAGATGGGAACCCAATCACTTGGGTCACATCTGCTTCCCTATGGGTGTTTTGATAGCTAAAAAAAAATTTTTTTGAGGTACCGGGGCCAGAGATTGAACCCAGGACCTCACATGTGGGAAGCTGGCACTCAAACACTGAGCCACATTGGGTCCCCTGAGTTGGTTGTTTTCATTTGTTTGCTTGTTGATTTTTGTTTTTGTTTTTAGAAGGCACCAGGAACTGAACCCAGGACCTCCCATGTGGGAAGCAGGTGCTCAACCCCTTGAGCCACATCCGCTCCCTAAATTTTGTTTTAATAGTTTTTCTTTGAAACTGTCTCAAGCTTAGAGAAAAGTTGCAAGTTCAGTAAAAATAACTTTTTTTCTGAACCCTTTGAAAGGAAGTTGCTGACCTGGTACCCCATCATCCCTGAATAGTTCAGTGTTTTCTACAAACAGACCTTTCCTACATAATGATAGAACAACCAGCAAAATCAGGAAATTAACACTGATACCTTACTACCATCTTATCTTCAGGCCCCATTCAGGTTTCACCTAGTGTCCCAAATTTGTCCTTTATAGCTTAGCATTTAGTTGTCATGTCTCTTTTTTTTTTTTTTTTTTTTTTGAGGTACTGGGGAATGAACCCAGGACCTCATATGTGGGAAGCTGGCACTCAACCACCGAGCCATATCAACTTCCCTGAGTTGGTTTTTTAGTTTGTTTTGCTTGTTTTTTTTTTTTTGTTTTTTTTTTCCAGGAGGCACCAGGAACTGAACCCAGGACCTCCCGTGTGGGAGGCAGGTGCTCAGCCTCTCGAGCCACATCTGCTCCCTGTCATGTCTCTTCAGTCTTTTTCAATTGGGAATAGTTCCTATATCTTTCTCTGTCTTCCATAACCCTTTAAAGATTACAGGGCACGTATTTTCTAGAATGTCCCTCAATTTGGATTTGCCTGATACTTTCTCATGATTAAATTCAAATTACATATCTTTATCAGGGATATCTCAGAAGTGATTCTGTGTCATTCTTAGTGCATCCAATCAGGTGGCACATGATATCAATTTGTCTAATTGCCAATAATATTCACTGTAACCACTTGATTAAACTGGGTTGCCAGGTTTCTCCACTGCAAAGTTATTCTTCCCCTCTTTGAAATTAATAAAGTGGCTTGTGGAGAGGCACTTTGAGATCATGGAAATAAGCTGTTCCTCAGCAATTTTTCAGTGTATTGACTCATGGGTCCCTATTTTATTCTATGGGCTATAATTTGTTACTGTTATTTATTTATTTAAAAAATTTATAGTATTTTTATTACACAAATTAGAGATAAAGATGGAGAAGAATGAAAAATTATAAAAAGAAAACAGGGGGTCGGATGTGGCTCAACTGGTTGGGCGTCCGTCTCCCATATGGAGGGACCCGGGTTCGATCCCCGGCACCTCCTGGTAAAAAAAAAACAACAACAAAACAAACAAACAAACAAAAAGAAAACAGCACATCTGAACAGTCATACAAATGATTATATATAATATATGGTAGTTTTCCCCAAGCATGAAATTCTCATGAGTTAAATATTTTTATGATATCATTTGACAGCATTATTTTAAGAGGTCAAAAGCAATTCTTCAGTGCCCTGGAAAATCATTTTCAGAAGTTAAGCATATTTGTACTAGGTGAAATCATAGAAATAACAACTAACCCTTGAGTGCTAAATATGTATTAGGGACTTCTCCAAGTGATTGACACATATTAATTCATCCACATTTTACAGATGAGGAAACTGAAGGATGGAGAAAGAAAGTAATTTAGCCAAGGCCATTTAACTAGTATTTGATAGAGCCAAGATTCCAACCCAGGCAGTGAGGCTCTAGCAATCATATTCTTACTTGTTGTTCTTTTGTGCCTTCAGAAGATTCCTTCATTCCCCACCTTATTCTCACCATTCTCCTAGCTACCACCACGTATACACGCTCTAAGCCAAAGATACACATTTAAAAATTCACCTTTTTATTTTGAGATAATTGTAGATTGACATACAAGGGTGAGAAATAATATAGAGGGAATTAATGCTTAATGGGTACAGAGTTTCTGTTTAGGATGATAGAAAGTTTTGGTAGTGGATGGTGGTGAGGGTAGTACAGCACTGTGAATATAGTTAACAACACTGAATTGTATACTTGGGAATGGTTAAAATGGAAAATGTTATGTTGAATATATGCTACAACCTTTTACTTTCAACTTACCTATGTCATATTTGAAGTGAGTTTCTTGTAGACAGTATATTGTTGGATCATGTTTTTCTTATATCCACTTTGTCAATCTCTGTCTTTTAAATGGTGAAGGTAGAACATTTACATTTAAGGCAATTAATGATATGTTAGAGTTTTTTTAACAAATCAATTTTATTGATATAAATTAATAAAGCATACAATTCATCCAAAGTGTACAATAAATGGTATTTGGTATAATAATATAGTTGAGCATTCATCACCCCAATCATCATTAGAACATTTTTATTATTACAATAATAACAATAAACAAAAAACAAAAATTCTTCACCTCTCGATCTCTCTCTGTTTCCCCTGCTGCACATAGCTGCTATTTCTGTCTATTCTTGCACAATTATTTATTTATTAAGCAGTTTTATTGAGATATATTCATATACCATATGATTGATTCAAAGTGTAGTATAATCACAATGTTGTGCACTCATCACCACATAAAACTTTAGAACAATTTAATTACTCCAAAAAGAAAAACTCCACACCCCTTAGCAGTCCTTCCCCAGCCCTACATAACCACTAGTCTAATTTCATCTTTTTTACATATTTTATTTTATATGTTTTCTACATTTTTTTTTTGAGGTACCGGGGACTGGAGGATTGAACCAGGGATCTTGTATGTGGGAAGCCGGCACTCAACCACATTTTTTCATGTGTTTCTTCACCATTTGTATTTCTTCTTTGGAGAGTTGTCTTTTGCCCATTTCATAATCAGGTAGTTTGTCTTTTTATTGATCTCCTTATATGCCATGGATATTAAACCCTTATCAGATATGTGATTCTTGTAGTATCTTAAATATATCATACCACTGCCTTCTTGCCTCCATGGTTTCTGATAAGAAATTGGCACTTAATCTTATTGGGTTTCCCTTACATGAACTTTCTCTTGCTGCTCTCAGAATTCTCTTTGTCTTTGGCATTTGACATTTTTTTTTTTTTTTTTTTTTTTTTTTTAGGTATCAGGGACCAGAGATCGAACCTGGGACCTCGTATGTGGGAAGCCAGCACTAAACCATTGAACCACATCAGCTTCCCTGAGTTGTTTTTGTTTGTTTGTTTGTTTTGCTTGTTGTTCACTCTTGTTTTTGTTTTTTTCAGGAGGCACTGGGATGTGTCTCAGAGTTAGAGGGCTGGGAAAATTTCTACCATTATTTCTTCAAATATTCCTTCTGCCCCTTTTCCCTTCTCTTCTCCTTCTGGTACTCCCATGACACATATATTTGCAGGTCTCTTGCTGTCATTTAGTTCCCTGAGACCCTGCTCAATTTTTTTCCATCTGTTCTTTGGTATGTTCACTTGCAGAAGCCATGTCTTCAAGCTCACTGATCCTTCCCTCTGCCTACTCAAATCTGCTGTTACATGCCTCCAGTGCTTTTTATTTATTTATTTATCCCCCTCCCCCAGATGGTTCTCTCGTCTGTCTACTCATTGTTTGCTTGCCTTCTCCAGGAGGCACCGGGAACTGAATATGGGACTTCCCACATGAGAGGTGAGTGCCCATCTGCCTGAGCCACATCTGTTCCCCGCGGGCTGCAGTTTCTGCTGGCTTGTGGCATCTGCTCATTGCGGCAGGAGGCAGTGTCTAGCTCATTGCGGTGGGAGGCAGCATCTGCTCGTCTTTTTATTAGGAGGCACCAGGACCCGAACCTGCAACCTCCCATGTGGTAGGTGGGCACCCAACTGGTTGAGCCACATCTGCTTCCCACCAGTGTATTTTTAATTTAATTTATTGTGCCTTTCATTCCTGTAAGAGCTGCTATTTTTCTATGTATGCTTTCAAATTCTTTGTGCTCACCCACTGTCGTCTTTTTTTTTTTTTTTTTTTTTTTTTTTAGGTACCTGAGCTGGGGATTGAACCCAGGACCCTATATGTGGGAAGCTGGCACTCAAACACTGAGCCATATCAGCTCCCCTGAGTTGATTTTTTCATTTGTTTGCTTGTTTTTTTGTTTGTTTGTTTGTTTGTTTCTAGGAGGCACCAGGGACCGAACCTGGGATCTCCCATGTGGGAAGCAGGTGCTCAAATGCTTGAGCCACATTCACTCCCCCAGGGTCTTTTTTCTTTCTTTCTTTCTTTTTTAAGATTTTATTTTATTTATTTATCCCCACCCCTCGTTGTTTGCAGTCGCTGTCTGCTCTCTGTGTCCATTTGCTGTGTGCTCTCTCTGTCTGTCCATCTTCTCTTTAGGAGGCACCGGGAACTGAACCTAGGACCTCCCATGTGGAAGAGAGGCACTCAATCACCTGAACCACCTCAGCTCCCTGGTTTGTTGTGTCTCTCATTGTCTTTCCTTTTTTTTTGACCTTGAATCTTTTATTTATTTTATTTTATTTTTTATTCTTTTGTTGCTTTATTTGTCACAAATATGTCATTAAATTTTGTAGTTTTTCTTATTGGATTTTTCCACTAATTATATATATATATATATATATATATATATATATTTTTTTTTTTTTTTTACCGGGAGGTACCGGGGATCGAACCCTGGTCTCTCCATATGGTAGACGGACGCCGAACCTCTTGAGCCACATCCGTTTCCCTACTAATTATATTTTATTTTGTTTTGTTCTTTCTTTGATTATTTGTTTTTTTTCCTTCTCTCTCTCTCTCTTTTTTTTTTTTCCCCTGAGTTTCCTTATGTTTGTCTCTTGCATGTAAGCTTATCACACTTGTTTCTTTTTCCTAGTAAGTGTATTTGATTATTTTATGGACTAAATGTTCATGGAGGATTTGTCTTTCCTCTTTGTGTCTCTTTTGTTGTGTCATCTTGTGTCAGCTCACCATGCCTCCCTGCCACACCAACTTGCCCTCTCCAGGAGGCACCGGGAACCAAACCCGGGACCTCCCATGTGTTAGGCAGAAGCCCAATCACTTGAGCCACATCCCTTTCCCAGCCCAGTGTCTTTTTAATGTCCTTAATCTCTTTAGCCATTTCATTGAATGTATAAGGAGATTTGTTTGAACATCTATGATTAGTTGTCTCAACTCCTTTATCTTATCTGGAGGCTTATCTTGTTCCTTTAACTGGGCCATAGCTTCCTGTTTCTTGGTAAGGATTGTAGTTTTTTGTTGGTGTCTTGGGGTCTGGCTTACTAGATGTATTTATTCTGGGTGCAGTTTCTCTCTCTACTTTAGGGCTTTCTTGCCCTTTCTCCCTTGCTGGTTGTGTAGCAGGAGTCGAGGATGTAGTTGGTGCTGTAAGCTGTGGAGGCTCAAGCTGCCCTCATTGCCCCACGGACTGATGAAGCTTTTCCCACCTTTCTCCTTTGCCAGAGGTAGGGACAGAGCCACAGCCATGTGTAATAATCCAAGTCATGCAGGCGTAGACTGTAGTTGCCCAGAGATACTGATGAAGCTTCATGCCCCTTTCTCCCCTGCCTGGGGCGAGGATGGAGCTGTAGGTGTGGGCAGCAATCTATGCCATGTGGGTCCAAAATGACTGCTGTTGCTCAGATAGACTGACATGGCACTGCCCACCCCCCTTGCCAGGGATGGGGATGGGCCCTTTAGACTGCCCAACAATCTAATGCATGTGGGCTGAATTGGCTGCAGTTTCCCTGAGAGGCTGAGGGAGTACTGTCCCTTCTGCCTTTTAGGGGGTGGGAATGGAACCACCGATGCCCAACAGTTTGGTCTGTGCACGTCAAAAGTGCTTACTGTTGCCCGGAGAGGCTGAGGAAACACCAGACCCCTCCTATCCTACTGGGGGTTGGGGGTGGATCGATAGGTTCCTACCAGTCCAGTCTGTGAAGGCCCAACGTGCCTGCTGTTGCCCGGAAAAGCTGAGGAAACAAAGCTGCCCTCCTATCTTACTTGGAGGCAGGTATGGAACTATAGGTCTCTGACTGTTCAGTCTGTGCAGGCTGAAAGCACCTGCAGTTACCCAGAGAGGCTGAGGAAACACAGCTCCTCTCTTATCATATTGAGGGACTATAGGTGCCTGACAATCCAGTCTGTGTGGGCTGAAATCACCTGCAGTTGCCCAGAAAGGCTGAAGAAACTCCAGGCCCCTCCTATGCTATGGGGGTTGAGGGGAGGAGATGGAATCAAAGGTGCTAAACAAACCAGTTCATGCGGGGTGAAAACGCCTGCAGTTGCCCAGAGAGGCCGAAGAAACACAGCTCCTCTCCTATCCTTTTGGGGTGTGGGGATGGAGACCAAGGTATCTGACTATTCAGTCTGTGCCACCTGAGTGCACCTGTAGTTACCCAGAGAGGCTGGTGCAGGTCCTCCCAGTTTCCTCCCTGCCAGAGGTGGGGCTGGAGCCTAGGCTAGGGCTGCACTTCAATCTTAGTGGAAAGAAGCCAGTGCCTACCTTCACTGTGATTTTCAATCAGCCCCGCTTCCCCTCATGCTGGGGGCAGACTTAAAATGGCACCTACCGGCCTCTTTCTGACTTGGACAGGCTCAAACTTTAACTATTCTTAGGATTATACTTTAGCCAGCTGAATTTATTAATCAGTAGTTTTTGTCGTTGACCAACCATCTCTTCCTCCTCTGTTTTTGGGAAATGGATCTTCCAACTCCAGCCACAGAAGAGCTCCTGAGGTGGCTTGCACTAGAGTAGAATGATCACCAGCCTCTGTGGTGTGGCCTGCAGTTTCCCAGAGGCTGGTGCAGATCTCCCCAGCTTCCTCCCTGCTGGAGGTGGGGCTGGGGCTTATGCTAGAGCTGCAATCCTATCTGGATGGAAAAAAGCCGGTCCCTACTGGCACTGTGATTTTCAATCAGCCCCGCTTACCCTCGTGCCAGGGGTGGAGTCAAAATGGCTGCTCCCGGCCTTTTTCTGACTTGGACAGGTTCAAACTTTAGCTGTTCTTAGGGTTATACTTTAGTCAGCTGAATTTACTAATCAGTAGCTGAAGTTGGTGCCCAACCGTCTCTTTCTCCTCCATTATTGGGAAATGGAGCTTTCAACTCCAGCCACGGAATAACTCCCAAGGTGGTTTGCACCATCAGTGGTATATGGCCACTGGCCTCCAAGGCGTGGAGTTCTAATGTGCTTTTTTTTTCGTTTGTTTTTAGGTGGTGCCGGGAATTGAACCCTGGACCTTGTACATGGGAAGCAGGCATTCAACCACTTGAATTACATCCACTCCCTTCTAATGTGTTTTTTCAAAATATTTATTTATTTATTCCCTCCCCCCCTTGTTGTTTGTGCTCACTGTCTGCTCTCTGAGTCTGTTCGTTGTGTGCTTTCTGTGTCTGCTTGTCTTCTTTTTAGGAGGCACTGGGAACCTAATCCAGGACATTCCATGTGGGAGGGAGGTGCCCAATCGCTTAAGCCACATCCGCTCCCTGCTTGTTGTGTCTCTCATTATGTCTCTTTGTTGCATCATCTTGTGTCATTTGGTTGCATCATCTGGTTGCATCAGCTTGCCATGCCAGCTTGCTGTCTGCTGTCTTGCTTGTCAACTTTAGGAGGCACAGGTAACCAAACCCAGGACCTCCCATGTGGGAGGCAGGCACCCAACTGCTTGAGCCACTTCTGCTCCATTCTAATGTTTTTTTTAAAAGAGTTTTTGATCTCATTATTATTATTATTTTTTTTTTCTAAAGATTTTATTTATTTATTCATTTATCCCCCCCTTGCTGCTTGTGCTCGCTGGGTCAGCCAACCACGCCGTGCGGGCGGGCCTGCCCTCACCAGGAGGCCCCGGGAACCGAACCCGGGGCCTCCCACATGGTAAACGGGAGCTCCACTGATTGAGCCACAGCCGCCCCCCGATCTCATTATTTTTTTAAGATTTATTTTATTTATTTATTCCCCCCCTTGTTGTTTTTGCGTTCGCTGTCTTGCTCTCTGTGTCTGCTTGTCTTCTCTTCTCGTCTTCTCTTTAGGAGGCTCCGGGAACCAATCCTGGGAACTCTGATGTGGGAGAGAGGCACTTAAGCACTTGAGCCACCTCAGCTCCCTGGTTTTTTGTGTCTCTCATTGCCTCTCCTCTTTGTCTCTTTTTGTTGCGTCATCTCTCCGGGTGGGCCAGCTCGCTGCACGGGCCAGCTTGCTTTCACCAGGAGGCCCCGGGAAATGAACTCGGGACCTCCCATATGGTAGATGGGAACCCAATCGTTTGAGCCACATCCGCTTTCTTCTAATGTGTTTTTGATCTCACCTATCGTGTTCTTCATTCCCATGAACTCTGTTACTTTCTATTCAGGTTTTCAAATTCTTCTTTGTGCTCACTCAATGTCTTCTTGATGTCCTTCATCTGTTTAGCCATATTGCCTTTCAACTCATTGATTTTGGAAATTTGTGTGCATCTCATTGATTAGTTGTCTCAAATCCTGTGTCTCTTCTGGGGCTTTGATATATTCCTTTTCTTGGGTCATTTCTTCCATTTTCTTAGTTTGGCTTGTAATTTTTTGCTGATGTCTAGGCTTCTGATTAGGATGGTGAGTTAATGCAGATGTTCAATTTCTCTCTCTATCATAGGGATTTAGTGGCAGGAGGCTGTGTGTTACTGCTGTTCTTTGATTCTTGGTTCAACTTCTTCTGGGTCTTTAAGATTGTCCCTGTTAGTTGTTCAGATATGGGCCCTGGACCCAGTAATGGGTTACAGACCCGCTTCCTAGGGCCTTGGGGAAGGAGGTTGTAAAGGCCGGAAAAAGCCTCTCTTATTTACTTTTAATTTCCTCGTGTACACTTCCTTGGTCTGCCAGAAGATAGTGCTATTTGGCAGCCCTCTCAGTTCAATGCCTAGTCAGAGTGTGTTTGCTGCAACACAGAACCAATCAATATGATAGAGGATCCTGCCTGGAGGCTAAGAGCCTCGTAATTCAAACTTTCGAAGGGGCAGTTTTCCAACCTTTGTTGGCAGCCCCCTCCTTTTTCCCAGGTAGGAAATAATTCCACTCCCCTCTGTGCCCTCATCAACCAGTCCTGGTCAGTAGTGAGGGAGATTAAGAGGGTCAGATCTCTTTAGTCCCGGATCTCTTTATGCCCTTGCCGGCTCCCAAGGCAAAGAATGGCACAGGCCCACCCAGCCTGGAAGGGCTCGTGGGTAACAACAGACCAAATTTGTGGGTCAAAAGCTGAGTCAGCCTTAGGCTGTGTTCCTCTCTCTCCCTTTTTCTGGAATGGTGGGTCCCTGGGGCCCCCTTTGTAGCTGCTGGCCCCAAGGCCTGGGAATTCTTTAGTGTGGGGGAGGGTGCTGGCAGTTACAGCTGCCGTTTTTAACTCACAGATTTGCTGCCGTGAATTTTTTCCTTTGTCCCTCTCTCTACTGGGCTATGTCCAGCCTTACCCTGGTGTCCTAAACCCTAGAAGAATTTTTTCTAGGCCATTTCTGCCTGTCCTTGAGGTACTTTTCTGGGAGAGAATACAGTTCCGTGTCTTTCTAGTCCGCCATCTTACTGGAATATTAATTCTGCCGTTTAATATTTGTTTTCTGTTTTTGTTCTCTGTTTCTCATTCCTCTATTTCTCTTTTCTTATCTCCCTGTGGGTTACTTGAGCATTTTTTTAGGATTCCATCTTGATTCATTTGCATTGTTTTTAGTATATTTCTTTGTATAGATTTCTTGGTAGTTGCTCTAGGTATATTGCAATATATGTATGTAACAGCATAGTCTACTGGTGTCAATATTTTACAACTTTGAATGAAGTGTAGAAACCTTATTTCCTTTACCTGCCCCACTTAAAAAATATAATTGTGTTAAGTATTTATCTATTGAGCACCACATCATGGTATTAAAATTTTTGTTTCAACCATAAAATAACATTTAAGGAACTCATGACAATAGTCGATTATTTTTCCCCACTCTGATGTTTTTATTACTTTCTGAAGTTCCGAGTCATCTTCTGTTATCATTTCCTTTCTGTTTAGAGAACTTCTTTTAGGCATTCTTTAAGTGTAGGTTTGCTGGAAACAAGTTCTGAGAAGGACTTAATTTTTTCTTCATTCCAGAAAGATATTTTTGCCCGACATAGAATTCACAGTTGACAGTCTTTTCTTTCAGCACTTGAAAAATGTCATGTCACTTCCTTCTAGTCTCCATGGTTTCAGATAAAAAATCTACCGTCATTTGAATTGGTGTTTTCTTGGCTGCATTCAAGATTTTTTTTTTAGCTTTGGTTTTCAGAATTTTAATTATGATGTGTCTTAAGATAGGTTTCTTTGGGTTTGTCCTATCTGAGGTTTATTCAGCCTCTTGAATCTGTAGGTTTATGTCTTTCACCAAATTTGGGAAATTTCTAGTCATTATTTCTTTGAATACTTTTTCATCCCACACTCTCTTTCTCCTCTCCTTTTGGGACTCCAATGATACAAATGTTAGCGCTTTTGTTATTGTCCCAGAGGTCTCTGAGATGCTGTTCTTTTTTCTTTAAGCTATGTTCTTTCTGTTTTTTAGATTGGGTAAATTCTATTGATCTGTTTTCACTTATACTGATTCTATCCTGTCATCATTTCCACTCTACTATTGAGCCCATCCATTTAGGTTTTTTTGTTTTTGTTTTTGGCTATTGTATTTTCTCAGTTCTATCATTTTCATTTGGTTCTTTTTATAATTTCTATTTCTTTGCTGAGATTTTCTATTTTTTCATTTGTTTGAATTGAATTTGTAATTACCAACTGAAGCAATTTTATGGTGGCTGCCTTAAAATCCTTGTCAGATAATTCCAAAATATGACTCATGTCACTGTTGGCATTTGTTTATTGTCTTTTCCTCATTCAAGTCGTTATTTTCCTAGTTCTTGGTATGATGAGTGATTTTTTATTATACCCAAGATATTTTTGGCTATTATGAAATATAATCTTATTTTTCTTTTTGTATGTTCTAAGGTGAGGTTTAGTCTTTTTTAGCAGGTAGTTCTCCCGTTGGTGTGTAGCATGAAAAGTGTTAGGGTGGGCATGCATGTTCAGCTTCTTATTGAGCCTCTTTGACACTATTCCATTAAAGTTGGAGCACTTACTCACACTGCCTCATTGTAGATGGGTAAGGTGGAAATTCATCTCCCCTCCTTGGCCTGCTGACACCTTCCCCATGCAAGCAGGGCACAGACTGGTACCAACTTGTTGACTCTGTGTAGAGGTGAAAGCTCATTTCTCCACTGGGCCTCACTGGTACCAGAGGTATGAGGATTATGAAGTCTTGACTAGACTTGACTCATACTGCCTTTTTTAGTCTGGTTGATGCCAAGTGAGGGTGGAGGCCCAACTCCCTGCTGGGTTTTGCTGACATGGAGGGATGGATGGTGATATGTGAAGCACAGTGATTAACCCTACCTTGCACCTTGAGCACTTAATCTTGTTGCTGTGAGAGTGGAAGCTGAGTTTGCCTCTGGACCCTGATGACCCTGGCAGGGGAATCAGAGCACTTTCTATTTCTGCGGGTCGGGGAGAGCAGTTCATCTCCCTGCTTAGTCCTGCCAGCACTAGTGGGTGGGGCATCAGAGCCAGGATGCCTGCTTCCTCGTGGTGGAGGGTGGGGTGGAATATCAGTTCCCAGCTTGCCTGATAAAACCCTGGGGGTGGGGGTGTGGAGTTTGTTTTTTTCATTGCTGTTTTTTTTTTTATATATTTTTTAACTTTATTTTGTACATTTAATAATTGAAAACATAAGCAATTAAAAACTAAAAAGTAAACACAGATGAATAAATATATACATTTCTCAATTAAATGTAATGGATACATGTAAATTTTTTTTGTTGTTTTGTTTTTTGTTTGTTTTTTTGTGTGTGTGAGTCAAACAATATATTACACAATATATTTGGTTCATAGTAATGCATTCACACAGTATTTGTCCTTTTGTGTCTGGCTTGCTTCACTCAACATAATGTCCTCCAGATTCATCTATGTTGCCATATGCTTTATGACTTCATTTCTTCTTACTGCTGCATAATATTCCATCGTGTGAATAGACCACAGTTTGTTTATCCATTCATCTGTTGATGGACACCTGGGTTGTTTCCAACTTTTGGCAATGGTGAATAATGTGGCTATGAACATCGGTGTGCAGATGTCTGTTCGTGTCACTGCTCTCAGTTTTTCTGGGTATATACCCAGTAGTGGTATTGCAGGGTCACGTGGCAAGT
>JAKSZT010054419.1:7028821-7165594 GCA_026826555.1 Tolypeutes matacus | reverse complement strand
ATATCTCATTGTAGTTTTGATTTGCATTTCCCTAATCATGAGTGATGCTGAGCATTTCTTCATGTGTTTTTTTGCCATTTGTATTTCTTCTTCGGAGAAATGTCTATTCAAGTCTTTGGCCCATTTTTTAATTGGGTCATTTGTCTTTTTATTGTTGAGCTGTAACATCTCTTTATATATCCTGGATATTAAACCCTTATCAGATATGTGATTTCCAAATATTTTTTCCCATCGAGTTGGCTGCCTTTTCACCCTTCTGACAAAGTCCTGTGAGGTGCAAAAGTGTTTAATTTTGAGGAGGTCCCATTTATCTACTTTTTCTGTTGTTGCACGTGCTTTGGGTGTGTTTTCATTGCTGTTTGGCAAGTAAAAGGCTTTCTGTTGTTAGGCCACACTTTCTCTGTTCCCTTGGCTAGGGAGAACAGGCTTTTCTTGTAGCCTTTGTGTGTGTGTATGTGTGTGCCTATGCCTGTGCCTGTTGGCAGTTCCAGATTGGAGGCTTCTGAAGCCCCTTGTGTAGGATATATGGGAGGCCATAAGGAAGCTGAGGGAACTCACTGCCATGTTGTTCCTTCAGTCCTGAGGTCTCTAGGCAATCCACCATCTTCTTTCCACCTCTCAGAGTCTTTCTATGCTTGTTTGTTTTGTTATTCATGGAATATTTTTAGTTCTAAGAGGGGGGGACTTGGAGAAATAGGATCACTCCATCTTGGCTGGCACCAGAAGTTCTGTTATTATTTATTTTGGAGTTAAAATTTTCCCGATTTGACCCAGTGGGAGCCTCTTCAAGCTGGCTCCTGTATCATTTTGATATGTCCCCATCATTCTTTGAGCATGTCCTGACTTTCTGGCACAAGATATTCCTAGAACATGCCATTTCTCCAAAGAGCTATGGATCATTTAGAGTGCTATTTAGGAACCACGATGGGGGTGGGGGGGAGGGTGGCTAGCTCATACCATCCTCACACCCCTCCGGGTCCAACACTCAGATTTTCCTGATGAAAGGTATATGAAGGACAAGGTCAGATGTGCCTCTGGTCACAATAAATGCTCTTCCCCTTGCAGCACATGAGGCCCTCACTCGGCTCTGCAGTCAGCCTGAAATTGGTCAGTCAGAAGCTATGGGCTTGTCCCTGGGGATGAGCTTACACGCTTACACTTCGCCAGCTGCAGACAGAGCTGGAGGATTAGTGAGGGATCCAAGGGCTGGAAAAATGAACGCCTTGGTTTGCTAGGAGGTGAGGAGGTAGGGATCGGTTATGTAAATGAACAAGTCCGCTCCCGCGACTGGTGTGTCCCTGTCTTGCCCGGTCACGGTCACGCGCTCGCGTTCCTTCAGGTCTCACCGCGGAGCGTTGGGCCCCGAAAGGGTCTGACTTGGGGGCAGCCAAGGACTCCCGCCCGGAACCTCCCACCATGTGCGCCGTGCTTGCCCGCCTCCAGCATCTCCCCCTGTGCCTCTCCATCCTCCCTCTCCTCCCTCTCTGCAGTCTCCTGCAGCGTCTCAGGCGGCTATTTACATGCCACCCCCTGTTCCTCTTTCCCAGGTGTCCCCCTCCTCTCCCCAGTTCCCCGCCGCATCAAGTCGGTCCCGCGTTTCTCATTGGTGCCGCCAGCGCGGTGGAGAGGGGCCTGCGGCGCGGTCTCCGCACCGCGCGGGGTGTGACAGGGGCGGGGCTTGCGGGAGGCTGCAGGGAGCCACGGGGACAATGGGTTAGTTCTTATCCCCTGGTTAATAAATGGGAGAGTGTATTGAGGCCTTATCAAGTAGGCCCAGGCTACGTGTCCTGCCCTTTAAGACCTCGTGAGGTCTCTCATACAACTCTCCGCCTTTTCGAAATGAGGACACGCACACTTTCTCCAAGGTCAAGGCGCCCGGGTGGAGCCCGGATCTGGATGGCGGTTCTGGGTGTGCGGAGGGGTGCCCGGAAGGGTGCACGTGGTTTCTTTCTGGGTAGATGGGGAGAGGATAGGGGTGGAGGACAGAAAGGAGCGAAGAGTCACCCGGGCCCCTTTGCCTCCAGCGACGCCGACATGACTCCCACTGTGTCTGGGTTTTCCTGGGCTGCCGATGACGAAAGCCCCGAAGAACCTGGGGCTGCAGTGCTGGGGATTCGCAGGCTGCCGACACGATCAGAGGATACACCCCACCCCCCACCCCCGCCTTACACCCCCCCTGGGCGTCTGCCCGGGAAGCCTATTCCAAGGAACACTTTACTGACATAGTTGCTTCTTTTCTGCAACTTTTTTTTTTTTTTTTACGCCGTAAATGATGTCAGCATCTGCGTTCTTAGGCGGTGTCTCTTTTTTCTCCACGTATTTCCTGAAGATTAATCCTTTCTTGGCTGCGTTGCAAATAACTTTTAACGCTCCGTGGATCGTATTTTTCACTTTTTAGAAATGGTCTGTTTTAACAAACATGTTCAAGTTGAATATAATCGAACGATCCTTTCCTATGTAGTTTGAGTGTCTGAACCTTAAATTTAAGGAATTCTTTTCTAGCCTAAGTATAAGGCTAGCCCCTTAAACTTTCTTCAGTATTTTTAAAGTTTTCTTTAACTTTATTTTGTACATTTAATAATTGAAAATATAAACAATTAAAAACGAAAAAGTAAACACAGAGGAATAAATATATACATTTCTCAATTAAATGCAATGGATACATACAAATTTTTTTTGAATCAAACAATATGTTACAAAATATATTTGGTTCATAGTATCTCATTCGTACAGTATTTGTCCTTTTGTGTATGGCAGTATTTTTTAAGTTTTGAGTTTCATTTAAGTTTTAACCCCCCCCCCCCCCCCCCGCCCCAGGACTGATTTCTATGTAAAGTGCGAAGTAGGGTTCTGATTTTATTTTTTCCTTCATGTGTATACTTGGTTGTCCCAGCTATTTATTACAATATCGGCCCTTTCCCCACTGATCTGCAGTTCACTCTGTCGGAGTCAAACTGGATCTACACGGGGGTGTGTTTCTGGGCTTTTTTTCTTTTCTTTTCTTTTCTTTTTCTTTTCTTCCTCCCTCCCTCCCTCCCTTTCCTTTTCTTTCTTTTCTTTCTTTTCCTTTCAACACCATCACACTGCCTTGATAACCACATCTTTAAAATACATCTTGAAATCCTGTGGATAATTTCCCGCATCCTGTTCTATTTTTAAAAGACTGTTGTAGGCCATTACACTTCCATATACATTTTAAAATCAGCTTGTGAAGTTCCTTAAAACCTTTCAAAGATTTTTGCCTGAAATTGCATTGAATTTATGATTAATTTGGTGAGACTTGACATTGTTCTTTTTTTTTTTTTTTTTTTTTTTTGAGGTACTAGGGACCAGGGATTGAACCAGGACCTTGTATGAGGGAAGCTGGTGCTCAACCACTGAGCCACATAGGCTCCCCTGAGTTTTTTTTGTTTGTTTGTTTGTTTTGCTTGTTCTTTGCTTTTTTAGTGGTTTTTCTACAAGGCACCGGGAACTGAACCCAGGACCTCCCATGTGGGAAGCAGGCGCTCAACAACTCGAGCCACATCTGCTCCCTTGACATCATACTGATATTGATTCTTCCTATGGATGAATCTCTAGTGTAACTCTCCATTTATTTGGGTCTCCTTTTCTGTCTTTCCACAAAATGTAATAATTTTGCCATAAGACTTGATTCTGGGCACAAATGCATGAATCCAAATCCTGGCTCTGCTAATATGTTTGACCTTGGGAAAAAATTACCTCTCAGTGCTACTGGATACTCATCTGCAATCTAGAGAAAGTTACTTAACCTCTCAGTGCTACAATATACTCATTTGCAGTCTTGGGCTAATAGTACTTATTACCTGTGTTGAGGATTAAATATGTACATAATCTATGGACTAGTGCAGGGTACACAATAATCACTATAATTATTTTCATAACTCTTCCCGAATTTATTTCTGGGCCCTTATATTTTTGGTTGCTATTGTAGATGCCTGTTTTTCACTTATGCTTTCTAAATGTTTTTTGCTAGTATATAGAAATGCAATGGATTTTGGTATATTTACCCTATGTTACAGCCACTTTGCAGAAATCTCTTATTTGTAATACTTTTATCTGTAGAGTCTTGGGTTTTCTATATAGACAGTCATATCTTCTGATAATGACAGTATTTTTCTTTTTTCCCCCAATCTGTATGGCAATTATATCCCTGTTTTTTTTCTTCCTGCCCTAGTAAAGACCTCCAGTTAATATTGGATAGAAGCAGGTGATAATGGTTACCATGTTTGCCAATTTTTTTGTTCATCATTCTTCCTTTCATTGCCAACCTTTCTTGTGACATTACTGTCACTCTTCTTCAAGTACATCATTTAGAAGTTAATTTTGTGATAGTCTGCTGGTAATAAACTTGCTCTGGCTTTATTTTCTGAAATGTCTTTATCTTGCCTGCATTTTTTCTTTTTGGATTTTACAATAATTTATTTATTTATTATATCAATGTTACAAGTTACTCTGTTAACACAAGATAATAACTACAATAACAACAAATCTGCTTTGGTCTGTGGTTACACTCCCTCCTTTATTTTTGTTCCTTCTTCAATCTTGAGGGATTTGGGATGATGCCCATTCAGCTTCAGGCTGAGAGGAGACTTAGATATTATGGGGCAGAGGAAAGAAATTGCTTTGCTTGCAGTTGAAGATACTCCTCATTTTGGGGATGGGACTTGTCCATCATCAGCATTTTGTTACTTTTCCAGGGCAGGCCCGAAGAACTGGAGAGTAGGAGTTGGCTGCAACTCTGCTGGGTTTCAGGGCTCAACCAGCATATGAACAATCTGAAGATTTATGTCTCTGGGAAATATATTTAACAGGTACATTGAAAATTATAGGTTCAAATAAAAGGATTAGAAGAATCATGATTAGGGGAATTATATGTTATATTGGGGAACTAGATTTACATATATTCTGAAACAGGGCCTGATGAAGGGGTGTTGATTTCATGAGGCTGTGTGCCTTGCCTCTGGTGTCCAGATGTCTCTAGAGCCCTCAGGAGCACTTTTGTTTGAAGCTTTGTTTACTGTGGCAGTTTGTGAAATCTTTTTGCTTGCATTTTTAATTGGGTAAACGTGTCTTTTAAAAAATCATTTTTATTGAGATATATTTGACATACAATAAACTGCACATATTTAAAGTGTACTATTTGTTAGATTTGACATATATATATACAGCAGTGAAACCATCACCTAAGATTGCAAACAACTGCACCTCTTTGTAATCCCTCTCTTCTGCTCCTTCCCTCCCCCTCTCCCAGGCAACCACTGATCTGCTTTCTGCCACCACAGATTAGCTTGCATTTACTAGAATTTTATATAAATGGAATCATACTGTATTTACTCTTGCTTTTTCCATGCAGCATGATTATTTTAAGATTCGTCGATGTTGTTCTGTATATCAATAGTTTGTTCCTTTTTATTGCTGTGTAATAGTCCATAGTATGGATAGACCACAATTTGTTTATCCATTCACCTGTTGATGGACATTTGGGTTGTTTCTAGTTTTTGTTACAAATAAAGCTGCAATGAACATTTGTGTACAGAACAGTGTATTGTCATTTTAATTCCCTTATCACTCTTGTGGGTGAACCTGTAAGATTTTACGTTTGAAGGACAAATGCCTGGTGTATTTATTTATTTATTTATTTAATTAATAACTCTTTAAAAAAATATATATATATATATTTATTTATTTTTCCCCACCCCCTGACTCCTGTCGCCTGCTCGCTGTGTCCATTTGCTGTGTGTTCTTCTGTGTCTGCGTGTCTTCTCTTTAGGCGGCACTGGGAACCGATCCTGGGACTTTCCAGAGTGGGAGAGAGGCGCTCAATCTCTCACACCACCTCAGCTCCCTGGTTGTTTCTCCTCCGTGTCTCTTTTTGTTGCATCATGTTGCTGCGCCAGCTTTCTGTGCGGGTCAGCTCGCCTTTCACCAGGAGGCCCCAGGAATCGAACCCTGTACCTCCTATCTGGTAGAAGGGAGCCCAATTGCTTGAGCCACATTTTTTTCCCTCTAGTGTATTTATAACATCTATTCCAACATCATGTAAATATTTTTTTGTTGAAATTCTTTTTTTTTAAAGATTTTATTTCTTTCTTTCTCCCCTCGCCCCGTTGTTTGAGTTTGCTGTCTCCTCTCTGTGTCCATTTGCTGTGTGTTCTCTGTGTCTGCTGGTCTTCTCATTAGGAGGCACTGGGAACTGAACCCAGGACCTCCCATGTGGGAGAGAGGTGCTCAATTGCTTGAGCCACCTCTGCTCCCTGCCTTTTTGTGTCTTTTATTGTTTTCCTCTTTGTGTCTCCTCCTTGCGTCATCTTGTTGTGTCAGCTCACAGTGCCAGCCTGTTGGGTCAGCTATCTGTCTTGCTCGTCTTCTCTAGGAGGCACCAGGAACCAAGCCTGGGACCTCCCATGTGGTACATGGGCGCCCAAATGCTTGAGCCATAGCTGCTTCCCTGTTGAAATTCTTGATGATGATGATGATGATGTTACAAACCAAGTTAAAAAAAACTTTTACGGGAGCAGATGCGGCTCAAGCAGTTAGGTGCCCACCTCCCACATGGGAGGTCCTGGGTTCGGTTCCTTATGCCTCCTAAAGAAGATGTGCAGATGAAATGAGCTGATGCTGGGGGCGGATGTGGCTCAACTGGTTGGGCGTCCGTCTACCATATGGAGGGACCTGGGTTCGATCCCCAGGACCTCCTGGTAAAATAAAAAAAAAAAAAAAAAAAAAAAAAAAGAAATGAGCTGATGCAACAGTTGATGAATGAGCAGACAGAACGAGCAGGGAGCAGATGTGGCTCAAGCAGTTGGGCAACTGCCTCCCACATGGGAGGTCCCGGGTTTGGTTCCCAGTGCCTCCTAAAAGAAGAAAGGCAGACAATGAGCAGAGACAGCAAGCAGAGAATGAGCAGACAGATGAGGGAGCCATCTCGGCGGTGGGGGCGGGGGGTGGGGGAAAACAAAAACCTTTTACAAGTAGCTCATTTCTGAAAGTCACTAAACTCAATAACATGTAAGAGTGATTGTTTGAATTGTGCTATGGTGGAGGTGGTAGAATCACTCCCTCAGCTCCTGTGACACTGAGCTCCTGATTTTTCATACACCTCTCTGAATAGCTCATTTAACATTTATTCATCAAACAATTATTGAAGGGCTACTCTGTGCTGAGCACTGTTCTAGGTAGAGTACACAGCAGTGAGTGAATCAGAGTATCCCTGTTATTACAGATCTAATATTCCTGTGGTAGGTAGCTCCTACTTGGAATTTTTTTTTTTTTTTATGCAATATGTCTTCTTTTTTTTTTTTTTAGGATTTATTTTATTTATTTATCCCCCCCACCCCTTGCTGTTCTTGTGCTTGCTGTCTTGCTCTCTGTGTCCATTAGCTGTATGCTCTCTATGTCTGCTTGTCTTCTCTTCTCGTCTTCTCTTTAGGAGGCACCGGGATCCGATCTGGGCACCTCCAATGTGGGAGAGAGGCACTCAATCGCTTGAGCCACCCCAGCTCCCTGGTTTGTTGTATCTCTCATCATCTCTCCTCTTTGTCTCTTTTTGTTGTGCCTGCACTCTGCGCGGGCCAGCTCGCTTTTACCAGGAGGCCCCGGGAAAGGAACCTGGGACCTCCCATATGGTAGACGGGAGCCCAGTTGCTTGAGCCACATCCGCTTCTCATCCTTGGAATTTTAAAAACGAACTTCTATGCAGCACATTTCTTATTCCTGGGGAGTATAAGAAGCTTTTGGTTCTTGACCCGGTGTCTTCTCTCTACCTACTTTCCTAGGGCAGTCATCTCCTTGCTCATTATTTTAAACTTCTATCTGCATGCTTCTCACTACCAAATGTATGTCTCCAGCTCTGATGGCTCTCCTGCTTGACCTATGGGAATGTGTTACAGATATTTCAAGCTCAATATATCCAGACTGATCTTGTCACCTTAGAGTCCAATCCCCTCCACTCCCCTCCACTCCCCTCCATTCCCCTCCTCCAGTGTTAACACCAAAATAACTCTCAAATGGTAGTACTACAAACCAGGAAGTTGGACTCTCCTTCCCCCACATTTCTCGGAACAGCATGACAGTGAATTCTGTTCTAGTTCCTCCTTTTTGTCTGTCCTTACAGGGCTCTAGTTGAAGTCCTAGGCTCCTAGTCTATTCTACTTCTTCTCTGGATCCCTCTCCCTTCCCTCTCCACACTGTAGCCTGGGAACTCAATCTGAAGACAAATCTACCCAAATCTTTCTCCTGCTAAAACCCATTCAATATGTTAAGTAAAATAAAATGGCCGGCGTTGCCGGGAGAAGACTCCTTTTCTGAGAGAGCTTCTCCAGAAGACGGAAACAATTGACCTGGGGAGGTTTTCAGAGAAAAAGGAACACGCCCTAAAGGGTTTTTGATAAGGAAACACTTGATGATAAAACGAGTTTCAGTCCAGTAAAAAGACCTTATCAGAATGCACAAACATACCATACTAATCAATGTATATCTGCAGCCCACTTTGTAAGAGCTGCCCCCCGCAAGTAAAATGGAAATTTACGATCAGCCAATCAGAACATTTCCTCACTTGTTTCTACATTCGCCCTCTATGAGCTTCCCCTTTCTATCCGCTAGGTGGCGCTCCTTTCTACTTTCTGAATGGGATCATGAATCGCTCAATAAAGCTGTGAGATCCTAAATTGCATGAAAAAAATTTCTTTTATCAGATAACTCTCCCTCATCTCCAAAAAGTGGTCCAAACGCCTTCAAGTGGTGTTTAAGGCTGTTCATATTCCAGTTCCTTCTAGCCCCAATTACCCCATCTATCTGCCCTTCCAATCTCTCAGTTTAGCCTTTTCATCCATCTGCTTGAGGTTTCTTCACCACCTACTGCAGGCTCATGTCTCTGGACCTTTATTCCTGCTGTTCTTTCTGCCTATAAATATCTCTGTGTTTTCTTCCATTTGGTTCGTTCAAACTCCTTCAAACACTCAGCTTGACATTTTCTTCACCAGAAAGCTTTCAGGGAAAGGTATCCCCCTTCTCTGTGCCTGATGCAAATTCCTACCTTACTACAGCATAGAAATGACGTCATGAAGTGCCCCGCTCTCCCATGAAAAATGCCATCTGAAGGATAAAGCATGTGTTTGATTCATTTCTGTGCTGTCCTGGCCCAGCACAGTTCTTGCATGCAGGTCACAAAGTAATAACTCAATAAAAGTTCACTTAACAGACCTAAAAAAATACCAGTAGAAATCCCAAAGATAAAGCCACAAAGGGCCTGAACAGACAAGTATTAAGGTAGAAATATAACTGGTGATTAATGCTGTGGAAAAAATGTTCCTCTTCAGAGTGAAAGAAGAAATTTACCTTATCGGAAGATAAAATAATTTTCAAATATCAAATTCACATTAATTAGAAATAATGATACTCAGCACTGAAGAGGGAGTATAATGCAGTTTAGGACTGTAAAACAACTCACTTTCGAAAGAAACTTGGTGGCTGAATCAAAAACCCTATGGAGGGAAGCGGCTGTGGCTCAAGCAATTGAGCTCCCGTTTACCATATGGAGGACCCTGGTTCGATCCCCAGGACCTCCTGATAATAAAAAAAAAAGAAAAAAGACACCCCAGACCTGTGCTGTGCAAAAAAAAAAAAAAGACCATGAACAATCTTTTAACCAAATAGAAATATATTTATATAAAAACCCTATGAGGGTTATGCTCTCGGGCCCAGGTATCCCTCTTCTGTGGAGATATAGCTGAAGTAAAAAAAAAAAAGGAAAAACAGGAAACTCTTTAAACATGAAAATAATCAGCTCCTACTCTTCCCTGCAGCCTGAGTGTTAATGGCCACCCTGACCTGGAATGCTGAGTTGTTCCTTCTCTGTGGTCCTGAGAACCAGAGGGCAGAGCCCTAGGATTATGAGAGGAGACAGGGATGGGGCTAAGTCCCTGCCCCTGGACCTGGGGGCAGAGGAACAGGAGCTTAGGGTGACTAATGCATAACTGACTGGCCAGAAGTTCCAGAGAAGAAGGCTGTGGCGCCGCCTCAGGGTGGGGAGGGACTGTTTCATCTGCAGGCTATGAGGAGACCCACCTGGAATGGGAGTCACACCAAAGGTTAACTCATCCTTCTCCATTGGACAGTGTGTCAGGGAATATATGTGGGGTAGGGGAGACTGCTTTCTTGGATGGTTTGGGGGCAGGAGGATGGAATAACCAGGAAGAGAGGCCACACTGAACCAACCACCTCAGGGTGATTCTCCCCTGAGAGAAAGGGAGGGGCTCCAAGTACCAGCCCTGGGCTCTAGTCACTGACAAAGTGGTTGGGAAGGCCCAGAACTAGTTCAAATGGAGGAGTTCCTGGCAGGGGGTGGAGGGTCAGACTCTGATCCTGATTCTCCGAGACAGAGACATGTGGAGCTCTGTGCTCTGGGCATGGTAGCACCAGGGGCTTCCTCACCATTCAACCTGGGGCATTCTGCTGGACTTCGGGAGAAGGAAGCAACCAATTTATGGGAACTGCCCTCCTCCTTGTGGACACCTGGTTTCCAGGAGAGGAATCTCCAAGGGGGCAGGTGCTCCTCCAGACAAGACCTGCCTCTTCCCAGGCCACTTCTCACCCATTTTCTCATCATCCCTGGCCATGGTTGCCTGCAGCATGGGACACTGACTCCACAGACTGTTAGCAAGAGGACATATCTACTGGACTGTGAGCTCCTAGAGGATAGGACTGTTCTTTTTTTTTTTTACTACAGTATGCTTCTAGAACAAGGCCTGGTGGCCTGCCGGCAGTAGACTCTTCCTCCTTCCCTCCCTCCCTTCCTTCCTTTTGATTCCTTCTTTATTTTGTGTCTAGACCTCAACTTCATTTTTTTCCATCTCTACCCCTCCCATCCATCTGTCCTTCCCTCCTTCTGTCCTTTCTAAATGAAGGGACACAGCATTCCTTATGCTCCATAGATAGCTCTATGTGGTGTTACTGTGTGAACGACCACAGTCAGGGATGGGAGGGCAATGCTTGGGCCGTGTGATATTACAGTCTCTGTCTTCTATTTCCTGACATCCACCTCACACCCTGTGTTGTAAAACCTCAGGACAGAGTTAGACTTTTTTTATGGGAAGAGTAGGTGGTTGGCTGGCTGAATTATAGCAGGACAGATGATCGGCAGGCTGACAAGGTAGGGTGAGGGGTCACTGGGGCAGGATGTCGAGAGTCAGAGAACCTCTCAGAAAGAAGGCAGAGCCACCCCCCCCAGCACCCTCCTCTCAGAGTGAGCCCTGGAATGGTAGACTAGCTTGAAAGGAAGGCTGCCTGGGAAGGGTGTGCAATCCTGACTAACTGGGTCACCTCTTGTGCTCCCCCACTTCCAGAAGAACTCCCTAGAGAGGAAAAGGGCACGGCAGCTCTCTGGAACCTTGCTGTAGTGTCAGGAGCCAGAAAAAAAAAGTTTAGCCTGGCCTATACCAGAGAACACCCAAGGGCCTGCTCTCTGACAGCACCTGACTCAGGGAGGTGAAGAGTGGCAACCTAACACTTATCTGACACCTACTCTCTGCCAAGCACCATGCTAGCTCCTTTCCCCTAGCTTATCTAATTCGATACCCACAAGAAGCTTGCAAGGGGAGTGTGTGGAATTGGCCTTCCCGCACTTCCTCCCTTAATTCGAGTCTTCATTCTTTCTCTCCTGGTGTGGGAGATTGAATTTTGTACTCCCTCAAAAGACAGGTTCTTAATCTTAATCCGAATTCCTGTGGATACGGACCCATTGCAAACAGGACCTTTTTAGAAGATGCTATTTTTAGTTAAGGTGTGGCCCAACTGAATGGGAGGTCTTATAAAAAGAAGCCAGGGGGGTGGGTGTAGCTCAGTGGTTGAGCACCTGCTTCACATTTACGAGGTCCTGGGTTCAATCCCCTGTACCACCTTAAGAGAGAGAGAGAGAGAGAGAGAGAGAACGCCACAGAGAGGAGCCAGAAGCCTGAAGTCAGCAGAAATTGGAAGTCAGCCGAAACCAGAAGGGCAGACAGGATTAAAGAGAGGGATTGCCCTGTGATGGGAGGCAGCCATGCAGGTCAAGGAACCCCAAGGATTGCAGCAAGCCAGCGCCAGAACACTACAGACTTTGGGGAGAAAGCACGGCCTTGCTGATACCTTGATGTCGGACTTCCAGCCTCTGAAACCATGAGCCAAAACAACTTCCTGTGGTTTAAGCCAACCCATTGTGTGATATTTGTCATAGCAGCCTGGCAAACTTAAGACACCTGGATTGTGATTTTTGTTTCCTAACTGTTCTTTTTGCTTCTGGACTTTTGCTTTATTGGTCTTTATAGACGAAATTAACATCATTTCAAATTTTAACTCAAGCACACAAATGGTAGCAAAGAGCACCATCAAGTGATGGGCATACTACCTAACATCTTTCTGGATCAAAGGCCACAAGGGAGGTTGTGAGTGCCTCTCAGTCCCTGCGTCTTCCAAGGTGCCATTCCTTCCTCCCCTACACCTCACTGTCACCTCGGAGATTAATTATACATATGCAGGAATGAAGCCACCTTCAAGGTGGTTTGGCCATGCCTCAATACCAAGAAAAATATCAGGGTTTGAAGGAAAAACAGAAACTCTGGAGATGCCAGCCTGCTCTCTGCACCTGGCACACTCCATCCACAGTTCCACAATTATCGAGGTCCTGGACCCGGACTTGGGGCAGAGGAGAAGGCAGGAAGTCACTCTCCACTTGCTAGTACTGGGAAGCTGGAGACATGTGAGTCATTAACTGTACAAGACCCCCCCCCCCCCAAACCGATGGGCAGAACACTGGTAATGTGTCTCTCCTAGGGGAAGATGTTTTTCAAGAAAGAACACCAACTTGATTCACAGTTCACAGATGGGGCTTGGGTAAAATGCTGTAATAGAAATCCTAACAAATGACTCAATCTCAGATTCTGGGAGTATTGGAATATTTTTAAATTGTCACTGGGTTGCCTACTGGGTTGCAGTGAGGAGAGAAACTTGTGTAAACTTGTCCTCTAAAGGCTGCCAAAACATTTCCTCTATTCCTGTGTTGTCCTCCATGCTCTGCCTTACCCACCTTCCCTGCTCTGAGGCAGCCTTGGACTGTTCGAATTGTGTCACATCCTGGGACCAATGCACAGTGCTTTCTTTGCCAAGAAAGCCTGGCCCTTCTTTGTCTACTTGGCAAAATCCCTTCTCACTTTCCCCAGCTTGGTTCTAAGAGGACTCGGGAGCAGAGTTTTCTGGACTCCTCTTGTCCCTCAGGGAGAGTTGATTAATTCTTCCCCGTGTTGTGTCCCCAGCTTCCCCTGCACACGCTTCCAACATGGACCTGCATCCTGTGATACCATCTCTCTTCCTTCTTCCCTTGAGCTCCTTCTTATTCCCCTTTGCATTTCAAATGCTCCAGGAGCTCTACACATACTTGGTGAAAGTGTGGATAGATGAATAAATGGAAAAATGTGTATGGATCCTGAAACTTTGTAAAGTTCAGACACGTGGCTAAGCTCCCAGATCTGGGCTATGTGAATGAATCAGTGTCAGGGCTGGAATCACTGGACTCCAGTGGAGGAGAACCTCCAGGTGGCCCTCCGGATGGCCTGGCTTTGCTTGGGAGGGCTTTGGAGTCCCTGGACCAAAGTTCTCGAATCAGGGAAGCGGCTGTGGCTCAATCAGTGGGGCTCCCGTTTACCATATGGGAGGCCCCGGGTTCGGTTCCCGGGGCCTCCTGGTGAAGGCAAGCCCGCCAGCATGGCGTGGTTAGCTGACCCAGCGAGCACAAGCAGCAAGGGGGGGGGGATAAATGAATAAATAAATAAAATCTTTAAAAAAAAAAAAGTTCTCGAATCAACAACAGTGCCTAGCTGCTGGGTCATTCCATGCCTGGGAATCATTCCTGGAAGGCTTGGGATAAGCGTTTGGGTCCCTGGTCTGGGAGAGCAAGAGCGATAGCTGGGTCCAAGCAAACAGAGGCTGCAGAGGCATGGTAAGTGGGGATTTGGGGTGAGCTGGAATGCTAGGTGGATCCCACTTGGGGTGACTTGGCATCAAGTTTTGAGAGGATTGCTGTGGTCCCTACTGGCTCTCGTAGATTTGCTCAGTCTGGTAGGTGAAGGCTCTTGAGCCAGGAGCCCGGTGGGAGCTTGAGATTATTCTGAGGCAGTGGAAGTCGGTCCCCGGCAGCCCGAGCTCTGGAGACCCGCAAAGGGCGCGGGGAGGTGGCTGTCCCCTCCAGGCACCTCCGCTCGCTCCTGGGCAGTTTACCTGCCGTCTTGAGGAGCTATCCTCTCCAGCCCCCCTCGCATTAACCAGGTCCCAGAGACTCGAGGCCTCGGACCTCCGTGTTCCACTCCCTCTGCCTACACCAGGGGACTGCGGGGCCGCGGCTATGCGGTCCCATTATCCCACCCCGGGGTCGGTCGTTCCCGGCACTTGCTCCCGCGACCACAGAGAGGCAGAGACTGAGAACCGCAACGAGGAGGCCTTGTTCCCCAGCGGTCCCCGCTCGGGCGCCCACTCTGCTTTGTCATTGCTCAATTTCAGCCCCGATGGCAGAGTGTTACCCCAGCCTCACGCCTTCGGGGTCCTGGGTGGGCCTAAGGACCGCAGCCGATTCCGGAAGGGACGGCTCCCGGCCCTGCCCTGGGGCTGGGACTTTTGCACCAGAGAAGGACCAAAGAGAGGCTTGGGGGCAGAAAAGAGCGAGGGGAACGCCCTGGAGCACCAAAATGGAGGAGGAGGCAGAGACTCGAAAAAGAAAAAAAAAGTGGCCGGCTCTTTCCAGATTTAACTGCGAACGCCAGGGGGCGCCAGAGACCGCCAGCGGGCCAGCGCCCAGGCCCCCTGCAGCTCCTGGCTCCCCAGCCCGGCGCCTGCCCGCAGCCTGCCCAGCTGGCCCTCCCGCCTGCCCGCATCTGCCGCTCGGCTCGGGGCCGCCGGCCGCTGCCCGGGATAAGGTCGTGCTCTCGCCAGGCTCCCGGCTCAGGGACCAGGGTCCTTAACGTGAGGGCCCAGCCCTCCCCCCGCCCGCTTCTCCCTCCTCCTCCTCCCCCTCCTCCTCCCCCCTCCTCCCCTCCCCCTTCCCCCTCCCCCTCCATCTTCTCCTACATCCTCCATCTTCTCCTCCATCCCCCATCTTCTTCCTCCTCCATCTTCTCTTTCACCTTCCCCTTCCCTTTCTCGCCTCTCGCCATACATAATATTCCCTGTGTGCGCCAAGATATGTACCCGAGCATTCTTTGTTTAAAAAAAGGAAACTATTTGAAACCCCAGTTGGGGGAATGTCCTAGAAAAACCGGCACGGGACAGTGACTCGGGCAAGGATGACTTTATTCAGGAGCTGCTATAGCAGGGAGAGTAGAACTCAATTGTGAGGAAGGCAGGTTGCGTTTTACAGTCTGGGCCTGGGCCGTGGAAAAGTACAGGTTAGTCATCGGGCGACAGCGGGGCGGGGGAGGTCGGGAACCGAGATTGATTACTTGGAGTAGCTAGTATCCGAAGTTGTCTTTTTTTCTTTTTAATTTTTTTTCTCCCTGAAGCCCGAGTTGTTTTTCTCTGCAGTCCCACAGCTGCAAGATTAATTTCAAGGTAGCCAGGGCAGGAGAGGGAGCAGGGAGGGAGGAGCAAAGCATGGTCGAGAGAAGGAATAAGAATCTTTGTCAGGGATAATAAATTAAGGGAAGCAGGGTAGGCGGTCTCTCTCAAAAAATATTACGAAGGCATTTAAAATACCGTTCAAGACTACGTAACATCACGGCAAAATGATTTTCACGTAATAGTAAAGTGAAGAAAAAAAAAAAAAAAAGCAGGTTTGAAACGCCCGGATTTCCTCGTAAAAAGGGCAACTACACCCAGAAAAGGAGTGACAATACAAACTCTCCCAAATGTGAATGATAGTTTTCTCCAGGTAGGGTGCTGCTTTTCCAGATTAAAAAAATTTTTGGAGTATGTATAAATGCATACTAAAATAAAGGAAAGGGGAAGCGGCTGTGGCTCAATCGGTGGAGCTCCCGTTTACCATATGGGAGGCCCCGGCCCGGTTCCCCGGGCCTCCTGGTGGGGGCAGGCCCGCCCGCACGGCGTGGTTAGCTGACCCAGCGAGCACAAGCAGCAAGGGGGGGGATAAATGAATAAATAAATAAAATCTTTAAAAAAATAAAATAAAATAAAATAAAGGAAAGCCTTCCTTTTTTTCCCTCAAACAAATAAAAGGAAGCTAGTTGCATCCTGGTCAGTGACAAGCAAGGAGCCTGTGCTGGGCTTGAGGAGGCAAGAAGGCTTCTCAGCAACGCTCTGTCCAGCTGTCACTCAGGCCCTTGGATTGTACCCCTACACATCTCTGAAACCCTTCAGTTCTCCACTCCCCTTCCCCTCTTGCCCAGGTGTCTCTTATCCATAAGCCCCCTTCTCAACATCCCCCACCCCAAGCCCCAAACCTCAGGCCTCTTGAAGTAATCTGTTAACATTTTCCTGCTCAAAATATTTAAGACTCTCAATTTACCTACTGAAGTAAATAAATCTGTGCCTGGCATTAGAAGCCTGCACATTTTGGCTCCAATTTATAGTTTCCCAGTAACTACATTTCCCCCCATACTTCTGGCCTCAGACAAAAGAAGCAAATTTCCTTTCCCAAATCCTCCTCATCTCTCTGAGTGTGCACCAGGGAATCCCTGCACCTGAGACCTGGGCCCTGGGGGTGTAGAGTTGGGCCCAAAAGCTTTTGGTGTACGAGGTCTTAGGTTCAATCCCTGGTACCTCCTAAAAAAATGCACACAGCTAACATGTGTCAGGCACACACATGGTGTTCAATACCTCTTTGTGGGATAAAATATGCATTCAATGCCCACCAGTATAAATGAAAATATTGACAAATCAGCAAACAAGGTTTTTAAAATACATATATAATTTCAACGTGTATAATACACTTTAGAGTCATTTTTGGACACTGCCCAGGCAGTGCCCCTAAAAGTAAGCTTCACTTGGTTCAATCCAGGCTAGGGCACCAGGTAAGGAATTCTCACTCAGCCCTGACCACATAGGACAGGAGGACAAACTTGGCCATCAGCACCACATGGAGAAAGACTTGGTATCCTCCATCCAAATATGAAGGGATAGTTTGTTTCCTTCCTTCTAACTGGCTGGGGCAAGGGAAGTGGTCTCCTGAGGTGCACGGGACTTGATTTACAGCTGTCCCTAGAGTGGGGCTGAGACCATACTTGCTCAAGGAGCTGCTGGAAGACCCTCCTTTTTGCCCTGAGCGCACCACCTGCTTGGATTAGAGTCAGTTTGGACCTGGGCTCCCTGGGGGTTGGGGCGGAAGTGGCAGCAAAGTAAATTGGGGAGGGCTGGAGGTGAGAAATGGAAGCTACTCCAATTGTCCTCATGCCCCTTCTCCCAGGTCAGGTCTTCTCCTTCTGTGCTCCTCTGTACCTGATGGATCCTTTCTCTTCCAACTTGTTGCTGTAACTGGAATAAGTGGAGGGATGAGTCAGGATGTGGCAGTGACCCAGGAACTGGGAGGGAGGGTCTGGACCTTTGCCTCTAATACTTCCTGTGACTAGCAGGGGAGCAGCAAACAAGTCAGAGTCCTGCCTTCGGTTGCTAGACAGGTGGCTGGGGAGGTGGGGAGGGATGGGGCCAAGAGGCAACATTTGTCCTTTTCCTTTCTCCCCATCCCCCCACTCCAACTTTCTTTGGCTGCTATTTTTGCCCTGAGTTCCAGGCTGACCTGACGTCAGCCCCACTGCCCCAGTCCCAGTTCCAGGAACTCCATCCTCACCTCATATCAAGTTCTGATCCAGAATGTTATTGGAATGTGAAACATACATATCATAATCAAGAACACGTGGTTCTTCTCTAATTGTCAAGTTCACGACTGAAATGGCATTTTTTGAGGCTTATCTATTTAAGAGAAGGAATCTAACATATATTTGATCATTTTTATGCCCTTTCCCACCCCCAATTCTTTTTTTTTTTTTTTAGGATTTTTTTTTTTTTTTTTACATTTCTCAATTAAATGTAATGGATACATATAAATTTTTTTTTAAATTAGGCATTTTTATTTAATTAATTAATTAATTAATTAATTAATTAATTTATTTAAATTTTATTTATTTATTCACCATCCCCCCCCTGCTGCCCGCGCCCGCCGGGTCAGCCAACCACGCCGTGCGGGCGGGCCCGCCCTCACCAGGAGGCCCCGGGAACCGAACCCGGGGCCTCCCATATGGCAAACGGGAGCCCCACTGACTGAGCCACAGCTGCCTCCCTAAATTTTTTTTTGAGTCAAACAATATATTCCACAATATATTTGGTTCATAGTAACGCATTCACACAGTATTTGTCCTTTTGTGTCTGGCTTGCTTCACTCAAAATAATGTCCTCCAGGTTCATCCATGTTGCCATATGCTTTATGACTTCATTTCTTCTTACAGCTGCATAATATTCCATCGTGTGAATAGACCACAGCTTGTTTATCCATTCATCTGTTGATGGACCCCTGGGTTGTTTCCAACTTTTGGCAATGGTGAATAATCCCACCCCCAATTCTTGATCATTTTAAATATAATCTAGGATTAGGATTCATATAGTTATCAGTAGCCTATTTTTATATAATACTCTTTTTTTTTTTTTAAAGATTTTATTTATTTATTCATTTATCCCCCCCTTGCTGCTTGTGCTCGCTGGGTCAGCTAACCACGCCGTGCGGGCGGGCTTGCCTTCACCAGGAGGCCCCGGGAACCAAACCCGGGCCTCCCATATGGTAAACGGGAGCCCTACTGATTGAGCCACAGCCGCTTCCCTATATAATACTCTTTTGATCATATTTTGACATTTGGTTTTATAACTGGGTTTAGAATTTTATAAATCATGTTTATGTTTAACTCCTGTGGTCCATTACTGTCCAATAGAAATATAATGTGAGCCATATATGTAATTTTGAACTTTCTATTCACCACTTTAGAAAAAGTAAAAAAGAAGCAAGTGAAATTAATTTTAATTATATATTTTATTTAACCCAATATATCCTAAGTTTTATCATTTCAACATATAATCAATATAAAAATATTAATGAGATATTTTACACTCTTTTTTCATACTAAATCTTTAAAATCTGCTGTTTATTTTACACAGTTCCATTCATGTGGCTAGTGGCTACTGTATTGGACAGAGCAAGTCTATGATTTCTCCATTTTTTTTGTAGGCAGGAGGACAAATCTTTCATTAACTTCATTTCAAGATGAAATACTGGCATAACATTTAAAACTGTCCTATTAGAGAACAAGCCCATTTCGTTGCAGAGTCAAAATAACTGCTGTTTTTCTTTATTTCATAGGTACAGTGAATTGAAACAAAAGGAAAAGTAGCAGATGCTTATGAATGATGTCAACTGTAACTAATTGTTTTATTAATCATCTTAATAATGATTATCATTTATTAAGCACTCACCACATGTCAGCCTGTGTGTTTTATGAGCCTTCTGGAAGCACACTGCTAAGCATGTGTGGGGCTCTGGAGGTTGACTGTCTGTGGATTCATCTGGCTTCCACCATTTGTTAGCTGTGTTCCTTTAGATAAGGACATTGACCCTCTAATCCTTTTTTCTCACTTGTAATATGGGGACAATAATAAGGCCTCCCACGCGATTGTTGTGAGAATTAAATGAAGTAATTCTTGTCAAGTCCTTAGACAATTGCCTGGATCATGGGAGGCCCTCAATGAATGGTACTGCCTGGTACTGTTATTATCATACTCAATAGATTACGTAGCTTTTCCAGGGTCATAGGAGCTGTTAGGCAATAGAACTTGTGTTTAAACCTCTGTCATCCTGACCAGAGTCCAGAGTTTTAGCTCCCATGATAGCCCACCGCCTCAAGAGCTACATGGCAGAGGAATTGGTTACATATGACTTCACACCACAGGACTTTGTTACAGATGATTTGGAATCCACTCGATACAAAGAATTCTTATAAGGATAAAGTATTAATGTGAAAACTGAAGATAGGTAATTGCAGGACCTTTGGGGAACAAATTACTTCAGAAATTAAATGAAACAATTATGTACAAGTAACTTTTACTTGCAGGTTTTGGATACTTTTTTTTTTTTTACAAACTATATATGGTTGTAAACTTTTTCTCTTCGTAAGTCAATGTTTGTTAATTATAAATATTCAAAGAAAACACAACCATATAAAGCTTTTTTTAAAACTTTATTTTGTACATTTAATAATTGAAAACATAAGCAATTAAAAACTAAAAAGTAAACACAGATGAATAAATATATACATTTCTCAATTAAATATAATAGGTACATGTAAAAAAATTTTTTTTTGAATCAAACAATATGTTATACAATATATTTGGTTCAT
This sequence comes from Tolypeutes matacus, assembly GCA_026826555.1. Taxonomy (NCBI): domain Eukaryota; kingdom Metazoa; phylum Chordata; class Mammalia; order Cingulata; family Chlamyphoridae; genus Tolypeutes; species Tolypeutes matacus. The sequence continues at coordinate 7,145,222 of JAKSZT010054419.1, read as the reverse complement.
AGTAATGCATTCATACAGTATTTGTCCTTTTGTATCTGGCTTGCTTCACTCAACATAATGTACTCCAGGTTCATCCATGTTGCCATATGCTTTATGACTTCATTTCTTCTTACAGCTGCATAATATTCCATCGTGTGAATAGACCACAGTTTGTTTATCCATTCATCTGTTGATGGACACCTGGGTTGTTTCCAACTTTTGGCAATGGTGAATAATGTGGCTATGAACATCGGTGTGCAGATGTCTGTTCGTGTCACTGCTCTCAGTTCTTCTGGGTATATACCCAGTAGTGGTATTGCAGGGTCACGTGGCAAGTCTATATTCAACTTCTTTACGAACTGCCAAGCAGTCCTACACAGTGGTTATACCATTCTGCATTCCCACCAACAGTGAAGAAGTGTTCCTATCTCTCCACATCCTCTCCAACACTTGTAGTTCTCTATCTTTTTAATAGTGGCCATTCTGATAGGTGTGAAATGATATCTCATTGTAGTTTTGATTTGCATTTCCCTAATCATGAGTGACGTTGAGCATTTCTTCATGTGTTTTTTTTTGCCATTTGTATTTCTTCTTTGAAGAAATGTCTATTCAAGTCTTTTGCCCATTTTTTAATTGGGTCATTTGTCTTTTTATTGTTGAGTTGTAACATCTCTTTATATATCCTGGATATTAAACGCTTATCAGATATGTGATTTCCAAATATTTTTTCCCATTGAGTTGGCTGCTTTTTCACCCTTCTGACAAAGTCTTGTGAGGTGCAAAAGTGTTTAATTTTGAGGAGGTCCCATTTATCTACTTTTTCTTTTGTTGCACGTGCTTTGGGTGTAAGGTCCAAGAAACCACCACCTACTACAAGATCTTGAAGATGTTTCCATATATTTTCTTCTAGCAGTTTTATGGTCCTTGCTTTTATATTTAGATCTTTGATCCATTTTGAGTTGATTCTTGTATAGGGGGTGAGATAGGGTCCTCTTTCATTCTTTTGGTTATAGATATCCAGTTCTCCCAACACCATTTGTTGAAGAGATTGTTTTTTCCCATTAGCGTGGGCTTGGTAGGTTTGTCAAAAACCAGTTGACTGTATAGGTGAGGGTTTATTTCTGGATTCTCAATTCTATTCCACTGATCGATATGTCTATCTTTATGCCAGTACCATGCTGTTTTGACCACTGTAGCTTTGTAATATATTTCAAGGGCAGGCAGTGAAATTCCTCCCACATTGCTCTTCTTTTTTAGAATACTTTTGGCTATTCGGGTGCACTTACCCTTCCAGATGAATTTGGTAATTGCAGGGCCCATATTGAGCAACTAACAGGGACAATGCTAAAGACCCGGAACAGGTTGAACCAAGAATCAAAGAAAAGCAGTAACACACAGCCTCCTGCCACTAAATCCCTATGAAAGAGAGAGAAATGGAGCATGTGAGTAGTCTCACCATCCTAATCAGATGCCAAGATATCAGCAAAAAATTACAAGCCAAACTAAGAAAATGGAAGAAATGGCCCAAGAAAGGGAATATATCAAAGCCCCAGAAGAGACACAGGACAACTAATCAATGAGATACACACACATTTCCAAAATCAAATTAATGAGTTGAAAGGCAATATGGCTAAGGAGATAAAGGGCATCAAGAAGACACTGAGCTAGCACAAAAAAGAATTTGAAAACCTGAACAGAAACATAGCAGAACTCGTGGGAATGAAAGACATGATAGGTGAGATCAAAAGCATGTTAGAGGTATACAACAGCAGACTCGAAATGATAGAAGAAAGAATAAGTGATACCAAAGACAGAATAGCTGAAATACAAGGGAGAAAAGAACTGAGAGAGAAAAGGAAAGAAAAAACTGAGCAGGGGCTCAGAGAGTTGAATGATAACATGAAATGCAACAACATATGCGTCATGGGATTTCCAGTATGAGAAGAGAAGAGAAAAGGGGCAGAAAGAGTATTTGAGGAAATAATAGCTGAAAATTTCCCAACTCTTACAAAAGAAATGAACTTACATGTCCAAAAAGTACAGCGTACCCCAACCAGAATAAATGCAAATAGATCTACTCCAAGATCCATACTACTCAGAATGTCAAACATTGAAGATAAAGAGAAAATTCTGAGAGCAGCAAGGGAGAGTCAAAACATCATATACAAGAGATGCCCAGTAAGACTTTGTGTGGATTTCTCATCAGAAATCATGGAGGTGAAAAGACAGTGGTATGATAATTAGGATTGTGAAAGAGAAAAACTGCCAGCTGAGATTTCTTTATCCAGCAAAATTGTCCCTCAAATATGAAGGTGAGTTTAAAATATTCACAAACAAAGAGAAACTAAGAGAGTTTGTAAAAAAGAAACCAACTTTGCAGGAAATATTAAAGGGAGACTTACAGCCTGAAAGAAAAAGACAGGAAAGAGAGGCTTGGAGGAGAATATAGAAGAAAGAATAGCAGAAAGTACAACAAAAGAGTAAAAAAACAGACAAAAATAAGATATGACATATGAATAACAAAGAATAAAATGTTGGAAGTAAATAATGCAATTACAGTAATATCATTGAATATGAATGGATTAAACTCCCCAATCAAAAGATATAGGCTGACAGAATGGATAAAGAAAAACATGAGCCATCCATTTACTGCTTATAAGCAACTCACCTTAGACCCAGGGATACAAACCAGCTGAAAGTGAAAGGTTGGAAAAAGATACTTCACACAAACAGTAAACAAAAACAGAGCAGGGTTAGCTATACTAATATAGGACAAAACAGACTAAATGCAAAAACGTTATGAGTTACAGAAGGCCATTATATATTAATAAAAGGGACAGTCCACTAGGAAGAAATAACAGTCATAAATATCTATGCACCTAATCAGGGTGCCCCAAAATACATGAGGCAAACTCTGGCAAAACTGAAGGGAGAAATAGACATTTCTACAATAATCGTTAGAGACTTCAATACACCACTTACATAATTAGATGGAACAACTAGACAGAAGATCAACAAGGATACAGAGAACTTGAACAATATGATAAACGAGTTAGACCTAACAGACATATACAGAACACTGCATCCAAACTCAACGGGTTATACATTCTTCTCAAGTGCCCATGGATCTTTCTCCAGGATAGACCACATGTTAGGTCACAATACAGCTCTCAAATATAAAAAGATTGAAATTGGGAGGCGGCTGTGGCTCAATCAGTGGGGCTCCCGTTTGCCATATGGGAGGCCCCGGGTTCGGTTCCCGGGGCCTCCTGGTGAGGGCGGGCCCGCCCGCATGGCGTGGTTGGCTGACCCACCGAGCGCAGGCAGCAAGGGGGGGATAAATGAATAAATAAATAAAATCTTTAAAAAAAAAAAAAAAAGATTGAAATTATACAAAGCACCTTCTCAAAACATAATGGAATGAAACTGGAAATCAATAATAGACAGGAAAAAGGTAAATTCACAAATGTGTGGAGGCTGAACAACACACTCCTAAATAATCAGTGGGTCAAAGAAGAAATTGTAAGTGAAATTAGTAAATATAAGGAGACGAATGAAAACAACAACACAACTTATCAAAATTTATGGGATAGAGTGAAGGCAGTACTGAGAATGAAATTTATAACCCTAAATGCCTATATTAAAAAAGAAGAAAGAACTAAAATCAAAGATGTAACTGAACAACTGGAGAAAGTAGAAAAAGAACAGCAAACTACTCCCAAAGCAATAATAAAGATTAGAGCAGAAATAAATGAAATATAGAATAACAACAACAACAACAACAAAAACCAATAGAGAAAATAAAACCCAAAGCTGGTTCTTTGAGAAGATCAATAAAATTGACAACCCCCTAGCTAAACTAACAAAGAAAAAAAAGAGAGAAGATGCAAATAAATAAAATCAGAAATGAAAGGGGTGACGTTATGACTGACCCCACAGAAATCAAAAGGATCATAAGAGGCTTTATGAGAAACTATATGCCAACAAACTAGACAACTAGATGAAATGGACAAATTTCTAGAAACGCACAACCAACCTACACTGATGCTACAAGAAATACAAGAACTTAACAAACCAATCAATCACATTTAAAGAGATTGAATCAGTCATCAAAAATCTCCCAACAAAGAAAAGTCCAGGACCAGATGGCTTCACAGGTGAATTCTACCAAGAATTTCAAGAAGAATTAACACCAATCTTGTTTAAACTCTTCTGAAAAATTGAAGAGGAGGGAAAATTACCCAACACATTTTATGAAGCCAACATCACCCTAATACGAAAGCCAGATAAAAACACTACAAGAAAAGAAAATTACAGACCAATCTCTCTAATGAACATAGATGCAAAAATTCTCAACAAAATATTTGCAAATCGAATCCAACAGCATATCAAAAGACTTATACATCACAACCAAGTTGGATTTATTCCTGGTATGCAAGGGTGGTTCAACATAAGAAAATCAATTAACATAATATACCACATTAACAAATTGATGGAAAAAAAAAACACATGATCATCTCGATTGATGCAGAAAAGGCATTTGACAACATCCAGTATTCTTTCCTGATTAAAAACACTTCAAAAGATAGGAATAGAAGAAAAATTCCTCAATATGATAAAAGGCATATATGAAAAGCCCACAGCCAACATCGTACTCAATGTGGAAATGTTGAAAGCTTTCCCTGTAAGATCAGGAAGAAGACAAGGATGCCTACTGTCACTATTGTTATTCAACATTGCACTAGAACTTCTAGCTAGAGCAATTACACAAGGAAAAAATAGAAGGCATCCAAATAGGAAAAGAGGAAGTAAGACTCCATTTGCAGATGACATGATCCTATATTTAGAAACCTCTGACTTGTCTACAACAAAGCTACTTGAGCTAAAAAATGAGTTCAGCAAAGTTACAGGATACAAGATCAACATGCAAAAATCAGTAATGTTTCTATACACTAGTATTGAACAATCTGAGAAGGAAATCAGGGAAAAAATTCCATTTACAATAGCAACAAAAAGACTCAAATACCTAGGAATTAATTTAACCAAAGAAGTACAGGATCTATATGCAGAAAACTACAAAACAATGCTAAAAGAAATCAATGAAGTCTTAAACAAATGGAAAGACATTCCATGTTCATGGATTGGAAAACTAAACATCGTGAAGATGTCAATCCTACCCAGACTGATTTATTGATTCAATGCAATACCGATCAAAATTCCAACAGCCTACTTTACAGAAATTGAAAAGGCAAATACCAAATCCATTTGGAAGGGAAAGCGCATCTGAATAGCCAAAAGCATTCTAAAAAAGAAGAGCAACATAGGAGGAATTTCACTGCCCAACCTTGAAACATATTACAAAACTACAGTGGTCAAAACAGCATGGTATTGGCATAAAGATAGACATTGATCAGTGGAATAGAATTGAGAGTCCAGAAATAAACCCTCACCTCCACAGTCAACTGATTTTCAACAAACCTACCAAGTCCATGTTAACGGGACAAAATAGTCTCTTCAACAAATGGTGCTGGGAGAGCTGGGCATCCATACCTAAAAGAATGAAAGAGGACCCCTATCTCACTCCCTATACAAGAATCAACTCAAAATGGATCAAAGATCTAAATATAAAAGCCAGGACCATAAAACTATTAGAAGAAAATGTAGGGAAACATCTTGAAGACCTTGTGGTAGGTGGTGGTTTCTTGGACCTTACACCCAAAGCACGTGCAACAAAAGAAAAAATAGATAAATGAGACCTCCTCAAAATTAAACACTTTTGCACCTCAAAGAACTTTGTCAAAAGGGTGAAAAGGCAGCAGACTAAATGGGAAAAAATATTTAGAAATCACATATTTGATAAGGGTTTAATTTCCATGATATATAAAGAGATGCTAACAACTCAACAATAAAAAGACAAATGATCCAATTAAAATTTTATATAAAATGCAAATGTAGATAAGTTTATAAAGATGAAAAAAATGGGCAAAATACTTGAATAGACATTTGTCCCAGAGGGAAATACAAACGGCAAAAAAACAAAAACAAAAACAGAAAACACATGAAAAAATGTTCAGTGTCGCTAGTGATTAGGTAAATGCAAATCAAAGTTACAATGAGATATCATTTCACACCTATTAGAATGGCCACTAAAAAAGACAGAGAACTACAAGTGTTGGAGAGGATGTGGAGAGACAGGAACGCTTATTCACTGTTGGTGGGAATGTAGAATGGTACAACCACTGTGGAGGACTGTTTGGCAGTCCCTAGAGAAGTTGAATATAGACTTGCCAGGTGACCTGGCAATACCACTACTGGGTATATATCCAGGAGAACTGAGAGCAGTGTCTGCACAATGATGTTCATAGTGGTATTATTCACGATTCCCGAAAGTTAGAAACAACCCAGGTGTCTATCAACCAATGAATAGATAAACAAACTGTGGTATATTCACATGATGGACTATTTTGCAGCTGTAAGAAGAAATGAAGTCATAAAGCATATGGCAACATGGATGAACCTGGAGGACATTATGTCGAGTCAAGCAAGCCAGACACAAAAGACAAATACTGTATGATTGCACTACTGTGAACTAAATATATTATGTAACATATTGTAGGATTCCATTTATATAAAATGTAAATATAAATCAATTTATAAAGATGAAATTAGTGAAGCGAAGAGTCTGCTGCTACCGCAAATCCAGGCCACCGATGGAAAGGGGACCCCCTGTTGGCACGGGCCCCATATACGTGCCTTTGGGGCACATTGTGGCCAATGAGAAATGGCTCGGGTCGCAGCTGGCGCAGGGGATGCAAGGGAAAATTAAACTCACTTTTGAGGATGGCCTGACACCAGTAGATTTTCACTTATCCAACAGATCCTGTGTTCTTTTTATTCTTATTTTGTATTTAGTCTGTTTTGTTTTTCTCCTGCGTTCTTTATATCACCGAAGCTGATATAGTGGCAGGAAATGCCTACAGAAAGAGGCTGGTCTGGGTTCGAAACGCCAGTAATCTTCAAGGGATTGTACTAGTTGAAAAAACACAGATGAGTGAACGATACTTCCCAGCAGTACAGAAGTTTACTGTGTTGGACCTTGGGATGGTGTTGCTGCCTGTGGCCAGCCAGGTGGAAGCAGCCTGCCTGGTTATCCAATTAGTCCAGGAACAAACCAAGGAGCATAGTAAGAACCCTTTCCTCAGGAAGAAATGGGCCCTGCTCTCTGAGCCATCCCTCCTTCGAACTGTGCAGCAGATCCCAGGAGTTGGAAAAGTTAAAGCTCCCCTTCTGCTTCAGAAATTCCCAAGTATCCAACAACTAAGTAATGCTTCCATCCAAGAACTCGAGCAGGTGGTTGGACAAGCAGCAGCACAGCAAATTCATGCATTCTTCACACAGTCCAGGTGCTGGCTCCTCCTGCGATATCTGCTCCCTTTTCTCCTTTAGGCCGCAAGTTACAGGATCATATTTAAAAATGAAAGAAAAAATATCTCCTCTCACAGCAATGAGTGAAAGATGAGGCTTGAATGGAGCCTGCAGGTTGTCCAGCCTTGCTCGCTGGGTTCAGGTATTTTAGTGGGCCTCAGAAATTGGGCTTTGGGGATCTTCCTAAGGGAGACCATTTAATTTAGGGATTCTCATATTCAGCAGAAAGCCAGCTCGGGCAGATTTTAATGTGGGACCTTGACCTGCATCTCTCATGGATGGCTCTTCTAAAGTTTCTGGTGGTGGGTGTGAACGTGTAAAGAAAACCAAACCTACAATGAAGCACTGTGTATCATAAGCCTATTTTTCCTGGTGTCAGAGCTGCTGCTTTTCAGGGCTGGTCTTAGTATACCTGGGCTTTGGGGCTGCCAATGTAAATAAGCACTCTCCTTCCCTGTTTTTCGGTAGCCGTACAGGTTGTTTTATAATCATTGGACATGTCTTCCAAACACATAGTGCCTTGAGAAAGCCTAGAGCCTGAAGCTCCCATTTAAAGATAAACTAATGTATGTAAGGGAGGGAAAAAAGTGTGTTTGTAAATGTATGGCCTATCAATGGGAGGATACACAAGAAAATGGCAGGGGAGCCAGGGACTGGGGATCAAAAAGTATACCTGTAATGCAGGAAGACAGAGAAGCCATTCATCTGATAGTTTGCAGCTGAAGAGAGTTGAGATGCTATAGGAAGCCCTGAGAGACAAGCCCTATGCTAGCCTGCAGCTGAGATTGGAAGAACTGGACCCACAGGGCCTTAAGAGGAAGAGGAAGCCCAGGAAGGAGATACCAGGCAGAGATCAGCAACCATCTTCCTTCAACATAGAGAACCAAAGAGGCACTGGTGAAATTTTATTGAAACTTGTAGAAATTTAGGAGTGTGTGCAGACCACTGTGGAATACTGCTTGCATTATCATGGTCACAAAGAGCAGGAAAGCAATCTTGGAGAGCTGCCAGCAGACTTCCCCAACTGTCTCAACCCACAGACACTGATTAGTAAATACATGTTACTTATACCATTAAAAAAAAAAAGTATACTTGCCCACTCAAAAAATAAATACAATTAAAGACACTGAAAAAAAAAAAAGATGAAATTAGATTAGTGATCATGTAGGGCTGGGGAAGGCATGGTAAGGGATGTGGAGTTTTTTTTGGAGTAATGAAATGGTTCTAAAATTTTTTGTGGTGATGAATGCACAACATTATAATTACACTAAAATCCATTGATTATATACTTCGGATAAATCATATGGCATGTGAATATATCTCAATAAAACTGCTTAATAAACAAATAAATAATTGTGCAAGAGTAGCCAGAAATAGCAACTATGTACAGCAAGGGAAACAGAGAGATTGAGAGGAGAGGACTTTTCTTTGTTTGTCTGTTTTTTATTTATCATGATTATTATTGAAATAATGAAAATGCTCTAATCATGATTGAAGTGGTGAATGCACAAATATGTGATTATACCAAATACCATTGATTGTACACTTTGGATGAATTGTATGCCTTATTAATACACATCAATAAAATTGATTTGTTAAAAAACAACAACAACAACATAAAGGAGACTTCTGCTTCTGGCATGAGCATAAGGTTGACAAATCCTTTCCCCAAAAAGCAATGATAAAGCTGGAAAAAAAAAAAAAACTGTCAAAACAACCATTTTGGTGCTCTGGAATTCAGCCAAATGCTTACTACAAACTGACAAGTGTTTATTTATCAGAACTACTCAATTTTGGCTAAGAACAACACAGTCTGGTTTTTTTTCCAGGGTAGCTCCCATCCCTCCTCCAGCTCTGTTGGTACACTAGTTCAATCAGGTCAGGGAAGGCCATGAAAATAAGCTTTGCAGATGCTGGAGAGGGCTAAGATGATTTGGAGCATGGTCAGTCTAAGTGATTATCTCAGCACACTAAGCTATACAGATATGGGGGTGACCTCTACGAAGCTTAAATATAAAATAAGAAAAAAAATCTGAGCAGGGACATGGGTGGTCACACATTTCAGGGGTGACAGATTTCATGGATTTAATCCAGCTCTTTGAGGACTCTGAAAGCAAACAGTCCTCAAGTACTGGGGAAGAAGTCGAGAATTTGAAGTACCATGAAATGGCAGTGAGTTTGCCATTATTTTCCTCTCACATTCTCCAGGCTGAAATTAATGCAGGTCAAAACCCAGAAGTGAGCACTGTGGTACTAAGAGAAAGAGATCCAGGAGAAGCCCTCTAGTTCTGGCTTGAGGAATAGGAAAGAGAATTCCTATTGCTCACAGAGAGTGTAGTAGTTCCCCCACCATTTTATTTCTTGCTTTTATTTCAGTTTCTCTATTCTCCTATGCCCAGGCCCCTAAACAATTTCACTGTGGCAGTGGCAGTGGCAGTGACCACAACGGGAGTTCATAGAAACCAAACCTCTGAGGGAGGGGAACCTTTCTCTCCAATCAGTGGAGCTGTTGACCCAGGAGTATGGGGCCTCCCTCCCTCCCTATAGGGAGGAACCTGGTAAAGTGACCCCATAAAACTGTTTATGAACTCTAGGGTTCACCGTCTAACTGCACATGCATGGAAAGATTCCTAATTAGTATACCAACTTGAGAAGTGACCTAGAATAGACCACCATCTATGTCCCAGACTGACCAATGGGTGGTGCACACTGGGAACAGATCTGAAGGGTACTGCAAAGACTTTGAAAATGGAATTGACATTGGATCCATTGCCCACAGAAGATGGGTTGGAACTTGAAACCTGAACCAAATCAGATTGACTGCCTGCTAAAACAAAACTATCAACATTCTCCATAGGATTTAAACAATATCATGTTGAAAATGTCCAGGATATGATCAAAATTACTTGGCATATGAAAAACCTTGAAAATATCAGTGTGAAAGAGAAAAGACAATCAACAGATGCCAAGAACAAGTGCTACAGATGTTAGAATTATCTGACAAATCTTTAAAGCAGCTCTTATAAAAATACTTGAACAAGAAATAGTGAACACTCTTGCAACAAATGATGAAAGAGAAAGTCTCAGCAAAGAAATAGATGATATGAATAAGAACCAAATGGAAATTTTAGAACTGAAAAATACAATAGCAACCTCATTAGTATTTAGGGAACTGCAAATTAAAATCACAATGAAAAACCACCACACATAAAAATGGCAAAAAACACTAAAGTCTGATGATACCACGTATTGAGCAAAATGTGGAGGGGCTCTTATTGACCTGTGGGAGTGTAAGTTGGTACAAACACGCTGGGAAACGATTTGGCACTTTCTACCCAACTGAAATGCATACATATGTTCACTAAAGGTAAGAAAATGTTCTTAGAAGCTGTGTACAAAAGAAAAAGAAAATAAATGAATTATGTGTACAAGCAACATGGATAAATCTCACAATGTGGAAAAATAGAGGCCTGACAGCAGTAGTCTTGTCTGCCTGCAGTGAATGGAGACCTTGAGATCTCAATTGATCTTTAGTAGTTTGCATCTTCCCTCTCTTTTTCTTGGTCAGGCTAGCTAAAGGCTGGCCAATTTTTTTTTTGGAGGCACCAGGGATTGAACCCGGGACCTTGTATATGCAAAGCAGGTGCTCAACCACTGAGCTATACCCACTCCCCTTGTTTTTTTTTTTTGAAGAAACAATTTTATTTTTTTAATTCTATTTTGTTTATCCCTGCTCTAATTTTTATTATTCCCTTCCTTCTGCTTGTTTTGGGTTTAGCTTGCTCTTCTTGTTCTAGTTCCTTAAGGTGTAAGGTTAGGTTTGAGGTCTGAATTGGGATGCCATGCCCTTAGAGACCACCAGGGCTTCCCTGACCACCCTGTCTAAAAGAGACTTCCTGGCACAGACTTGTCTTCAAGCACAGTATTCTGTTTGTTATTATGTTTATTTCCTTCATTCCATTTATCACAAGCATCTTAGGACCTTGATTATGAAGTCATTACTTTTCCGTTCAGCTATTTGTGCTCTTCAACCTGATTTTTTATGACTGTATTTTTTTTTTCTAAAATTTTAATCTGGTTCTGTTTAAATCAGCAGGTTCTTTTTTGCCTCACATTCTGTTTTTTTTTTTTTTTTTTTTTTAAGATTTTATTTATTTATTCATCCATCCCCCCCCTGCTGCCTGCGCTCGCCGGGTCAGCCAACCACGCCATGCGGGCGGGCCTGCCTTCACCAGGAGGCCCCGGGAACCGAACCCGGGGCCTCCCATATGGTAAACGGGAGCCCTACTGATTGAGCCACAGCCGCTTCTCATCACATTCTGTTCTTGTCTTTACATTTATATTTGTGTAAGGAATTGAAGCAGGGTGTGATGGGTGGGTCAGGGGCAAGGTCAGGCAAGGTGAGGCGAGGACCATACAAATGGGGTTGTCTACAGGCTCCTCCATATGTCATATTTTCCTCTGTTCCAGCTGCAGCTTAAGGACAACCAGCAAGTGCAGGACAAGGAGACTGACCCAGGCCCCTGGCAATCCAGTCTTGACCATATTGATTAACTAGAACAAGAGTTTTGCCTTTCTGGAATGCTACTCAATAGAAGTGAGGATCTAGGTCATGGCCTTTGATAACATCATTTTCTAAAACCAGTTGATAAAGGTCTGCAGATTCGTAACTATCAGCTGCTTCCTAGCACATTGGAGAGTCTCCATCTATGTATCCAGTGCTGTGTTGCTATGGTCTCAGACTCTGCCCTCCATTCTTCATTAAGGGTTTGTCTAACTATTTGACTAATCACAGGTAAAAGAACTGCTGACTTTCTTTGGGGCTCCTCAAGGCCTTCCACTGGTCAAGGACAATGCTGTAGTACCCTGAAAAAGCTATGCCTTCTCTGGGTATTTGGACATTAGTGTCACAGATCAGATCATAGCAGGGTGGAGTGGGATGTAGCTGGTGTGTATCAAATTACTAGTCCAGATAGAGGGCAAGTGTAGAAGCCAAGAACATGACACTGAACATGATCGACCTGATGTTGGTGACACTGCAAGTGCCCAGTCTGATGAGTTCTCAGGTGCAGATAGGTGGCCACCCAAAGGAGGGGCTGAGTTTGCTGAACATGGAGCTGCCTGAGGAGCTTCTAGATATTGAGTATGAAAAGATCATGGAGGATGTGCCTGATAAGTGCCAGAAGAATGGACTCATCAAATCCGTCATAATTCTCCAGCCTGTGAATGACATCAGTGTACCTGTCTGTGGAAAGATATTTTTGTAGTTACCCCTGTGTTTGACTGTCAGAAAGCCATGTGTGCCCTGACAGACTGAAAGTTCTCCAATAGAGTAGATATTATAAAATATGCTGACTTCAACTCCTACCACCACCAGGAATTCTGGTAGAATCAGGAGAGGATGGTGGTGACAAGGCTCATTTTCCCCTTCCCCTTCTAGAAAGGAGTGACAGATGACAGAAACTGGAGCTCTATCAGGCAAGAATGGCGATGAGAAAGGAAGGGGACTGGTGGTTTTGTACATGCAGACACATATGTACCTACACAACCCAGAGGGGCAGGACCCGATGAGGATGAGCACACAGCAGGATGGATTGGGGCTTTCACAACCCCCTCCCAGAAAGAGTCTTTCATATCCCTCTTCACCTTTCCTTTTCCCACAGTATCAGCACAGTGCATTTATAGTTTATGGTCATTAATTTGTTTGAAATTTTCTCTTTATCTCGCCCCCTGCCCTTAGCTCAGTGCCCTCTGTCTCTTTCCAAGGCCATAGACCCCCCTCTTCCCTCCAGTTTCCCATTTTCTCTAGGCCCCATCCTCCCACAATTTTTAGGTAGTAGAGATATATTTTCTCTCTTCCTTAGTTTTCATCCTGTGACCTCCCTGCCCTTCCCCCCATATAATAAAATGGTACCTGCCCCACTCCCACTCTTTGTGGTATACAATTTCATATTGACTAAAATGAATTTGTTCATTAAGCATTTTGTATTTGTATTTTAACTAAAATGTCTACTTTTTCATTATATATTGATATATTTTGAATGTATTTATTAACATTTGTTTGGGTTATTTCTGAATCCAGTTCTGAGGGTGTAAATATTCCCTTTGCTGACTCTTCCCTGGAGAGAGATTTGTAATTTGTTATGGTTTATTCATTTTCAGTGGGAGCTGTTTACCATGGTTACCCTTGGTTGTGCACGGATCTCTACAAAACACTTTTGAGTTTACTACTCCTTGGAGCGAGGTGGTGGTGGTGGAGGGGTAGCCTATTTTTTAATTGGTTTGGCCTTGTTTTTTATGTTAATATCTCTGTTAGGAGTTCTTGTACCACATGGGTTAGGTGAGCTGCATATCTTAGAAATATTATGAATGGTTTGGCAACTTCCAGAGCACATATTATGCTATGCCATGTAAAATTCCGAATAGGTGATCTTTTTGATTTCTAAGAGTGGCATGTGCATATGGTTCAACCTAATAGTTGTAAATCATTTGACAGTGTCAGCCAGTTCAAAGGTGATGAGGTGAGGATTCAGAAGACCCAAGAAAGCCTGTGGGCACTTCTGCTTCTTCCATACCTGCATGAGGATGTCCTCAGAACCATAGAGGAGGAATTACATGTTCTCTAATTTGTATCTAAATCTTAATCTCAGTTTCCTGTATCTTACTCTTTTTGCTATTTCCTCATTGTGGCATCTTGGTCAAAACTCCTATCCAGGGGGACGGATGTGGCTCAAATGGTTGGGCGTCCGTCTCCCATATGGAGGGACCCGGGTTCGATACCCGGGACCTCCCGGTTAAAAAAAAAAAAAATAAATAAATAAATAAAAAAAATAAAAACTCCTATCTGCCCCTGGCATGGGGGACAAGGCTGAGTGGGTGAACAGCTTTCTCTTCAGAACTCTGACATCCAGGGCAATGAGGTCAGACCCTTGGGTCTTTTGAGGAAAATGACAAAACAATAAGGCATGGGCCAAGCAGACATAAACCGTGGCAGAACTGAGAAGGGAATTCAGAGTGGCCCTATCTGAATGTAAGCTGGAGAATTAAAGGTCCAGTGATTAAGAGTGGAGGAGTAAGGCACAGACCTGGGGGTATGGGCTAGTGATTGGGATGCAGGTGAAGGAACTGAGAGCATCTTCAAAGGCAGCATCTTCCATTGTGTCCTATTGGAAGCATGGGGCATTATGCCACTTTATGCTCTACTCAGAAAGTGCTGAAGAGATTTGAGGGCATGACAGGAGTCTTTGGATGTGCCTGAGGGGCAGCAATGAGGTGGGGACCTCTTGAGGACTAGGAAACTTATCAACAGTTTAAGAGTGATCAGTTTTGAGTATGGAAGTTCCCCCACCCATAGACAGTAGTTGTCATTACTAGCATTCACCCATGATAGGATTTTCTTCTCTTCGGGAACATGCTAGGCTGCACTTATCAGCCTCCTTGCAAATGTACCTTTATAAAAATCTTTCTTGTAAAATGTTCCCCTACTTTTTGGTTCATGCTGATCCCTTTCCCCTTGCACACATCTGAATCATTTTTTAATTCCTAGGAGCTAGTAAAGTGGCTGGTACTTAGAGGTGCTCAGAAAATCTATGAATCAAAATTTGAATTACTCAGGTCAGTCAGAAGGAGGAATGAATCCTGGACTTTGGAGCAAGGTCAGGGACCTTCGCGATATTGTTTCTTTTATAGTCTCCACATCAAGGAATCCAACCACATACTAACAATGTCCCCAACCATGTCTTGGGCCCCTGCCCTCGACTTGATTGCCATGGTCACCATATCAATCCGTATAGTCACCTCATCAAGGGGAAGACATCCGGTATTGGGGAAAGGAGGAAAAGGATGTTGGGTGGCAAAAAGGCCTCTGGGAATCAGAGAAGGCTCAGTAAGGAGCCAGGAAGAGGTGAGCTTGCTGAACCCATCCCTCCACCGAGCCTTTTCTGTCCCAAAAGGAGACAAAGCCAGTAATATTTCTACTCCCTGTGGTCGCCATGTGGACATGCCCTGTTTGGAGTTAGGCTGAGACCTCCTGGTTGGGGGCTGGTAAGAAAGCATAATACTTAGAAAAGGGATTGCAAAGCATTTTTCACAGAGGGGGCTTATGCCATTAATCATACTTTGCATTCTTCCAACACCATTTGTTGAAGAGACTGTTTTTTTCCCATTAGCGTGGGCTTGGTAGGTTTGTCAAAAACCAGTTGACTGTATAGGTGAGGGTATATTTTTGGGTTCTCAATTCTATTCCACTGATCAATGTGTCTATCTTTATGCCAGTACCATGCTGTTTTGACCACTGTAGCTTTGTAATATGTTTCAAGGTCAGGCAGTGAAATTCCTCCCACATCGCTCTTCTTTTTTAGAATGCTTTTGGCTATTCGGGTGCACTTACCCTTCCAGATGAATTTGGTAATTGCCTTCTCTAATTCTGTAAAGTAAGCTGTTGGGATTTTGATTGGTATTGCATTGAATCTATAAATCAGTTTGGGCAAGATTGACATCTTCACGGTATTTATTCTTCCGATCCATGAACACGGAATGTCTTTCCATTTGTTTAGGTCTTTTAAAATTTCTTTTAGCATTGTTTTGTAGTTTGCTGCATATAGGTCCTGTACTTCCTTGGTTAAATTAACTCCTAGGTATTTGAGTCTTTTTGTTGCTATTGAAAATGGAATTTTCCTCCTGATTTCCTCCTCAGGTTGTTCAGTACTTGTGTACAAAAACATTACTGATTTTTGCGTGTTGATCTTGTATCTTGCCACTTTGCTGAACTCATTTATTAGTTCAAGTAGCTTTGTTGTGGATACTTCAGGATTTTCTAAATACAGGATCATGTCATCCGCAAACAGTGAGAGTTTTACTTCTTCTTTTCCTATTTGGACGCCTTTAATTTTTTTGTCTTGTCTAATTGCCCTAGCTAGAACTTCTAGTACAATGTTGAATAACAATGGTGACAGTGGGCATCCTTGTCTTGTTCCTGATCTTAGGGGGAAAGCTTTCAACCTTTCCCCATTGAGTATGATGTTGGCTGTGGGTTTTTCATATATGCCTTTTATCATATTGAGGAATTTTCCTTTTATTCCTATCTTTTGAAGTATTTTTTATCAAAAAAGGATGTTGGATTTTGTCGAATGCCTTTTCTGCATCTATTGAGATGATCATGTGGTTTTTTTCCCTCAATTTGTTAATGTGGTGTATTACATTGATTGATTTTCTTATGTTGAACCAGCCTTGCATACCAGGAATAAATCCCACTTGGTCGTGATGTATAAGTCTTTTTTTTTTTTTTTTTAATAATAATACTGTTTTTATTGCTTAGTTAATAAACAAAATATGTCTTTTGATATGCTGTTGGATTTGATTTGCAAGTATTTTGTTGAGAATTTTTGCATTAGTTCATTAGAGAGATTGGTCTGTAATTTTCTTTTCTTGTGGAATTTTTATCTGGCTTTGGTATTAGGGTGATGTTGGCTTCTTAAAATGTATTGGGAGACTTGCCATGTGACCCTGCAATACCACTACTGGGTATATACCCAGAAGAACTGAGAGCAGTGACACGAACAGACATCTGCACACCAATGTTCATAGCCACATTATTCACCATTGCCAAAAGTTGGAAACAACCCAGGTGTCCATCAACAGATGAATGGATAAACAAACTGTGGTCTTTTCACACAATGGAATATTATGCAGCTGTAAGAAGAAATGAAGTCATAAAGCATATGGCAACATGGATGAATCTGGAGGACATTATGTTGAGTGAAGCAAGCCAGACACAAAAGGACAAATACTATATGAATGCATTACTATGAACCAAATATATTGTGTAATATATTGTTTGATTCAAGAAAAAAAATTTTTACATGTATCCATTACATTTAATTGAGAAATGTATATATTTATTCATCTGTGTTTACTTTTTAGTTTTTAATTGTTTAAGTTTTGAATTATCAAATGTACAAAATAAAGTAAAAAAAATGTATTGGGTAATTTTCCCTCCTCTTCAATTTTTTGGAAGAGTTTAAACAGGATTGGTGTTAACTCTTTTTGAAATGCTTAGTAGAATTCATCTGTGAAGCCATCTGGTCCTGGACTTTTCTTTGCTGGGAGATTTTTGATGACGGATTCAAACTCTTTAATTGTGACTGGTTTGTTAAGTTCTTATATTTCTTGTAGCATCAGTGTAGGTTGGTTGTGCGTTTCTAGAAATTTGTCCATTTCATCTAGTTGTCTAGTTTGTTGGCATATAGTTTCTCATAATATCCTCATATGATTCTTTTTATTTCTATGAGGTCATTTGTAATTTCCCCCCTTTCATTTCTGATTGTATTTATTTGCATCTTCTCTCTTTTTTCTTTCTTAGTCTAGCGAGGGGTTTCTCAATTTTATTGATCTTCTCAAAGAGCCAGCTTTTGGTTTTGTTGATTTTCTCTATTGCTTTTCTGTTCTCATTTTCATTTATTTCTGCTCTAATCTTTATTATTTCTTTCCTTCTGCTTGCTTTGGGATTGGTTTGCTGTTCTTTTTCTAGTTTCTCTAGTTGTTCAGTATAATCTTTGAGTTTAGCTCTTTCTTGTTTTTTAATATAGGCATTTTAGAGCTATAAATTTCCCTCTCAAGACTGCCTTCACTGTATCCCATAAGTTTTGATACGTTGTGTTCTCATTTTCATTTGTTTCAATATATTTACTGATTTCACTTGCAATTTCTTCTTTGACGCACTGAATATTTAGGAGTGTGTTGTTCAGTCTCCACACATTTGCAAATTTCCTTTTTTCCTGTCTGTTATTGATTTCTAGTTTCATTCCATTATGATCTGAGAAGGTGCTTTGTATAATTTCAATCTTTTTATATTTATTGAGAGCTGTATTGTGAGCTAACATGTGGTCTATCCTGGAGAAAGATCCATGGGCACTTGAGAAGAATGTATAACCCGCTGAGTTTGGATGCAGTGTTCTGTATATGTCCGTTAGGTCTAACTTGTTTATCATATTGTTCAAGTTCTCTGTTTCCTTGTTGATCTTCTGTCTAGTTGTTCTATCTAATGATTTCAGAGGGGTGTTGAAGTCTCCAACGATTATTGTAGAAATGTCTATTTCTCCCTTCAATTTTGCCAGAGTTTGTCTCATATATTTGGGGCACCCTGGTTAGGTGCATAGATATTTATTTATTTATTTATTTATTTATTTATTTATTTAAAGATTTTATTTATTTATTCATTTATCCCCCCCTTGCTGCTTGTGCTCGCTGGGTCAGCTAACCACGCTGTGCGGGCGGGCTTGCCTTCACCAGGAGGCCCCGGGAACCAAACCCAGGGCCTCCCATATGGTAAACGGGAGCCCTACTGATTGAGTCACAGCCACTTCCCCGGTGCATAGATATTTATGACTGTTATATCTTCCTGGAGGATCGTCCCTTTTATTAATATATAATGGCCTTCTGTATCTCTTATCACTTTTTTGCATTTAAAGTCTGTTTTGTCTGATATTAGTATAGCTCCCCCTGCTCTTTTCTGTTTACTATTCGCGTGGAGTATCTTTTTCCAACCTTTTACTTTCAGCCGGCTTGTATCCTTGTGTCTGAGGTGAGTTTTTGTAAGCAGCATATGATGGCTCATGTTTTTTTTATCCACTCTATCAGCCTGTATCTTTTGATTGGGGAATTTAATCCATTCACATTCAATGACATTACCGAAAATGCACTATTTATTTCCTCCATTTTGTTCTTTGGTTTTCATATGTAATCTTGTTTTTGTCTCTCTTTTTACTCTTTTGGTTATCCTTTCTGCTATTCTTTCTTCTATACTCTCCTCCAATCCTCTCTCTCCTGTCTTTTTCTTTCAGGTTCTAAGGCTTCCTTTAATATTTCCTGCAAAGGTGGATTCTTTTTTGCAAACTCTCTTAGTTTCTGTTTGTTTGTGAATACTTTATACTCACCTTTATATTTGAAGGACTGTTTTGCTGGCTAAAGAATTCTTGGCTGGCAGTTTTTCTCTTTCAGTTTCCTAATTGTATCATACCACTGTCTTCTCGCCTCTGTGGTTTCTGAAGAGAAATCTGCACTAAGTCTTACTGGACGTCCTTTTTCCGTGATCATTTGCTTCTCTCTTGCTGCTCTGAGAATTTTCTCTTTATCTTTTACATTTGACATTCTGAATAGTATGTGTCTTGGCATAGGTCTATTTGGATTTATTCTCATTGGGGTACGGTGTGCTTCTTGGACATGTAAATTCATTTCTTTTATGAGAGTTGGGAAATTTTCAGCTATTATTTCCTCAAATACTCTTTCTGCCCCTTTTCCCTTCTCTTCCCCTTCTGGAACTCCCATGACACGTATGTTGTTGCATTTTGTGTTGTCATTCAACTCTCTGAGCTCCTGCTCAATTTTTTCCATTCTTTTCTCTCTCTGTTCTTTTCTCTCTTCAATTTTAGCTGCTCTGTCTTCAGTATCACTTATTCTTTCCTCTATAATTTCGAGTCTGCTGTTGTATGCCTCAAATGTGATTTTGACTTCACCTATTGTGTCTTTCATTCCCATGAACTCCGTTACTTTTCTGTTCAGGATTTCAAATTCTTCTTTGCGTTCTCTCAATGTCTTCTTGATGTCATTTACCTCTTTAACTATATTCTCTTTCATCTCATTAATTTGATTTTGTAAATTTGTGCTCATCTCACTGATTAGTTCTCTCAAATTCTGCATCTCTTCTGGGACTTTGATGTATTCCTTTTCTTGGGCCATGTTTTCTGTTTTCTTAGTATGGCTCGTAATTTTTTGCTGGTGTTTAGGTATCTGGTTAGGTTGTATTTTACTTAGATGCTCTATCTCTTTCTCTTTTATAGGGTTTTAGTGGCAGGAGGCTGTGAGTTACCACAGCTCTTTGATTTTTGGCTCAACCTTGATTGTTAGGATTGTTCTTCTGGTTGTTCAAAACTGGGTACTGGACCCAGTAATTGGTTGTAGAATTGTTTCCTAGGGCCTTGGGCAAGGTGACTATAGAGGCTAGGAAAAGCCTCTCCTATTTATTAATTTTCTTATGTGCACTTCCTTGGTCTGCCAGGAGATGGCGTTCGTTGGCAGCGCTCAATTCAATGCCTGGTCGGAGTGTATTTGTTGTGACACAGACCAGATCAATGTGATAGAGCTTCCTGTCTGGGGGCTAAGAGTCTTGTAATTCAAACTTTCTGAGACAGTTCTCCAGTCTTCTCTGGCAGCCCCCTCCCTTTTCCCAGGTAGGAAATATTTCCACTCCCCTCTGAGTCCTCAACAATCAGTCCCTGTTAGTAGAGGAGGAAAGTGGGAGGTTTGTATATCTTTAACCCCTTGCAGGCTCCAAGGCAAACAATGGTGCAGCCCCGCCCAGCCTGGAAGGGCTCTTGGGACAGGGCAGACCAAACCTGGGAGTCAAAAGCAGGGTCAGCCCCAAGCTCTCTCTCCCCTCTCCTGTGAAGTCCTCAACAATTAGTCCAGGCTAGAAGAGAGGGAGGTTGTGAGGATCGGATATCTCCAGTCCTTCCTAGGCTCCTAGGGCAAACCGCCATGTGGAAGGGTCCGTGGGGCTCCACAGCCCAAATTTGCGGGTCAGAACCTGAGTCAGCCTTAGGCTGTGACCCTCTCTCTCCTATTTCCTCGGGTGGTAGATCCCTGGAGCCCCCTTTCTCTGTAGTCGCAGGCCCAGAGGCCCAAGAATTCTAAAGAGTGTGGGGGAGGGTGCCGGCAGCAGCAGGTGCTGCTGGTTCCAACTCACGGTTCTGTTGTCATGATTTCCCTCTTCTGTCCCTCTCTCCTGGGTGGTGTGCAGCCTTCACCTGCTGTCCTAAACCCTAGAAGATCTATTTCGGGGCTGTCTCAGCCTGTCCTCTAGCTATTTTTCTGGAGAAGAGATTCCCGTGTCTTAGTAGTCCGCCTCAGGGTCACATCTCATACTTTGCATTCTTAAGCTTGAGGGAACTCTATTATATTAGACATTATTTAAATTACTTATTTTATTTTTTACAAATTAAGTAATTCACTTTATTTTTTAAAATATATTTTTAATGCCCATAAGCATAGTCATCAATATCAAAGGCCCATCAATGGACCATCCTTCTTCACTAGTCATTGCCCCTGTACTGGGGGGATTCTTGCTGTTCCAGTAGAGAATGTGGCAGAGCTCCCAAGATGGGAATTTGATATTCCTTTGGTTATTGTGTGAATCTCCACCCACCGTGACAATGCCCCATGAACATTTGAACACATTTATATACCTTATATGTATGCCCAGGTGAACTTCCTCCCATGTATCTTCCATCACTGACACCCCACACCAATGATCCTCCCCTGTCACAGTCGTAACCCTTCTGTGGTACAAAACTTCTTCAAAAATGAAGCCAAGAATATTGTCAAATACAATTAATAGGAAAATGAAATAATAATAAGTTTAAACATAAGAAATAAAATACATAATAATTCAGAAAACTAATTTAAGATAGAAAAAATTGGGGTATTAAAAGTAATGAAAAATATTAAAAAATTTTTTTGATATTTTGCTTTTCATCACTGCAATATCTGTTGTCCTGTCTGTGCAGTGACATTTTCTTCCATTTCTTCCCCAGTGTCTTACTTTTTTTGTTTTGTCTTCAAAGAAGTTTTAGGTCACAGTAAAGTCACATACAGAATATAGGGGACTCCCATATTCCCAACACCCTCCCCCTTTTCCCCCTTCCCATATTATTAACCTTTTTATGTGTGGATGGTACATTTGTTACAACTGATGTACAAAAATTGAAACATAGCTACTAACCATGGTCAGTGGTTTACATTATGGTTTACATTTTAGACGATACATTTTTATAAATTTTTGCTGAAATTTAACATGGCCTGTATCCAACATTGCAAAGTCATGCAGAACACTTCCATTGTCCCCTAAATACCCTCTCTTCCATCTGTTCTATTCTTCCCTCCCCCTCCCCTCAGGGCCCACAGTTACCACCCGGCTTCACTCCTTGAAGGACAAGATTCATAGTTACTTGCAACAACACTGAGGGCTTGACACACTGATCTGTCCTTCCTTATTAGAAACCACCCATGCTCTCAAGAGACACCCACACCTCTCTTTGAGGACATATCAGGCCTCCCGAGGATGGGAGTCCAACTCCTTCCTGCTCATTGTGTGAGTCTCCACCCACTGATACAACACACTATGACAAAATGATTACTCGCACATTCTCTAAAAGACTGCCCCAGGTGTGCCCTGTCCCGAATGCCCATCAGTCCAACACCCTACACCAGTAACCCTTCCTTGTCATATTGCCAAAAGAGCTTTCTCAACATTGTAGTTTCAACCACATACCCACCAATCCCCAGTGTTCACCTGCTCCCTCCCCCAACCCTCCCCCCAGTTCCACGGACCATTCAACCTACCCTCCCCACCCTACCACCCTGTCAAACTTGCACCACCCAACCCAATAGTATCACTACACCCCTGTCATATCCTTTCACTGCACAAATACTCACTTTCCACCTTATCATAAATTTTGCCCATATGGGTGTTGGCTCACAACCTTCTTTCTATTTCCTGTAAACATATCTTCCAGACAATAGCTCTCTGAGTATGCTCAATTTGCTTAATTCATATCAGTGAGGTCATGTAATATTTGTCCTTCAATGCCTGGCTTGCTTCACTCAACATAAGGTCCTCAAGATTCATCCATGTTATCCTGGGTGTTAATACTGCATTCCTTCTTACAGCTGAGTAATATTCCATTGTATGTATATACCACAATTTGTTTATCCATTCATCTGTTGATGGGCATTTGGGTTGATTCCAACTTTTGGTAATAGTCAACAATGCCGCTATGAACATTGGTATGCATGTATCTGTTCATGGCCTTGCTTTCAATTCTTCTGGCTATATACCCAGCAGTAAATCACTTATTTTAGAAACACTACTCCCTTGGCCTCCATGATATTCAGCTCTCCATGTCTTGTACACACTTATCTGAGTGGTTCATTCAATATTCATTCAACACTTATTTAATCACTGCTTACTTCATGTCAGGCTCCGGGAATACAAAGACTATTTTTTTTTCTCAAGTGTGCTGCCTACCTAGGTTTTGCAATAAGTTACACTTTTCTTAAATATTGCCAATCCCAAAGCACCAAAAGTTGGATACCCACTGGACTGAGAACTCACCACTGCTGCCATAAAAGGCCAAAATAGGGGGCAGATGTGGCTCAAATGGTTGGGTGTCCGTCTCCCATATGGAGGGCCCTGGGTTCAATCCTCAGGACCTCCTGGTAAAAAAAAAAAAAAAAAGGCCAAAATATCTTAGGTCAAGATTCAATGCAATCCCAATAAAAATTCCAACAGCAATTTTTTGCAGAAATGGAAAAACCAACTATCAAATTTATTTGGAAGTGTAAGTGGCCTCAAATAGCCAAAAACTTCTTGAAAAAGAACAAAGCTGGAGGACTCACACTACCTAACTTTAAAGCATATGACAAAGCTCTAATGGTCAAAACTGCATGGTACTGGCATAAGGATAGGCATATTGACCAATGGAACTGAATTGAGAACTCAGAAATAAACTCGCACTTCTACAGCCAACTGATATTTGACAAGGTCGCCAAGTCTACTCAACTGGGACAGAACAGTCTTTTCAACAATTGGTGCTGGGAGAACTGGATCTCCATATTCAAAAGAATGAAAGAGGACCCCTATCTCATGCCCTATACCAAAATTAACTCAAGATGGATCAAAGACCTAAATATAAGAGCAAGGACCATAAAACTCCTAGAAGATAATGTAGGGAAGCATCTATGAAATCTTGTGTTAGGCAATGGTTTCATAAATTTTACACCCAAAGCATGAGCAACAGAAGAAAAAATAGATAAATGGGACCTTCTCACAATTAAAAACTTTTGTGCTTCAAAGAAGTTTGTGAAGAAAGTGAAAAGGCAGCCTACTCAATGGAAGAAAATATTTAGAAACCACAATCTGGTAAGGGTCTAACATCCAGCATATATAAAGAAATCCTGCAACGCAATTAAAAAAAAGACAAACAGCCCAATTAAAAAATGGGCAAAAGGCTTGAACAGACACTTTTCCAAAGAGGAAATAAAAATGACTAAAAAGCACATGAAAAGATGCTCAACATCACTAGCTATTAGGGAAATGCAAATCAAAATTACAGTGAGATATTGTTTCACACCTACTAGACTGGCTGCTATTTAAAAAAAAAAACAGAAAAACTACAAGTGTTGGAGAGGATGTGGAGAAATAGGGACACTCATTCACTGCTGTTGGGAATGTTGAATGGTGCAGCCACTGTGAAGGACGGTTTGGCTGTTCTTCAGGAAGCTAAGTATAAAATTGCCATATGATCTGGCAATCCTGCTATTAGGTATGTATATCCAGAAGTATTGAAAGCAGGGACACAAACAGATATATGCACACCAATGATCATAGTGGCATTGTTCACAATTGCCAAAAAATGGAAGCAACCCAAGTGTCTGTTAACTTGTCCAACAATGATGATGGACAAGTCCCATCCCCCAAAACAAGGAGTATCTTCAACTACAAGCAAAATAATTCCTTTCTTCTGCCCCATAATATCTAAGTCCCTTCTCAGCCTGAAGCAGTCATAATGGATATCATCCCAAATCCCTCAAAAGTGAGGAATGTAGAAAAATAAGAGGGGAGTGTGACCATAGACCAAAGCAGACTTATTGTTATTTATTGTTGTTGTAGTTATTATCTTGTATTAATGGAGTAACTTGTAACATTAATACAAAAGCTATATATTTTTTAAAAAGGTAATCATCTAGGGTAGTATACAGGAACTCTATTTTATGCATTTTTCTGTAAACCCAGAACTTCTCTAATTAAAAAAAGTAATCACCAGCATGAAGAAGGGAGACCAGACACTACACGGACCTATACAATCTGGCATCTGGCTCTTTACCTCTGTCCTTATTCACATTTCCTGAGCACATCATCTCAAGATCTTCCCCCTGCCTAGCATGGCCAGCACCCTTATCACCACTGACCCCCACATATATCTCCACTGCTATCATTGTCCACTTTAGTCTCCCCAGACCATGGTTGTCCCTCAAATCCCCTCCCACACTGCTACGACCCTCCCCAACATCCCTCCCACCTTATCATCCAACCACTAAATGAAGACGTAACCATGCAGTGGTTCTTTTTTTAAAATTAATTTTATTAAAATATATTCATAAACCAGACAATCCATCCAAAGTGTAACAAAAAAGTATAGAGTTGTGCATTCATCACTTCAATCAATATGAGAGCATTTTCATTATTCCAAAAATATATATATATATAAAACAGAAAACAAACAAAGTGTATACTCATCCAGGGTTTTGCGTGTTAAAATCACCTAGAATGATGGCAGAGCTTAGGGTGGAGAAGAAGCATGATCCAGATGGTCATGCCTTGAATGAGGGAAAGCTGGTGACCAGTCCGTGGTTAAGTGATTAGGTGGGCTAGGCTTGGAGGTGAGAAGCAGAGCTGGATTTCTCTGTTTCAGTCATTGTTCAGGGCATAATCACAAAGCTGATGACCTGTTTGGCTTCAGAGCTAGCTCATTACACAATTTTCCCTTTCATTTGGCTCACACTGATACAGCAGCTTCTTCCTATTCAGTTAGCCCGAGCTCAGAAAAAGCAGAGGGAGTCCAAGGAGGGCTGCTACAAAGCTGGAATGATCCACATGCCCTTGAGTACTTGTAAGTGCTGTGACCAGGGAATGTGGAGAAATGTGAGCACCTGTGAGTGAAGCCCGAGTGAAGCCCTAGTGGCTGTAGGGGACCTGAGTGTGAGCTGAGGGAAGTTTGTCAGGGCCTCTGTCCTCCTGAATGGGTAAAGCATCTCCCTGCTGTGTTCTGGTGCCTCTCACACCATGTCCAGGCTCTGTCAGTGGATGTTCATGATGAGTTGCTTAAGTACCTCAGTAACTCATGAAGGTCTTTGAATTGGGGTCATGCTGGTCTTGTGGACCAGGCCCTGCTTGACACTGTGGCCCTACGGAATGGGAAGTGGTTGGTGCTCAGGAGCAGATGCCCAAGATTAGGCCCTGGCTACCCAGCTCTCACCTCCAGGTCACACAGAGAACTTCTTGAACAGCACATGCTCTTTTTTAAAATATTAATATTAATTTATTCATTTATCCCCCCCCCCCCCGCCCCGTTGTTTGCACTCACTGTCTGCTCTCTCTGTCCATTTGTTATGTGCTTGTCTTCTTTTTAGGAGACACTGGGAACCGAACCCGGGACCTCCCATGTGGGAGGGAGGCACCCATTGGCTTGAGCTACCTCCGCTCCCTGGCACATGTTCTTTTTTTTATAGACATGATCCTTCAACACTTAGAGGTTTCATGCACCAATTTTGGCAGTTTGGTTGACACCAGCTAGCTATGGTAATGGAGAACTATGTCACTGAGCTCACAGTTTTTTTTTTTTTTTTTAAAGAACAACTTTATTTATTTATTTATTTTTTTTACTTTTGGTATAACCGTTTTTATTTATTTATTTATTTTCTACCGGGAGGTCCCGGGGATCGAACCCGGGTCCCTCCATATGGGAGACGGACGCCCAAACAGTTGAGCCACATCCAACCCCCTTGCTCACAGTTTTGATTATCCCTCCTAGGCTATTTGCTAGGCAGGTGGGAGCTACCCCAGAGATGTAGATTTAAGTAGAAGTTCTGAAGCCATTGTCATAGGCTTTGTAAAAAAGGGTTTGTATAGCCTGGGGTATGCAGTTTAGAGAGAGTTGTGTGAAAAGGACAGCCAATTTTTATGTCTTTATTGAAATGTAATTGTTATATAATAAAGCTGCACGTTTAAAGTATACATTTCGGTAAGTTTTGATAGATGTATACAGTCATACAACCATCATCACAATAAAAATAATGAATATATCCATCACCCACAAAAGTTTTCTTAGGTCCTCTTGTAAATCCCTCCCTTTCGCCTCTTCCCACCCCCACTCCTTATTCCCAGGCAACCATTGATTTGATTACTGTCACTATAGATTAGTCTGTGTTTTATAGAATTTTATAAAAATGGAATCATACAGTATGTAGTCTTTTGTCTGGCTTCTTAGCTTAATTGTTTTGAGATTCATCTAAGTTGTTGCATGTATCACTATTCATTCCTTTTTTGGGGGAGTTATTTTTAATATTGTTTATTAGCACAGTAACAAATGCAGACTTAAGTAATCTGCAACATATAACCAATCCACTGAGCAACTCCTGCTCCATACCATACAGTTAACAGCTTAAAGTATTTCACTACAGGTTTTCACAAGTCCTGTTTCAAACCTTTAATCTTTCACAATTGGCATAGAAAATAAAATATACAACTACTCATTTCCTACATAGTGTCTTAAAAGCCACATTTCCATTTCATATATATGAGATGACAGTCTCTAAAAACTCTGATAAATACCAATGTTCCCTCCCAAGAAGGGAAAACAAATTCCAATTTTTTTAGCTTTAAATTTTTTTATTTTTAATTTTGACATGATTTCAAACTTAATGGAAAAGTTGCAAAAGAGTACAGAGTTCTCAGATACCTTTTACCCCAGTTCTCCAAATGTTTCACACGTTGCGTCTTTCTCTTTTAACACACACACAAATTCCAATTTTTTGAAAAAAAAAATTGTGTAGTCTTGGAAATACTCTACATAAACAACCATATGTATGTGTAAGCTGTACAAAATTAAGATGTTTTTAATTTAAATACTATAAGGAACTGAACCCAAATGCCTAAATGTACATTCTTTTCTCTACTACATTTCAGCTAATATTGCAATATTAATTCTTTTTTATTGCTGAGTAGTTTTCCATTGTATGGATAGAGCATACTTTGATTGTCCATTCATTACTGACAGGCATTTAGGTTATTTATAGTTTTTTGGCTCTTTCAAATAAAGCTGCTATGAACATTGTGTACAAGTCTTTATAGGGACATATGCTTTCACTTCTCCTAGGCAAACAACTAAGAATGAAATGGCTGGATCATACAGTAGGAATGGTAGGTGTATGTTTAACTTTTTAAGAAACTGTCAAACTGATTTTCAAAGTGGTTATATAATTTTACATTCCCAACAGCAGTGATTGAGAGTTCCAATTCCTCCACATCCTCACCAACACTTGGTATCTTCAATCATTTTATTTTTAGCCCTTCGAATAAGTGTGTAACGATATCTCATTGTGGTTTTAATTTGCATTTCCCTAATGACTAATGATTTTGAGCTTCATTTCATGTGCTTATTTGCCATGCATATATATTCTTTGGTGAAGTGTCTGTTCAAATCATTTGTCCATTTTATTTTATTGGGGTATTTGTTTTTGTATTATTGAGTTTTGAGAGTTCTTTATATTCTGGATATTATCAGTTATGTGATTTGGAAATATTTTCTCCCAGTCTGTATGGCTTGTTTTTTTCATTTTCTTTTCTTTTTTTTTTTTTTTTAAAGATTTTATTTATTTATTCATTTATCCCCCCCCTTGCTGCTTGTGCTCACTGGGTCAGCCAACCATGCCGTGCGGGCGGGCTTGCCTTCACCAGGAGGCCTCGGGAACCGAACCCGGGGCCTCCCATATGGTAAACGGGAGCCCTACTGATTGAGCCACAGCCGCTTCCCTTCATTTTCTTAAAGTGTCTCTCAAAGAGCAGTGCAGTTTTTAATCTTGATGAAGCCCAATTTATCAATTTTTTCTCTTATGTATTGTGCTTTTGGTGCCATATCTAAGAAATATTTGCTTAATAACCCAAGACAAATATTTTTCCTACATTTTCTTCTAGGAGTTGTATAGGTTTAGGATTTACACTTAGGTCTATGATCTTCGGGGAGTTACTATTGGTATATGGTGCAAGGCATGGATCCAAGTTCATTCTTTTTTTGTGTATGGATATCCAATTGTCCCACACCACTAGTTGAAAAGACTATCTTTTCACCACTGATGTGCCTTTGTCAAAATTAATTGATCATGTTTGTGGACACTATTTTGCTCCATTGATCTATTTGTCTATCTTTATGCCAATGTGATATTACAATGATTTCTGTAGCTTTATAATGTCTTTTTTTTTTTTTTTTAAAGATTTTATTTATTTATTCATTTATCCCCCCCTTGCTGCTTGTGCTCGCTGGGTCAGCTAACCACGCCGTGCGGGCGGGCTTGCCTTCACCAGGAGGCCCCGGGAACCGAACCCATATGGTAAACGGGAGCCCTACTGATTGAGCCACAGCCGCTTCCCTATAATGTCTTAAGATCAGTTATTGTAATTTCTCCAACTTTGTTTTTCATTGTCAAAATTGTATTGGCTATTCTAGGTATTTCGCATTTCCATATAAATTCTAGAATTTTCAGTTTCTACAAAAAAGCCTGGTTGTTGTGTGAATGTTGTCGTGGGGCTGGGTAGGATGGTTGGGGGAATCGCACGGCGGCGTTCCGAGGGGTTTGGATGGCGAGAGAATAAAAGCAGCAGACAAGTTTCTCTTTGGGTTCAGCAAACAGGATTTTTTTTATTGAGGATGTGCAGGGCCTTTTATCGATTCCGTGAGGGGTCTTGTGTGGGGGTCTTGTAGGAGGCAAGGCAAGAAAAGCGAGGAAGTACGTGGCAGGCTAAGATTGGGCACAGTTGGTTGCTAGGGAGGGTTTGCTATCTGTGGAAGGCAGGAAGGTTTCACGGGCGCGGGAACAGGGTGAGCTACATTCTTAAAGAAGGCTGAAAATAGAGTTAGGCTAGTCCTTTGTTATAGTCGGCCATTTTAGCTTTACCTCCTTAGGCAACCTCCAACACCTGGTGGTATTTTGATGCAATTGTGTTGAATCTATATATCAACATGAAGAGAACTGACATCTTAACAACATGAGTCTTCCAGTCTGTGGACATGGTATATATCTCTATTTATTTAGATCTTCTTTAATTTCTGTCAGCAACTTTTCATAGTTTTCAGTGTACAGGTCTTCCACATTTTTTATGTTAAATTTACCCCTAAGTATTTCTTATTTTTGATGCTACTGTAAATGGCATTGTTTTTCTTATTTTCAATGTTCAATTGTTCATTGCTTGTATATAGAATCACAGTTAATTTTTGTATATTGATCTTCTATGCTATATCCTTGCTAAATTCACTTATTAGTTCTAATAGCCTTTTTGTAGCTTCTTTAGAATTTTCTACATAGGTGACCATGGCATCTCTGAATAAGTACAGTTTTACCTCTTCTTTTCCATTCTGGATGCCTCTTATTTCTTTTGCTTGGCTTAGTCACTGGCTAGAGTTTCCAGAAAAATGTTGAACAGCAGTGGTGAAAGCAGATGTCTTTACCTTGTTCCTGATCTTAGGGGGAATGCATTCAGTATTAAATGTGATGTGATGTTAGCTGTAGGTCTTTTACAGACACCCTCTTCCATGTTGGCAAAGTTCTTTTTTTTTTTTTTTAAGATTTATTTTTTTATTTATTCCCCGCCCCCCACACCTCGTTGTTTTGCACTTGCTGTCTATTCTCTTTGTGTTCTTCTGTGTCTGCTTGTCTTCTCTTTAGGCAGCACCAGGAACTGATCCTGGGACCCTCCAGAGTGGGAAAGAGGCGTTCAATCTCTTGCACCACCTCAGCCCAGCTTGCGCAGGCCAGCACTCCTGCATGGGCCAGCACTCAGTGTGGGCCAGCACTCCATGTGGGCCAGCTCTCCGTGTGGTCAGCTTGTGGCGTGGGCCAGATTGCCTTTCACCACGAGGCCCTGGAAATTGAACCCTGGACCTCCTATATGGTAGACGGGAGCCCAATCGCTTGAGCCACATCCGTTTCCTGACGAAGTTCCTTTTTGTTTCTAGTTTGCTCAGAGATTTTTCAAGAATGGATATTGGTTGCGAATATTCTTGCTGTCCTGATTTTGTGATAATCAGGGTAGGCTAAACATTCGCTATATGAGAAACCATGCATGTGTCCCCAAACCTAGTTTTTCTCCCTAGGTCTGGTTTTTAGAATGCTGGTGATAAACTAAGCCTGATTTATTATATGACCATCCTGTATGGGAAAAGACGGCAACTTTGGGTATCTTTGGTCAACCTTAAGAGATATAGCAGGGGGACGGATATGGCTCAGGTGGTTGGGCGTCCATCTCCCATATGGAGGGACCTGGGTTTGACCCCCAGGACCTCCCGGTAAAAATGAAAAAAAGAAAAATATAGAAGGCACGTGGGACACCAGGCCCCGTGAGTGGGCAAGCTGCCAGGCCCCATGCATGGGTGCACTTCCAGGCCCCGCAAACCATGCAGCAAGATGATGACATAACAGGAGAGTGACACAAGGGAGAGCCAAGACGAGATGCACTGAAAAACCAGGAACTAAAGTGGCACGGGTGGTAGTAGGACGCCTCTCTCCCATATCGGAGGTTCCGAGGATGGAATCCCAGTGAAGACAAGAGGAGAAGGATGAGAAGAGAGGGCAGGAAACGGACACAGAGAGCTGCCTAGTGAATGGACACAGAAACAGCAAAAACGGGGGGGGGGCGGTGAAAATGGATAGAAGTAAGTAAATAAATAAATCCTTAAAAAAATGTTTAGGGGAGGAAGATACGGACTATAGTTAGTAGTAATACTTTGACAATGCTTTTTCATGATTTGTTAACAAATGTTTCACAACAATGCAGGGTTTTTGTTGGGGGGGGGGTGATGTGTGGGACCCCTGTATGATGTTATGCATGTTTGTTTTGTAAGATCATGGTGTTTACTGAACACTTATAGTTTATGTATGTTCATGTATGAATGATATACTTCAATAAATTGTTTAAAAATTTAAAAAAAAGAATGGATGTTGGATTTTTCAAATGCTTTTTCTGTATCTTTTGAGATAATCATATGGTCTATTTTTAGTCTGTTAAAATGGTCAATTACATTGATTGATCTTCAAATGCTAAACCAGCCCCACATTCTTGGCATAGACTTCATTTGGTTGTGATGTAGTATTATTTGTATCTATTGTCAGGTTCAGTTTGCTAAAATTTTAAGAATTTTTGCGTCTATGTTTATGGATGATATTAGACTGTACTTTTCCTTTTTTTTTTTTTTACTCTCTTTGTTTGGTTTTAGTATCAGGGTAATGCTAGTATCACAGAAAGAGTTGGGAAGTTTGCTGTCTTCTTCAATTTTATGAAAGAGTTTGTATAGAATTGGCATTATTTCTTGCTTAAAAGTTTGGTAGAATTCACCGTCGAAGTCATCTGGACCTGGTGTTTCCTTTATGGTAATATTTTAAAATTTCAATTTATGTAATAGATATAGGGCTATTTAAGTTATCTATTTCTCTTTAAGTGATCTTTGGTAGCTTGTTTTTTTCCAAGGAATTTGTCCATCTAAGTTGTCAATTTATTGGCATAAAATTGTCTATGTTATCCCCTTATTATTTCCACCCCCTGCCCCTTTTTAGGAGGTACCAGGAATTGAGCCTGGGACCTTGTACATGTGAAGCAGGCACTCATCCACTGAGCTCCACCTGCTCTGCTATTATCCCTTTTAATATTTGTCTCTTATAACAGTTTTGCATTTAAAGTCTATTTTGTTTGATATCAGCATACCTACCCCAGCTCTTTTCTAGTTATTGTTTGCATGGAATATCTTTTTATAACCTCTCACTTTCAACCTATTTGTATCTTTGGGTCTAAGGTGAGTCTCTTGTAGTCAGCATATAGATGGATCATATACTTTTTAAAATCTATTCTGCCAATCTGTGTTTTTTTGATTGGGGAGTCTAATCCATTAACATTCAATGTTATTACTGTAAAGGCATTACTTCAACCATTTTATCCTTTGGCTTTTATTTGTCATATCTCATTTTTGTCTCCTTTTTTTTATCCTTTTGGTTACACTTACTGATAATTTTCATTTCTACACTCTTCCAAGCCACGCTCTTTCCTGTCTTTTCCTTTCAGCCTGCAGAACTCCCTTTAGTATATTCTCTTTTTGATGAATTCTCTCAATTTCTGTTTATCTGTGAATATTTTTTTTTTAAAGATTTTATTTATTTATTCATTTATCCCCCCCTTGCTGCTTGTGCTCGCTGGGTCAGCTAACCATGCCATGCAGGCGGGCTTGCCTTCACCAGGAGGCCCCGGGAACCGAACCTGGGGCCTCCCATATGGTAAACGGGAGCCCTACTGATTGAGCCACAGCCGCTTCTGATTTGTGAATATTTTAAACTCTCCCTCTTTTTAAAAAAATTCAAACTCTCCCTCATTTTTGAAGGATGGTTTTGCTGGATACAGAATTCTTGGCTGGCAGTTTTTCTCTTTCAGGACCTTAAATATATCATACCATTGCCTTCTCATATCTATGGCTTCTGATGAGAAATCTGCACTTAGACTTATTGAGTTACTTGTATGTGATAAATCACTTTTCTCTTGCTGCTTTCAGAATTCTCTTTGTCGTTCGCTCAACTTCTCCAAATGTTGTCATTGTACATAACCACAGATAGTACAATGGCCAAAATCAGGAAATTATCATTGACACAATACTATAATTAAAATACAGACTTTATTTGGATTGCACCAGTTTTCCCACTAATGTCATTTTTCTGTTATAGGATCCTATCCAAAATAACACATTGCATTTAATTCTCATGTCTCCTTAATCTGTACCAGTGACAGTTCCTCACACCTTCCTTGTCTTTCATGACCTGGACACTTTTGAAGAGTACCGAACAATTATTTTGTAGAATGTACCTCAAATGGGTTTATCTAAGGGTTCCTCATGATCAAAATCAGGTTTTGCATTTTGGGCAGTGTATAAAGTGTCTGTGCCTGCTATAAGAAATTACCATATGTTGGGAGAACTGGATATGTATAACCAAAAGAATGAAAGAGGACCCCTATCTCACCCCCTATACAAGAATCAACTCAAAATGGATCAATGATCTAAATATAAAAGCCAGAACCATAAAACTACTAGAAGAAAATGTAGGGAAACATCTTCAAGACCTTGTAGTAGGTGGTGGTTTATTGGACCTTACACCCAAAGCACGTGCAACAAAAGAAAAAGTAGATAAATGGGACCTCCTCAAAATTAAACACTTTTGCACCTCACAAGACTTTGTCAGAAGGGTGAAAAGGCACCCTTTTCAATGGGAAAAAATATTTGGAAATCACATATCTGATAAAGGTTTAGTATCCAGGATATATAAAGAGATTTTACAACTCAACAATAAAAAGACAAACGACCCAATTAAAAAATGGGCAAAAGACTTGAACAGACATTTCTCCAAAGAAGAAATACAAATGGCAAAACAACAACAACAACAAAAACAAACAAACAAAAAAAAAAACCATGAGGAAATGCTCAACGTCACTCATGATTAGGGAAATGCAAATCAAAACTACAATGAGATATCATCTCACACCTATCAGAATGGCCACTATTAAAAAGACAGAGAACTACAAGTGTTGGAGAGGATGTGGAGAGATAGGAACACTTCTTCACTGTTGGTGGGAATGCAGAATGGTACAACCACTATGGAGGACTGTTTGACAGTTCCTAAAGAAGTTGAATATAGACTTGCCACGTGACCCTGCAATACCACTACTGGGTATATACCCAGAAGAACTGAGAGCAGTGACACGAACAGCCATCTGCACACCGATGTTCATAGCCACATTATTCACCATTGCCAAAAGTTGGAAACAACCCAGGTGTCCATCAACAGACGAATGGATAAACAAACTGTGGCCTATTTACACGATGGAATATTATGCATCTGTAAGAAGAAATGAAATCGTAAAGCATATGGCAACATGGATGAACCTGGAGGACATTATGTTGAGTGAAGCAAGCCAGACACAAAAGGACAAACACTGTTTGAATGCGTTACTATGAACCAAATATATTGTGTAACGTATTATTTGATTCAAAAAAAAATTTACATGTATCCATTACGTATTATTGAGAAATGTATATATTTATTCATCCGTGTTTACTTTTTAGTTTTTTTTTTTTTTTTTTCCAAAAAAAAATTTATTTATTTTTATCCATTTTAACATCCCCCTCCCACCCTGGTTTTGCTTTTTTTGTGTCCATCTGCTGGGCAATTCTCTGTGTCTGTTTCCTGCCCTCTCCTCTCATCCTTCTCCTCCTGCCTTCGCCAGGATTCAATCCTCAGAACCTCCAATTTGGGAAAGAGGCGTCCTACCGCCTGCACCACCGTAGTTCCAGGTTTTTTGGCACATCTCATCTTGGCTCTCCCTTGTGTCACTCTCTTGTTACATCATCATCTTGCTGTGCAGCTTGGCGGTGCACCCATGCATGGGGCCTGATGGCCCACACGCCTTCTATATATATATTTTTTTCTTTTTACCGGGAGGTCCCAGGGATCAAACCCAGGTCCCTCCCTATGGGAGATGGATGCTCAACCATTTGAGCCACATCCATCCCCCAGCTACATCTCTTAAGGTTGACCAAAGATACCCAGAGTTACAGTCATTTCCCATACAGGATGGACATAAAATAAATCAGACTTGGTTTATTACCAGCATTCTATAAACCAGACCTAGGGAAAAAAATTAGGTCTGGGGACACATGCATGGTTTCTAATATAGCGAATATTTAGCCTACCCTGATTATCACAAAATCAGGACAGCGAGAATATTCACATTACTTTTTAGTTTTTAATTGTTTATATTTTCAATTATTAAATGTACAAAATAAAGTTAAAAAAAAAAAAAGAAATTACCATAAACTTCATGGCTTCAAACAACAGAAATTTATTCTCTCACAGTTCGGGAGGCCAGAAGTCCAAAATCCAGTTGTTGACAGGGCCACACTCCTTCTGGAGGCTCTGGAGGAAAATCCATTTCTTGCCTCTTACAGTTTCTGGTTGCTGCCAGCACTCCTTTGTAGTCTTTAGCTTGTGGCAGTATCACTTCAATCTCTGCTTCTGTCTTCACACTGCCTTCTCTATGTATGTAGTGTTAACTCTCTCTGCCTCCCTCTTTTAAGGATACATGCAATTGCATTTAGGGCCTACCCAGATAATCCAGGGTAAGCTCCTTCTTTCACAATCCTTAACTTAATCACATCTTTTGCCATATAATATTATGTAATATTCAACAGGTAATGTTCACAGATTCTGGGATTAGAACATTGACATATCTTTGGGGACACCATTCAGGCCCCTGCAGGCAAGAACACCACAGAAGTAATGTTGTGCCCTTCTTGGTGCATCATATCAGGAAGTGCATATGTCCATATGTCTCATTACTAGGGATGCTAAAATCTTGATCACTTGGTCAAGGGGCAGTCTTCCATGCTTCTCCATTGTAAAGTTACTAATTTTCACTTTGTAATTAATAAATATCATATGGGGAGATATTTTGAGACTATACAAACATAATTTTCAATAATATTTTGGATCTCAAGTTGAGCAGACATATTCTAACAGAAATGTTATATCATTAATTATTAAAAGATTTCATTGCAATAATTTTTCCAAAGAATGAAGATGACCCACTGAAAATGATATATGATTTCTTCATTGATGAGGTTAAAAGATTGGAATTTGTGAGTTTATTTTATGGGTGAAATTACATATTTGAAGGAAGAGAAAGCTGTGACAAAGCAGCACACTTTCTTGGTGCAGTATCTTTGTCAGTTGCAGGGATGAAATTTTAGAATCATTGCTTTGTAAAGATTAGAAGCTCCCATGATGAGGCACATGAATCTAAAACTTTGTTGCTGGGCACATCTAGCAAAAATCATAATTCATTTAGAATCACATTGCCACTTTAAATGGCTGTTGAGTGTGGCAAGAATCATGAATGCTTTGTGTGGTCTGATATTTTCAACAAGAAAATAATGTATTACAATTTTGTAATCAGTTGAGAAGTAACAGACTGACGGTATTGGATGCATGATGTAGAGACTTTCTCTGTGTATAGTGAATCAGACATGATCATAAAAATTGGTCATATATTTGGTATTTCAGATGGGAGAAAAGAAAGCAGCTGTGGTAAGGAATGATTAACATATCATAGGACATAACACATGAGAATAAAATTACTCTAATGTATCTCCTGTTGTGACTTAAGACTGTGTCTTGGGTTGAAGGCCCTGTTAGGTGGTTGGCTTATATATGAAGAACACAAATTTATGGAGAGTGTGCTCTGTCTCATATATAAGAGTCTCCTTTCTGGTGACAATGTGTTATTGTAATTTGTTAGAGCATTTTAATTTGATACTGTATTCAAAAAAACTTTTTATGATGAGATATTTATAGACTCATAGGATGTTACAAAAATGGCACAGAAAAGTTCTGTGTACCCTTCACCAAGTTTCTCCTATTGGGAACATCTTATATAATTATAATTACGTAGCAATATTGATTCAGGAAACTGATATAGGTACAATCTACAAACATTATTCAGATTTCTTCAGTTTTTTTCATTTTTTTAATTAGAGAAGATGTAGATTTACAGAAAAACCATGCAGAAAGTACAGAGTTCCCATATACCCTCCCACACACAGTTTTCCCTATTATTAACACTTTGCATTAGTGTGGTATCTTTGTTACAATTGATGAAGCAACATTATCATAATTATCCTTTTAACTATAGTCCATAGTTTAAATTAGGGTTCACTCTTTGTGTTGTATAGGTATTTTTTTTTTTGAGGTCCCAGGACTGGGGATTGAACACGGGACCTCATATGTGGGACGCTGGTGCTCAACCGCTGAGCCACAGCAGCTCCCTTGAGTTGTCTATTCAAGTCCTTTGCTCATTTCATAATTTGGTTGTTTGTCTTTTTGTAGTTGAGTTGTAGGAATTCTTTGTATATTCTGGATATTAAACCCTTACAAGATATATGGCTTCCAAATATGTTCTTCCATTGTGTAGGTTGTCTTTTTACTTTCATGATAAAGTCCTTTGGTGCACAAATGTTTTTAATT
The DNA here is from genome assembly GCA_026826555.1 of Tolypeutes matacus. Classification (NCBI taxonomy): domain Eukaryota; kingdom Metazoa; phylum Chordata; class Mammalia; order Cingulata; family Chlamyphoridae; genus Tolypeutes; species Tolypeutes matacus. The sequence goes on along the minus strand of JAKSZT010054419.1, from coordinate 7,106,879 downwards.
TTGATGAGGTCCTATTTATCTATTTTGTTCTTTTGTTGCTCATGCTTTTGGTGTAAAGTCCAAGAAACCATTGCCTAGCACAAGTTCCTGAAGATGTTTCCCTATGTTTTCTTCTAGGAATGTCATAGTTTTGGTTCTTATATTTAGGTCTTTGATACATTTTGAGTTAATTATTGTACAGTGTATGGTGTGAGGTAGGGATTCACCTTCATTCCTTTGCATTCTTTTCCCAGCACCATTTGTTGAAGAGAGTATTCTTTTTCAATTGAGTAGACTTGGTATCCTTGTTAAAAATCAACTGGTGACAAGTGGATGTGGCTCAGGTGATTGGGCTCCCATCTACCATATTGGAGGTCCAGGGTTCGATTCCTGCAGCCTCCTGGTGAAGGCGAGCTGGCCCGCGTGGTGAGCTGGCCCATACACAGTGTTGGCCCGTGCTGGAGTGCTGGCCTGAGTGGAGAGCTGGTGCAGCAAGATGATGCAACAAAAAAAGACACAGAGGAGAGACAATAAGAGATGTAGCAGACCAGGGAGCTGAGGTGGTGCAAGAGATTGAGCACCTCTTTCCCACTCTGGAAGGTCCCAGTATCGGTTTCCAGTGCTGCCTAAAGAGAAGACAAGCAGACTACAGAAGAACACACAATGAATGAACACAGAGAGCAGACAGCAAGTGCAAAAACAACGGTGGGGGTGGGGAGAAATAAGTAAATAAATCTTTTAAAAAAATCAATTGGTGGGAAGCGGATGTGGCTCAATGTGATTGAGCTCCTGCCTACCACATGGGAGGTCCTTGGTTTGGTTCTCGGTGCCTCCTAAAGAAGACAGCGAGCTGGTGCGTCGGGCAGGTGCAGCAAGCTGACACAGCAAGATGATGCAACAAGAGACACAAGAAGAAAAACATAATGAGAGACACAACAAAGCAGGGAGCAGAAGTTCCTGGTGCCTCCTAAAGAGGACAAGCAGGATGGCGAGCTGGTACAATGGGCAGGTGCAGTGAGCTGATGCAACAAGATGATGCAACAAGAGACACAAGAGGAAAAACATAATGAGAGATACAACGTAGCAGGGAACAGAGGTGGCTCGAGCGATTAGGCACCTACCTCCCACATTGGAGGCCCTGGGTTCAGCTCCTGGTGCCTCCTAAAGAAACAAAGAAGATGAACAAACACAGCATGTGCAAAACAACGAGGGGGTGGGGAGAGATAAATAAATAAAATAAAGCCTAAAAAAAAATCAATTGGCTATAGGTGTGCAGGTTTATTTCTGAACTCTCAATTTGGTTCCATTGTTCTAGATGTCTGTCCTTATGCCAGTATCATGCTGTTTTGATTACCGTAGCTTTGTAATGAGTTTTAAAATCAGGAAGTGAGTCCTCCAATTTCATTCTCTTTTTTTCAAGATGTTTTTGGATATTCAGGGCCCCTAACCCTTCCACATAAATTTGATGATTGGCTTTTCCATTTTTGCAAAGAAGACTGATGGCATTTTAAAATTTATTTAATCTTTTTTTTTTTTTTATTACTTGACCTTCCATTAAGGCAATCTATAAATAAAATGTAGAGCATATTAGTGCCTACAATATAATCAGACTGGTAACCAAGAAACAATACAGAATGGTCGTTTAGCCAACTACACTTTTCTAGAGCAGCAAAACTCATAAAATCACTCACCAAGCTCAGAAATAATGACTTGTAAGGTCCTAAATATCAACTGATTTCTCACATGTACTTGGATTGCACAAAGATAAGGCGTTAAATGTGATAATTTTAAAATTTAGACTTGACTTAAAATTTCTTAGATGAGAAACTACAGAAGGGAGTAAACATCAAGCCAAATGATTTAAGAGTTAAGCTTTAGAAAGCATCATATGTATCTGAATATACTAACATGATTCTATACATATATGAAACTGTAATTTATGGTATTCTAAATAACTCATTTAAATACATTTTTGGCACTTAAACAAAGATCAAATCAAGCTGTAAACTAATAAAACATGTTATTTTTTAACATTTTAAATATTTAAAAAGTAGCTAAACAAAAAGACAAAGTACGGATCAGAAAATCATCATTCAATATAGATTGTGCTGTAAAATAAAAATATTTGTAACAAGGTGACTTTCTATCCCATACTAAAAAGTAAATAAAATCTCTTTCCCAGACTTATACTACAAAACTTAGTAACAGCCTAAAAAGTGTTCAAATCTAAGAATATCTTCCATGACCAATTTAAATTACCTGGGAAAGAGTAGGAGAGGAGATTAATAATCAAAGCCAATTGCACACAGATGGAAAAATGCTTGCAGTCACTCCCAAATATAACCCTACATTATATATAAATCACAAGGAAAATAAAAGTGCCACAATATGGAACTGTGAAATTTTGTTTTAAAAAATAACCGAAACAGAAATAAACTGTTGGGTAACATTGGTGCACATGGAATAATGTAACACTCAAGGCTGGAAAATACTGAAATACAGTTAAGACTCAAATCACAAGTTTTACTTAAAAAAAGAAAGTTTGCCAGAGGAATAAATGCTAGATAGGAAAGCAAGATTTTCAGCAGGATGGCCTTTTAGACCAATTAGAAACAGACACATCCCACCCCATCCACAACTCACCATACATTCTAGTTGATGGAAAAAAGAGAGGAAAAAAATGATTGAACTACAGTAAAATACTTCTTCCCAAGTCTTATGCCCCAATGATTTAGTGGGAGTAAGTTCCCCACACTGAACTGTGTTCACCTGACATTTCTCCCTTTAGCAACATCACTTCCATTTTTCCATCATGACATCTGTTTAATCTGTATCTACTCCCAGAAAATTCAGTCTCTTGGAATCATAGGGTTTAATGAGGTAGGAGATTACACTGGGATCACTCGAGTGATGTACATTAACCAAAAGCTCTAAACTAACCACCAAGAATGTAGAGCTCAAATTCTTATTCTCAATTCAGTATCTGAAGATCAATATTTGGTGCCAGCTGGATAAATAAAGGTCTAATCAGAATTTGTGAGCTGAGGCAGATGTAGTTAAATCATAACCCAATATTTGCAGCCTATGATTTGGTTCTAAACTTAAAAGGCAGGTGTAGATAACCACATTTAGAAATATTTAAGAATTGGAGATAAAATATTAATAACAAATATAAACAAAACCAGGCAAATTAACTTGCCAAACAAAAATTCTGGTTAAAAAGAGGAAAAACTGAACAGGTCATAACCATTTGATAATTAGTTAAAATTTTCACACTTAAACTAGTTAAAATATAGGCAAATGTCTATTATACTATGATTTTTCTATATCCATTATTCCTAAACCTTAGAGCTTAATGAGAAATCATTTATTCTATAAAGAAATACAGCATATATGGCTACAGTCTAAAATATGCTTATGATATCTAGAAAATTATGTTACTTAAAAAAAACCTTGCACAACTCAACAATAAAAAGACAAAGTATCCGATTAAAAAATGGGTAAAAGACTTGAAAAGACAGCTGTCCAAAGAAGAAATACAAATGGCAATCAAACACATGAAAAAATGTTCAGCATCACTAGCGATTAGGGAAATGCAAATCAAAACTACAATGAGGTATCATTTCACGCCTATTAGACTGGCTGCTATTAAAAAGTCAGCAAACTGTAAATGATGGAGAAGATGTGGAGAGATAGGAACGCTTATTCGCTGTTGGTGGGAATATAGAATGGTACAGCCACTGTGGAGGACTGTTTGGCAGTTCCTAAGGAAGTGGAATATAGACTTGCCATGGGACCCGGCAATACCATTGTAGGTATATACTCAGAAGAACTGAGAACAGTGACACGAACAGACATCTGCACACCGATGTTCATAGCAGCATTATTCACGATTGCCAAAAGTTGCAAACAACCCAGGTGTCCATCAACTGATGAATGGATGAACAAATTGTGGAGTATACACACAATGGAATATTATGCAGTGGTAAGAAGAAATGATGTCGTGAAACATATGACAACATGGATGAAGCTGGAGGACATTATGTTGAGTGAATCAAGCCAGACACAAAAGGACAAATATTATATGATTGCCCTATTATGAACTAAATATATTATGTGAAATATGAATATGGATAGAATTGCATATATAAGACTTTTTCTTTGAAGCTGAACAAATATAAGCTAATAGTACAAAATGTTAATATCAGACAAAAAAAGTACATTATACTAAGTGAAGGAGACCAGACACAGAGTACTACATATTGTGTGATTCCATTTATATAAAATGTAAATATAAATCAATTTATAAAGATGACAGGAGATTAGTGGTTATGTAGGTCTGAGGAAGGAATGCTAAGTGGTGTGGAGTCTTTTTTTTTGGAGTAATGAAATTTTTCTAAAATTTTTGAGATGATGAATGTACAACATTGTGATTATACTAAAAGTCATTGATTATACACTTTGGATAGAATAGCCAGAAACAGCAGCTATGTACAGTGGGGGAAGCATAGAGAGATTGAGAGGTGAGGAATCTTCTTGTTTGTTTGTTTCTCTGTTCTTTGTTTATTATTATTATTATTGAAATAATGAAAATGCTCTAATAATGATTGAAGTGATGAATGCACATCTATGTGATTATAGCAAGTACCCTTGATTGTACACTTTGGATGAATTGTATGCTATTGATGTGTATCAATAAAATTGATTTGTTTAAAAAAATATCTTGCAGGGAACGGGTGTAGCTCAAGTGGTTGAGCGTCTGCTTCCCATGTAAAAGGTCCTGGGATTGAACCCTGGTACCTCCTAAAAACAAACACAAAACAAACAAATGAAAAAAAAACAACTCTCATTGGGGAGCAGATGTAGCTCAGTGGTTGAGCACCTGCTTCCTACATATGAGGTCCTAGGTTCAATCCCTGGTACCTTCTAAAAAAAAAAAATCTTGCACTGTTACATCATTATTCTATGTAATTCATTTGGTGCTGGGATCTGCCCTCACCAAAAAGCATGGCACTCACTGCCCAGGTTGAAGACTAACACTGCACAAAGAGAAGCAGTAACAAGCAAAGTTTCCATAGAACTCTTTCTATTTATTTAACCGTGTGTGAACAGTCAATGCTCCAAATTTAAAACAGCGCAATAAAAGCAACTTTTAACATAAACTGACATGAAGCTGTGATGCCAGTGGCCATTTGGTGCTGCAAAAAGGGAAAATAAAGCAATCTGCATGACTGAAGCACAGATTGGGGAGAGGAGAAAAGGGAGGCACAGGAGGCATAGTTCGGACAGTGGCATGAAACTGTTGTACTGCTGGAAGTTTTGTTTGAGGATATCCAAGTATAGGCTGAAAACACGTTCAAATCTAGGTTGATCCAGCTAAATGCACTTCAAGGGGTCAGGAGCCACCATGGTGGAAGCACGAGGATGATTTATCAGCAGTGCAATTTCACCAAAATAATCAGAGGGCCCCAATCTTTCCACTTAAACAAACTTCATTTTCTGAAGCATGTTGTAGCATAGCAGCTGAACCCTCTAAAATAATGAAGAACTCATCTCCTGGTCCTCCTTGCATCACAATCCTTTGCCCATCTTCAAATTGGACCGGTTCCAGTGCATCAGCAACTGTGAGATAGTCCCACTTGTCCAGAGATTCTAAAATGGACACTTTACTAAGGAATTCCTCATTTATCTGCTTTCTCAGTGTGCTTCCTTTAAGGATTCTTCTATCACTGTCTCAGTCAATGCTCCACAACTTCACATTTGTCTTTGCTTTGACAGTAGCTGTTCTAGGTGTTCCATAATTAAAGCAAGTTCTCCAAAACTCCCTCCTTCCCCAACACTGGTTGCCCATTCATTGTTGACATAGACATCATTATCTCCTTGATCAATCACATGAAAGTTATCCCCGTCATCACCTTGCTGAATAACAGTCTCTCTGGAAATAAAGGAGACTGGAAACATGGCATAAAAAAATATTAGTTCTGGGGGGTGGATGTGGCTCGGGTGGTTGGACATCCATCTGCCATATGGAGGGACCTGGGTTCGATCCCTGGGACCTCCTGGTAAAATAAAGAAAAATATAGAAGGCGCACGTGCCAAGCCCCACCGAGCCAAGCAGCAAGATGATGGTGTAACAGGAGAGAGACACAGGGGAGAGCCAAGACAAGACACACCAAAAAACCAGGAACTGAGGTGGCGCAGATGGCAGAACGCCTCTCCCCCACATCGGAGGTCCCCAGGATCGAATCCCAGTGAAGACAGGAGGAGAAGGATGAGAGGAGAGGGCAGGCAGGAAACAGACAAAGAGAATTGCCCAGAGAATGTACACAAAACAGCAAACGAGGGGGAGGGGTCTTAAAATGGATAAAATAAATAAATAAATAAATAAATAAATAAATAAATAAATAAATACATCTTAAAAAAAATATTAGTTCTGCGAATATTCTCGCTGTCCTGATTTTGTGATAATCAGGGTAGGCTAAACATTCGCTATATTAGAAACCATGCATGTGTCCCCAGACCTAGTTTTTCTCCCTAGGTCTGGTTTTTAGAATGCTGGTGATAAACTAAGCCTGATTTATTATATGACCATCCTGTATGGGAAAAGACTGTAACTCTAGGTATCTTTGGTCAACCTTAAGAGATATAGCAGGGGGACAGATGTGGCTCAGGTGGTTGGGTGAATGTCTCTCATATGGAAGAACCTGAGTTTGATCCCTGGGACCTCTCGGTAAAAATTAAAAAAAGAAAAATATAGAAGGTGCGTGGGCTACCAGACCCTGTGAGCGGGTGAGCCGCCAGGCCCCGTGAGCCATTCAGCAAGATGATGACATAACAGGAGAGTGATACAAAGAAAAACCAAGACAAGACGCACTGAAAAACCAGGAACTAAGGTGGCACAGGTGGTAGGACGCCTCTCTCCCATATCGGAGATTCTGAGGATCAAATCCCAGTGAAGACAGGAGGAGAAGGATGAGAAGAGAGGGCAGGAAATGGACACAGAGAGTTGCCCAGTGAATGGACACAGAAACAGCAAAAACGGCGGGGGAGGAGGGGGACTTCCGGGAAGATGGCGGACTAGTAAGACAATGGAATCTCTTCTCCAGAAAAATAGCTAGAGGACAAGCTGAAACAGCCCCGAGAAAGATCTTCTAGGGTTTAGGTCAGCAGGTGAAGGCTGCACACCACCCAGAGGAGAGAGGGACAGAAGAGGGAAATTGCGACTACAGAACTGTGAGTTGCAAGTAGCAGCTTCTGCTGCTGCCGGCACCCTCCCCCATACTCTTCAGAATCCTAGGCCCCTGGGCCTGCGACCACAGACAAAGGGGGCTTCAGGGATCTGCCACTCCCAGAAAGGGGAGAGAGAGGGACACAGCCTTAGGCTGACTCAGGTTCGGACCTGAAATTTGGGCTGCAGAGCCCCACGGACCCTTCCACATGGGGGTTTGCCCTGGGAGCCCGGAAAGGACTGGAGAAATCTGATCCTCACAACCTCCCTCTCTTCTAGCCTGGATTAATTGTTGAGGACACCACGGGAGAGGGGAGAGAGAGAGCCTGGGGCTGACCCTGCTTTGGACTCCCAGGTTTGGTCTGCCCTGTCCCGAGAGCCCTTCCAGGCTGGGCGGGGCTGCGCCATTGTTTGCCTTGGAGCCTGCAAGGGGCTAAAGATATACAAACCTCCCAATCTACTCCTCTACTAACAGGGACTGATTGTTGAGGATTCAGAAGAGAGTGGAAATATTTCCTAGCTGGGAAAAGGGGGGCGCTACGAGAGAAGTCTGGAGAACTGTCTCAGAAAGTTTGACTCACAGGGCTCCTAGCCCCCAGACAGGAAGCTCTATTACATTGATCTGGTCTGTGTCACAACAAATACTCTCCGACCAGGCATTGAATTGACAGCAGCCAACAAGCGCCATCTCCTGGCAGACCAAGGAAGTACACATAAGAAAACTAATAAGTAAGAGAGTCTTTTCCTGGCCTCTATAGCCTCCCTGCCCAAGGCCCTAGGAAACAATTCCACAACCAATTACTGGGTCCAGTGCCCAGTTTTGAGCAACCAGCAGAACAATCCTAACAATCAAGGTTGAGCCAAAAATCAAAGAGTGGTGGTAACTCACAGCCTCCTGCCACTAAAACCCCATAAAAGAGAAAGAGATAGAACATCTAGTAAAATACAAACTAACCAGATGCCTAAGCACCAACAAAAAATTACAGGCCATACTAAGAAAATAGAAGACATGGCCCAAGAAAAGGAATGCAGCAAAGTCCCAAAGAGATGCAGAATTTGAGAGAACTAATCAGTGAGATGAGCACACATTTCCAAAATCAAATTAATGAGATGAAAGAGAATATAGTTAAAGAGATCAATGACATCAAGAAGTCATTGTGCGAATGTAAAGAAGAATTTGAAATCATGAACAGAAAAGTAACGGAGTTCATGGGAATGAAAGACACAATAGGTGAAGTAAAAAATACATTTGAAGCATACAACAGCAGACTCGAAATGATAGAAGAAAGAATAAGTGATACTGAAGACAGAGCAGCTAAAATTGAAGAGAGAAAAGAACAGAGAGAGAAAAGAATGGAAAAAATTGAGCAGGGGCTCAGAGAGTTGAATGACAGCACAAAACGCAAGAACATAAGTGTCATTGGAGTTCCAGAAGGAGAAGAGAAAGGAAAAGGGGCAGAAAGAGTATTTGAGGAAATAATAGCTGAAAATTTCCCAACTCTCACAAAAGAAATGAACTTTCATGTCCAAGAAGCACACCGTACCCCAATAAGAATAAATCCAAATAGACCTACGCCAAGACACTTATTATTCAGAATGTCAAATGTAAAAGATAAAGAGAAAATGCTCAGAGCAGCAAGAGAGAAGCAAACGATCACGTACAAAGGACGTTAAGTAAGACTTTGTGCAGATTTCTCTTCAGAAACCATGGAGGCTAGAAGACAGTGGTATGATACAATTAGAAAACTGAAAGAGAAAAACTGCCAGCAGAGAATTCTTTACCCAGCAAAACTGTCCTTCAAATATGAAGGTGAATATAAAGTGTTCACAAACAAACAGAAACTAAGAGAGTTTGCAAAAAAAATCCACCTTTGCAGGAAATATTAAAGGAAGCCTTAGAACCTGAAAGAAAAAGACAGGAGAGAGAGGCTTGGAGGAGAGTATAGAAGAAAGAAAAGCAGAAAGGATAACCAAAAGAGTAAAAAGAAAGACAAAAATAAGATGACATATGAAAACCAAAGAATAAAATGGAGGAAATAAATAGTGCATTTTCAGTAATATCATTGAATGTGAATGGATTAAATTCCCCTATCAAAATATACAGGCTGACAGAATGGATAAAAAAACATGAGCCATCCATATGCTGCTTACAAGAAACTCATCTCAGACACAAGGATACAAGCCGGCTGAAAGTAAAAGGTTGGAAAAAGGTACTCCATGCGAATAGTAAACAGAAAAGAGCAGGGGTAGCTATACTAATATCAGACAAAACAGACTTCAAATGCAAAAAAGTGATAAGAGATGCAGAAGGCCATTATATATTAATAAAAGGGACGATCCTCCAGGAAGATATAACAGTCGTAAATATATACGCACCTAACCAGGGTGCCCCAAAATATATGAGACAAACTCTGGCAAAACTGAAGGGAGAAATAGACATTTCTACAATAATCATCGGGGATTTCAACACCCCTCTCACATCATTAGATAGAACAACTAGACAGAAGATCAACAAGGAAACAGAGAACTTGAACAATATGATAAACAAGTTAGACCTAACAGACATATACAGAACACTGCATCCAAACTCAGCAGATTATACATTCTTCTCAAGTGCCCATGGATCTTTCTCCAGGATAGACCACATGTTAGGTCACAATACAGCTCTCAATAAATATAAAAAGATTGAAATTATACAAAGCACCTTCTCAGATCATAATGGAATGAAACTAGAAATCAATAACAGACAGGAAAAAAGGAAATTTGCAAATGTGTGGAGACTGAACAACACACTCCTAAATATTCAGTGGGTCAAAAAAGAAATTGCAAGTGAAATCAGTAAATATATTGAGACAAATGAAAATGAGAACAGAACATATCAAAACTTATGGGATACAGCAAAGGCAGTCTTGAGAGGGAAATTTATAGCCCTAAATGCCTATATTAAGAAACAAGAAAGAGCTAAACTCAAAGATTTAACTGAACAACTTGAGAAACTAGAGAAAGAACAGCAAACCAATCCCAAAGCAAGAAGAAGGAAAGAAATAATAAAGATTAGAGTGGAAATAAATGAAAATGAGAACAAAAAAGCAATAGAGAAAATCAACAAAACCAAAAGCTGGTTCTTTGAGAAGATCAATAAAATTGACAAACCCCTCGCTAGACTAACAAAGAAAAAAAGAGAAAAGATGCAAATAAATACAACCAGAAACGAAAGGGGGGAAATTACAAATGACCTCACAGAAATAAAAAGAATCATAAGAGGATATTATGAGAAACTATATGCCAACAAACTAGACAACCTGGATGAAATGGACAAATTTCTAGAAACTCATAACCAACCTACACTGACACAACAAGAAATACAAGAACTTAACAAACCAATCACAATTAAGGAGATTGAATCCGTCATCAAAAATCTCCCAGCAAAGAAAAGTCCAGGACCAGATGGCTTCACAGGTGAGTTCTACCAAGCATTTCTAAAAGAATTAACACCAATCCTGTTTAAACTCTTCCAAAAAATTGAAGAGGAGGGAAAATTACCCAACACATTTTATGAAGCCAACATCACCCTGATACCAAAGCCAGATAAAGATTCCACACGAAAAGAAAATTACAGACCAATCTTTCTCATGAGCATAGATGCAAAAATTCTCAACAAAATACTTGCAAATCGAATCCAACAGCATATCAAAAGACTTATACATCACGACCAAGTGGGATTTATTCCTGGTATGCAAGGCTGGTTCAACATAAGAAAATCAATCAATGTAATACACCACATTAACAAGTTGAAGGAAAAAAACCACATGATCATCTCAATAGATGCAGAAAAGGCATTCGACAAAATCCAACATCATTTTTTGATAAAAATACTTCAAAAGATAGGAATAAAAGGAAAATTCCTCAATATGATAAAAGGCATATATGAAAAATCCACAGCCAACATCATACTCAATGGGGAAAGGTTGAAAGCTTTCCCCCTAAGATCAGGAACAAGACAAAGATGCCCACTGTCACCATTGTTATTTAACATTGTACTAGAAGTTCTAGCTAGGGCAATTAGACAAGACAAAAAAATTAAAGGCGTCCAAATAGGAAAAGAAGAAGTAAAACTCTCACTGTTTGCGGATGACATGATCCTGTATTTAGAAAATCCTGAAGTATCCACAACAAAGCTACTTGAACTAATAAATGAGTTCAGCAAAGTGGCAGGATATAAGATCAACATGCAAAAATCAGTAATGTTTTTGTATACTAGTACTGAACAATCTGAGGAGGAAATCAGGAAGAAAATTCCATTTTCAATAGCAACAAAAAGACTCAAATACCTAGGAGTCAATTTAACCAAGGAAGTACAGGACCTATATGCAGCAAACTACAAAACAATGCTAAAAGAAATTTAAAAAGACCTAAACAAAGGAAAGACATTCCGTGTTCATGGATTGGAAGAGTAAATATCGTGAAGATGTCAGTCTTGCCCAAACTGATTTATAGATTCAGTGCAATACCAGTCAAAGTCCCAACAGCTTACTTTACAGAATTAGAGAAGGCAATTACCAAATTCATCTGGAAGGGTAAGTGCACCCGAAGAGCCAAAAGTATTCTAAAAAAGAAGAGCAACATGGGAGGAATTTCACTGCCTGACCTTGAAACATATCAAAGCTACAGTGGTCAAAACAGCATGGTACTGGCATAAAGATAGACATATAGATCAGTGGAATAGAATTGAGAATCCAGAAATAAACCCTCACCTATACAGTCAACTGGTTTTTGACAAACCTACCAAGCCCACGCTGATGGGAAAAAACAGTCTGTTCAACAAATGGTGTTGGGAGAATTGGATATCTATAACCAAAAGAATGAAAGAGGACCCCTATCTCACCCCTATACAAGAATCAACTCAAAATGGATCAAAGATCTAAATATAAAAGCCAGGACCATAAAACTACCAGAAGAAAATGTAGGGAAACATCTTCAAGACCTTCTAGTAGGTGGTGGTTTCTTGGACTTCACACCCAAAGCACATGCAACAAAAGAAAAAGTAGATAAATGGGACCTCCTCAAAATTAAACACTTTTGCACCTCACAGGACTTTGTCAGAAGGGTGAAAAGGCAGCTGACTCAATGGGAAAAAATATTTGGAAATCACATATCTGATAAGGGTTTAATATCCAGGATATATAAAGAGATGTTACAGCTCAACAATAAAAAGACAAATGACCCAATTAAAAAATGGGCCAAAGACTTGAATAGACATTTCTCCGAAGAAGAAATACAAATGGCAAAAAAACACATGAAGAAATGCTCAACATCACTCATGATTAGGGAAATGCAAATCAAAACTACAATGAGATATCATTTCACACCTATCAGAATGGCCACTATTAAAAAGACAGAGAACTACAAGTGTTGGAGAGGATGTGGAGAGATAGGAACACTTCTTCACTGTTGGTGGGAATGCAGGATGGTACAACCACTATGGAGGACTGTTTGGCAGTTCCTAAAGAAGTTGAATATAGACTTGCCACGTGACCCTGCAATACCACTACTGGGTATATACCCAGAAGAACTGAGAGCAGTGACACGAACAGACATCTGCATACCGATGTTCATAGCCACATTATTCATCATTGCCAAAAGTTGGAAACAACCCAGGTCCATCAACAGATGAATGGGTAAACAAACTGTGGTCTATTCACACAATGGAATATTATGCAGCTGTAAGAGGAAATGAAGTCATAAAGCATATGGCAACATGGATGAATCTGGAGGACATTATGTTGAGTGAAGCAAGCCAGACACAAAAGGACAAATACTGTATGAATGCATTAGTATGAATCAAATATATTGTGTAATATATTGTTTGATTCACACACACACAAAAACAAAAAAACAAACAAAAAACAAAACAACAAAAAATTTACATGTATCCATTACATTTAATTGAGAAATGTATATATTTATTCATCTGTGTTTACTTTTTAGTTGTTTATTGCTTATGTTTTCAATTATTAAATGTACAAAATAAAGTTAAAAAAAAAACTGCGGGGGAGGAGGGGTAAAAATGGATAAAAGTAAATTAATAAATCCTTAAAAAATGTATAGAGGAGGAAGATATGAACTATAGTTAGTAGTAATACTTTGACGATGCTCTTTCATAATGTGTTAACAAATGTTTCATAACAATGCAGGGTATTTGTGTGTGGGGATGATGTGTGGGAGCCCTGTATGATGTTATGCATGTTTGTTTTGTAAGTTCACAGTGTTTACTGAACATTTATAGTTTATGTATGTTCATGTATGAATGATATACTTCAATAAATTATTTTAAAAATATTACTTATCTCATCATCAAGATGTGAAAAAAGCACATTCTTTTCAATGGCTTTGGCTAAAGGTAGCCATTGTCTTGTAATCTTTTGGTATAACCTTTCTATCGTATGATGCAGCATCTTCCTCTGTGTAGACTTCAGCACTGATAGTAAGCATCTTGTCGCCTCCGGCCCTTACCCACTGGGTTAGGTGGAAGTGGAGAGATTTCATCCTCCCGCGAGTCTGCATGGATGGTTGCTTTCTGCAGATTCTGAATCTGTTTGGCCTCCTCCTTCTCCAACCTCTCAAAGTATTGTCTGAGGAATGCCGTGGGTCTCTTAGGCTAAACAGTGTACAACTGCACAATAGAATCCATGAGCAGTGCCTGAATGCTTCTAGACGTAGAGCTCACATTCTGGGAGGCTGCGCTCCTCACTGGTGGCAGTGCTGCCAGACACCATGGTTTTCTCTGGAGACCGGCAGCAGTGGGTAGGGAGCTGTGGGTGCCAGATTGAGGCGTGTGGAGCTTCCACTGGTTGTTGGAATTTTGATTGGGATTGTGTTGAATCTATAAATCGCTTTGGGTAGAACTGACATCTTAACAATATTTAGTCTTCCAATCCATGAACACAGATTGTTCTTCCATTTATTTAGGTCTTCATTGATTCCTTTCGGCAATATTTTATAGTTTTCCATGTACAAGTCCTTTACAGCCTTGGTTAAATTTATTCCTAGCTATTTGATTCCTTTAGTTGCTATTGTAAATGGAATTTTTTTTCTTGATTTCCTCTTCAGATTGTTCATTACTGTTGCATAGAAACACTGCCGATTTTTACATGTTGATCTTGTATCCTGCCATTTTGCTGAATTCCTTTTACTAGCTCTAGTCACTTTGTTGAGGATTTTTCAGGATTTTCTATATATAGGATTATGTCATCTGCAAATAGAAAGTTTTACTTCCTCCTTTCCAATTTGGATGCCCTTTATTTTTTAATTTTTTAATTTTTTGCCTATTTTATCTGGAGATTTCTCCAGCTTTGCATGCACTCATTTGTGTGGGTATAGGTCTATGTAATTTTGTCACAGGTGTTGATTCATAATAGCCACCACCACAATCAAGCTACAGCACTGTTCCATCACCATAAATGAATTCCCCTGTGCTACCCCTTTAGAGTCCCATCTAGGATTCCCACTTCTCCCCCACTCCCACTCCTAGCCCCTGGCAACCACTAATCTGTTTTCCATCTCCATAATTCTTTCATTCAAAGAATATTACATAAATGAAATCAAACAGTATGCAACCTTTTGGGATTGGCTTTTTTTTTTTTTTCCCACTCAGAATAATCCCTTGGAGACTCATCCAAATTGTGACATGTGTCAATGGTTTCTTTTTGTTTCTGATTAGTATTCTATAGAATGGATGTACCACAATTTGTTTAATCTTTCACTTGTTGAAGGACATTTGCGTTGGTTCGAATTTTTACCTATTACAAGTAAAGCTGTTATGAAAGTCATGTACAGATTTCCGTGTGGACATAAGATTTCATTTCTATGGGACAAATGCCCAGAAGCATGATTGCTGGGTTGTGTCTTTCTATTTATTTAGGTCTTTGATTTCTTTCATCAGTGTTTTGTAGTTTTCAGCATACACGTCCTGTACACATTTTGTTAGATTTATACCTAAGTATTTCAATATTTTTGGAATGACTATAAATGACATTTAAAATTTTTTTTTTGCATTTCTAATTGTACATTGCTATTATATAGAGATGTGATTGATTTTTGTGTGTTGATCTAGTATCCTGTGACCTTGTTGAACTCATTTATCAGGTCTAAGAGCTCTTTTATAGATTCCTTGGGATTTTGTTGTCTTGAGAGAGGAATCTATATATTGTTCTTAGCTTTAATGGAATTGCTTATCAATTTTCACTATTAGGTAAATGTACTGTAGATTTTTCGAGCACAGTTTTGTCTTGTTTTGTTTTTGTAAACTAAAGATCTTTCTCTCTAGTATCAAATTTCTGATATCTCAATAGCTTTGAGTTTCTGTTGAAAGTTGTCCCATATTCATAGTACTTTTCTCCCAGAATGAATTCTCTGGTGTGCTGTAAGTGTGAATTTCTACTGAAGGCTTTTCTACATTCAAGGCATTCATTGGGCTTATGATAAGGAGGTGTGAAATTTGGCTGAAAATGTTCCCATATTCATTATGACAGGACTTCTCATCTCTAAGTGTTTTTACTTGTAGAGTATGACATTGTGTATGTTCAGTAAGAACAGATATTTAAGAGAAAGCTTTCCTAAATTCATTATATTCAAAGGATTTCTCACTTGTATGACTTACTATAAGTAAAATTGGCAATAAACATCGGTCTTTCCCATATTCATGATTTTCATTGATTTTCTGCTGTATTTGAATTTTAAGAGAAAAGGTTATGAATGAGATTTGAGAGGCATTTTTACTGCACTCATTAATTAATAAAGTTTTGCTACAGTATGAATTTTCTCTTGCTCAATATAAGATTCTTTATGTTTGCTTATATGCGAAGGATTTTTACATAGTATTGGAGATCTAAGCCAAGGCAATGAGAAAATAAAAATTAATAAAAGGAATAAAGAATTAAATGAAAAAATTAGTGGTTAAGAGGGCAGAATCTGAGGTCAAATCTTGCCTTTTCTGTATAACAGATACATAACTTTGGTCCATTTCTTTGCCTCTGACTACCTTGGCTTCCTCACATGTGGGATGAAAATGAACATATTGCCTGGTTCATGGGGTTGTTATGAGGATGAATGAATTAGTGTATGTAAAGCACCTCATATTATCATTATTTTCAGGTAATACAAGTTCTTCATAGAAGTACTGATAGTCAACAAACTACTGGTGCCACTAGGAGAAGTTTAGCATACAAATATCAATATCATTCTTTCACATCAGCAATAACCAATTAGAAAATGTAACTAGAAATAATTATTATCTAGGAGTTAAGTAAAACATGTGTAAGACCTTCATGGAAAAAAATTATAAAATATTATTGAAGGAACTAAAAGAACACCTGAGCACATGAAGAGATATAGAATGTCCATGTATGAAAAAACTCAATATTATAAATATCTCAATTGTCCCCAAATCAATAAATAAATCTACTGTAATTCCACTCAAAATCTTTCCAGAAATTAAAAAAAAAAAATGGATTCTAAAATTCCTATGACGGGAGATGGATGTGGCTCAAGAGGTTCGGCGTCCATAGAGAGCGGGGTTCGATCTGCAGTACCTCCCGGTAAAAAAAAAAAAAAAAAAAAGGGAAGCGGCTGTGGCTCAATCAGTAGGGCTCCCATTTACCATATGGGAGGCCCCGGGCCCGGTTCCCGGGGCCTCCTGGTGAAGGCAAGCCCGCCCGCACGGCGTGGTTAGCTGACCCAGCGAGCACAAGCAGCAAGGGGGGGATAAATGAATAAATAAATAAAATCTTAAAAAAAAAAAATTCCTATGAAAGAATAAGGGCCATGAATAACTGAGATAATGTTGAAAAAATAATATTGAAATATCCATATACATTGTTAGCTTATACTCATTAAAAATATATTATATTGATGCTTTAATTGGTAAATAGACAAGAAGAACAGAGTATTTCAGGGAACTTGGTATGTGATAGATATGGCATTATAAATCAGCATAAAAATAAGACACTTCAAAAATTGGGAAATATATCTATACATGTGGAAAAAATGGACCATTCTCTTAGATTATACATAAATATAAATTCCAAAGATATTGAAGATGGAATGTGGAAATAAAAACTATAAATATACTAGGGGAAAACATACTCTGGAATAGGGGAGCTATGAGTAAAGGGTTAACCAAACACTTTCTATTTCTACATCAGAATTTTTTTTTTTTTTTTAAAGATTTTATTTATTTATTCATTTATCTCCCCCTTGCTGCTTGTGCTCGCTGGGTCAGCCAACCACGCTGTGCGGGCGGGCCTGCCTTCACCAGGAGGCCCCGGGAACCGAACCCGGGGCCCCCCACATGGCAAACGGGAGCCCTACTGATTGAGCCACAGCCGCTTCCCATCTACATCAGAATTTGAATTTCATTTAGCTTTCTTGCTTGATTTATCTGGAAACCTGATAAAAATAGCATGATAACTATGCTACTAGGCAATATTGCTTATGGTAAAAATGACCTTTGATTGGTAAATTGCAGCTGGAATAGGAGATGCTATAAATACCTACTGGGGACACCATAACTTTGGGCTTTCCTGATTGAGATTATACTTGTCATTGGGCATGTCCCTTGCCTCTGGAAGCTATGTCTATGGAATTGTTTTAAGAGGTATTGGTTTTGGTGGGGCATGTGTCTTCTGATCCAGGATTGATCCCAACCACACCCTAAGGAGATTTTGTCTCTTTGCACCTAAACTATGATGTGTTTGGGGGGGTGGGTGAGGGTGGGAAAGCAAAGAGACTAGCACCTGGACAGCAGTATGTGCTGCTCAGAGGACCCCTATAGAAGCGGAACACCTGACACTGCCATGCTGACAACCTGTGTTTCATGTCCTGTATCCTTCTAAGTAAATCTGATGCCAAGTGTATCCTATGAAAGTCTTATGGGTCTGCATTTTTAGGCAATCCTAAAAAGATATCCTGACGGTACATGAAAATACCCCAAAATAAATGCAAAAAAGATTCAGCCTCGGGAAGCGGCTGTGGCTCAATCAGTGGGGCTCCCGTTTGCCATATGGGAGGCCCCGGGTTCAGTTCCCGGGGCCTCCTGGTGGGGGCGGGCCCGCCCGCAGGGCATGGTTGGCTGACCTAGTGAGCGCAGGCAGCAAGGGGGGGATAAATGAATAAATAAATAAAATCTTTAAAAAAAAAAAAAAAAAAAAGATTCAGCCTTTCCATATCTGAGATTACGCCATAGAGAAACTAATACACAACTACAAAGAAATAAGATATGTACTAGTAATTCAAGGCAGCATGATTCTATAGCCCACCAATTGGAAATAACCTAAATGTTCAAAAATAAGGTGAGAGATGAATAAAATGTGGTATACTATATAGCAGTTAAAAGCAATGAGCCAGATAAGTCTATATAAAATAGATAATAGGAAAACAAAGTCTAAATGGCATAAGAAATTTATGGATAAAAGCAAAACAAAATCAGTACTGAAAAATGTAAACTATGGCAAGAGCTATAAAGGAATGGTATGCAGTGCTAAGAGAGTATGTGATAAGGAAATTCAATCTTAACTTGAGTTCAAGTAGGATATCCATGAGAAAATTATGTTTGGGCTTAAATGTGAAAGATGATTAGGAACCAGTAAGGTAAAGGAGGCTGGAAAGGGTGTTCCAGGCAGAGAGAAAAACATATACAAAGGCTCTGAAGGTGGGAAGAAAGGGAATAAAAGAAGGGCAACGAGCCAGGAATAGAAAGAATAGGAACAATATGGTGAAAAGGTAGTGATTAGACTTTACAGAGACGTGCAAGCCCTTTTATTGAGTTTTGTCTTTCTTTTTTGAAAAATTGGAGGCCTTTAAGAGGCTATAAGCAGGGGGATGACATGATCAGATAGCTTCTACAGTTAGAATATGGAAAGCTTCACAAGAAACTTGTGAAATTAGAACAGGGGGAAGATTTTTGATATGCCACAAATTAAAATTTACTAAAATCCTACCAGGATCAAAACACTATGATAGCTTCTGGTTTCAGTTAATATATAGGAAGCACATGCTGCACCCTGCCTTTCCCAACTAAAAACCCTGGACAGAATGCATGGAGTAGCTATTTGAGGACACTGAAAAGTAAATGGTAGCAGGCATATTGGGGAAAGAAAGCAGATCATAAAGTAACCCTGAATCAGCAGTGAGGCTCACTTTTATTTTTATTATTTAAGAAAAAATATTTATTTGCAAGAAATGGAAATACAAAAGCATAATAATTTCAATTAATTTTTTCCCGAACTAAGTACAAGTCCTGCAAAGCATTTTTGTTATTCAGCTATGATAAAGAATAAACAGTCATAAAGACAATTAGCATAAAAGGACAGATAAGAGACTCACAATGTGTTTAGATTCACACTCTGCTTCTTTCTACATAACCTGTTACAAAAGAAGGGGGCGGTGAAGGAGTCCAGCCTGTCAGCAAAGACCTTAAAGCTCAAGGTTGATTATAATCCAGGGAATGCTTGGCATTGTTTAAAAAGGGTCACTCACAGTTTGTCCAAGAGTGCTGGTGTTTTTCATAGACTCGTAAACCATTTCATTTGAGTAGTATAGGCCATGGGTCCGTGGTGCAGAGCATTTATGTCCTCACAGAGCTGGTGAGCCAAGGATGAGAGCAGAAGGATAGGCAGGAAGCCAAAACTCCTGGTTTCCCTTTTCCAGGATGCAAAGCCTGCTAGCTGGAATTCACAGAGGATTGGATGAAGAATACTGGAGATGAACATCTGGGGGACATCTCCGGCATGAGACAAAGAACTGAACTATCTCACAGTGGGGCCATCACAGGGTGCAGACACTATGCTTCTTTCACAGAGAACCTAAAGTGTTTACACTGTATTCACAGAAAGGAATCTGTTCAGTCTAATCCACAGATTGTTGCCCATCATATAGTTGTTTATTGTCCCATGGTAATCAGGCCATGGGAGAAGAGTCATCCTTGTTTTCTGTATCTCTATAGAATTAAAGAACTTAAAACATATTTAGATCTAAGCATCTTTTAAAATATTAAATAAGTAAATAAATAAATGTCGATGCTAATAAGATAAAAGATAAAAAACAAAAAAAAACAAATTAAAAAAACCATATTTAGCACAGTGTCCGATAACTTAGAAAGTTCTCAAGAAATACTATTTCCCTTCCTTCTAAAAATCAAGACAAAAAAAAAAAAAGTATCCCTGAGTTTTACATTGCTCCAAATAACAAAACAAAACACCACCCTAGTTTCTTCCTGTAGTAAGTGCTGACCCTTCGTGCATTAATCCTCAGACAGGTCAGGTTCTTTTGCACTGAGAAAATGTTCTGCCATGAGGTTATAATATCTTTAATCCTGGATGGCTGCTTTTGATGTGATTGCACCTCTACAAAATGGGATTTTCCTGATGGCAATTACCTTATTTATTTTATCCTGATGTGCAAATCTGAGAGTGGCTCCTTTTTAGGAAACCATTTTTGAGTCTTTGGAAAAAAATCTTTTTCCCCATATCTACTTCAGTCTAATATTATATATTATATTATATATTATATATTCAGTCTAATATTATATATATTATATATTCAGTCTAATATTATATATATATATTATATATAAAATCTCCACAGTCAAGGGATTCCTCAATCAGCCTAGATTCATATATAAGGCACATTGAAGGCACCAGCAGGTATCTTTAAGACAAGGGAGGAATTTAAAGAGATTTGGGAAGAAAAAAAATTTGGTATTTATTTGGATTGTAAATAAGTTGAACTAAAACTTGCTTTCACAATCTACATATTGGATCTCCAAATCAAAATTCTTTATATTAACAAAAAAGGTATCTAATTTTGTTTACACTGGTATCAAACCTCACCCCCCCAACCCCCACCAAAAAGGAACAACCTACTTCAGCTGTCAGACTTTTATATAACACTCTCTTTATGTGAGCAAGACTCCAGAGTTCAAACACTTCAGAGAAATTCTTTCTTAAAACTGGGCACTGGTCCCTTTCATTTACAATATCCATTTCTAAGTACAGAGTTGAGAGCTGTGAAAAGGACCACACTGGGGGGCCTGGGTTACTCAGGTCTCAACCAGTGAAAAATTATTGGTTCTTTGAATCTTTTCAACTACTGTAACTGAAGAAAGGGAGGAAGACAACCTCCCTTTTACATGATGAAAAATACAATTAACATGCCATATTTATTTTTTTACAATTCATGGTTGCTCTCATAGATTCATAGTTTTCAAAATTTAACTCCAGAAGCCAATATCTGCCACTATTGGAAATCTTCAGACCTAACCATGTATTACTGATTGGTCTTTGAGACTACTCTGTAGGGAAAACAAATCTCCTGATATCCCCAGAATATCAGAAGGAGGCTCACTTTTTATTTTTCTTCAGACTCTCCTGGTCTGTAAGTACACACGGGGTACAGACAGAAAGAGCTTCAAGAGAAACCTTCTATTTCTAGTTAAATGAGTAGGAAAGAAGGCCCTTATGGGTCAGAGAAACTGGGTGAAATTCCCAGACTTTTTTCTTTATTTTTAACCCAGGTAGTCCTGCAGTAGTGCAGTAGCAACAGTGGCCAGGCAGGTATCTAAAACTAAGAGGAAGAGAACCCTTATCTATGACCAGAGGAACTGTGGGCCTAAGAATATGGGGGGAGGGAGAGGGAGTCCCTGTTACTTTTCTTTCCCTCTGTCCTCTTGCTGCTTGGTCAAAAGGCAAACATAATTGTGGGAAGCACATGACAGTGAGGGGAAACTAAAGTCATGGCTTACTAGTCTGAAGAAAGGAAAGTAGGCCACTAGAAGCAAGAAACTGCTGGGGACATTATAGAGAGAACAGCGTGCAAGAAAATGATCAGATAAGCTGCATCTGCATGGATCTGACACTAAAGACCATATCAAAGGATATGAGATTTACACTATAGGGCAGAACACTAACCAAGTCCCAAACTGGGTGGTTTCCACTAACATTTTCCCAGACACATTGGCATGGCTGGATATATGCCTCACAGGACCCTCTTTCATCCCTTGAGATTGCCTCACGGACTCTGCTAGCACCGCATTGGCAAGGTGCTCCACGAGACCCTCAAACTCTTGTAAATGATCCACTAGCATCCCTCCAGAATGCTCCATAGACTCTGCTAGCACCTTCCAAAGGTGTCCCACAGGGTCTTCAGGCTTTCTGCTTTTCCAGTATGGCATTGTGCTTAATGAACTACCCTTCTTAATGTGCTGAGTTGCCAGATGTCAAAGGTAGCCAATTAAGACAATCAAAGCCAAAATGAAAGTAATGGTGAAACCTTTAATCACTTACTGTGATGGTTTAAGCAAGAGGTTAACCCAGAGAAAAGCACTGGCTCCCCCTGATCCAATTTCCTCTGTGGAAGAGTGCCACCAGGAGAGGGTCAGATGGATTATTGCTGGCGTGGGGCTATGTCTCACTGCCAAGGGGCCCCCAAACAAAAGGCTCCTGCAGTGTTATGGACCTGGAGCTGGGAGGAAGGGGAGGGCTAGGGGTGGAAAAGTACTGACTACAGAGCCAGATTGGAGAAAAGTTAACTTCAAGGCCTCCCTCCTCCTTCTTCTTGTAAGGAGGTCTCTGCAGAAGTGCCGGAGGGAGGCCTCAGGTTAGGAATGCAGATATGGGTAAGAGCATGACTGGCCAGGGGAACCTGAGTCCATAACTGCAACTCCATTCAGAGGCTGGAGTACATTGGCTGTGCAAGAAGTCTGGTGTGGGTGAGGGCAGCTTTCCCTCTAAGGCTTATCAGGTAAAGCCTTTGTAATTGCCTATGGTCAGGACTGAAAAAAATCACACATAGGGTTTTGGCCAGAGCTGGAATTCTCATCTGAGTTAACATAATACACTATATTTTCTCCTCTTAAGATCTTTAAAAATATGTATGATGTTTAAAAGCAGAAAAAAAGCATAACACTTTCTAATGGTGTTTTCAATATATATAGATGTACTATAACATGAAAAGGGAAAGCTAAAGGGATCTATATGGTAGTAAAATTTATACATGACAGTAGAAGAGATAAAATGTTACTTCTAAATAGACTTTGAAAAGTTAAGTATATATATTGTAATCCTTAGAGCTACCACTAAAAATTATACAGAAAGATATATTAAAATAGAATACAAAGAGTAGAATACAAAAAATTCAAATAATCAAATGGAAGCCAGGAAAAAGGAAAAGAGGAACAAAAAAAAGAAGGGGAAAATAGAAAACATAATAAAATGGTAGACCTAAATCCAAATATGTTA
The DNA here is from genome assembly GCA_026826555.1 of Tolypeutes matacus. NCBI lineage: Eukaryota > Metazoa > Chordata > Mammalia > Cingulata > Chlamyphoridae > Tolypeutes > Tolypeutes matacus. Next base: position 7,083,380 of record JAKSZT010054419.1, on the reverse strand, counting down.
ATAAATTAAATGTAAATGGTTGGAACACACCAATTAAAAGAAAGAGATTGTTATGCTGCTTAAAAAATCACAATCTGACAATGGACTGTCTATAAGAAACCTACATTAAATATAATGATATAAGTAGCTTAAAAGTAAAGTGACAGAAAAAGATACACCATGCAAACACTAATTAAAATAAAGCTGGAGTTCAGAGCAATTAGGTATGAAAAAGAAATAAAATGCATCCAAATTGGAAAGGAAGAAGTAAAATTTTCCCTATTTGCAGATGACATAATCCTATATAGAGAAAATCTTAAAAAATCTACCACAAAGTGACTAAAGCTAATAAATGGGTTTTGCAAAGTGGCGAGGTACAAGATCAACACACAAAAATCAGTAGTGTTTCTATATATTAGTAATGGACAATCTGTAAAGGAAATTTAGAAAACAATCCCATTTATAATAGCAACTAAAAGAATCAAATATCTAGGAATAAATTTAACCAAGGCTGTAAAGGAATCTGTACTCAGAAAACTACAAAACATTGCTAACAGAAATCAAAGAAGACCTAAATAAATGGAAGACTAAATATCATTAAAATGCCAATTCTACCCAAATTGATTTACAGGTTCAACACAATCTCAATAAAAATTCCAAGAGCCTTCTATGCAGAAATGGAAAAGCCAATTATCAAATTTATTTGGAAGGGAAAGGGGCCCTGAATAGTCAAAAACATCTTGAAAAAAACACGAAGTTGGAGGACTCACACTTCCTGACTTTGAAGCATATTACAAAGCTACAGTGGTCAAAACAGCATGGCACTGGCGTAAGGACAGATATAAAGACCAATGGAATCAAATTGAGAGTTTATAAATAGAACCTCACATCTATGGTCAATTGAATTTTGACAAGGGTGCCAAGTCCACTCAATTTGGAAAAAAAATAGTCTCTTCAACAGATGCTGCAGGGGAAACTGGATACCAATGTGCAAAATGATGATGGTAGACCCCTACCTCACACTATATACAAAATTTAATTTAAAATGGATCAAAAACCTAAATATAAGACCTAGGACTATAAAACTCCAGTAAGAAAACAGAGGGAAACGTCTTCAGAACCTTGCGTTAGGCAGTGTTTTCTTAGACCTTACACCAAAAACATAAGCAACAAGAGAAAAAAATTAGATAAATGGGACTTCATCAAAATTAAAAATATTGTGCATCAAAGGAATTCATCATGAAAGTAAAAAGACAACCTATACAAAGAAAGAAAATATTTTGAAATCTGATAATGGTTTAATATCCAGAATGTATAAAGAAATCCTACAACTCAACAACAAAAAACCAAAAGAAAATCCTTGCAAATCACACATCCACCAAATAAAATACTTGCAAATCACATATCCACCAAAGGATTTATATCCAAAGAACTCACGACTCCACAGTAAGAAAACAAACTACCCTAGAAAAAAATCAACAAAAGATTTGAACAGACATTTCAGCAAAGAAGATATAACAAATGGCGAATAAGCACATGACAAAAAGCTCAACATGCTTTTCCACTGGGAAAATGCAAATTAAAACTACAATAAGAAACCAGTATACACCTAGTATAATGTCCAAAATAAAAACAAACTGACAATACCAAATGTTGGTGAGGATGTGGAGCGATGGTGCTCTTATAACTTGCTGGTGTGAATGCAAAATGGTACAGCCACTCCGGAAAATGGTTTGGCAGTTTCTTATAAAGTTAAACATAATTCCACCATATGGTCCCACAATGCCATCCTTAGGTCTGTACCCTAGAGCAGGGGGTCAGCAAACTTTTACTGTAAAGGGCCAGGTGGTAAATATTTCAGGCTCTGCAGATCATACAGTCTCTGTCACAACTACTCAACTCTGGTGTTGAAACACGAAAGTGGCCAATACATAAACAAATGAGTGTGACTGGTTCTAATAAAACTTTATTTACAAAATCTGGCTGTAGGCTGGATTTGCCTCAGAGGATGTAGTTTGCTGAACTCTGCCCTAAAGGAATGAAAACTTATGGTCACACTAAAACCTGAGCACAAATATTTATTAGCAGCTTTATTCATAACTGCCAAAAACTGGAAATAACTTAAATGCCCTTTAGTGGCTGAATGGATAAACAAACTATGATACATTCATACAATAGAATATACAAACCCTGTTAAATATTGCCACACAGCAATAAAAAGGAATGAACCATTGATATACATGTGGTAGTTTGAGGCTTTTATGGACCCAGAAATTCAGGTCCTTAGAGCTAATCCATTCCTGTGGGTTTAACCTATTGTAGGCGGGATTTTATTTTTTTTTTAAGATTTATTTTTATTTATTTCTCTCCACCCCTCATAGTTGGTTGCACTCATTGTCTGCTCTCGGTTAGTCTTCTTTTTTTAAGTAGGCACTGGGAACCAAACCTGGGACCTCCCATGTGGGAGGAAGGCACCCAATCACTTGAGTCACCTCCACTCCCTGCTTGTTGTGTCTCTTCAGTGTGACATCTCACTACGTCATCTTGTTGTGTCAGCTTGCTGTGCCAACCCATCGCATCAGCCTGCCGTCCTGCTCATCTTCTTTAGGAGGCACCAGGTACCGGACCTGGGACCTCCCATGTGGTAGGCAGGTGCCCACCAGCTTGAGCCACACCCACTTCCCATGACCTTTTAATTAGATTATTTCAGTAGGGCATTACCCTGGGTAGGTCTTAATCCTCCTCCTGGAGTTCTTTATAATTAGATGAATATGGAGAGAAAGACAGAGAGAAACCCACAGAAGCACAGAGAGAAAGCCACAGGAGCATAGAGAAAGCCAGAGGAAGCCAGAAGCTGAAAGCAATGAAACCCAGAAGAGAAGGAAGAGACTAGCAGATACCACCTTGTGCCTTGCCATGTGAGAGAAGAGTTTGGGATCACCAGCAGGGGTAGAGAGCATTGTGTGATGGTGCCTTGATTTGGACATTTTCATGGCCTCAGAACTGTAAGCTTATAAATAATAAATCCTCGTTGTAAAAGCCAACCCATTTCTGGTATATTGCATTTTATTAGCCTAGCTAACTGAAACAATGCACAACAACATGAATGAATCTCAAAGGTATTATGCTGAGGGAAAGAAGCCATATTTTTCTGATGATTCCATTTACATGACATTCTAGAAAAGGCAAAACTATAGGGACAGAGAACAGAGCAGTGGTGGCCAGGGGTTGGGGTGGGGGAAGAGTTTGATTATAAAGGAGCAGCATGCAGGAGAATTTTGGATTACAGAACTATTCTGTATATCCAAATCTATATTTGTGTTAAAACTCATTAAACTATATACTAAAACAAGTCCTTTTTACTGTATGTGAATTTAAAAATAATGATATTAAAAATCTTGCATGGGATGGGGGCAGATGTGGCTCAAATGGCTGGGTGTCTGTCTCCCATATGGAGGGACCCGGGTTCGATCCCTGGGACCTCCCGGTAAAAAAAAAAAAAAAAAAAAAAAAAAAAAAGTCTTGCACAGGAGATCCCTGGTTCGGTTCCTGGTGCCTCCTAAAGAAGACGAGCAACAGGCTGGCGTGGCAAGCTGACGCAAGATGATGCAACGAGATGATGTAATGAAGAGACACAACAAGGAAACAAAATGAGAGACACAACAGGCGGGGAGCAGAAGTGGCTCAAGCCATTGGGCACCTCCGTCCCACATGGGAGGTCCCAGGTTTGGTTCCTGGTACCTCCTAAAAGGAAGACAAACACACAAGGAATGGACACAGAGAGCAGATAGCAAGTGCAAACAACAAGGGGGGAGGGAATAAACAAATAAAATAATCCTTTTAAAAAAAACTTTCATGAGGAAAAGAAAGTAGATTTCAGATGGAATAAAGTGCTCACTATAAAAATGTTATAAGTCAATATAGGACATTAGCAAAGAATCTCAGATTATAGAATGCTTTTCTAAGTAGGATATAAAATACAAAGCCATAAAGGAAAATATCAACAAATATTATTACATCTAAGTTTAAAACTCCTGCAAACAAAAGGTCACAAATAACATTGAAAGACAAGCAACTATACTATAACAAAGATTAATGTCCAGAAAAAAGAATTCCAACCAACCTACAGGAAAAAGATTTAAAAAACCCAATAGAAAAATAGACAAACTGTATGAGTAGGCAATTCATTGATAAAGAAATACAAATGTCTAAGAAACTTAAGAAAATGTGCTCAACATTAGAGAAAAGCAATAGTATTTAGAGAAATGCAAAATAAACAAACACACGATTTGCTTTCGCTTGATCCAAAGACTGATATTATACAACATTGGAGGGAGAATGTGTAGGTGGGTAGGCTCATCCATTCTTGGTGGGAACATAAATTGGTTTGGTCTTCCTGGGGGATAATTTGGTAGTTTTATTAAAATTAATAGTGCCTATCTTTGTCCTAGGAATTCCATTTCTACATATCCATTCTCCTAATAAATTATACATGTGTACCCATACAGGCATGTACCAGGATATTTACTGAGCAATACTTAACACAGGTGAAAAATTAGAAACCTAAAAGTCTACTAATAGGAAATGGCTAAATAAACAAAGGTATCCCCATATAATGGAATACTTAATATGTAGCAGTTAAAAATAATGAGGTAGAAATGCCATTGATTATACACATTAGATAAATTGTATGTTTTATGAATAAAAAAACTAATAGGGTGGGCTGGGGGAAAAATACACCAAATGTAAGATATGGACTAAAGTTAGTAATAATATTTTGATGACTCTTTCAGAGTGTGTAACAAATGTTTCACAGCAATGCAAGGTGTTGGTGATGGGGTGATGTATGGGAGCCCTGTATGTTATGCATGTTTTGTAAGTTCACAACTTTTGCTATACACTTATTGTCTATGTATGTTCATGTATGTATGTTATACTTCAATAAAATTTTTTAAATGAAAAAAAAAATGAGGTAGTATGTTAGTTTCCTATTGATGCTGTAACATATTACCACAAATTTAGTGGCTTAAAACAGCACAGATTTATTGTTTTACAGTTCTGGGGGTCAGAAGTCTTAAATGGGTTTCACTGGGCTAAAATCGAGGTGTCGGTAGGGCTGTGTTCCTTCTAGAGGCTCTAGGGAAGAATCTGTTTTCTTGCCTTTTCTAGCTTCTAGAAGCCACCTGCATTCCTTGGCTTGGGGCCCCATCTTCCACCTTCAAAGACAGCAATGTAGCATCTTCCAATATCTCTCTGACCCTCCTGTGCCCTTCTTGTAAGGATGATCACATTGGGACCACCTGGCTAATTCAGGATAATCTCCCCATCTCAAGATCCTTAACTTAATCTCATCTGCAAAGTCCTTTTTGCCATGTAAGGTAACATATTCCTAGGTTCCAGGGATTACCACATGGACATATTTGAGGGGGCATTATTTTTTATTGATATGGCAATCACTCCAAGCCATACTTATCTCAAGCTATATATATTTTTTTAAAGATTTATTTTATTTATTCCCTACCCCCCCCCACTCCTGCTTGCACTCATTGTCTGCTCTCTGTGTCCATTTGCTGCATGTTCTTCTGTGTCTGCTTGTCTTCTCGTCTTCTCTTTAGGAGGCACCAGGAACTGATCCTGGGAACTTCTGATGTGGGAGAGAGGCACTCAATTGCTTGAGCCACTTTAGCTCCCTGGTTTGTTGTGTCTCTCACTGTCTCTCTTCTGTGTCCCTTTTTTGTTGTGTCATCTTGTTGCATCAGCTCTCCATGCAGGCCAGCTCTCCACGTGGGCCAGCTTGCCATGGTTGAGTGCCTGCTTTGCATATATGATCTGTGCATTTCACTGTATGCGGATTATACTTTAATTTTTTTTTTAAAGATTTTATTTATTTATTCATTTATCCCCCCCTTGCTGCTTGTGCTCGCTGGGTCAGCTAACCACGCCGTGCGGGCGGGCTTGCCTTCACCAGGAGGCCTCGGGAACCGAACCCGGGGCCTCCCATATGGTAAACGGGAGCCCTACTGATTGAGCCACAGCCGCTTCCCATACTTTAATTTTTTAAAATGAGGACATTCCCAGATAAACTGAAATGTGAAAAAAGTCAAATGTATAAGTATGTATAGTATGTTACATTTTTTGGGGGGGTTGGGAGTGGATGGCGGTAATGGTGGTGCAAACATAAGGTGGGAATGCTACATTTTTTGGAGGAACAAAATAGAAAATATTTCCTGAGTAGCTTTGATTTGCATAAAAACTTCTAAGCATATAAAGGAAACTAATAACTGGTTATCCCTGTTAAAGTGTCCTGGCAGATAGAGAAGTGAGAGGGCAGCTTTTCAGTGTATATACCCTTACATCCCAACACACATATAGAGTCATGTGAATGTATTATTATTAAAAAATTAAATTTAAAAGACCAATGTTATCAATATTATTCTCAGAAAGAGTTGAGGGCACATGAATCTATAAAAAAGAACAAGATGCTATTAAAATGGAATATTAAAAAAACCTTGAAAAATAAAGTAAGATGGTTATAAACATTTGGTTTATATTGCAGAAATGCAATAGAAGGATCAGAAGAGAAAATTGAAAAAATCTCTCAGAAAGGAGAAAAGACAAAGAAAATAGTTAAAAATATGAAAATTAAATCACAAACATATGATTAATAGGAATTTCCCCCCTCCCCGCAAAATAATCATTCAAGATGATTTCCCAGACTGAGTTTCCCTATTAAAGGCCCCACTAGATCTTCAACAAAATGGATGAAATTAACCCACAGCAAGGCACATCATAGTAAAACTTGAGAGCACTGGGTACAAAAGTTATGACAGTGTAAGTTTTCATTGGGGGAATGAGGTGGAATGGTTTCATACAAAGAACTCAGAACAAGGATGGCATAGGAATTCTCAATAGCAACACTGAAACAGATGAGAATAAAGATATATGCCTTCAAAATTCTGAGAGAAAATGATCTCCAAACTAGAAACCTACACAGAGCCAAACTATTGGTTTGGTGTAAGAGCAAAATAAGGGTGTATTTTGATTTTTTTATTTGGAAATAATTTCAAACTTAGAGAAAAGTTGCAAGAATAAGAAAAATACAAAGAATACTTAAGTGTATTGTTCCTAAGAATGTTCTCTTGCATCACCATAAGTACAGTTATCAGCTTCAGTAAATTTAATACCAATACAATGTTTTTATATAATCTACCATCCATATTTCAATTTTGTCAACTGCCAAAATCCAAGTTACCAGGTGCCAGTCAAGGGCCAACCTTGCACGCAGGCCTTTCAAATGACAGAAGTCTCAGATCTGCTACGTTAACTTTTTTTTTTTTTTAAAGATTTTATTTATTTACTCATTTATCCCCCCCTTGCTGCTTGTGCTCGCTGGGTCAGCCAACCACGCCGTGTGGGCGGGCCTGCCCTCACCAGGAGGCCCCGGGAACCGAACCCGGGGCCTCCCATATGGTAAACAGGAGCCCCACTGATTGAGCCACAGCCGCCTCCCACGTTAACTATTTTATGCACAGTTATATTCAGGCTATCCATTGCCGGCTGGAAGACTATGTAAGTGATGTTGTGTCCTTCTCAGGGCCTCACATCAGAATGCACATGAGAACCATCTACCCATCATAGATGTTGTTAATTTTTATCACCTGGGTAAGGTGTCCAATTTCTCCAGCATATGGTTACTATTTTTAAATATATTTTTATTGAAAGATATCATTCATACATGAACATACATAAACAATAAGTGTATAGTAAAAGTTGTGAAATTACAAAATAAACATGCATAACATTATACAAGGGTCCCATGCATCATCCCTCCACCAACACCTTGCATTGTTATGATACATTTGTTACAAACTATGCAAGAGCATTATCAGAATATTACTATTGGGGCTGAAGTCTATTCTTCAGACCCCCTCCGTTGGGAGAGCTTCTCAATAAACTTTCTGCCTGCAAAAAAAATATATTACTATTAACTATAGTCTATATCTTACATTTGGTGAATTTTTCTCCCAACCCACCCTATTTTTTTTAATATACTTTTTTTTTATTACAGAGGTTGTGAACTTAAAAAACAATCCTGCACATGTGTAGAATTCCCATACAACACTCCTTCACTAACACATCACACTGTGGTGGAACATTTGTTACAGATTGGTATTGCTGTTAACCACAGCCCATAGGTCACTCCAGTTGTATTTTTCCCATGCTCCTCCACAATCCCACCACCCTGCAATAGTGATGTACATCTGCTCTAGCTCACAGAAGGACACTCTTGCATCTGTATTATGAACCACAATTCTCATCCACCTCTGGGTTCACTGTGTTATTCAGTCCCGAGATTATTCTCTAGCTTTCTTTCATTTGACATTTACATCCCCAGACCACCCTTTTCAGCCACAATCCCATTTATAAACCAGCTGCTACTCGCTATGTTACCATCAACTTTATCCATTTCCACACTATTAAGGTCAAATTAATTAAAACGTCTACATACATCAGTAGTTCTTCTCAATCCTCCTCTTATCTTCTAATAACCTATACTCTAGGTTTTAACTTTGTGTTTATTCTTTGTATTTAGTGAGACGATGCAATATTTGTCCTTTTGTGTTTGGCTTGCTTCACTTAGCACAACGTCTTCAAGATTTATCCATGTTACCACATATGTTCCAATTTCATTTCTTCTTACTGCAGCATAGTATTCCATAATATATATAAACCACATTTTGTTTATCCATTCAATGGTTGGTGGACACTTGGGTTGTTTCCATCTTTTGACAATTGTGAATAATGCCGCTATGAACATCGGTGTGCAGATCAGTTGTTCGTATCATAGTTTTTAGTTGTTCTGTATATATTCCTAGTAGATGAATTGCTGGATCTTATGACAGTCATATATTTAGCTTCCTGAGGAACCGCCAAACTGTCTTCCACAGAGGCTGCACCATTTAACAATCCCACCAACAGTGAAGGAGTGTTCCTATTTCTCCACATCCTCTTCAGCACTTAATGTTTTCTGTTTTTTTAAAATAATGGCCATTGAATGCAGTGTGAGATGATATCTCATTGTCCTTTTGATTTGCATTTCCCTAACAGCGATATGGAACATTTTTTTCATGTGCTTTTTGGCCATTTGTATTTCCTCTTTGGAGAAATGTCTATTTAAATCTTTTGCCCATTTTTAAATTGGATTGCTTGCTCTTTTGTTGTTGAGTTGTATGATTTCTTTATATAGAATGGAAATCAAACCTTTATTGGATATGTGGTTTCCAAATATTTTCTCCCATTGAGTGGGCTGCCTTTTCACCTTCTTGACAAATTCCTTTGAATCACAGATGTGTTTAAATGTGAGGAGGTCCCATTTATCCATGTTTTCTTTCATTGCTTGTGCTTTCAGTGTAAGGTTTAAGAATCCATGACCTACCAGTGGGCCTTGAAGATATTTCCTTACATTTTCTTCTAGGAGCTTTATGGTTCTTGCTTTTATATTTAGGTCTTTGATCCACTTTGAGTTATTTTTTTGTATAAGGTGTGAGATAGAGGTCCTCTTTCTTTCTTTTGGCTATGGATATCCAGTTCTCCCAGCACCATTTGTTGAATAGACTGTTCTGCCCCAACTGGGTGGGTTTGACAGGCTTGTCAAAAATCACTTGACCATAGATATGAGGGTCTGTTTCTGAACCATCAATCAGGTTCCATTGGTCTATGTATCTATCATTATGCCAATATCATGTTGTTTTTACCACAGTAGCTAGGTAATATGATTTAAAGTCTGGAAGTGAGAGCCCTCCAACTTCGCTATTCCTTTTTAAGATGTTTCTGGCTATTCAGAGCATCTTACCCTTCCAAATAAATTTGATAATTGTTTTCCATTTGTTTGAAAAGTGCTGGTGGAAGTTTTATTCATATTGTATTGAATCTATATATCTTTTGGGGTAGAATTGACATCTAAATGATATTTAGTCTTCCAATCCACGAGCATGGAATATTCTTCCAATTATTTAGGTCTTTTTTATTTCTTTTAGCAATGCATTGTAGTTTTCTGTTTTCAAGTGCTTTACATCCTTGGTTAAGTTTATTCCTAAATATTTGATTCTTTTAGTTGCTATTGTAAATGGAATTTTTTTCCTGATTTCCTCCTCAGATTGCACATTCCATTGGTATAGAAACACCACTTATTTTTGTGTATTGATCTTGCATCCTGACACTCTACTGAAATTGTTTATTAGCTCTAGCAACTTTGTTGTAGATTTTTCTGGACTTTCTATATCTAGGATCATATCATCTGTGAATAGTGAAAGTTTTACTTCTTCCTTTCTGATCTGGATGCCTTTTATTTCTTTTTCTTTCCTGATTGCTCTAACTAGAACCCCTAGCACTTTATTGAATGACAGTGGTGACTGTGGGCATTCTTGTCTTTTCCCTGACCTCAGCAGGAAAGCTTTCAGTCTTTCACCATTGAGTACAATGTTAGCTGTGGGTTTTTCATATATGGCCTTTATCATGTTGAGAAAGTTTCCTTCAATTCTTATCTTTTGAAATATTTTTATCAAGAAAGGATGCTGTATTTTTTCAAATGCCTTTTCTGTGTCAATCGATAAGATCATGTGATTTTTCTTCTTTTATTTATCAATGTGGTATATTACACTGATTGATTTTCTTGTGTTGAACCACTATTGCATGCTTTGATTATGATGAAGAATTATTTTAATGTGCTGTTGGATTCGATTAGCAAGTATTTTATTGAGGAGTTTTGCATCCATATTCATTAGGGAAATGGGTCTGTAATTTTCTTTTTTTATAATATCTTTATCTGGCTTTGGTTTTAGGGTGATATTGGCTCCATAGAATGAGTTTGGTAACGTTCCTTCTTGTTCAATTTTTTTTTTTTAGATTGAGTAAGATTGGTATTAAATCTTCTTTGAATGCTTGGTAGAACTAACTTGTGAAACCATCTAGTTCTGGGCTTTTCATTTTGGGGAGTTGCTTGATGACTGTTTCAATCTCTTTACCTATGATTGGTTTGTTGAGGTCTGCTATTTCTTCTAGGATCAGTGTAGGTTGTTTGTACATTCCTAGGAATTTTTCCATTTCATCTATATTGTCTAGTTTTTGGCATACAGTTGTTCATAGTATCCTCTTATGACCTCTTTTATTTCTGTGGGGTCAGTAGTAATGTCCCCATTTTCATTTTTTATTTCATTTATTTGCATCTTCTCTCTTTTTTTCTTTGTCAGTCTAGCTAAAGGTTTGTCAATTTTGTTTTGGTTTTGTTAATTCTCTACATTGTTTCTTTGTTCTGCTCTGACTTTTACTATTTCTTTCCTTTGGCTTGGTTTAGGATTAGTTTGCTGTTCTTTTTCTAGTCCCTCCACCTGTGTAATTAGGTAATTGATTTTAGCTCATCCTGCTTTTTAAATTTAAGCATTGAGGGCTATAAATTTCCCTCTCAGCACTGCCTTCACTGCATCCCGTAGGTTCTGATATGTTGTGTTCTCACTGTCATTCGTCTTGAGATATTTGTTGATTTCTCTTGAAGTTTCTTCTTTGACCTACTGATTATTTAAGAGTGTGTTGTTTAATCTCCATTTGTTAATTTTCCCTTTTTCCACCTCTTGTTGATTTCCAACTTTATTCCATGATCACAGAAAGTGTTTTGTATAATTTTGATCTTGTTGAATTTATTGAGATCTGCTTTGTAACTCAACATATGGTCTATCCTGGAGAAAGATCCATGAGCACTTCAGAAGAATGTATAACCTGCTGTTTTGGGGTGCAATGTTCTGTGTTTAGGTTTAGTCCATTTATCATATTATTCAAGCTGTTTTTTTCCCATAAGATCCATTTACTTTATTTTTCAAAAAGATTTATTTATTTTATATCCCCTCCCCCCATTGTTTTTTGTGCTGTGTGTGTTCTTCTGTGTCTGCTTGTCTTCTCTTTAGGCGGCACTGGGAACTGATCCTGGGACCTTCCGGAGTGGAGAGAGGCTGCTCAATCTCTTGTGCCACCTCAGCGTCCTAGTCTGCTGAGTCTCTTACTGTGTCTCTTCTGTCTCTTTTTGTTGTGTCATCTTGCTATGCCAGCTCTCCGTGTGGGTCAGCACTCTGCATGGGCCAGCACTCCGTGTGGGCCAGCTTGTTTTTCACCAGGAGGCCCCAGGAATTGAACCTTGGAACTCCTATATGGTAGATGGGAGCCCAATCACTTGAACTACATCTGCTTCCTGAAGCTGTTTATTTATCTTCTGCCCAGATGTTCTATCCAATACTGAGAGTGGTATATTGTAGTCTCCAACTATTATTGTAGAGATGTCTATTTCTCCCTTCAGTTTTGCCAGTGTTTCCCTCATGTATCTTGGGGCTTCATAGTCAAGTATGTATACATTTATGACTGTTATTTCTTCCTGGTGAATAACACCAGGAAGTGGTGAATTGCCACTTTTATTAATATGTAATGTCCTTCCTTGTTTCTAATAATAGTTTTTCTTGTTTCTAATAATAGTTTTTCTTTTAAAGTCTATTTCATCTGATATAGGTATAGCTACCCCAGTTTTTTGTTTTTTGGTTATTGAATACATAGAATATCTTTTTCCAACCTTTCACTTTCAATCTTTTATATCTTTGAGTCTAAGGTGAGTCTCTTGCAGACAGCATATAGATAGCTCATATTTTCTTATCCTTCTGCCGGTCTGTGTCTTTTGATTGGGGAGTTTAATCCATTAACCTTCAATGTTATTACTGTAAAGGCAGTTCTTATCCCCATTTTGACCTTTGGGTTTTATCTGTCATTTTATTTTCACCACTCTTTTGACACTTTCAATTACTGTTACTGATACAATAATCATTTCTAAAATCTCTTCCAAGCCTCTCTCTCCTGTATTTTCATTTCAGGCTGTAATACCCCCATTAGTATTTCCTGTAAAGCCAGTCTCTTTTTTATAAACTCTCATAGCTTCTGTTTATCTGTGAATATTCTAAACCTGCCCTCATTTTTGAAAGACAATCTTGCCAGATATAAGATTCCTGGCTGGAAGTTTTTCTCTGCAGTATCTTAAATATATCATACCACTGCCTTTTTGCCTCCATGGTTTCTGATGAGAAATTGGCACTTAATCTTATTGGGTATCCCTTACATGTTATGCATCATTTTTCTCTCGCTGCTCTCAGAATTCTCTGTCTTTGGCATTTGACATTCTGATTAGTATGTGTCTCAGAGTTGGTCTATTTGGATTTATTTGGATGGGAGTACGTTGAGCTTCTTGAACACAGATATCTATGCCCTTCAATAGGTTGGGAAATTTTCTACCATTATTTCTTCAAATATTCCTTCTGCCCCTTTTCCCTTCTCTTCTCATGTATAATTGCATGTCTCTTGCTGTCATTAGTTCCCTGAGACCCTGTTCAATTTTTTCCATTCTTTTCTTCATCTGTTGTTTTGTATGTTTGCTTTTGGAGGCCATGTCTTCAAGCTCACCAATCCTTTCTTCTGCCTCCTCAAATATGCTGTTATATGCCTCCAGTGTATTTTTTATTTCATTTATTGTGCCTTTAATTCCCATAAGATCTGCTATTTTTCTATGTATGCTTTCAAATTCTTCTTTGTGCTTACCCAGTGTCTTCTTAATATACTTAATCTCTTTAGCCATCTCATTGAATTTATTAAGCAGATTTGTTTGAATATCTATGATTAGTTGTCTCAACTCCTTTATTTCATCTGGAGGCTTCTTTTTCCTTTAACTGGGCCATATATTCCTGTTTCTTGGTATGGATTATAATTTTTTGTTGGTGTCTTGGCATCTGGCTTACTAGATGTATTTATTCTGGGTGCAGTTTCTCCTTCTAGTTTAGGTCTTTCTTGCCTTTTCTCACTTGCTGGTTGTGTATTGGGAGCCGAGGATGTAGTTGGTGCTGTAACCTATGGAGACTGAAGCTGCCCGCATTGCCCCAGGAATTGGTGAAGCTTCTCCCACCTTTCTCCTCTGCCAGGGGTAGGGACAGAGTTACAGCTGTGTATAAAAATCCAAATTGTGCAGGACAGCTCTCTGTAGTTGCCCAGAGAGACTGATGAAGCTTCGCACTCCTTCCTCCCCTACCTGGGGTAGGGATGGAGCTGCAGTTGTGGGAGCAATCTATGCCATGTGGGTCCAAAATGACTGCAGTTGCCCAGATAGACTGACATCACACCAGCGCCCCACCCCCCTGCCAGGGGTGGGGGTGGACCTTCTGGAGTGCCCAACAATTTAATCTGTGTGGACTGTATGCACCTGAAATTGCCCTGAGAGGCTGAGGGAGTACTGTCCCGGTCCCTTCTGTCCTTTTGGGGATGAGGATGAAACCACAGGCACCCAACAGTTTGGTCCATATAGGCTGAAAGTGCCTGCCATTGCCCAGAAAGGCTGAGGAAACACCAGACCCCTCTTATCCTACTAGAGGGTGGTGGTGGATCCACAAGTACCCACCAGTCCAGACTGTGCCAGCCAAAAGTGCCTGCCATTACCTGGAAAGGCTGAAGAAACCCAGCTCTCTTCCTATCCTACTTGGGAGCAGGGATGGAGCTACAGGTGTCCAACTATTCAGCCTGTGTAGGCCTAAAGCACCTGCAGTTACCCAGAGAGGCTGAGGAAACATAGTACCTCTCTTGCCCTACTGGGGGTGAGGGTGGAGCCACAGGTGCCCAACAGTCGTGTTTGTACCAGCCAAAAGCACCTGCAGTTGCCCTGAGAGGCTGAGGAAGCACCAGCCCCCTCCTATCCTATGTGGGGGAGCAGAGGTGGAGATGGAATTGAAGGTGCTCAGCAAACCAGTTTGTGTGGCTTGAAAGGACCTGCAGTTGCCCAGAGAGGCCAAGGAAACACAGCTCCTCTCCTATCCTATTGGGGTGCAGGGGTGGAGCCCCAGGTGTCTGACTATTCAGTCTGTGTTGGCCAAATGCACCTGCAGTTACCCAGAGAGGCTGGTGCAGGTCCCCCCAGCTTCCTCCCTGATGGAAGTGGGGCTGGGGCTTATGCTAGAGCTGCAATCCTATCTGGGTGGAAAGAAGCTAGTCTCTACCAGCACTGTGATTTTCAGTCAGTCCCGCTTCCCCTCATGCCAGGGGCAGATTTAAAATGGTGGCTACCAGTGTCTTTCTGACTTGGACAGGTTTAAAGTTCAGCTGTTCTTAGGATTATACTTTGGCCCACAGAATTTATTAATCAGTAGCTGAAGTTGGTGCCCAACTGTGTCTTCCTCCACTGTTTTTTGGAAATGGAATTTCCAACTCCAGCCACGGAATAGCTCCCAAGGCAGCTTGCGCTGCGGACACCAGCCTCCATGGTGTGTAGTGTTGTACTCATGAATCCTCTCTGTAGATGGGCAGTCTCCTCCTTCCACACTTTCAAGGATGTGCAGGCTACTCTTCTGGTCTCCTCGGGCCCCCAAACAGGTGCTTTTTATAGCTCTGGGTGATTCTTAACTGCCCTGTAGGATGAGCTGACTCTTGGAGTGCCTTACTCTGCCACCATCTTGCCCCACCTTTTTACCTTGCAAATAGTACGCTACCTCTGGGGAGACACTTTAAGATCATAAAAATATCCTTCTCATCAAAAATTCCCCTTAAATTTAGCATAAGTTAATGATTCTTGCTTGATCCAATCTTTACGATGATGATTACAAAAAAATAAAGACATTTTCACATTCACAAGATCTTAAAAATATATTCCATGGGGAAGATGGATAGGACTATCTCTTTCTCATGCTTTCTTTCTTGTGGAGTTACTGGGGGTATCCCAACTAAATGAGGGAGTAAACCAAGAAAGAGGAAGACATGGAAGTTAATTAAGAAACGATCCAACACATGATAGAGGTGAATGGATTTCCCAGGATGGTGGTAAAGAGGGATCCCAAGGTAGTAGCTATGTATCAAGTGTAGAACTGACTTCTGATTGGAGCAGGTGAGAAAGATGCAGTAGAGATTTTTTTCACGCTATGGAATGACCTATTTATTGCCATTGTCATATTGAAAGAACGGACTTCAGCTATAATACCTGGGTTTGAATCCCACCACTTACTAGCCTGTGATTTGCAGTGACTTACTTAAACTTTCTGTGCTTCTTAGTATCTCCAAAACTGTTAAAAGGGAGATACTAAGATTATCTTTCTCATCAGGAGATTGTGAGGTTTCAATGACTTAATGAATATACGGAGTTATTAGATTGGTGCCTGTTAGGTGTTTGCTATAATTATTATTATTATTTTTAAAGATTTTATTTATTTATTCATCTATCCCCCCCTTGCTGCTTGTGCTCGCTGGGTCAGCTAACCACGCCGTGCGGGCGGGCCTGCCCCCACCAGGAGGCCCCGGGAACCGAACTCGGGGCCTCCCATATGGTAAACGGGAGCCCCACTGATTGAGCCACAGCCGCTTCCCTATAATTATTATTTAATATGTAGAATATGTTGACAAAATTTACACAGCTGGTGAGAATTCCGAGTTCAATTACTTATATAGAAAATGAAGCAAACAAGTAAATTATCAGCTGCAGGAAAAACTTAAAGATGTACAGGAAAGGAAAAATAATCAAATAAACTACTACATGACTCACTGTGAATAGTTTACGTAGTCAAAATAATAAATACTGATTATTGATATAGCTAAATTACATATTTTAGGAGGATTGAGCTTTGGAATTGAGGTTGTGAATGCTGGGAATGGGGGTGGGGTGTGTGAAAGTGAGCTAAATTCATAACTCCCATGGTGAAAAGTTAAAAGATAAATGCCTTCAAAAGTAAGAAATAACAATATATGCATGCAATTTGGAGATGTGGATGTAATAGCAAAAGAATCAACTCAAAGAATTCAAAGTAGTTGCCCCTTTGAGAAGCTGGAAAGGGGAAGAGTAGTGTTGGGGATTGAATCATGTCCCCCACAAAAGGCATATTCAGGTCCCAACCCCTGGTCCTGGGGGAGTGAACCCATTTGTAATTAGTACCTTTGAAGATGCTATCAGTTAAGCTGTGTTCAAATTGAATGAGGGCGGGCCTTAATCTAATATGGCTAATTATAAGCAAAGGAAATTGGACACAGAAGGAGAAGCCATGGGGAGCAACCAAAAGCTGGATATCAACAGAACCCAGAAGAGAAAGGAGAAGGCACCACGTGCATTGCCATGTCACAGAAAACTCCAAAGATTTCCGGCCAGCCGGAAGATACTGACCCCAAGAGGAAGCAAACTTTCTAGTCTCTGAAACTGAGCCAATAAGTTCTTGTTGTTATGCCAACTCATTGTGTGGTATTTGTTTTAGCAGTGAGAAACTAAAACAAGGAGTCAAGGAAATGCTTTTTTTTTTTGTAACAAGCCTTGTAGAAATTTGATAATTTTTACTAAATGCAGTTGTAACTTTGATAAGCTATAAAACTAATTTCTCCCTGAGGACAATGCAAATCACATTAACAATTTTATTTCATTTTTTGCTAAGTCTCTTAAGCAGATCAGAGACAAATTTACAGCTCAAACTTGTCCTGGTGTTGATATTCTGCTCCCTCTATATTTTCCCTGATCCTAAATTTTATCTATCTATTTTGGCCATTTTGCTGTATGAAATATTAGAAGCATCCTAAAACTTAATGAAAAAAGAAAAAAGGCATAAATAAATGAACAAGTGTTTAAATCACCAGGAACTTGTTCATTTCTGCCCAGGTGGCAACATCAGCCAAGCGTTGCTCACTCTCAGCAGAGGGATTGTGCTATGACTCAGGGGTAGCAAGTGTAGAAACTGCCACTTCCTGTGACCCACCTGCTCCTGCCCTGAAGCTCTGGTGTGAGGTATCTTTTCCCAGGATAAATTCCTGCCCCTGGGGTCCTTCTTACCTCCTTTGGAGCCAAGAACCTCTGTGGAGTTTCTGTTCATGTTAGACCTCAGCCCTTGGTCTCTCTCTCTCTCTCTTTTTTTATGGTACATTTGTTACAATTGATGTACAAATATTGAAGCATTGCTAATCATCATTGTTAATGATTTACATTATTGTTTACATTTTGCACCATACATATTTATAGTTTTTTTTAATTAAAAAAAAATACTTAGATTACATAAATGTTACACACAAAATAAAGGGATTCCCATACGCCCCACCTCCCATACCTCCCACAACCTCCCACATAAACATCCTTCATTAGTGTGGCACATTCATTGCAATTGATAAACACATCCTGGGGCTTTGCCTTGGTCTCTCTTGCCAACAGCTCCACTCTTCTCAAGAGTCCAAAGCCTGGTGGGCATGTGTGGACTCAACCAGAGTTGCTGAGTTCAGAAGGAAACTCCTGCAGCCTTCACAAGGCGTCTAGCCCAGGACTCTGTAGAGACTCCAAGAAATCTGGAAAGACAACATCCACTTGGTCAGAGACAGTCAGCTTTCATCACATAAAAATTAAATATGTACTGGGTATGAGAAGGTATTATGGAATTATTGTTAATTTTATTATGTATGATAATGGTTTTGTGGTTATGTTAAAGCAAATAGTATTTGGGGCCCCTCTCCAACATCAGGGAAAGGGAGGAGTAAAGGTCTTTAAAAGGCCTAACGTGGGAGCAGAGGTGCCTCAAACCATTGGGTGCCTCCCTCCCACTTGGGAGGTCTCAGGTCCAGTTCCTGGTGCCTCCTGAAAAAGAAGACGTGCACACAGCAAACGGACACAGAGAGCAGATAGTGAGCACAAACAATGGGGCAGGGGGGAATAAATTTTAAAAAATAAATCCTTAAAAATTTTTTTTAAAAATTAAAAAATGAAAGCCTAACCTGGGACCCCTCAGCCTGCAGCACACCCACAGTCTATGTCTAAGATTGTGTACTTTTCTAGTTTTTTTGTTTCTTAATAAACTCTTTACTTCCTTGCCTACTCTAAAAAATAGTATTTATCTATTAGAAATATATACTGAAGGGAAGCGGCTGTGGCTCAATCAGTGGGGCTCCCGTTTGCCATATGGGAGGCCCCGGGTTCGGTTCCCGGGGCCTCCTGGTGGGGGTGGGCCCGCCCGCACGGCGTGGTTGGCTGGCCCGGTGAGCACGAGCAGCAAGGGGGGATAAATGAATAAATAAATAAAATCTTTAAAAAAAAAAAAAAAAAAAAGAAATATATACTGAAGTATTTATGGGTTAAAAATAATATGTCTAGGGTTTGTCTTAAAAAATACTCTCGCAAAGGCAAAGTGTACTGATGTCTTCAACTTACCTTGAAATGCATCAAAAGGTAATGGACTGGTGGGCAAAGGGATAGATAAGTGGACAGACATAATCAAACATAGCAAAACATTATGTAAAACAACATAGCATAATGTTAATTATACAATCTAGGTATTCTATATGGGTATTCACTATACAATTCTTTCAACTTTTCTGTATGTTTGAAAATTTTTATAGTAAAATCTTGGGAGAAAAATCCTAGCTAAAAAAAATTCACAGAATATATGAAACAAGAATGGCAAATTGGTGATATTTGTTGGTGTTGAATAACAGTTCATAAGGGTTCATTATACCATTTTCTCTTCTTCTGTATGTTTGGAATTTTCCAATTTACAAAGCTTTCTTATTTTTTTATTTTTTATTTATTTTATTTTATTTTATTTTTTTTAAAGATTTTATTTATTTATTCATTTATCCCCCCCTTGCTGCTTATGCTCACTGGGTCAGCTAACCACACCGTGCAGGTAGGCTTGCCTTCACCAGGAGGCCCCGGGAACCGAACCCGGGGCCACCCATATGGTAAACGGGAGCCCTACTGATTGAGCCACAGCCGCTTCCCTACAAAGCTTTTTTAAAAAAAATTTACTGGGCAAATATACCCTGGAGAACTTGATATAGGCCACCATCCTAGATATAATATAATATACAAAGTTCAGTGAAAATTAGCTCTAGATTTTAGTCAGGATGAAATAGTGGAAAGACCATGAGGTTCTGAGTAAAATTAATGACCATTGCAATTCCAGCTCTTCTTTCTTTAAGGTGTGATTATAAAAAGAAATTACTGCTGGTAAATGCAAAGACATTTCCAGACAAAGAATAGAGAATTTACTACCAATGTCCTTGACTTAGGCAAATATTTGAGAAAGTTAACTTTAGAACAGAAATCTTGAAATAGGAGGAAAACAGTGGTGAGCATATGCAACATAAGCATAAAATTACATCTAAAAGGATGATGACTGGGCATCTAAAATAAATATTTTCTATTATAATGGAAAAAACAATAGCACCTCAGGATTTTTATTTTTATTGAAGTAAAATAAAATATAGATATAGAAAGCTGTACAATGCAAAAGTATAGCTTAATGGGTTATTTTAAGACAAATGCCCTGGTAACTTCAACCAAATTCAAGCAAGAATTTTGCCAGCCACCTAGAATCCCCATCCCAAAATTTCAATCCACCAACAACTACCTTAACTTTATAGTAATTACTTCTTTAGATTTATTTATAGTTTTATTATCCAAGTATGTATCACCAGATATTATGGTTTAGTTTTGTCCATTTGAAAAAAAATTATGTCTTCCAAGTCTCTTTATTTTTTTTAATTTAAAAAAAAATTTTAAACTTCATTTTGTACATTTAATAATTGAAAACATAAACAATTAACAACTAAAAAGTAAACAGATGAATAAATATATACATTTCTCAATTAAATGTAATGGATACATGTAATTTTTTTTTTTGAATCAAACAATATATTACACAATATATTTGGTTCATAGTAATGCATTCATACAGTATTTGTCCTTTTGTGTCTGCTTGCATCACTCAACATAATGTCCTCCAGGTTCATCCATGTTGCCATATGCTTTATGACTTCATTTCTTCTTACAGCTGCATAATATTCCATCGTGTGAATAGACCACAGTTTGTTTATCCATTCTTCTGTTGATGGACACCTGGGTTGTTTCCAACTTTTGGCAATGGTGAATAATGTGGCTATGAACATCGGTGTGCAGATGTCTGTTCGTGTCACTGCTCTCAGTTCTTCTGGGCCAAGTCTCTCTTAATCTCAAGGTTCTCACTCAAGTCTGATTTTTCCACTGCCTGGATTTGGGTGATTCCATATTTGTATTTCACCATGTTTCTCTGTCCTCTATGTCTCCTGCAAGTTGACAGCTGGTGGTGTGTCCTTTCATCAAGGGGCACATAATGTCTAGTTATTCTTTTTGTTATGTTAGCAGCTGAGGTGCTCAAAGCCTAGGTTCATTAAATTCATTATTGACTCAAAAATGGTGATATTCAAGTCCTCACATTTCTTTTTCACCTATGCATTGCAATACTTTTACAAAGAAATGCTTTCCCTCATCTACCCTTTGATTACCCAATGGTATAGTTCATATAGGAAAGTCAGGATTGATGCTTTATTCTTTTCCCTTTATTTACTGGTTTTCAAGAAAATGATTTCATTCCCTATCACCCTCCACAGGTAGCTACTTTCAAAACTATCATTATGAACCGACAAATTTAAACATTTGATGAGCTTCAATCAAATTGCAATTATTATCTTCTTGAAGCTCACACTGCCCCATCTATGGCCAGTGGGAGAATCCTGGAGTTGGTTGCTGAGTCCTTTTGTCATGACCCCAGTATGAAGCAGGTTAGTATAGTGAAAGGGGGAAGGCAGCTGAGGCCCTGCAGACAACATGGCCGACAGACCACATGGCCGTGGAACCCTACCCAGAAACCTCCTGAAAGGAAGGCTGCCAGAAAGATTCCATGAGACCATGGCCATGATAATCTCAATTGGAACAAGAATCTCATTTGGAATGAGAATCCTGTTCGGGGTCAAGGGAAAGCCCTGCATACCCTCAAAAGGCCTCACCTTTGGCCCCTGAGAAGTGACAAGTGGGGCAACCAATCAGAACAGCAAATAGCTGGGGCCCCTCCTCCAACATTATGAAAGGGGAGGAGGAAAGACTTTAAAAAGCCTTGACCTGGGGTCCCATGTGCGCTTCTCACTCTACAGCACGCCCATGCTCCATGCCTCGGATGGTGTACTTTTCTCATATTCTTGTTTCTTAATAAACTCTTTACTCCCTTGCCTACCCTATGGTGTGTCCTTAAATTCTTTTATGCGGCATAGCCAAGAACCTAGAAGCCCAGAATCCAGAGCAAGCAAGTAGGCTCTGACAACTTCCTTACTATCTGGTATGACAAAAGACCAAGATCATCTTATACATTTCCAGTCCCAGACCTGATCAGCCATTTTTCCAAGAAACCCAGGTTTTTTTGAATGGGAAATGGCATTTCAAGATTGCAACCTGGGGGTCAAGGTTGCTCATTACTACTGAGTTGGTCACTGCTTCTAAGCCTCTTGGACAGAACTAGAAAGTATATAAGCACACACATACACACACACATTACACACACATTCTTCATTTCCTAGATAAACCATCTCATGAAATCATACGATTTCCCATTCAAACTCAGGAATATAGGTTTGTTTTTTAACCCATTGAATCTGTCTTTCCTTTCTTCCACACTGAAAACACAGGTACTCAAAGATGCAGGGAATTATGGAATTAGAATATCTCATAATTATTCATTTACTTTACCTCACTGTGTCAGGAGTCCCCAAGACCTTTCCCATGTTCAAGTGACTCACTAGGACTCGTGGGACTGAGTATACAGCAGTATTCACAGCTAAGGTTTATTACGGCAAAAGGATATATGACAGGGGAGTGGATGTAGCTCAAGTGCTTGAGCACCTACTTCCCATGTACAAGGAGGTCCTGGGTTCAATCCCCGGTACCGCTTAAAAAAAAAAAAAAAAAGGATATGTGACAGAATCAGCAAGGGAAAAAGATACAGGAGGCAGAGTCTGGAGAAATTGACGTGTCTGTAGGCTTTCTTATCCTCTCTCCCTCCCATGAGGGATCACACAGAGCACACTCCTCTAGCAATGAAAATGCAGCAACATGTGTGCCATATTTTTGCCCAAGGAAGCCCATTAGAGATACATTGCCCTTTCCTGTGGGCATATGTATGTGATGCAGACAGCCCTGTCCAGTAAGCATTCATGATATTTTCATAGTTTATGGCCCTGCAGAGGCTGTCCTAAATCAGCAACTCTTCCAGTATCTGAGTTCTGTGCTGTGTGTGAGTGAACAATATATTTGTTTTCAGTTACCCACAGCTCACACAGAAACTGAAATAGCTCACAGAAACCAGTACCAGGTTTCAGCTTAGTGTCAGGGCCAGGCCATAGGATCTGTGAAATCAGGGTTTTAAAAAAGCCAGGATTTTTGGGTTGGGGGAAAAATACACCAAATGTAAGATACTTCCATTAGTAGTAATATTTTGATGATGTTCTTTAATCATTAGCTAAAAATGTTTCACAACAATGCAAGGTATTGGTGGTGGGGTGAGGTATGAGAGCCCTGTATGATGTTATGTATGTTTGTTTTGTAAGTTCACAACTATTACTACATACTTATTACTTTTGTATGTTTATTATGAGTGATATACTTAAAAAAAAATTTTTTTTTAAAAGCCAGCAGCTTTTTTTTTTTCAGTCACAGCAAAACTTGAGACAAGGAAGGGCCAGGCAGCTGTGTGCCAGTTGAGTGACAAGCAAGGCTTTCCTACGCACTTAAAAAAAACAAACAAACAGAAATTGTCAGTTTTAGCTTCCGAATTGACACATTAAAAAATATGCACATCAGGCTGGAAAATGATCAGCCTCTAAGGGTCAGACATTTGATTTCAACAAGAACATATTAGCACACTAAAAGCTGTTTTGTAAAACTCTTCAAAAGTGTATTTCCATATGGAGACTGGCTCTCCTTTCGTGTTGTTTCCCTTTCCCCACGGGCGCCAATGGGCAAAAGTCCTTAGTTAGGGACACTTATTTCTAGTACTCAGCAGGGGTTCTTAACCTTTTTGTTCCACGGACCCCTTTGCCAGTCAGGTGAAAACCTCGGACCCCTTACTAAAAGTCCACACTATACTGTGTTTGTTTAATAAATATATCACACCTGCACAAACATGTCCCCACAAGAATAATGTTTTTTTTTTTTTTTTTTAATTTTAATTCAAACTCACGGACCCCTGGTTGGGAACCCCTGACTCAGAGTTTAAATTGCAATCTTCCCACAGGCAGCACAAAGCAAGGGAGTTACGATCCACTGATACTTTTTTTTTCCTTTGCAGCCTTTCCTATTGGGATGATCCCTCTCGCATGTATGAAATAAAGCATGTAACATTTTACATCAATTTTTATCATACATCCAGGTACATAGCCAGAAAATACAAAGCCGGTTTTAAAAATTCTCCCCTTAAAGTCAGCATTTACAGGGTTAACATGATAGCTGCCAGGAGATTCAGGCCAGAAAATAAGGAGGGGCCTCCTTGCTAGGGCTGCTAGGCTGAAGAAAAAGCTGGAGTGATTTTTACCTCTTTCTTTCTTCTGGTTTATCTAAAGCCTTCCTCCAGCTCTGGGAACTGATTTATTTTTATTTTTTATTTTTTTAAAGATTTTATTTATTTATTCATTTATCCCCCCCTTGCTGCTTGTGCTCGCTGGGTCAGCTAACTATGCCGTGCGGGCGGGCTTGCCTTCACCAGGAGGCCCCGGGTTCCCGGGGGCCTCCCATATGGTAAACGGGAGCCCTACTGATTGAGCCACAGCCGCTTCCCTGGGAACTGATTTAACTTTTTTTCTCTTTCCACCTGGAGGAGAGAACAAGTGCAAACTCATTTTTATTGTCTTTGGCTCATACAAAGCTCATTTTGGGAGAACTTTTGGGCCCTTTCTCTTCCTACCTAGGGGCAAGAGCAAAAACCAAAGGCATCATAGAAACATTTTTTTCCCTCACTTTAGTCAGCATGGTCCCAAGCAGCCAAGGGTTCCAACAAGCCGACTCCCCTGTGGTTAGATTTATCATTTTCAAATTCTATAGGTAAATATTTACCTCTTGCAAGAGAGAGCAGCTCAGTTGCCGTTTCCTACCATAGTAACTCCACAGCTACCCAAGCCACCAGGGTTTTGTCATCCCCCATCCCTCTTCCCCCCCCCCCCCCAAATAGCTGTAGCCATATTTCAGTGAGTCAGGGCTGTTCTAGTGAATCCTAAGACCATCCCCACATTTGGTGATTCGCTAGAAGGACTGACAGAACTCAGCCTATAGTCGTACATGCAGCTAAGGTTTCTAACAGTAACAGGATATGCGACACAACCAGTAAGGGAAAGAAGACACAGGCAGAGTCTGGAGAAATACAGGCTTTCTTATGCTCTCTCCCTCCCAGGAAGGGTCACGCAGCACTCTTCCCCCAGCAACAAAAATGCAGCTACCTGTTTGGTCCTTGCCCAACTCCTGGGAAATAACCTCTAAACCCTTGGAATATCCTGCCTAAGAGTCTCTTTGTTTACCTGAGGTCTTGGGCAACACCAGGTAGTTTATGCTAACAATGTCATTTATGGTGGGAGGACTTGGGCTCTAGAGGGGCTAGAGTCTGAGTAACAGACTCTGACCCGCAATTTATTTATTTATTAATTTATTTTTGGTAATAATTTTTTTTATTTTTTAAAAGATACTTAGATTACATAAATGTTATACAAAAATATAGGGATTCCCATATGCCCCACCTCCCACACCTCCCACACCCTTCCACATGAACATCCTTCATTAGTGTGGGACATTCATTGCAGTTGATAAACGCATCCTGTGGCTTTCCTATTAAGCATGGACCATAGTTCACATTGTAGTCTACACTCTCTCCCACACAGTTCTGCAAGTTATGTGATGATATAAAATGGCCTATATCTGTCATTGCAGTGTCATTCAGGATGATTCCCAAGTCCCAAAAAAGCCCCCGCATTACAATTGTTTTTCTCTCTCCCTGCCTCTAGAGCCTCCAGTGGCCACTGGCTCCACATCAGTGTTGTAATTTCTTCCATTGCTAGAATCACAATATGTCTATAGTAGAATACCAGTAAGTCCACTCTAGTCCATAGTCTTTCCCCAATCCTGAGGATTCTGGGATGGTGATGCCCACTCCACCTCTAATTGAGAGGGGGCTTATATCCCATGGGGAAGATGGAAGGAACTATCTTGTTTGCAGTTACACTCTCTCTGTTCCTTGGGATGGTCGTTGTCCATCATCATCTCCTTGTTAGTTGTCCTGGATGAGTCCAATGAGCTGTAGAGTAGGTGTTGCAACTCCACTGAGGTTCCGGGCCCAGACGGCACATGGACAGCCCAAAGACTCGAGTCTCCTGCACGTACACCTACAAACTCCAGCACCAAGTATAGGTTTAAATAGAAGGGACGGATGAGTCATGTGTAGGGAAGACATAATTGAGTCCAACTCTGTCACTCTTAGGAACACAAAATCCAAAGTAGGGCCCACTGGCAAGGCACCAAACTCCAGAGCTATCCACTCTGACCATAGGACCTGGGTGTCTCCAGAGCCCTCAGGAGCCCCACTATTTGGGGGTAGTATCCACTTTGGCAGTCTATGAGATCCTGCTGAGATGTGCATAGGCGTTACCTCTGGGATGACCTCCCAACTCACTTTGAAGTCTCTTAGCCATATAGACTCATTTGTCTTTACCTTTTCCCCCTTTTATTTGAGGTCTTTTTCCAGTTGCATTGCTAGTTGGTGCTTGGTAGTAATCCCTCAGTGCCAGGGAGGCTCATTCCTGGGAGTCATGTCCCTCTCTGGGGGAAAGCTGACCCCCAATTTAAAAACCCTGGACTCCCAGGCTCAGGCAAGCTTCCCTGGGTGACAATATTTTATGTGTGTTGCCTCACATTGTTTCTGGGAGAATTAAGCACTGTCCATGACTCCATTGGGATAGGACAACTGGAGACTTGTACCTGCTGTCTCCCAGACTCTGCCCTTTATGCCCATTTCCATTAATGATTTTAATCTGTATCCTGTCATTGTAATAAACCATAACCATGAGTATAACAGCTTTGCTGAGTTCTGTGAGTCCTTCCAGCAAATCACTGAACAGAGGGTAGTCTTGGGGACCCCTGAGGATAGTCAGTCTTGAGAGTTCATATGAATTAGACTGCTCCAGCCCCTTAAGACCTGGCTGCAGGCCCCTTAGAATTATCCGTTAGTGGATTGAGCAAAACCCTCTCAGTTTTAGCTCCTGAATTCAAATTGGCCTGCCATCCCTGTTTACTGTTTTGGCATTCTCCTGTTCTCAGGTCCACCACATGCCCCTTGTTTCCCTCTGCTTCTTCCTGCACAGATAATTATACCACACAGTTCTTGTGGCTGTTGGTGATTTGTCCTCACCTACCTGTATATTGAGATTCATTGGTATTTCAGCTATCTATTGCTATGTAAATAAACCACACCACAATTTAGTGGCTTATGATAACCATTTTATTTTATTTTATTTATTTATTTTAAAGATTTTATTTATTTATTCATTTATCCCCCCCTTGCTGCTTATGCTCGCTGGGTCAGCTAACCACACCGTGCGGGCAGGCCTGCCTTCACCAGGAGGCCCCGGGAACCGAACCCGGGGCCTCCCATATGGTAAACGGGAGCCCTACTGATTGAGCCACAGCCGCTTCCCTATGATAACCATTTTAATGCTCATGACTCCATAGGTCAGGAATTTGGGCAGGGCTCAATGGGTATGGCTCCTTTCTTCTCCAAATAAGGTCTAGGGCAGCTGGCATGTGACTGGAGGATCCAAAATGGTTTCGTCATATGACTGGGGCCTTGGTGCTAGTTGTTAACTGGGGCCCCAGTTCTCATGCACATGACTCTTTTAAAATAGGGTCTCTTCCTCCAGGGCCTCTATCTTCAGAAGGATAGCATGGACTTCTTTACAGGATATCTGGGTTCTCCACTCATTAAAGTAAAAGTTCAAGGCCTCTTAGTGTCTGAGCTCAGAAGTACCAATTAGAAGGTTCTTACATTTTCATTCTACCAGCCCCCCAAATTTCTGTTTCTCTGAGAATATAATTTCCACCACATTTCATTGCTCAAACAGCACATAAGGCCACCCCAGACACAAAAGTGAAAATATATACTCCATATCTTTTTTTTTTTTTTTTTTTTTTTTTTTAGGTACCAGGGCTGGAGATTGAACCTAGGACCTTGTATGTAGGAAGCCAGCGCTCAACCACTGAGCCACATTGGCTCCCCTGAGTTGGCCCTTTCACTTGTTTGCTTGTTGTTGTTGTTTTTTTTTTTTTTTTTAGGAGGCACTGGGGAACTAACTTGGGACCTCCCATGAGGGAAGCAGGTACTCAACTGCTTGAGCCACATCTGCTCCCAATATACTCCACATCTTGATGGGAAGAGTAGCAAGCACATATAGGGATGGGAATATTGTTGGCAGCCATATCTGCATAAAATTTACATACTGGGGACACTGTCATTGAAAATGTTGTCCATGGGGTTTTGATTTTGATATTGTAACTGTCAAAAAAGTACAAACAGTGTTTATACTTGTTATTGTTACTTTACTTTCCACCCACTTACATAATACTATAGCTGTTTATACTATATTTGTTTATACTTGTTCATGTAACTGTAACAACTCCATCTTCCCTTGTTAGAATCCATAAAAATCCTAAATTCCTTAGACTCAGGTAGACAGATTTTAGGCCTGTAGGCCATCTGATCTCCTTGCTTCGCCACTTAGCAATAAATTCTTTCTCCCTTTGAAACCCTGGTGTCTCTGGAATTGGTCATTTCAGCGTTTTGGGCAGAGGACCCCTGCTGTGATAGGTAATAATATCTAGTTGCTTCTGTATTTTGGCATGAAGAGAGATTAAAAAACTATGCTGCTGCCACAATGTTCCCACGAACCCTTCTAATTTTTAAAGAATTATCTGAGAAAAGAACAGAACTTGTGGGTGATGGTAGAAAGAAAAAGTAAGAAACTTCTAACTGGTTCATTCTATTGAAAAATTAGGAGTAAAGGCAAATAATGCATTTGTATGTTTATGTATGTGTGTTTAATCTACCAGTAGAGATAAATATAGATTTGAATCATGCTCATAAGGAATAGGAAAATAATTCATTACCAACACAACTGATAAGCAGCATCAAACTTCCAAATTACTTAGGGAGAAAGGGAATGAATAGAAACTTAACTGAGCCAGCAAATGCAAGGAAATTGAAAAGGAGGAAACAACAAAGGGAAAAACAGGACACAAAATCTGATGGAAGACACAAAATTAGATGAATCATTAATAAAATAAATCAAATGGGCTGTGTTCTCTATCAAAAAACAAAAACTGTGCAATTAGGTTAAAAAACAAGTTACGTGTTATTTACTAGAAGCACAAATAAAGAGACAGGCAACATTGTGCAAGCAAGGATATATCAGGCAAATACATGCAAAATGAGTGTCTGATCATATAATTGTCAAGTTAAAATCTAAGGCCAAAATCACTCACCAGATTAAAAAAAGAGACATTATGTAATAATAAAGAATACATTAGAGAAGATATAATATGCATAAACCTTTACACAAACAAATAACACCAGCAAAGATGCATAGAAATGTAACAAAACCTAAATATATAATTTATAGTGGGGGATTATACCTCTTTCAGAATATGATGGATCAAGTTAACAAAAACAGTTAAAGGTAAATAAAAGATATGAAAATTATAATCAATAAGTTAGATTTAATAGGCATAAAAAGAACTTTGTAACTTACAAGTAGACTATATAATTTCTAATCCTACATCCTTGCAACATTTAAAAACTTCAATTGTCTAACTCTGTCTCAGAGAAATGATTGATACATTTTAAAACGTAGGGCTTTGACTGATCACATTCTCTGATCAGATATAATAAAACCAGAAATAAATTAAAGTGACCAATATATCTTAACCAATTGGAAATTGAGAAACCCTTTCTTAAAGCACGAGTAAATGGGCCCACGCTATATAAACTCTCCCCGTCCATGGGAAGAGATGAAAATTTCCTATTTATTTTACAAAAGGAGAATTACTTTAAAACCGAAACTGATATTATCTCATAATCTGTAATCTGTTCCACCATGGTGTGGTGTGTTGGTGAAGAGGGGTTATATGGGAATTCTACACATGTGCATGATTGTTTTGTAAGTTCACAACCTCTGTAATAAAAAAATATTTTTAAAAATAGGGTGGGTTGGGGGGGGAAATACACCAAATGCAAGATAGGGACTATAGTTAGTAGTAATACTTTGACGATGCTCTTGCATAGTCTGTAACAAATGTTTCACAACAATGCAAGGTGTTGGTGGAGGGGTGATATATGAGACCCCTGTATGATGTTATGCACATTTATTTTGGAAGTTCACAACCTTTACTATACGCTTATTGTTTATGCACGTTCATGTATGAAAGATATACTTCAATAAAAAATATATTAAAAGAAAACCAAAACTGATATATATTGCTCAAAAGAAGAAAACTAGAGGCAATCTTTCATAAATATGGGTGAAAATTTCTAAATAAAATAACAGCAAATCAAATCCAGATGTGCCTCAAGAGAAAAATTTACCATAACCATTAAGATGATTCCAGGAATGCTTGTGTACTGGGTTGAAAAGTGGCCCCCCCCCCCCATTTCATGTCCACCTGGAACCTCAGAATATGACTTTATTTGTAAATAGTGTCTTTGCAGATGTAATTAGTTAAGATGGTCATACTGGATTTCAGTAGACTCTAAATCCTTTATGACTGGTGTCCTTATAAGAGGAAAGGACAAACGGAGACACAGAAACACAGGGAGGAAGGCCATGTAATAATGGAGGCAGAGACTGGAGTGATGCAGCTACAAGTTAAGACGTGCCTGGGGCCACCAGAAGATGGAAGAGGCAAGGAAAATTTCTTCCCCAGAGGCTTCAGAGGGGTTGTGGCCCTGCTGACAACTTGATTTCTGACTTCTAGCCTCTAGAACTTTGAAAGAATAAATTTCTATTGTTTTAAGCCACCTAGCTTGTGGTAATTTGTTACAGCAACCTTAGATAACTAGATAATATAATTAGAATAGCTTAACATTTGTAAAACAATCAGAGTAATTCATTACAGCAATACTTTAGGAGAAAGGCCACATAATGCTATCAATTAATATCAAAAAAAGAGTATACGACACAATTCAGTAGCCATTTATATATTTTTCATTAATATCTACAGTTTTAATTTTTTTATTATAAGAGCAAGAATTTTGGGTTAGAAATTCAAACACATTCTGTAGAAGAAAAGATTCCTTTTTTTAAAAAAAGCAGTTTTATTGAGATATATTCTCATATCATACAATCTATCCAAAGTATATAATCAATGGCTTTTAGTATAATCACAATGTTTGCATTCATCACCACAAAAAAGTTTTAGAACAATTTCATTACTCCACAAAGAAAAACACCACACCTCTTAGCAGTCACCTCTCAATCCCTCTGTCCTTCCCCAGCCCTACATAACCACTAATCTAATTTCATCTTTATAAATTGATTTATATTTATATTTTATATAAATGGAATCATACAATATGTAGTACTTTGTGTCTGGTTTCTTTCATTTACATAATGTTTTTTTGTCTGATATTAACATCTGGTAACATTAACATACATTTGCTCAGTTTAAAAGAAAAACAGGGAAGTGGCTGTGGCTCAATCAGTAGGGCTCCCGTTTACCATATGGGAGGCCCCGGGTTCGGTTCCCGGAGCCTCCTGGTGAAGGCAAGCCCGCCCGCATGGCGTGGTTAGCTGACCCAGCGAGCATAAGCAGCAAGGGGGGTATAAATGAATAAATAAATAAAATCTTTAAAAAAAAGAAAAGAAAAGAAAAGAAAAACAGTCTTACATATGTAATATTACCCATATTCATATTTCACGTGAGGTTTTCTATGCTGTATTAGTTAGCCAAAGGGGTGCCAATGTGAAATACCAAAAATGGGTTGGTCTTTATAAAGGGTATTCATTTGGGGTAGAAGTCCACAGATACCAGGCCATAATGCATTAAGTTTCTTCTCTCACCACAGTCCATTGCCACGTGTTAAAGCAAGACAGCTGCTGGCGTTTGCCAGGGTTCAGGCTTCTGGGGTTCCTCTCTTCCCGGGGCTGCATTTCTCTCTGGGCTTAGCTCCTGTTTCCTCCACAAGGTCAGCTGTAGACGATCAGGCGAACGGCTTGCTTTTCTTCTCCTGGGGCCTTCTTTCCAACATCAAAACTGCTTCTGAAAAGACTGCTTCAACTGTCCTTTGCCTTGCCTTTTATATTCAATTCCCCACCCACCAAGGGGTGGAGCTCAATGCCCTAATCCTAACCTAATCATGCCCAGATTAACAGATCAGTTTACAAGCATGATCCAATTATATTTTTGGAATTCATAATTACATCAAATTCCCCAACGGCCACATATGCTATACAGTCCCACGTTACATTTTTTTTAGCTTTCCTTTTAGTAATATCCATGACCTTAGACTTTCCCTTTCAACCACTTTTATACCCATATAATAGCACTGCTAGTTACAAACATGTTATGCTTTCACCTTTTCTATTCATTTCTAAAGATTAACATGCAACCTTTTTACCAATTCTGGACAAGTTAACCCTCAGCTTTCCATTCTCTACCCTCCTATTTTCTGGTGACCTATATTTTTAATTACTAATTCCATGAGTTTACACAATATATTTAGTTCATTTTGTCCTTTTGTGTCTGGCTTGCTTCACTCAACATAATGTCCTCCAGGTTCATCCATGTTGTCATATGCTTCACGACTTCATTTTCTCTTACAGCTGCATACTATTCCATCGTGTGACTGCACCACAGTTTGTTTATCCACTCTTCAGTTGATGAACATTTGGGTTGTTTCCAAATTTTGGCAATTGTGAATAATGTCGCTATGAATATCAGTGTGCAGATGTCTGTTTGTGTAACTGCTCTCAGTTCTTCTGGGTATATACCCAGAAGTGGTATCGCTGGGTCATGTGGCAAATCTATATTCAACTTCTTTAGGAACTGCCAAACAGTCCTCCACAGTGGCTGTACCATTCTACATTCCCACCAACAGTGAATAAGTGCTCCTATCTCTCCACATCCTCTCCAACACTTGTAGTTCTCTGTCTTTTTAACAGTGGCCATTCTAGTAGGTGTGAAATGATATCTCTTTGTAGCTTTGATTTGCATTTCCCTAATCACTAGTGATGAACATTTTTTCATGAGTTTTTTTGACCATTTGTATTTCTTATTTGGACAAATGTCTATTCAAGTCTTTTGTCCAATTTTAAAATGGCCATCTGTCTTTTTATTGTCGCATTGTAGCATCTCTCTATATATCATGGATATTAAACCCTTATGAAAAAACAAAACAAAACAAAAAACCCTTATGGACTATGCCATTTCCAATTTTCTCCCATTGAGTCGGCTGCATTTTTACCCTTTTGACAAAGTCCTTTGTGGTACAAAAGTGTTTAATTTTGAGGACATCACATTTATCTATTTTTTCTTTTGTTGCTCGTGCTTTGAGTACAAGGTCCAAGAAACCACCACCTACCACAAGGTCTTTTTAAAATTTATTTTATTTTATTTTTTTATTTTTTAAATTTTACCGGGAGGTCCTGGGGATCAAACCCAGGTTCCTCCATATGGCAGACGGACGCCCAACCATTTGAGCCACATCCACCCCCTACCACAAGGTCTTTAAAATGTTTCCCTACATTTTCTTCTAGTAGTTTTATGGTCCTGGCCTTTATATTTAGGTCTTTGAACTACTTTGAGTTGATTGTATAGAGAGTGAGGTAAGAGTCCTCTTAATTCTTTTGGTTATGGTTATCCAGTTCTCCCAGCACCATTTGTTGATGAGACTGTTTTGTCTTGTTAACATGGTCTTGGTAGGTTTGTCAAAAACCAGTTGGCAGTAGAGGTGAGGGTCTGTTTCTGGACTCTCAGTTCTATTCTACTGATCAGTTTCTACCTTTATGCCAATACCATGCTGTTTTGAACACTGTAGCCTTGTAATACGTTTCAAGGTCAGGTAGTAAAAGTCTTCCCACATTTATATTAATAATAAAACCTCAAAATAAAATAGCAATAGGAGGAAACTACTTAAAATTGACAAAACCATTTTTTAAAAATTGCCCCCAAAACCTTGATATTAAGTGGTAAAATGCACAGACTCTATCTCAGGCCCAACTTCTCCTTCCTGCTTCTTGCACACCACATCCAGGTTCCTGTCCTTCCACGTGCTCTTGTGCAGCTTAACGGGGCACGAGCCCACATATCTCCCATTTATCTCACACAAAGCACCCACATAGTTCCTGGGGTCCTTGAAGCTGACAAAGCCATAGCCCTTGGTCTTGCCAGTGCGCTTGTCAAGGATAACCTTAGCCTTAAGGAAGAACGGGAAGCGGCTGAAGGCGCGTGCCAAGATGTCTTTTTTTTTTTTTTTTTTTTTAAAGATTTATTTATTTATTTATTCATTTATTCCCCCCTTGCTGCTTGCGCTCGCCGGGTCAGCCGACCACGCCGCACGGGCGGGCCTGCCCTCACCAGGAGGCCCCGGGAACCGAACCCGGGGCCTCCCATATGGTAAACAGGAGCCCCACTGATTGAGCCACAGCCGCTTCCCCCAAGATGTCTTCGTTCACCTCATTGCCCAGATCCCCACAGAAAAGCTGGAAGTGATCCGCATCCCACTCCAGGAGCCTGGGGTCCTCCCAGGGGCTCCCAGACACTGTGCAAAAGCAGCATTCAGTTCGGCTTCCCTTTCTTTTTGTTCTCACCCAAGGGCTCTTTAATTTCATTAAAATTAGCAATAAGATAGGGATATTCTCTATCATATCTATTATTCAGCATTGTGTTTTTTAAAAAAGATTTATTTATTTACTTTTTATCCATTTTAACACCCCCCCCCCCCCGCCTCCCCTGTTTTTGCTGTTTTTGTGTCAACTTGTTGGGCAATTCTGTGTGTCTGTTTCCTGGCCTCTTCTTTCATCCTTCTCCTCCAGTCTTCACCAGGATTCAATCCTGGGAACCTCCAATGTGGGAGAGAGACGTTCTGCCACCGGCACCACCTCAGTTCCTGTTTTTTTCAGCGCTTCTCTCCTTGGCTCTCCCCTGTGTCTCTCTCCTGTTATGTCATCATATTGCTGCATGGTTCCGTGGGGTCTGACCCCCGCAACTTCTATACGTTTTCTTTATTTTACCAGGAGGTCCCAGAGATCGAACCCAGGTCCCTCCATATGGGAAACGGACGCCCAACCATTTGAGACACATCTGCCCCCTCAACATTGTTTTGAAGGCTCTAGCTCAGCATTGTCCAATAGCACTTTCCACAATGATGGAAATGTTCTATACCTGAGCTATCCAATATGGTAGCCACGAGCCACACATGGTTTCTGAGCACCTTGAAATGTGGCAGTGCAACTCAGAAAGTAAATTTTAAATTTTATTTAAAAGTAAATAAAACAATAAAAAAACACTAAGAAATAATTATATCAAATATTGGATAAAAGAATACTATCTGTTATAGATATGATTGTACAATCAGAAAGCCTAAGAGACCAAACTAAAAAGCTACCAGAATTGGTAGGTGATTTTGATAAGGAGTTGGATATAAGACTATAAAAATAAGTATTTTCTTCTTATACTATCAGTAAGCACATGGAATCAGAAAAGTCATAATTAACACTGATAACAAAAATATTATAAATATCTCAGAATAAATTTAACCAAAAAAGGTGATGCACTTATAAGAAAACTATAAAATGTCGTTGTAGCATATACCAGAGACAATAAAATAAGCTTAATAAAAAAAAATTAACTCTCCCCAAACTATTATATTAATGTGAAACAATTCCAGTCAGAACCACAATAACTTTGTTTGGTTAGTTTTTTTGGGGTAGTGTTCATTTTAAATCTTGTTTAAATGATTTTTTTTTTTTTTAGGAGGTACAAGGGCATTGAACCCAGGACCTCCTACACAGGAAGCAGGCACTCAAACACTTGAGCTAATCTGCTCCAGGTTAAAATGATTTTAAACTTCAGAGAGTTCCTAGAAAAATAAACTTGCAAGAACAAAAATCCTTTGAAATCAAAGACATAACTGAGACGCAATAGAGTTCAGATCAAGCTAAATATATGTGAACTTATATGACAGAAGTGATATTTAATTCAATGGGTACAGTGCACTGTGTTCAATAAATGATGCAAGCAATGACCAAAGCTTTATCTCGATCTCATATGTTACACCAGAATGTGAATTCTGATTTACACATATAGTTTACACAGCCCAACAGGCTTGAACCAATAGACACATAGAGTACGCTAAATGCAACAACTGGAGAATACACCGTCTTTTCAATCAAGAGATGAAACATTTTTGAAACCTGGTCCACACTTGAACCTTAAAAACAATTTTCAACAAATTTCAAAGACTCAACATCACTTAGACATCATTCTGCGACCACAATGCAATTCAGTTAGAAATTACTAACATAAGGATTGATTTTTCTTTAGCGGAAACGAAAAATGTTGTCGAGGATTGTAAACCTTTCTGTACTCCCTCTAAATTCCTTCTTCGAGTTATCAATTCACATAGCAGGACGGGGCCGGCTGAGATGGGCCAAATCGCAAATAGCTCTTTCCAGCAACATTCCAACACCTGCCAGACCAAAGACCATCAAACGTGCAGCTACTATGGGGCCGCTTTTGTTTGTTTGCCCTATAAAACTCCTCTCTTTCCCTATGTTCTAGGAGCAACTCCATTTGGGTGTTCTTCCTGTCACAACAGTCTGAATAAAGTACCCATTCCCATGCCGTTTGAGCCTCGGACAACTTTTGAAAGTTCGACAATGGACTTCTAAATAATCCGTGGTCAAAAGAAAAAAAAACTTGCAAATTAGAAAGCACTAAAAAAAAAAAAAAAAAATGGTAATGAAAATAAAAGCAAATAAAAATTTGGGTCTATGGAAGAAAAAATTAGTGTTAATTGACTACATAAGTAAACCAGAAAGGCTGAATACTCCATTTTAAAAAATTAGATAAAACACCCCACAAGTGATCTCACAAGACTCCCCATTACTCACTCCACAGATAGTCCATCCTGGAATCACCTCAACTCGCGCCAAAAGAAGTTAAATACTCGCTTGCGAGTGACTTCCGCTTCCTGGCCTAACTCGGGCACGCACGAGTCCTCCCCGCTTCAACTACGCATGTTCAGTGACAACCTGGACGCCCGCAGTTTCCATCGGCCGACAGGTCCATTACGACAGTCCATGCCCGCGCTTCCGACAGAGGCGCCATCAGGTGGGCAACGTAACTGCGTCCCAGGGGCCTCCTTCGTTGTGAGCCGCCATCGTGGAAGAGAGTCCTTTCCGTACAACAGAGAAGTGGAGCTGGGTCGGGGTAGGGGGTGGGTCTATTTCTGGGCAGGCTTCCTGGAGGAGAAGGGCTTTCTACCTCGGATCTTCGCGTCTATGTACTGTTTAAAGCAGCCGAGGTTCCCCCTGGGATAACTGCATGAGGGCGGGGCACTGTCAGTGCTGAGGTGAGGAAGGGAAGGCGCCCGACGAGTTCCTCGGACATTACTGGAGAATGCGGGGAACCGGGAGAAGGCAGGGTGGTCTGGTACAATCGGCCACTGGGAAATTCGGCAGGGGAAGATCAGGTAGGGGACAGCTCGCTCCGCTGTAGAAATAACCACCCTTCCAAGATGGCGACTCTCGTAGAGACGCTCCCAAGGGAACAGCCACGTTACTTTCCTAACAAAGTCACTGAAGAAAATTGAAAGTCCGTCTCCCCCTCCCTCTCCCCGACCCGCACAAGCGCGCGCATACTAACACATTGCAGGTGCACCAAGTAGAATTGTTGGCAAACTGTCGCTTCCAAGCTGACATTGAGCATGTGCAGGGTAAAGTCAGTATAAACTGACCCTCAGAAACAGTTTTAAAGACTTAGGGCTCCAAGACTGAGTTTAACTGTAGCGGCGATTTAGGGCCAGTAAAGCATTGAGCTAATTATGGGCACGTTATGACATGGATATTGTAATCAGTGATGGTACTCTGTATGATGAATGATGGAGCTTCTCTGGTGTCACTTATGGGGAGGTGTGTACAGTGAGTGACAGGGGTTTGTGGGTGAGTGATGGAGAAGTCTATGGGGTAAGTAATGGGGGTCACTGAGACGAGGAATGGGGACTGTCGTGTGAGCGATGGGAGGTATGTGGGGTGACAGGGATCCTCCGGGATCACTATGGGGGTAAGTGATGGAGGAGGTCTGTAGGGTGAGTGATAGTGGGTTAGTGGGTGAGGAATGGGGACTGTAGGGTGAGTGATGGAGGTCTGTAGTTTAAGTCATAAGGGGTTAGTGGGGTGAGTTGTGGGGGGTCTGAGTAATGGGAGTTTAGTGAGATGAGGGATGGGCCAGACTGGGGTGAGTGATGGGAATCTGTGGGGTGAGTGATGAGTGCTCTTTGGGTTGAGTGATAAAATTCTGTGGGTTGAGTGATGGGGTCATGGGAGAAGTAATGGGGAATATGGGTTGAGTGATGGTGTGTCTGTGTGATGTGTGGCTAGGGTTTTTTATGTGAACGATTAAGGGTGTCTAGGATACATACTGATGGGGTTTGGGGGTGGGTGATTGAGGTTTCTTTGGGCTGAGTGATGGGATGTTTCCCTGGTGAGTGATGCATTTATTTGGGTAGTGATGGGACTGTCTGTGGAATCAGGTATGTGGCTTTGTAGGTAGTCTTTATGCCTGAGATGAGTATTTTTCAAAACCCTACTTTGGATTTTGTTGGCCCTCCTGTATCTTTGTTTTCTATGTTCTTAATTTCTGCTCTTGACTTCATCCTTTTCTTTGGGTTTTTTCTTTTATTTTTTAATTCCTATGTTGGATGCTTATCTCATATTCAGTCATTTTTCTTTTCTAATATAAACTTCAAGTTCATCAGTTTTTCTTCAAGAACACTTTAGGAAAGGATGTGGCTCAAAAGGTTCGGCGTCCGTCTACCATATGGAGAGACCGGGGTTCGATCCCCGGTACCTCCCGGTAAAAAAACAAAAAAAAACAAAACACTTTAGCTCCATATAGCATTTTCACTATAGTTTACTTCTAATGTTTTCTAAATTTTTTTGTGGTTTTCTCTCTGACCCCTGAGTTATTTAAATATGAGGCTTTGATTTCCTGAAAAGTTGATACTTTTTGTTTTTGATTTCTAAATTGTGGTCAGAGACTGTCATCTGAATGATGATTAGGTGCAGGAATAGATGTTTTTAATTTCAACACATACCACCAATTTATTTTCCAAAATTTTTGTAAAATCAGAACTCCCACCAGCAACATATAAAAGGGCTCATTCCAAGATCCTCTTCCATACCAAATGTTGCTTTTTAATTCCCCCCCCCCCATTCTGAGGGTTGAAAACAATGGTACCTAGTTTGTTTTGATGTGCATTTTTTTGACAACTAGTTGTTGAGCATCTTTTCATATTTATTGACCATTGAAATGTGTTCTTTATTTTTTATCATGCACAAAATACAGGATTCACATATACCACCCTATTAGTACCTCACTCAGTTGGTGTGGTACATTTGTTACAATTGATGAAAGCACATTTTTTTTTTTTTTAAAGATTTTATTTATTTATTCATTTATCCCCCCTTTGCTGCTTGTGCTCGCTGGGTCAGCTAACCACGCCGTGCGGGCGGGCTTGCCTTCACCAGGAGGCCCCGGGAACCGAACCCATATGGTAAACGGGAGCCCTACTGATTGAGCCACAGCCGCTTCCCGAAAGCACATTTTTGTAATAGGACTATTAACTGTAGTCCGTGGTTTAACTTAGGGTTGATTGTGTCGTGCAGTTCCATGGATTAAAAATTTTTATTCTAGTATCATATATGCAACCTAAGATTATGCCTTTTAATCAGGTTCAGATATATAATTCAGTGCTGTTAATTATGTTCACAATGTTGTATGCCATCACCACATCCATTACCAAAACTTTCCTGTGGTTCCAAATAGATAACTCTGTACATTTAAGTCTTTTTTGTTGTTCTTCTTCTTTCTTTCTTTCTTTTTTTGAGGGGGGTTGTTTTCTTTTTCTATTTTTTAAAATTTGTTTTTGTACATTTAAGTCTTAACTCCCTATTTCCCACCCCTACTCTGTCCCCTGGTAACCTAGATTCTAGATTCTGACTCTATGAGTTTGTTTATTCTAATTATTTCATATAAAAATATATTCTCTTTTGAATTTTCATATCTTTTGCTCTTTTTTTCCTTTAGGTGGCTTGTCTTAACTACTTTTTCATGTATTTGTATTGTATTTCTTAACTCTCTGTCATGTATTGTAATTATATTTCCTTTATTTTCTTTATAGCTTGATTTTTGAAAGATGTCTTCACATATAATTAGAAAAAAATAGTCATTTGATTAGATATAAAATATATGTTTTTTTCTTTTATAGGTTCTGAGTTTCTTATCTTGCAGTGAGTTCTCCCCAATTCATGTTTAAACAAATATATGCCTTAAAATTATTTTCACATTTTTATTATTTTAACTTTAAAGCTTAAATTTTAATCCAACTGGAATTTATTCTGTTGTGCAGTGTGCGATGGGATCAAAGTTTGTATTTTCCATTTAGATAGCCAATTTGTCAGTGCCAATCATTAAATAAACTACCCTTTTCTAACTCAGTTAAATGTCACTTTTGTCAAATAAACTCCCAAATGCATATTAGTCTATTTCTGAACTCTTTTGTTGTTCTGATCTATGTGTATATTCCTTTTTTAAAAAGCATATTAACTTTAGAAATAGTTTTAATATCAAATAGTGCTAGTCCCCTCATTGTATTGAGCATTTATTCACTATGAATGTTAAAACCGTTTCATCTAGTTTCAAAAATAATCATTAAATGTCTATTAAAGCTATACTGTTTTGTAGTTTTCTTCTTATAGGTCCAGCACCTTAAGTTCATTCTTAAATATTTTATATTTGTTTTTGTTATTGTGAATGACATAATTTTTTCAAACTCTCGTATGAATTCTAGTTGCTTTTTATAGTCTCTTAGTTTTTCTAGATACAAAGTCATATCCTATCCAATTTAAAATGACACTCTCTTTCAAATATTTATTCTGATTACCTTATCTTCTCCTATTGCATTAGCTAGAGTTTTCAGAGCAATGTTGAGTGATATTTGATAGAGGGTATCCTTATCTTGTTGGTGATTTTAATGAAAATAGCTTGGGCATTTATTTTAAATAATTCAATCAACAAACAGTTGATTGAATTATTCAATCAACAAACAGTTATTGAGAGCCTGCCCTTGCCAGACATTGGATTTAAAACCCTGCATGGCCACGTACTAGCTAGTGTATGATCTTTTTTTAACAGCTTTATTTATATAATTCATCTACCATAAAATTGACCCCTTTAAAGTGTATAGTTCAGTGGTTTCTAGTGTATTCATAGAGCTGTGCAGATCACCACAATCTAATTTTAGAACATTTCATCACCCCAAAAAGAAACCTTGTACCCATTAGCAGTCATTCACCATTCCTGTCCTCACTTCCAGCCACAAGCAACCACTAATCTACTTTCTGTCTCTATAGAGTTTCCTATTCTAGACACTTCATATAAATGGAATCATACATTATGTGGTCTTTTATGGTTGGCTTCTTTCACTTAGCATGTTTTAAGGTTCATCCATGTTATAGCATGTTTCAGTATGCCATTCCTTTTTATTACGGTCCATTGTATGAATATACCACATTTTGTTTATCTATCCATAAGTTGATGGAAATTGGGTTGTTTCTACTTTTTGGCTATTAGGAAAATGCTGCTATGAACATTTGTGTACACGTTTTTGTGTGGATGTATGTTTTCATTTCTCTTTGGGTAAACGCCTGGGGGTAGAATTGCTAGATCATATGGTAACTCTATATTTAACATTTTGAGAAACTGCCAAACCGTTTTATAAAATGGCTGTACCATTTTGCATCCTACCAGTAATGTATGAGGTTCCAATTTATCCACATCCTCACCAACACTTGTTTATGCTTTTATTATAGCCATCCTAATGGGTATGGAGTAGTATCTCATTATAGTTTTGATTTGCATTTTCTTAATCACTACTGATGTTGAACATCTATGCATGTGCTTATTGGCCATTGGTATATCTTTGGAGATATGTCTACTCAAATTCTTTATCCATTTTTAACTGGGTTATTTGTCTTTTATTATTGAGTTATAAGAGTTCATTATATATCCTAGATACAAGTCCTTTGTTAGATATGTGATTTGCATATATTTCCCATTCTGTGGGTATCTCATCACTTTCTTGTTGGTGTCCTTTGCAGCACAAATGTTTTTAATTTTTAAATTTATCCAAATTTATCTATTTTTTTCTGTTGTTGATTGTGCTTTTGGTCATTGCATAAAAAGTCATTGCATAATCCTAAGCCATGAAGATTTACTCCTATTTTTTCCTTCTAGGAGTTTTATAGTTTTGCTCTTACATGTCTGTGATCCATTTTGAGTTGATTTTTTTAATATGGTATGAGGTAGGGGTACAAATTCATTCTTTTGCCTGTGAACATCCAGTTGTCCCAGCACTGCTTGTTGAAAAAACTATTCTTTCTCCATTTATTACCTTAGAACCCTTGTGTAAAATCAATTGACCATAAATGTAAGGGCTTATTTTTGGTCTCTCAATTCTATCCCGTTGATCTATATGTCTATCTTTGTGCCAGAACCACATTGTCTTGATTACTTAGTTTAGTCGTAAGTTTTGAAATTGGCAAATGTGTGTCCTCCAAGTATGTTCTTTTTCCAGAATATTTTGACTATTCTGGTTCCCTTGTATTTCCATATGAATTTTAGGATCAGCTTGTCAACTTCTACAAAAAAAGCCAACTGGGATTTTGATAGGCATCATGTTGAATCTGTAGAATGTTTTGGGGAGAGTATTGCCATCATAAAATTGAGGCTTCCAATCTGGGCGTTTTTTTTCAATATAATATTTTCTCGTGATTTTTTTGGTAGTCATAATAATATTTAAATAGTTTTCTTATGTTCCTATTTTAGTTTGTGTTTTTATTAGGAATTGTGACAAATGCCTTTTTGATATTAATAGCCTTATGTTATTCTCCCTAATTGGATGTTGTAATGAATTATATGGATAGTTTTATTAATGTGGACCCATCCTCTTTGGTCATGGGGCATTTTTCTTATGAGATATGGCTGGATTTGAGTTAGTAATATTTTATTTGGAATTTTTGCCACTATAAGAAAATTGCTTATAGTTTTGTTTTTTGTACTATATTTAACAATTGTTAGTATTAAGGTTATCCTATGGGAAGCGGCTGTGGCTCAATCAGTAGGGCTCCCGTTTACCATGTGGGAGGCCCCGGGTTCGGTTCCCGGGGCCTCCTGGTGAAGGCAAGCCCGCCCGCACGGCGTGGTTAGCTGACCCAGCGAGCACAAGCAGCAAGGGGGGGATAAATGAATAAATAAATAAAATCTTTAAAAAAAAAAAAAAAAAAGGTTATCCCAGTTCTTAAAAGGATTCCAGGAGATTCCTAACTTTTTATATGATCTGGGACTGTTCAAATAGCATACAGTTATCTTAAAGATTGGCTATTAAAACATTTAGAGTTGATGCCCTTTTAAAATGGCAGATT
This sequence comes from Tolypeutes matacus, assembly GCA_026826555.1. Classification (NCBI taxonomy): domain Eukaryota; kingdom Metazoa; phylum Chordata; class Mammalia; order Cingulata; family Chlamyphoridae; genus Tolypeutes; species Tolypeutes matacus. The sequence continues at coordinate 7,039,793 of JAKSZT010054419.1, read as the reverse complement.
TTAATTATTTTCTAGTCTTTCCGGATTTCTACTTTTGGGGGGGTTAATTTTGGTAGTTTATATTTGCTAGGGATTTAAATTTTCATAGAGCTGCACATAATGCTTTGTTAAATTATATTGATAACTTCCACACTTGCAGTAATAACTCCCTTTTAATTCCTCAAATTGTATGAATGTATATGTATGTATTGTATATGTGTCTATATGTGTGTATGCATAAGCATATTTTTTCTTTTACCTTTATCAGGTTTCTCATAAATATTTTGTTTCCTTTTTCTAATTTCTTAAGTTTAATGCTTTCTTCATTTATCTTTGGTTTTTCTTTTTAAATATTGAAAATATTTAAACTGTGAATTTTCTTTAATTCTAGCTTTGGCTATGTCTCAAAATTTGATCTGAAGTATATAATTTCATTATTAAATTCCATCTTCAATCCTGACTTGTTTAAAGAATATCTCTTAATTTTACACTTTTTTATGGTAGTTTGGTTTGGTTATCTTTTCATTGTATATTTCTGATTTCACAGGATTGTAGTCAGTATAGCCTGTCAAACTCTAACTTTTAAAATCTATCAAGATTTTTGAGTCCAAGTTACACAAAAAAAGTTTTTTCAAACTGTCCCATATGTCTAAAAAAAGTGTGTTTATTGGGCACAATAAAGTTCTTTATATGCCTCTTTAAACTAGCTTATTGATTATATTTTTCAAATCCTCTTTACCCATTTTTTTGTTTGCTTGACCCATCATATTCTAGAAGAGGTATAATAAAATCTCCCAGCATAATTGTGATTTCCTTGAATTTTATTTTGAAATATTATATATTCACAGGAATTTGCAAACATAGTACAGAGAGGTCCCATGTAAGATTCACCCAGTTTCCTCCAATGGTTACATCTTACATAATTATACAATATCAAAACCAGGAATTTGACATAGCTACAACGTGTGTGCATAATTCTATGTCATTTTGCCACATGTGTAGATGATGTAACCATCACCACAATCAAGATACAGAGATATTACCCCATTATAATCACTCACCCCTACCACATCCCAATCTTCTGGCAACCAGTAATCTGTTTTCCATCTCTCTATAATTTTGACATTTCAAGAATGTTATATTAATGGAATTGTACAGTATCTGACCTTTTGAGATTGGCTTTTTTCACTCAGTTTGATGTCCTTGAGAGCCATCCAAGTTGTGTGATTAGTTTTTTTTTTTTTTTTTTTTTAATTTTTAATTTTGAAATACTTCCAAACTTACAGGACAGTTACAAAAATAATACAAATCCCATACAAAGAACTCTACCAATCCCCTATCCGCCCCCCCTTCCAAATACCCAGATCCGCCGATTTTAACATTTTGCCACACTTGCTGTATCATTCGGCTTTGTCTATCATTCTGTCAATTTACCTATCAGTCTGTCTGTCTATCAATCCATTTTATGAACACTTCAGTGTTGGTTGTATACATCATGTTCCTTGAACACTTAATTCTGCCATGTACATATTCACTTATGTATCTACCTTAAGTATAGCTATCAAATTCAAGAAATTTAACATTGATATGAAGTCTATATTCCATTCTTAAATGTTCCAATAATGTCCTTTTTTTCCCCTAACAAATAAATTTTCCAATAATGTCCTTTTGAGACTTCTCTCCTCCCATGCTGGATCCCATTCAGGATCAATAATTGCCTTAATTGTCATTGTCTCTTTAGTTGCCCTATTTTTTTTTATTGTGGGAACATATATACACCGTAAAGGTTCCGATCTCAACCAGTCCCAAGCATACCATTCAGTGGGACTAATCACATTCACTATGTTGTAATCTTACCACCTTCTATTACTAAAACTTTCCCATCTCCCCAAACAGAAAACCTCACCCATTTTGCAGTAACTGCCCGTTCCTCCTCCCCTACCCCCTCAACCAGTACTCTAATTTCTGTCTGTGTTTGCATATTCTCTGATATTTTCTTTTTTTTTTTTTTTAGGAGGTATCAGGGATTGAACCTGGACCTCATACATGTGACGCAGGCAGTCAACCACTGAGCTATACACCCCCTTTGCCCTGATATTTTCTTTGTAGTTACTGTGGAGCATAAATTTAACATCCTAAATCTGAAACAATTGTGTTTAATTTGATATCAGCTTAACCCCAATATTATACACAAACTATGTTCCTATACCCCTCCACCCGCCACCTTATTAGTTCTTGTCACAAATTACATGTTTATTCACAAGTCCAAAACCACTGATTTCTCATTACATTTTATGCATTTGCCTTTTAGATCCTGTGGGAAGTAAAAATTTGTAGTTACAAACCAAAAATACAATAGAACTGGCATTTTTATTTACCTATGTCATTACCCTTGAGGGAGATCCTTATTCCTTCATGTGGCGTTGGTCTATTTTCTAGTGTCCTTTCCTTTCAAACTGGAGAGCTCTCTTTAGCATCTCCTGTAGGGCAGGTCTACTGGTGATGAACTCTCAATCAGTACTATATTATATCCTTTCTTCTGCTGTTTTGGGTTTATTTTACTTTTCTAGATTCTCAAGGTGGCAGCTTAGATTATTGATTTGAGGTTTTTCCTCTTTTCAAATGTAAGCATTTAGTGCTATAAACTTAATGCTATAAATTTCTTTCACAGCACTGCTTTTTTAGCTGCATCCCAAAGATTTTTTTCTTTTTTTAAAATATATTTTTATTACACAGTTGTGAACTTACAAAGCAATCATACATATGTGTAGAATTCCCATTCAACACCCCTTCACCAAACATACCACGCTGTTATGGAACATTTGTTAGAGATTATGAGATAATATCATCACACTGTTACCACTAAATATGATCCATAGCGTACATTTGGCATATTTTTCCATACCCCCCCTATTAATAACACAGTACATCTTTGGCATTGATGCAAGAATATTAGAGTATTGCTGTTAACTATACCTATAAGTTACATCAGTTGTATATTTCTCATGCTTCTTCACTTTCCTACTACCCTGCAATGGTGATGTACATCCGTTCTAGTTCACAGAAGGATATTCTTGCAAATATTTGTACTAGTAACCACAATTCTCATCCACCTCTGGGTTCACTGTGTTATTCAGTCCCTAGATTATTCTCTAGCTTTCTTTCAATTGACATTTTTTTTTGTTTATTTTCTTCAATTGACATTTAAATCCCTAGACTACCCTTTTCAGGCACAATCCCATTTTTAAACCAGCTGCTACTCACTATAATGTGTTACTGTCAACTCTGTCCATTTCCACACTATTATAGTCAAGTTAATTAAAACTTCTACATACATTAAGCATCAGTAGTCCTTCACAGCCCTCCTTTTATCTCCTAATAACCTATACTCTAGGTTTTAACTCCATATTCTTCATATTTAGTTCATATTAGTGAGACTATGCAATATTTGTCCTTTTGTGTCTGGCTTATTTCATTTAGCATAATGTCTTCAAGATTCAACCATGTTATCATATGTGTTCCAATTTCATTTCTTCTTACTGCAGCATAGTATTCCATTGTTTGTATATACATTTTGTTTATCCATTCATTGGTTGATGGGCACTTGGGTTGTTTCCATGTTTTGGCAATTGTGAATAATGCCACTATGAACATCGGTGTGCAGATGTCTGTTCATGTCACAGTTTTCAGTTCTTCTGGATATATTCCTAGTAGAGGAATTTCTGGATCATATGGCAGTTCTATATTTAGCTTTCTGAGGAACCGCCAAACTGTCTTCCACAGAGGCTGCACTATTTTACAATTCCACCAACAGTGAAGGAGTGTTCTTATTTCTCCACATCCTCTCTAGCACTTATTCTTTCCTGATTTTTTAATAATGGCCGTTCTATGTGGTGTGAGATGATATCTCATTGTTGTTTTGATTTGCATTTCCCTAATAACTAGTGTAGCAGTTTGACATTGTTTATGAATTCCAAAAATAGATACTAGATTATGTTTGTAAATGGGCCTGTTTGCACATTAGATTGTATTGGATTCAGAGGCTTCACTTTTACTTGATTAAATAATGATTAAGGCTTTGATTGGGCCACATCAGAAGGACATGGAGTCCCTGCCCACTTGGTGGGTGGGGACTCACAGAGAAAACTACATGGCAGAGCAGAGGAGTTAGTTGGAGCTTTGATGCTGGAGATTTAATGCTGGAGTCTGGGAAGTAAGCACACAGAGGAGCAGGGAGAAGGCTCGATTAGACATGGCAGAGGTCCCGGGAAGAGAGATGAGCCATTCACTTGATAGTCTACAGCTGGCCTTGTGGAGAGAGCACAGCAGCTGAGCCTGGAGAGAAACAGAGCCCTGGGAAGAGAGGAACCCAAGAAGCCTGAACATGTGGCACTAGACTTTGGTGAGGGAAGACACTTATGCTTTATGGCCTGGTAACTGTAAGCTTCTACCCCAAATAAATACCCCTTATAAAAACCAACAGATTTCTGGTATTTTGCATCACCATCCCTTTGGCTGACTAATACAGAATTTGGTACCAGAGAGTAGGGGCATGCTTTTGCAATTACCAAAATGCTGGAATGGTTTTATAAATGGGTAAGGGGTATTTTTTGGAGGAATTGTGAGATGCCTGGTAGAAAAGACCTACAGTGCTTTGAAGGGACTGTTGTTAGTAATATGGACTCTAAAGAGACTTTTTATTATGTCTTAGAAGTAAATGATGAAACTATTATTGGGAGCTGGAGGAAAGGCAATCTGTGTATTAAAGTTGCAGAGAACTTAGCAAGTTCTCTGCGACTGGCTGACTAATACATCGGTCTCTTTCTTATAAACTCACTCAGTTTCTGTTTATTTGTAAATATTCTAAACTTGCCCTCATTTTTGAAAGACAATTTTGCCAGATATAAGATTCTTGGTTGGCAGTTTTTCTCTTGCAGTATCTTAAATATATCATACCACTGACTTCTTGCCTCCATGGTTTCTGATAAGAAATCAACACTTAAGCTTATTGGATATCCCTTAATGTGATGCATTGTTTTTCTCTTGCTTCTCTCAGAATTCTCTCTTTGTCTTTGGCATTTGACATTCTGATTAGTATGTGTCTCAGATTGGTCTATTCAGATTTATTTGGGTGGGAGTACATTGTGCTTTTTGAACACAGATATCTACTTCCTTCAGTAGTTTGGGAAATTTTCTACCATTGTTTCTTCAAATATTCCTTCTGCCCTCTTTCTCTTTTCCCTCTGGAACACCCAGGGCACATATGTTTGCATGTCTCTTGCCGTCATTTAGTTCCTTGAGACCCTGTTCATTTTTTCCATTCTTTTCTTTATCTGTTCTTTTGTATGTTCCCTTTCAGAGGCCATGTCTTCAAGCTCACCGATCCTTTCTTCTGCCTCCTCAAATCTGCTGTTATATGCCTCCAGTGTATTTTTTATTTTTATTTTTTTAGATTAAAAAAATTATTTCTTTCCACCCCCTCGTTGTTTGCACTTGCTGTGTCTGTTCATCTTCCTTGTTTCTTTAGGAGGCACTGGGAACAGAACCTGGGACCTCCGATGTGGGAGGGAGGTACCTAATCGCTTGAGCCATCTCCGTTCCCTGCTTTGTTGTGTCTCTCATATGTTTTTCTTCTTGTGTTTCTTGTTGTATCAGCTTGCCACACCTGCCCATTGTGCCAGCTTGCTGTCTTCCTTAGGAGGCACCGGGAACCGAACCAGGGTCCTCCCGTGTGGTAGGCAGGAGCTCAATCACTTGAGGAACATCCACTTCCCTCCAGTGTATTTTTAATTTCATTTATTGTGCCTTTCATTTCCATAAGATCTATTTTTCTGTGTATGCTTTCAAATTCTTCATTGTGCTCACCCAGTGTCTCCTTAATATACGTAATCTCTTTAGCCATCTCATTGAATTTATTAAGGAGATTTATTTGAACATCAATGATTAGTTGTCTCAACCCCTTTATTTCATATGGAGGCTTATCTTGTCCCTTTGGCTGGGCCATATCTTCCTGCTTCTTGGTATGGATTGTAATTTTTTGTTGGTGTCTTGGCATCTGGCTTACTAGATGTATTTATTCTGGGCATAGTTTCTCTCTACTTTAGGGCCTTCTTGCCCTTTCTCCTTTGCTGGTTGTCTAGTAGGAGCCAAGGATGTAGTTGGTACTGTAAGCTGTGAAGGCTCAAGCTGCCCACATTGTCCCAGGAACTGATGAATCTTCTCCCACCTTTCTCCTCTGCCAGGGGTAGGGACAGAGCATAGCCCTGTGTAATAACCCAAGTTGTGCAGGCCAAGACCGCCTCTGTTTGCCCAGAGAGACTGATGAAGCATCAGTCTCTTCTTCCCCTGCCTGGGGTGGGGATGGAGCTGCAGGTGTAGGCAGCAATCTGTGCTGTGCAGGTCCAAAATGACTCCAGTTGACCAGGTAGAATGGTGTATCACTGGCCCTCTTTCTCCCCTGCCAGGAATGTGGATGAACCCTCCAGAGTGCTCACAATCTAACCTGTATGGGCTCAATGCACCTGCAGTAGTCCTTAGAGGATGAGGGAGTACTGTCCCTTCTGCCCTTTAGGGGTTGGGGAACCACAGGCACCCAACAGTTCATTCCCTTTAGGCCAAAAGTGCCTGTCATTGCCCAGAAAGGCTGAGGAAACACCAGCCTCCTCCTATCCTATTAGGGAGTGGCCGTGGATCCACAGGGGCCCAATAGTTCCATCCGTGCAGGCCAGAAGTGCCTGTCATTGCCCGGAAAGGCTAAGGAAACACCAGTCCTCTCCTATCCTATTTGTGTGTAGGGATGGATCCATAGGCACCAACAGACAAGTCTGTGCATACCGAAAGTGCCTGCCATTGGCCAGAAACACCAGCCCCCTCCTATCCTTTTGGGGGCTGGGGGTGGATCCACAGGTGTATTAGTCAGCCAAAGGCATGCTGATCCAAAGTACCAGAAATCTGCTGGCTTTTATAAAGGGTATTTATTTGGGGTAGAAGCTTACAGTCACAAGGCCATAAAGCATAACTTACTTCCCTCACCGAAGTCTGTTGCCATGTGTTGGAGCAATATGGCCACCAGTCTCTGCAAGGGTTCAGCCTTCCTCTTCCTCCTAAGGCTCCGTGGTCCCAGTTCCTTCTCTTTTCAACTATAGGTTAGCATAAGGCTTGTCTCTCTCCCCGGGGCTCATTTCTTTCCAGGCTCAGCTGCTCTGCTCTCTTCACAAGGTCAGTTGTAGACTATCAAGCTCATTCTCTTCCTGGGGCCTCTGCCGTGTCTAATGGAGACTTCTCTCTTTCCTTACTATCTGCTTCTCTGTGTATTTACTTCCCAGGACTCCAGCATCAAAACTCCAACTCAGGGGGCGGATGTGGCTCAACTGGTTGGGCATCCATCTCCCATATGGAGGGACCTGGGTTCGATCCCCGGGACCTCCCGGTAAAAAAAAAAAAAACAAAAAAAAAAAAACAAAAAAAAACCCTCCAACTCTCTCCTCTGCCCTGTCGTTTTCTCTGTGAGTCCCCGCCCACCAAGGGGGTGGGGACTCAACAGCCTACTGATGTGGCCAAATCAAAACCCTAATCATAATTTAATCAAGTAAAAGTGAAACCTCTGAATTTATTACAATCTAATTTGCCCAGAGGAACAGACCAATTTACAAACATAATCCAATATCTATTTTTGGAATTCATAAACAATATCAAACTGCTACAACTGGGGCCCAACAGTTCAGTTCGTACAGGCCAAAAGTGCCTGCTGTTGCCCATAAAGGCTGAGGAACCACCAGCTCCCTCCTATACTATTTGGAGAGGCTGGTGCAGGTCCCCCTAGCTTCTTCCCTGCCAGAGTTGGGACTGGGGCCTAGGGTAGGGCTGCAATCCGATCTGGGTAAAAGAAGCCAGTCCCTACCTTCAATCTTCAATGTGATTTTCAATCAGCCCCACTTCCCCTGATGCTGGGGGCAGAGTTAAAATGGTAGCTGCTGTCCTCTTTCCAACTTGAACATGTTCAAACTTTAGCTGTTCTTAGGGTTATACTTTAGCCAGCCGAATTTACTAATCAGTAGCTGAAGTCAGTGGCCAACCATCTCTTCCTCCCCGTTTTTGGGAAATGGAGCTTCCAACTCCAGCCATGGAGTAGCTCCCAAGGCAGCTTGTACTGCCAGTGGAGGATGGGCACTGGCCTCTGTGGTGTGGAGGGCTCTACTCATGCAACTTCACTGTTAGATGGGCAGTCTCCTCCTTTCATACTTTTAAGGATGTTGTAGGATGCTCTTCTGGTCTCCGGGCCCCCCAAAAGGTGTGTTTTAGATAGCTCTGGGTGATTACTAACTGCCCTGTAGGATGAGCTGACTCTTGGAGCTCCTTACTTAGCTGCCATCTTGCCCCCATCCTTCATCCCATAGAAGTTGATATGTTGTATTTTCATTTTTATTCAATTTTGTGCATTTAAAATTTTTCCTTGGACTTCCTCTTGGACTCATAGTTTATTTAGAAGTATGTTTAGTTTTTAAGTGTTAAGAGAGTTTCCTGTTATTTTTCTGTTATGAATTACTAGTTTGATTCCATTTGGGTCAGGGAACATACTCTGTATGATTTCACTTCTTTTATGTTTTTAGTGGTGTGTTATATGGTCTAGGTTATTGTCTTTCTTGGTATTTGTTCTGTGGGTGCTTGAAAGGAATTTATATTCTGCTATTAATTGGAGTTTCTATAAATGTCTATTAAATTCTGTTTGATGATGGTGTTCTTGAGTTCTTTTATAACCATGCTGATTTTATGTTTAGTTGTTTTATCAGTTGTTGAAGAAGTATTGAAGTCTCCAAGTATAATGATGAATTTGTCCATTTTTCCTTTCAGTTCTATCAAGTTTGCTTCACATATTTTACAATTCTTTTGTTTGGTGCATACACATTTAGGATTGTTACATCTGCTTGGTGGGCTGACACTTTTATCATTATATAATATCCCTTTCTGTCCCTTGTCATTTTCTTTGCTTTGAAGTCTACTCTGACAATTATATATTCACCCTTGCTTCCTTTTGATTAATGTTTGCATAATATATTATTTTTCATCTGTTTTAGTTTGCTAAAGTCTGCCAAGCAATATACCAGAAGTGGGTTAGCATTTTCAATGGGGATTTATTTGGGGTAAAGGTTTAAAGTTCCAAAGCCATGAAATGTCCAAACCGAGGCACTATCAGAGATCCTTTCTCAAGTGGGTGGTGCTACACCAGTGACGTTAGGTCACCACGCTTGTGGCATACCCATGATGGGGGGATGGCGGGGTTGGTGAATAGGGAAGTGGCACAAGTTCTGGGGATCACTCCACTAAATCCACCCATGTGTTGCCACTGACCCCCCCCTGCCCTGCCCCCCGGCACCTCTGGGTTTCCTCAGCCCAGCCTGGTCCAGCCCGGTCCCCGGAAGGATGAAGTTCGTGTATAAAGAGGAGCATCCATTAGAGAAGTGCCGCTCTGAGGGTGAGAAAATCTGAAAGAAATACCTAGTCTGGGTCCCGGGGATAATAGAGAAGGTTCCCAAAACTCAAATAGGAGACCTGGACAAAAATAAATACCTGGTGCCTTCTGATCTCACAGTTGGTTGGTTCTACTTCTTGATCTGGAAGTGAATTCATCTCAGTGCTGAGGATGCCTTATTTTTCTTTGTGAACGATATCATTCCACCCACCAGTGTGCCATGATGGGTCAGCTATACCAGGAACACCACGAAGAAGACTTCTTTCTATACATTGCCTACAGTGATGAAGGTATCTATGGTCTATGAAGCTGTTGCCCCTGAGGTGGGTGGTCCCATTCTACAGAGAGAGAGATGGCCCTCCTTCCTTGACCTACCCCTTCTTCAGGCTCAAACACAACCTCCCTTCTTCAGAACCTACACTTCTTAATGTTTGAAGCTTTGTCTCCAGCTCCTGCCAGCAGGAGAAATGGCCTCTAGTGCCTCTCCTTTTTCTTTTCTTCTTCACCTTTCTCTGCCCTCTTTCCCACTCTGCCTCAGACTTTTTGGTTGTCAATCTCTGTCTCATCTAGTGATTGTTTTGGTTTCTGTCCCTTTTCTAACTGCCCAGGGGGTTCAGAACCCCAACAATCCCTTCTTTCCACTACCTTCCTTTTTGGGGGTAGATGGAAGGGACTGAAATTGTGGGGGATGGTAAGAGGCACATTAATAAAGAGGAAACCACCAAAAAAAAAAAAAAAAGAAAGAAATGCTTTCTCACCAAAGCCAGGAACTGTTGGTCCCAGTGTGTTGCCACATGGTGAAGCAAGATGGCTGCCAACCTCTGCTGAGGTTTCAGCCTTCCCTTCTGGGCTCACCGTCTCCTTTTGAGCTGCTCTTTGGGTCTAGCCTCTTTGAGCCTCTCGGGGGCTTCCATTTTCCTGTAGTCCTCTCTCTCACATTGCATAATCAAACATGCCAGCTCCTTTTTCCTCTGTCTGTTTGAACCTGTGTCTTCCTTTATATCAGACCCAGCAAGAGGGTGGAGACTCAACATGAGTCATGCCCGACTGATATAATCCAGTCAAGTGGGTCTCACACCCATAGGAATGGATGAGTTTAAAATATAATATTTCTCTTCTTGGGAGTCATAAAATAATTTGAAACTGCCACAATAGCCTTTATTTTATTATTTTTTTATTTTTTATTTTTTATTATGGGTAAAAATCAAAATTCTCACAATACATACAAACATTTGTAAAATGATATATAAATATATATGCAGATATGTGTATTTGCTTACAAAAATGTTATTTATATATATATATATATACATATATTTTAAGAGGTGCTTAGATTACCTAAAATATTACACGGAACCCACTGGGATTCCCATGTTGCCCACCTCCCACACCTCCCACCACATCCCACACAAACATCTCCCACAGTGTGGCCCACCAACCTCAATGAACTTACACATCCTGGAGCCTTGCCACCAACCATAGACCACAGTTCACACTGTAGACCACACTCTCTCCCACTCAGTT